>CM077666.1:329154211-329754211 GCA_039707655.1 Elymus sibiricus | reverse complement strand
TCAGAGTTGTATCTTGATCTGCTACAACTAAAAATGGTTACTGTCACATTATTAAACTGCTACTACTGCTCTCGGGATCACTTTCTCGCAGGGTAGTCGAGGAAGTATCTCAGGGAGTTACTAAACTATGATTGCTATATTATATCTTGCTCTACTCTCTTCTGATGCTGCAAGATTGCTTCAAGATGCTAGTCTTCGATAGGCTAGGCCTCTCCCCTTTATTCCAGCATTTCTGCAGTACAGTCCACAGATATAGCCCCATTCCTTTGATACAATGCATTTAGCATAGTTCTGATGTCAGTCTTGCGAGTACTTTGGATGAGTACTCACAGTTGCTTTGCTATTCTTTTCCCCCATACCCGATACTTGCGACTAGATGACGGTGCCCAGGAGCCAGACGACACCACAGACTGCTACTACCAGGAGAGCCCCGGAGGTCACTTCTACTGGGTTGAGCCAGCCGACCAGGAGTAGTTCGGAGGCTCCCAGGCAGGAGGCCAGCGCCTCTTCGATCAGATGCCATTGTTTGTGCTAGCCTTCTTAAGGCAAAACTTGTCTAACTATGTCTGTACCCAGATATTATATTTGTATGACTTATGTATTCGGGTCCTCATGACCCCTGGCTTGTAATATGATGATTTATGTTTATTTTGAGTTTAGAGTTGTGTTGTGATATCTTCCCGTGAGTCTCTGATCTCGAGCGTGCACGTTTGCGTGTATGATTAGTGCACATGTCGAGCAGGGGCATCACATTCACCCTCGGGGCTGAGGGTTTGTACCAGTAGCTATGTGTTTGATCTCTCTCTCGTGTCCTTGAGATGGCACGATCTTGATGTATCGCGAGCTTTGTTGATATAGATGAATCATATGGAGTTTTCCCCTCTCTATCTTCTTGTGATGAATTGAGTTTTCCCTTTGAAGTTTTCTTATCGGATTGAGTCTTTAAGGATTTGAGAACACTTGATGTATGTCTTGCATATGGATATCTGTGGTGACAATGGGATATTCACTTGAGTCACTTGATGTATGTTTTGGTGATCAACTTGCGGGTTCCGTGATCTTGGGGATTTATGCATAAGGGTTGGCACACGTTTTCGTCTTGACTTTCCGGTAGAAACTTTGGGGCACTCTTTGAAGTTCTTTGTGTTGGTTTGAATAGATGAATCTGAGGTTGTGTGATGCATATCGTATAATCAAACCCGTGGGTACTCGTGGTGACATTGGAGTGCCTAGGTGACATTAGGGTTTTGGTTGATGTGTATCTTAAGGTGTTATTCTAGTACGAACTCTAGGGCTATTCGTGACAATTAATGGGGATGGCTCATAAGATTGATCGGGAAGGATAACTTTGAGGTGGTTTCGTACCCTACAACAATTTCTTCGTTTGTTCTCCGCTATTTGTGACTTTGGAGTGAACTCTTTGTCGCACGTGAGGGATTTACATATGATTCAACTATGTCAACAATGTTGGGAGATCGCACTAGTGAAAGTATGAACCCTAGGCCTTGTTTCTAAGCATTGCAATACCGTTTTTATGCCCGTTTACTATTTGCTACCTTGCTGTTTTTATATTTTCAGATTACAAAAACCTATATCTACTATCCATACTACACTTTTATCACCATCTCTTCGCTGAACTAGTGCACCTATACAATTTACCATTGTATTGGGTGTGTTGGGGACACAAGAGATTTCTTGTATTTGGTTGCAGGGTTGTTTGAGAGATACCATCTTCAACCTACGCCTCCCACGGATTGATAAACCTTAGGTCATCCACTTGAGGGAAAATTGCTACTGTCCTACAAAACTCTGCGCTTGGAGGCCCAACACGAGTCTACAAGAATAAGTTGTGTAGTAGACATCAATGTACTCCCTCATCTGCCCCTCGGACAGCCCTCCGGGAGGCGGTCGGACAGTCCCCCGGACGGTGTCACGGACAGCCCTTCGGGAGGCACTCTCGAACTCGGACAGCCCTTCGGGAGGACCCTCGAACAGCCCCTCGGGCAAAAGATCGAACCTATGAACTCTCTACAGGGTTGCACACATAAGGTGTCATCTATCCGGCAGGGCTTCGCCGTCCAGAACTAGTTCCCACCGGAACCCAGACAGCCTTTCGGCTCTACGAAACTCTTTTCGTGGGAGGAAGAGAAGAAGCCAGATCATTGCATGGCATTGTGTATGAGAGAGTGAGTGTGTTTGGGCAGCCCCCTCCACCCCTATTTACAGGCCAAGCCCAAGGGTGGCTTCTCCAAGAAGCCAATGAGGAAAAATACCAAAAGGCCCTCAAGGTGGCTTCTCCAAGAAGCCACCAAAAAGTGCTTTTCACTATTCACGGAAACATTTTTCCGCGACCGTTAAATCCGAAAATATTTCTGTAGTTCTTAGAATAATTCTAGTACCCACTAAAATAATTTTGGACGTGTTCCAAAACAATTCCAGATTAGTGATTTTCATCTGCGAAAAGCAACCAAAGCGGTTCTGGCAGCTCCGGAAAAATTTCCGGGTTTTTTCTCCGGAAAAATCCCAGAAGTTCCCTGAACAATTCTGGCACCCTCTAAGAATTTCCAAGCATGTGCCGAAACCATTTTGACTTAATGGTATACTCCGAAACAACCTGTCGGTTTTACCGAAACTATTCCGGTGTTCTCTCTCCGGAACTCTTCCGTTGTCTCCGAAACTTTTCCGGTGACTTTCTCTCAGACTCCCTGTCTAGTATTCAGCTGATAGATGACCCTTAAGCGTGTGACCCTATAGGTTCGGTGAAGTATAGACATGACAGGAACACTTTCCGATCAATGATCAACATCGGAGCCGTGGACACCCATATTGACCCCTATACCCACACGAATAAATATTTGAGTGAACCTCCTGTTGCCATGTGCTATTCCTGTTGCTTCGCGATATGTTACAAATACCCGAGGTGAGATTTATCGGCATCCCCGTGGATCAATAACTTGTCCACTATGCCAGTTACCTCGTTACCAGTTTTGTTCTCTTTTCTCGTTCCCGTGTTCCGGCATCCCTGTGATCAAATCACATTGTGTCTGGCCAGACGATGGTGGATACCGTAACACCGAGAGGGCCCAGAGATATCTCTCCATCGTCGGAGGAGCAAATCCCAATCTTGAGCTATCAAGTTACTTCACATACTTTCCCATGAACCCGTAAGCCGCCGTAATAGCCACCCAGTTACGGATGACGTTTAACAAACCCCAAAGTTCATGAATCAAGCATGAAGAAACTCGATACTCTCATGGTCTAAGGAATTATGCAAACATAAACTTTCTCTGTGTTATTAACCATTAACTTGTGACGAATGTATCTCATAGCATAACATCAATCGGGTCGATTCAACCACAAGTGTTCTACTAACATTGTGTCCCCAAAGTTGTCGGCATAGTCATGCCCATGATTAGGAAAATAGAACCATCGTGCAACACTTGAGCTAGTCTTAGAGGCCAGACTAGGAATACATTTTACCGTTTATTATTCCACACGTGCATATGAGTCTTCCTTCGAGCCTCGTGTTATTGCAGACTCGAGAACCATAGCAGTTATAGCACGGAATATAAACTTAATTACGAACATGGGGATAAATAATAACATTTATTATTGCCTCCAGGGCATATCTCCTACACCACAACTGTACATGCACGGGACCCTGGCCCAACTGATCACTTGCGCAGACCGGAGAGGAGAGGGGAGGGGCCGACGACGAAGATCCGGGAGACCTAGTTACTGTAGAGAGAGGGGAAGGAGGCTAAAATCAAGGACGAAACCTTTGCATCATGAAACCTGCACTGACCTCGGCGCTGAGCGGGCGGTAGGCATGGAAGGCGTTCTCGAGCGAGCGCTCATCAGTGCTCCATGACAGGTTGCCAACATAGGTGCGGTACTCGACCGCCGAGCGGTCCTTGGAGTCCGAATCCCAATACGGCGCCGACATTGCACTCGAGATAAACCCTAGCGGCTTGTGGAATGGATGGTTTTTTAGGCCTGCGTGGGCGTCGGTGAGGCCGGGGCAACGGGCAGTGGAGGCGTGAGACGAATGATTGAGGATGTGTGGGGGATGCGATACATATATACAGGGAGCAACTAGTCCACGTGTACCAGCAGGGCCACCTCGCCAACCTGGCTGAGTGAAACATGGCAAACTTTTTCCTTAACGGGCTAACCCTTTTGATTTGCAAATGAACAGAAATACACCAGTTTTAGAAATTAAGAGAAATTGAAAGAAAGAGCGAGCGAGTTTAACGCACTGTCAGGAAATCCACCGCATTTGGCTGATGTCGAAATGAATGCTATGGGGCGAAAACATGAAGCACTAACAAAAGTCGAGCCCTATTACATCTTCAGTCACTGAAGCAGGCAACAACCAGTTCCAAATTAGCACAGCACCAGACCACAAAGAAACAACAAATTGTCCAAGCCCAACAGCAACTAAACCAAAAGCTTGCATCGTGAACATACCTAGCCTCCTATTCTCCTTCAATCGGTTACCTGGATGCATCGCAGAGCTTCATCAGGTTCATTTTGCTTGAGCAGACCATCTCACGCAGAGCCTTCACGTCGTCATCTTGCCGGTGTCCTGCCCAGTATAACAAGAAAGAACATACAAAAAAAATGATCTCAAAAGGGGTCTTAATCAACTTTTTTTGAAAGTAGCTCGATTTCGAGCTAACCAAATAACCCCGTCACAGCCACAAGACCCACAGTGTAAAAAAATTCCCCACCAGAAAGAAAAGTATAACACCAGGTAAAGTATTGCCACTAGTTATTTGGACAGCGATCAGTTCCCAACACCACCCCTATGGATCACCAAACAACATGAGCCACAGGACAAGTAAAAAATAAATGCACAGAGGATTCCGTTTCACTAAAAAAGGAGCGGCAGGGATACCCAGGCCACGTTCTTCTTTCCATCACCTGTCGAGTAAGCACAGCATTCTGAGACAACTGCCACAGAATAATTTGAATTTTGAGAGGCGACTTGGCCCTCCAAATCCACTTGAAATTGCACCCACTAAGGGGTTTCTCTAGCCATCTATACATCGATTTTGTCGAATAGCATGCATTTTTGTTTAGCCCCCAGTGCACACGATCATTCTGAGTCGACCCAGTGCACACGATCATTCTGAGTCGACAGTTGAATGTCAGAGATGCTTTTGCACACAACCTGCCACTGATCTAACAAATTATGAGTGAGCCTTCTTCTGAAGAAAGAGGAGGCATCAATAGTGTGAAACTTGTTGATAGTGCAATCCTAGTTGTTGCAAATATAAAAAAGTTGGGGATATTAGACATGAAATGGGGCCAACCCATTGATAGAGTCCTTCCAAACCCTAGCAATGTCTCCTTAGGGATGAGCTGGCGCCGGGGCATATCTTCCCCTTGCCCTTGCTAAAGAACCCCATGGCGAGCTAGGGTTTGGCTGTCACCGGCGAGGGGGCAGACTTGGCTAGATGTGGACGGGGGGAGGAAGTGGATGAGGCCGGAACACCCCCCCCCCCACACACACACACGCTTGCATTAAAAAGGACGGTGACCCGTGGCTTCCACACACTACCAGGCGGTCCCGAGGTAGGTGGTCGCATTTAATAGGACCACGGGCAATGGTTGGGCGGCCGATAGGTGGGGCCGCCGCGGACACCGAGAGGACGCGCGGCGCGTCCGTTTCGTGTCCGCCTGGACGCAAACCGGGCGCAAATTTGGGCCTGAAATGCGTCCAGGCAGACACCAAGTGGGCACGTTTTGGGTTTGGGTCCACGCGTTGGGCCGGCGTTTTGGTCCGGTTCGACCCAAACGGACGCGCGCAGACAGTTTGTGTCGCCCCGTTGGAGTTGCTCTTAAGGCGATGCCGCTAGACAAGGCACCGGGCCCAGATGGATTTACTACGCGTTTCTATGCATGTCGCTGGGATATCATCAAGGCGGATTTTATGAGGACGATGGACTGCTTCTTTCGAGGCGATATGAGAGGCCTGCATGCGATTAACAAGGCCATAGTCACCTTGTTGCCAAAGGTGGATGGTGCGGAGGAGCTGAAGGATTTTAGACCGGTTAGCCTCGTGTACAGAGTTGTCATGATTTTCGACAAAATCCTATCCTTGCGGCCTACGGACGATCTACCGAGCTTGGTGGGCGTGCACCAGAGTGCCTTCGTTCGAGTGAGGTCCATCATGATAATTTCATGCTCGTCCAGGGCACGGCTAAGAAGATACACTCCCTCAAGAGCCCGGCTATCATGATCAAATTGGATATATCCAAAGCATTTGACACAGTCCAATGGCCCTTTGTCATGGAAGTTTTGCTCGCTCTAGGCTTTGGCAGAAGATGGATGGCATGGATTGCCAGCCTGCTATCAACGGCATCAACTCGGATCCTTGTCAATGGTGTGCCCAGTGCTCCAATTCGAAACCATAACAGCTTTAGGCAAGGGGATCCGTTGTCCCCTATGATGTTTATCCTGATGATGGAACCATTGCAGCGACTATTCGCTTTGGCTGACAGGCGTGGACTGCTTACTCCTCTGATGTGAGGGCCTAACTAGTGAGTGTCGATTTTTGCGGATGACGTGATGCTCTTCTTGAAGCCGGAGGCCTTGGATCTGCAACTATGCAACGCGATCATTGACTCCTTTGCTGGCGCGTCTGGGCTGTGGGTGAACCGAGCGAAGACGTCCGCAATGCCCATCAGGTGCTCTGATCCACAGATCGCAACGATTACTGCTACACTAGGTTGTGCTCTAGGGACGTTCCCTTGCCGCTACCTTGGGCTGCCGCTAAATTTGCGAAAATTAACGCCGGCACAGCTCGATGATCTGGTCAATCAGGTGGCCCGTAAACTGCCATCGTGGAGAGGGGCGTCGCTGCCAAGGAGCAGCAGGTTGGTGCTTGTCCGATCGGTCCTCTGCGCCATCCCGATTCACGCCATGCTCACTCTCCAACTACCCCCAAGACGATTAAGGCGATCAACAAGATTTGTAGAGGATTTTTATGGGCTGGCGCTCGTGAGGCCAATAGCGGGAAATGTAGAGTGGCTTGGAAATCGGTCTATATGCCTACGTGGGCAGGTGGCCTCGGTGTTGCCGACCTGCAGTGGCTGAACCTAGCACTGCAGGCGAGGTGGCCCTGGTTGCAGAGAACGGATGACTCCCGACCATGGAAGGGGCTGGACATTAGGGTTCCGGCGGAAGCAACACGGATATACCAAACAGCCACAATCACTACTGTCGAGGATGGCGATCAGGCACTATTCTGGGAGGATAGATGGATCAATGGCCTCAGGGCGCAGGATCTGGCGCCAAACTTGTATCAGAGAATTCCACGGAGGTCTAGGAAGTTGAGGAGTGTGTTTGAGGCATTGGAAGGAAGGACCTGGGCCTTGGATGTAGGCCCGGACATGGAGGAGCCCATCTTACGGGAATATCTGGCCCTCTGGTCCGCCACTGTAGTGTTTCAGCTAGTCCCGGTTGTGCGTGACACTATTAGATGGGCGTGGGAAGACAATGTCGCCTACTCGGCAAGCTCGGCGTATGCGGCGAAGTTCTAGGGCCTCGAGGGGGCGCCCTATACTGATTTGGCTTGGAAATCGAAAGCTCCCCTCCAGTGCCGCTTCTTCATCTGGATGGCTGCTCGGGATCGGTGTTGGACTTTGGATCGGTTGGCCCGGCGAGGACTCCCTCACCAGCCGGCTTGTCCCTTCTGTGATCAGGGCGAGGAGACGATCAATCACATCCTTCTGACATGTGTGCTTGCAAGAACAGTATGGTTTGTCGTGCTCTCGGCCTTGGGCAAACCTGAGTGGACTCCTTCCCAGGATGCTCACCTTGTCGAATGGTGCAACTCATGTACGGCCATGGATATTCGGAGAAAGGACATGATCACAATCATGTCGCTGTGCTTATGGGAGCTCTGGAAGCATAGGAACAAGGTTGTTTTCGAGGGGGCCTCGCCCTAGGAACAAGGTTGTTTTCGAGGGGGCCTCGCCCTCGGCCACGGCCGTTGTTGCTCGAATTGAGACCGAGGGTAGGGCGTGGAAGCTAGCAGGGATGTTCAAGCATAACATCGCAAACTTTCTGTCTATGCTTGCTAGGTGGAATAGGGCGAGTAGTTAGGTCCTCGGTTTTTGCCCTTTCTAGGCCGTGTGGTGGAGTAGTAGTGTAACTTCATGTAAAACCTCTAGTGGATGCGGCTCTTCTCCCCTTCTCTTTCTTTAATGCATGATACACACGAGCGTAACTATTTAAAAAAAACTTGTGGTTAGCCACCGTCGTCCGTGTAGCAGTGCTGATAGATGCCACACAATGATGAACGCCCGAACGTGGGTTCAGTTCACCCAGCGTCAGCAAGCAAACAAGCAACATAAGTAGTGTATCCACCACACGCGGAGACACTGGAAGGCTCGAGAGTGCCCCTGTGGCGTCTGGCGTAATGCCGTTCTAATCCCCATCCCAATCCCTAGCATCTAGATCTCTTCTCAGCAGCCGATTTTCTTTCTCTCTCCGCTCTCTAGCTTCTAGATCTCCTCAGCACAGCTGGTTTCCTCTTTCTCTTGACTTGGTCGTCTGAGTTTGCTTTCGGTTTTGTTTAAGATTTCTCAGTTCGATGGAAAACAATCCGCCGCCGGTGGTCCAAGATGAGGAAAGGGGCGGACAAAGGGGCACTGGTCAAGCAGAGGCCTGGGAAGTGTCGGACGCCCCGGAGTTGGCTCTGAATCTTCAAACCATGAGTATCTCGACGCCAAGGATTCAGAACTTGCGTGCAACCCAGGTCAGTACAGATCCGCAGATTGAGTCTTGCTACAATCTGCTCATGAAAGTGGCATGTACTGGAGGTACACCAAGATTTCTGTCTCAGCAAGCTATTTCTCAAGCCATGGCCCGAGCATGGAGGCACCATTTCCATGCAATATCTCAGGTTTCAGAGCATCTCTTTATGGCTCACTTTACCTCTCAAGAATCGATGATGTTCGTATATACTCGCCAGCCATGGTCTATGGGTTCAGATAATATCCTCTTAGAGTGGATAGATCCTGCAGATGAATCCAAGACTAAGGAGGATTACAAATTCGAGTATATTTATGTGAATGTTCGTGTTTATGGAGTGCCAAGAAACCATAGATCTCTCAATCTTCTACAGAGGATACTGTCCACAATTGGTAAGCCATCTGAATTCCATCCTTTGCAAGAAAGTATATTGTTTGCTAGACCGGACTACATTTGGGGTACAGCCAAATTTCACATAAAAGATTCAGTGATAGATAAGATCAATCTCACCTTGGATAATAACACTTCCAAGATGGTCTATCTTCATTATGAAAGGATTGGTAGAATTTGTCGGTTTTGCGGAGTCATGTTTCATACAGTCCAGCATTGCCAAAAGAGGAATGACATGATCATGGCAAGGGTGAGACACAGAAGTACTGCAGAAGATATTCCGTTTTTCAGATATGGGGAATGGGTTATGAATTCAGAGAAAATTCCTAAGCAGCCCAGTGAACAGGAAAGAGCTACTAACCCCATACTCTGCAGATTCCAAAGGATGTTCCAAGAGGATAAAGGAAATGATAAAGGCAAAAGGGTGATTACTAAAGATTTTCAGTCTACAAGGAGGTCTCCAATGCATATTAGTTCTGAAAAAGGAATCAGAGGAGAATTCTTCATGGGTCAAACATCATCTGCTGCAAATCCTGCTACTATGGGGCAACAAATCACAGCTAAGGATGCCACTAATCAGATTTTGACTACTGGTGATCAAGCACAGCAAAAGGAGGGCAACGCATTCACCAAGCTGGCCATGCATGACAGCCATCTAAGCCAGGAAGTAATCTCAGCCAACCAGCAGGTTCAGAGCATTAACGTACTAGAGGGACAAATTGAAGGAGTAAATGAAGAGCAGAGACTATTGCAGAGTATTCAACTTACACAGCAAGCTGGGTCTACAATTCGCAAAGCTCCTACCCTTCAGATTGATGCCGGCCAGCGAGATAGAGAGGGAAGGCGTGAGATCTGCGACCCCGAGATGCAAATCGGGGCCACTAGTACTCATGGGTGGGATGTTCCACCCCCTGGATTAGGAGGAGTCGAGGCAGTAGCTGAAACAGAGAATCGGAATACCAGCATTACTCAGGGAGGGGAACATCGACTTCGACCTTCAGGATGGGATATTCTCACGTCTACTGGATCGGAAAATTTCAATACAGGTGATTCAAGATTTTCCCCTCCTGGCTCAGGCGGTCCCATTAGGAGCCGCTTTAATTTCACTAAGAGATCGGGCAATCGGACTGGCATACACAGAATTAGAAGCCCAACTCTAGAGAAAGCTGGTTGCCCCTACACTACTCGAAGTAGCAGATCTTCTGCAGGACTGGACTCACATGTAGGAGAGGACTACAGCTCATGCCATATTAATAATTCTTCACCACCTTCCAATGATGGTTCTCTTGGATCTCACTATGGTGCTTTATCCCCTCAAACGACAGTCAATAACACATATGTGGGTATGGATGCAGATGCTGACTATGGTGGTACTGGAGCGGCAACCCAAATTAAAGAGCAAGCTCAAGACATCGGCAATACTAATACTGCTGCATTGCCAATTCTGGAAACACATCTTGGAGGTGATATGGATGTTGATGGGGCAATGGCGCCAGCCCTTAAGGCGCCACGGGCGCCATGAGGATGATGGCCTGGAACTGCCGAGGTATGGGCCAGGGACTCGGCAGTAACAAGATGTGCTACCTGGCTAGGTTGATTCATGCCACCAAGCTCAGGTAATTTTTGTTTCAGAAATTAAAACCTCCAAATATAAGCCTGCTGATTTAAACCAACGTTTTGATATGGATAATAGTCTTGTAGTTCCTTCCAAGGGTCGCTCGGGAGGACTCTGGCTGATGTGGCATGACGACCTCCAAATCAATGTACATATTTCTAATTTCCATGTTATCCTTGCTTTAGTAGTTAATAGAGTAACTAGGGAGGAGTTTGCTCTGGTTTGTATCTATGGTGATCCCTACCACTGCCAAACAGACCAGATTTGGGACCTTGTGGCATCTTTTGTGTATGATAATGCCAACAAGCCAATAGTTTGTATGGGAGATCTTAACAACATCTTGTATGATATGGACAAAAGCTCTCCCCATATGAATACTACTCGTATGCTTGCATTTCGTAATCTGGTCAAAACTTGTGGTTTATTTGACCTTGGCTACAGTGGTCCGGCTTACACTTGGACAAACAAGAGATATTCTTCCAATCCTATCTATGAACGACTTGATAGATGTTTAGCAAATGCAGAATGGTGTGCTCTTTATCCTGTCACTAATGTTTATAATATGCCTATCACTATTAGTGACCATGCTCCCATTCTTGTCTCTACAGAAGGCAAGTTTAAAAAGCCTTTGCAAAATTTTAAATTTGAAAATTGGTGGCTTATGGAAGAAGATTTTCAACCTTGTGCAAAATCTGCTTGGCAAAGCACTGTTCATAGGCCTTTTTATGCAAGGACTAACCACCTTGCAGGAACATTGAAGGAATGGTGCAGGAAGAAAAAACCAATTAACCAGGAACTCAATCTATTGGAGGAGCAAATAAAAAATATACAAATGAAGCCGATGCAGGAACAAAATCATAAGCTTGAAGCATCTCTCGTGAGCAGGTATGAAGAAAATCTAACAAAGTTGACAGAATTTTACAGCCAAAGGGCAAAAAAACATTGGGCAACTAAAGGAGACAGGAACACAAGCTACTTTCATAATGCTGTCATCAAGCGCAGGAGAAAGAATCAGATTGTTTCAATCACAGATACTAATAATGTGACTCATTTTAATCCTGAAAAAATTGCTCGTGTATTTGTGGACTATTTCAAACAAATTTTCCAGACTGATAATGCAGATCATGGAAGGCCATACCTAGGAACTCAACCAGATGTTCATCAGCAAGATCCGACTATTAGTATTCCCGACAAGCAGAAATTTGGCAGATACTAAATGAGATGAGAAGGAATGCTTCACCAGGCCCGGATGGACTAAATGTAGCCTTCTATATAGCAGCATGGGAATGGATTGGAGATGATGTAACTGATTTGGTAAGGAAATTCTATATCACAGGTATCATGCCTAGCCATATTAACAATACAAACATTGTCTTGATACCAAAGAAAATTGTTTGCAATAATCCTGCTGATTTTAGACCTATTAGTCTTTGTAATGTTATTTACAAAATCATTGCTAAAACTTTGGCTAATAGGTTAAAGGCCCATCTCCCTGATTACATTCATCCCTCTCAGCAAGCCTTCATTCAAGGAAGGAGAATTAGTAACAATATCATTATTGCTCAGGAAATTACTCATTCTTTTACTCTGAGATCGTGGAATACTCCTGCCTTTATGCTAAAAATTGATCTTGCTAAGGCTTTTGACCGTCTGCATTGGAGCTTCATTTTCTCTGCCCTAACTCGTAAAGGACTTCATGATCATTTTATTAATTTAATCCATGCATGCATTTCCACTCCAATATTCCCAGTCATAATCAATGGCCAATCATATGCGAGATTCCGTAGCAGCAGAGGAATCAGACAAGGTTTTCCTCTCTCACCTTATCTTTTTGTTCTTGCCATTAATGAGCTTTCTATCTCTATGCAAGAGGCCATGATGTCCAAGCATTTGACAGGTATTTCGCTTGGACCAAAATGCCCCTCAATTCATTCTCTCATGTTCGCTGATGACTTATTAGTCTGTGGCCAGGCCACCATCCAAGAAGCAACTACTATGAATCAAATCATCCAATCTTTCTGTACACAATCTGGTCAAACTCCAAATTGGAGCAAATCTGCTATTCTATTAAGCAAAGGAGTTGACATCAACACTCAGAATGCCATCAAGAACATCTTTCATGTTCCTACTATAGATCAAAAATCCATTCACTTGGGCCATCCTCTCATTCTTCCTGCCAAAGACAGGGCATCTGCCTACAACTTTGTCATTGACAAATTCAAGGCCAAACTTCCTAGCTACAAAGCAAATAAACTCTCACATGCAGGAAGACTCACCCTAATTAATTCTGTTTTTGCTTCAATCCCTGTGTATTATATGTCTAACATTCTTTTCCCTAAAAAATTCTTGTCGAAGCTTACTGCTATCATTAGAATTTTTTGGTGGACAGGGATAAGAGAAGAAACCAGTGCTAAATCTCTTTGCCTTAGAGCCTGGAAGGACATATGTTCCCCTAAGAATGAAGGTGGATTAGGTATCAAGAACATGCAAGCCACTAACAGAGCTATGATTCTTTCTGCTGCTTGGAGAATAGTGGAACAACCCAACAGTCACATTTCCAAAGTCCTTCAATCTAAATATTTTCCTGATACTTCCTTTTGGAGAGCCAACCATAATGTTCCTAAATCTGCTTTTTGGACAGCTATCCTCAAAGTTAGGCCTATGCTCATCAACAACTCTTTTTATCAACTTACCAAAGGGAACATATCTATTTGGAGCTCTCCCTGGTATAATGGCTGGAGCACAATCTACGATCATCTGATTATCCAAGATAGTCATTTTGTTTACCCTGCGATAGTCAGAGACCTTTGGCTGCCAAATCAGAAACTTTGGAATGCTAATCTTATTTGCAACCTTTTTGATCATGATACTGCCGCAGAAATAATCCGAACGCCCATTATCCAATCCGGCGGAGAAGATCTTTTGTGTTGGAAACTTACTCAAACAGGACAATTCAACTCCAAAGTGCTTATAAATTATGCCTACAGGTGATGCAACAGGAAGGGGAGCCGCAACCAAGAGTCATTCCAGACAATACTAAAGCCCTTTTAAAGCAGATATGGAAGGCCAAAGACATTGCACCGAGGATCCAAACATTTGCATGGAGGCTAATTAGAAAAGCGCTTCCAACAGGTAAAAGAGCAGGTAAATATTCGAAGCATATAGATAAAGAATGCTCAACATGCAGTGCTGAAGAAGATGAACGGCATATCTTTTTTACTTGTCCTTATGCTAGAGCAGCTTGGTTTGCAAAACCATGGTACATTAGAATGGACAACTTTATTAGTAATTCCACTTCAATCATCACCATTATTTTAAATCTGCTCAGTTCAGACCATCCTCATGCAAGTTTAAACAATATTTTCACATTCATGTGGTGTCTCTGGAAAGCTAGAAATGAAAAGCTTTTCCAAAGGAAAGAAGGCTCCCCTGTACAGGTCTCTTTTGCAGCACAAGCAATTACAAACTCTTTTAAATTAGAAACAGATCATAATAATCTATGCAGGAATAAAATACCTATGCAGGACAAAAGGGAGGAACTAAGGCAGGGAAACACAATTGATGTATACAAGCTTTCTACACAAAACATAATCTTCATAGATGCAGCATGGAATCTACAGGAAAGTCAAAACGGAAATGAAGGAGCACAAGCAGGAATAGGTGTCTACATTCAACTTAAGCAAGGTTACTTAAATCTTCAAGCAGCCATTTCAGCTATAGGGATGAAAGCTAATTTAGCCGTTCAAGCGGAAGCACAGGGTCTAAAGTTGGCAGCGAATCTTTTGGAATCACTGCACATTCAGGAAGCCGCGGTGCTGACAGACAACCTCACTGTGGCAAAAGCTGCAGCAGCAAGATCGCCAAGGAAGGAACCAGGGAATTGGCAGATAAGAAGCTATATAGCAGACTTTTGTGCAATGACAGAGTTCAAGAACATTCAGGTCTACCATGTTAACAGAGATCAAAACAGCATAGCGCATGAAGCTGCAAGGTTAGCAATCACACATAAATATGTAGCTTCTCCTATCCATAGGTTTAGTTGCACTAATCCTGTTCATACTAGAGGGCATTGTCCCCTGCTTCAGAGATTAATGCACACTCAAATGCAGGGATTTGTACTCCTAAGTGTAAATTGTTTTTCAGATTAATGCAATAGTATGAGGCGCCTGATGCGCCGTTTGTTTGTTCAAAAATAAATAAAAAATGACGAACGCCCATCCATTGCCTCGTTGCCGTAGTATAGGATTCCAGTCTACGCATAGTAGGCTGCCACCCTAGAAAGTAGTGAGGTGACATATCAGGGAGCGAGCAGTGGCAGCCTATGACATTTCTAAGACGTGAGAATCTTGACCATGAACAATTTGGACAAAGGCCCTGTTTGGATACTCTAACCAAGGTTAGAGTTAGAGTTAGTTTCTAACTCTAGACTAACCCTGGACTAACTCTAACCCTGATGGTGTTTGGATCACAGGGTTAGAATTGGTGGCGGCCAGCCGAGCTCGTCCAATCGCCGGGCCACGGGGAGCTCACCGATGGGTGGGTGGACGGATGGCCGGCCGAGGCTGTGCCAGCGGGGGTCGAGGCAGCGAGCGAGGCGCGCGATGAGGCCGACGCGCAGCGATAGCGGCGACGCGCGTGGCAAGCTGCGGGGAGCTAGCTCGAGGGCGCGGCGCGGGGGTCGCGGAGTGGGGCGGGCGCGCTGGAGGCGCGTCGGGCGGACGAGGGCGGCGGCGGCGGGGCGACGGGGGCGGGGCGAGGGTGCGGGCTGGACGGAGGCGACGGGGGCGGCGGCCGGCGGCGGGATGTGCCGTGGGCCGGACGGAGGCGGCGGGGGCGGGGCGACGGGGGCGGGGCGGGGCGACGGTGCGGGGGAGTGGATCCGGTGCGGGACGGATGCGGCTCGAGGCTGGAAAAAAAAATTCCTGTGGGTCCCACCAAGACTAACTCTAATAAGCACCTCCGGTGCGGGTTGAAACTTTTGGCTGGGTTAGAGCATCTAACTCCAATCTAACCCACCAGTTTGGATCCTACTAGGGTTAGTTTAGCCTAAACTAACTCACTCTAACTCTAACTGCAGCATCCAAACAGGGCCAAAGGTGTCATCGAAGCCTGCATCGGTGCAGCGCAGTGTGGAATCTCAATTAGCGACGTCCGTGAGACCGACTTATGTTTTTTTTAGGATGCACAATTCCTTGCACCGGATCCGTTGAAAAGCCCAGTCTGCGCAAAATACTATAGCGAGTTCATGAAACATTATACGAGACAAAGTTCATCAAACGTTATAGTACACAAATGTCGATTGTCGATACAAAAGCATCAGGAAACATTGATAGTCGAAAGGCGCGTGTGCCTTCCGACGCGCCTGCTTGCGGTTATGCTGGCCCAAATACACGCGTCTTGCACCGGGCATTCCATTCACTGCATCCACCTGGGAGTAGCCACACATTTCCGCACACTCAAACCAGCTACGTAGTATTTTCTCAGTTCAGGTAAACCACATCCTCGTACACAGCGATTTGAGAGCATCAGTATTCCACCATGCACGGGATAAAAGATGGAGATCATTCACGCGAAATCGGCCAAAAGAAGGCCACATTTTCCACTTCAGCACTGCAGTTGATTAAACGATGCTACTACATGTTCAACAGCCATAAGCGAGCGATACGCAACACAGATAGACAGACGGTAGGTTCCATCTCACGACCATAAGCTAAACTGCCACACGAGACTTGATAACTTAAACGAGACGATACGCTGATAGATAAGCTGGTGGATTAATGGCCAGCAGCCGACCTCCTAGTTGCTCTTCATGCCCTCCAGCGGCGGGAGCGCTGATTGGCCTTGCTGACGGTGATGGTGCGGCCGTCAAGCTCCTGGCCGTCCATGTCCTGGATGGCGTTGTTCATCGAGCGGCCGTCCCCGAAGTTGACGAAGCCGAACCCGCGGGATCTGCCCGTCTCCCGGTCCGTGACGATCTGACAAATCATAGCACGTAGTACAATGGAGTCAGCACACATGGAAATTTCACCAAATAATTACAAATCTATGTGTAAACGAGGGAAAAGTAAACCTAGAAAACTCGACCAGAACACATGCACAGATGGATCCAAAATGAATAAACTTGCCAGCAACGAACAAAAGCATCATACTACAGTACCGTCAAGCAACTCCCAAGCAAGCACGCACACAATGCCGATGAACACCGACGCAGGCCACCAAAAGGGCGTCGACCCCATACCCAAAAATGCCCAGGAAAGATCTGAACCTAACCACAACTGAACATGCGGTGGACCCTGGCCCAACTCGTCGCTGGCGCTGATCAGAGGGTAGAGAGGAGGGGGCGACGGCTAAGATCCGCGAGACCTAGTACTGTAGAGAGAGGGGGAGAGGACCAGACTCAAACACCAGGCCTTCACATCATGAAACCTGCACTGACCTCGGTGCTGAGCGGGCGGTAGTCGGCGAAGGCGTCCTTGAGCGAGCGCTCATCGGTGCTCCAGGAGAGGTTGCCAACATAGGTGCGGTACTCGACCGCCGAGCGGTCCTTGGAGTCCGAATCCCACCACGGCGCCGACATTGCACTCTGAGATAAACCCTAGCGGCGCGAGGAATCGAGGGTTTTTTGGGGCCTGGATGGGCGTCGATGAGGCCGGGGCAGCAGGCAGTGGAGGCGTGCGACAAATGATTGAGGGTGCCTCGGCGAGGCGATACGATGCATGTATATACAGGGAGCCACTGGTCCACGCGGCACCTCGCCATCCTGGCTGAGCGAAACGTGGCAAACTATCACGAATAAGCGCCACCTGGTGCCTACGGACAAAAGGACGTGGGGAGCGGCTCCTCGTTTTTATTTCGCGCTGTACTTGTTAGGATTAAGAGCATTTACAGTCCGATACATCAAATCCGATCTCTCAAACACATGTGGACGCGCCCGCTCAAATAATCATTTTCAAGATCGAATACCTCAATTATAAAACCTCAAATCCATATAATTATATGCGCAACGTGAAACCTAATCTAAGCGGAGCTCGTCCGGCTCCGTCGTGCCCATGTCCAGCGGCCGGCTGCACCCCTCGAAGTGTTGCTTCGGTCGCCAGCGAGGTAGAGTAAGATATGGGACACGCACCGGCTCACCGGACTCGAGACGCCGCCGTCTCTCATGCCCTACTCTTCATCGTCGGAGCCCGTCGCCTGCACGTCACCGGTAGATGTGAGGTCGACGATGGATCCGTCGTGATCGAAGGCCGACACGTCCACCACGACGCGCTGCGGTGCATGGGGTTGCAGGCCATCTGTCTCGGCGTCGGAGAGTGCGACTCCGCCTCGCCGACGTCTGTCGCGGTCTCCGGCACCCTCTGCCTCGCACGGCGGGCACGCCGCGCCATACCCTCGGCGGACGGGCCATAGATGGCCTCGTCGTCGGCGTGCCACCGAAGGGCCTGCGCATCCGCCACGCGTTCGGACGCGAGACAGAGCGCACCGCCTCTGGCGAGGCAGCAACGACCTGCCTCGCGCCATATCCACGCACCATTTGGGCGGACGCGATGGATTCCGACGGATCGAGTCTGGCCGTTGTTGGGCATTCTCCTCGTGGGCGCGACGGAGCGCAAAGCGGAGGGCCATCTCCTCCTCGGGCCCGACTGGGATGAGGTCCAAGTTCGCAGATCGGCTGACGGAGGACTCGAATCTGCTGCCCGCCATGCCGCAGAAGGGCGAAGATCGGTGGAAGTGAGCTTGGGGGCGGAGGGGAGGGGAGTGGAGTGGCTATTGTTTGGTCCGACAACCTGATGGGGACGAATATATGTGGGGTCGGGGTGGGCCAGCGTGGGCCGGATTCGACATGGCGGACGCGCCTGAGCCTCCCTATACACACCCCAGATTTGGATTGGATATGAGGGGTGCCGGTCAGCCCGGGTGTTTGAGGCCGGTTTTAGGCGCCCGTCTGGGTCGCTTACCGGTCACTAACCGGGCCATCCACCCGGGCGTTTGAGGGGGTTTGAGTCACCCGGCTATAGGTGCTCTAACTTAAGAAACCGTCGAACGGTTGGTAACTGTATGAAATATGTCCTAGAGTCAATAATAAATGTTATTATTTATTTTCATGTTCGTAATTATGTTTATATTACGTGTTATAACTGTTATGGTTCTCGAGTCTGCAATAACCACTAGGCTCGGAGGAAAACTCATATGCACGTGTGGAATAATAATAAACGGTAAAATAGATTTCTAATCTAGCCTCTAAGACTAGCTCAAGTGTTGCATGATGGTTCTATTTTCTTGATCATGGGCATGAGTATGCAGGCAACTTTGAGGACATAATGTTAGAAGAACACTTGTGTTGAACCGGCCTAATTTTTGTTATGCTATGAGATCCATTCGTCTTAAGTTAATGATTTATAACACAGAGAAAATTAAGCATTTGCATAATTCCTTAGACCATGAGAGTATCGAGTTCCTTCGTACTTGCTTCGTGAACTTTGAGGTTTGTTAAACATCATCTCTAATAGGGTGGCTATTAGAGCGGTTTACGGGTTCACAGAAAAGTATGACAGGGAACTAGATAGCTCAAAATTGGGATTTGCTCCTCCGACGATGGAGAGATATTCTTGGGGACCACTCGGCGTTACGGTATCCATCATCGTCTGGCCAGACACAGTGTGATTTGTGTTGGAAATATGCCCTAGAGACAATAATAAAATGGTTATTATCATGTTTCCTTATTCATGATAAATGTTTATTATTCATGCTAAGAATTGTATTGACCGGAAACTTAAATACATGTGTGGATACATAAACAACACCGTCTCCCTAGTGAGCCTCTACTAGACTAGCTCGTTGATCAAAGATGGTTAAAGTTTCCTAACCATAGACATGAGTTGTCATTTGATAACGGGATCACATCATTAGGAGAATGATGTGATGGACAGATCCAACCACAAGCTTAGCATCAGATCGTATCAGTTTGTTTATTTGCTACAGCTTTCTTCATGTCAAGTATCTGTTCCTCAGACCATGAGATCATGCCACTCCCGGATACCGGAGGAATACTTTGTGTGCTATCAAATGTCACTTCGTAACTGGGTGATCATAAAGGTGCTCTACAGGTATCTCCGAAGTTGTGTGTTGAGTTGCATGGATCGAGACTGGGATTTGTCGCTCCGTGTGACGGAGAGATATCTCTGGGCCCTCTCGGTAATAGAACATCACAAGAAGCTTCATGTGACTAATGAGTTTAGTCATGGGATCTTGTATTACGGAACGAGTAAAGAGACTTGCCGGTAACGAGATTGAACTAGGTATGGAGATACCGACGATCGAATCTCGGGCAAGTAACATATCGCCGGACAAAGGGAATTGTATACGGGATTAACTGAATCCTCGACATCATGGTTCAACCGATAAGATCTTCGTTGGACATGTAGGAATTAATATGGGCATCCAGGTCCCACTATTGGTTATTGACCGAAGAGGTGTCTCGGTCATGTCTTCATATTCCCGAACCCGTAGGGCCGCACGCTTAACGTTCGTAGCGCTAGGGTAGTATTGAGATATTAATAGTGGAAAGTCCGAAGGTTGTTCGGAGTCCTGGATGGAATCCAGGATATCACGAGGAGCTCCAGAATAGTCCGGAGGTAAATATTTATACATGGGAAGTCATATTTTGGTCATCGGAAAAGTTTCGGGTTTTGCCGGCAGTGTGTCGGGAGCCCCGAAAGGGTTCCGAGGGTCCACCGAGGGGTCCACCAGCCCCGGGGACGCACATGGGCTGTCGGGGGGGTGCCCTGGACTAGCTGGGCCAGGCGCACCCGCCCCCCAAGGGGCCCATCTGCCAAGGGTGGGCAAACCCTAGGGGTGGCAGGCGCCCCACTTGGCTTGGTGGGCAAGCCACCCCCTAGGGCTGCCGCCCCCTCCCTTGGAGGAGGGGCTAGGGCCGGCGCCCCCTCCCCCTCACCCCTATTTATTGTGGGGAGGGGCGTAGGGGGCTGCAACCTTCCACCCTTGCCCTTCGTCTCTCCCAACTCCTCCCACCTATCTACGGTACGCGCTTGGTGAAGCCCTGCCGGAGTTCCACTGCTGCCACCACCACCACGCCGTCGTGCTGGTCCCGATCTCATCTACCTACTCTCCCTTGCTTGCTGGATCAAGTAGGAGAGGACGCCATCGAGCTGAACGTGTGCTAATCTCGGAGGTGCCGTCCGTTCGACACTAGATCGGATTGGATCGTGATTGGATCGCGAAGAGTACGACTACATCAACTGCGTTACATACGCTAACGCTTTCGGTCTACAAGGGTACGTAGACAAACTTCCCCCTCATTGCTATGCATCTCCTAGATTAGATCTTGGTTGTTTCATAGGAATTTTTTTGATTTTCATGCTACGTTCCACATCAGTGGCTTCAGAGCTAGGTCTATGCGTAGATGTATATGCACGAGTAGAACACAAAGAAGTTGTGGGCGTTGATGTTCAAATTGCTTACCTCCTTTGTTAATTCTAGATTCAGCGGTATTGTGGGATGAAGCGGCTCGGACCAACCATACTTGTCCTCGCACAAGAGACCGGTTCCACTGACTGACATGCAACTTGTATTGCATAAAAGTGGCTGGCGGGTGTCTGTCTCTCCCACCTTAGTTGAATCTGATTTGACAAGGGCGATCCTTGTAGAAGGTTAAAAGGCAACTTGTATATCACCGTTGTGGCTTTCCGTAGGTAAGAACAGTTCTTATATGATGCCCATAGCAGCCACGTAAAATTTGCAACAACAAAGTAGAGGACGTCTAACTTGTTTTTGCAGGGCATGTTGTGATGTGGTATTGCCAAAACGTGATGTGATGTATGTTGATGTATGAGATGATCATGTTTTGTAATAGGTTCACGACTTGCATGTCGATGAGTACAGCAACCGGCAGGAGCCATAGGGTTGTCTTTAATTTATTGTATGACTAGCGTGACAATCAATAAACGCCATGTAATTGCTTTACTTTATCGCTATGAGTTAGCAATAGTCGTAGAGGCAATAGTTGGCGGAGACAACCACGTGATGACACGATGATGGAGATCATGATGATGGAGGTCGTGGTGTCATGCCGGTGATGATGGAGATCATGCCGGTGCTTTGGAGATGGAGATCAAAAGCACAAGATGATAATGGCCATATCATGTCACATATTGATTGCATGTGATGTTTATCTTTTATGCATCTTATTTTGCTTAGGACGATGGTAGCATTATAAGATGATCCCTTCACTTAATTTCAAGATAAAGGTGTTCTCCCTAAGTATGCACCGTTGCGAAAGTTCGTCGTTTCGAAGCACCTCGTGATGATCGGGTGTGATAGACTCTTCGTTCACATACAACGGGTGTAAGCCAGTTTTACACATGCAGAATACTTGGGTTAAACTTGACGAGCCTAGCATGTACAAACATGGCCTCGGAACACGGAGGACCGAAAGGTCAAACATGAGTCATATAGTAGATATGATCAACATGGAGATGTTCACCATTGAAGACTACCCCATCTCTAGTGATGATCGGACTTGGGTTAGTTGATTTGGATCATGTAACACAGACAACTTGAGGGATGTTGATTTAAGTGGGAGTTCCCTAGTAATTTGATTAACTGAACCAATTATCATGAACATAGTCTAAATGTCTTTGCAAATTTATGTTGTAGATCAATGGCTCGCGCTGTAGCTCCCGTGAATTTTGATGCATTCCTAGAGAAAGCTAAGTTGAAAGATGATGGAAGCGACTATGCAGACTGGGTCCGTAATCTGAGGATTATCCTCACTGCTGCACATAAGGCTTATGTCCTTGATGCACCGCTTGGTGAGGCACTCCCTCCAGCGTCGTCTGTGGATGTTGTGAACGTCTGGCAGGCATGTTCTGATGACTACTCGATAGTTCAGTGCACCATGCTTTACGGCTTAGAACCGGGGCTCCAAAGACGTTTTGAGCACCACAGAGCATATGAGATGTTCCAGGAGCTGAAATTGGTATTTTAGGCTCATGCCCGGGTTGAGAGGTATGCCGCCTCTGACAAGTTCTTTAGCTGCAAGATGGAGGAGAACAACTCTGTTAGCGAGCACGTACTCAAAATGTCTGGGTACTTCTGCTACTTGTGAGTTGCGTTGGGATTTTCCCCGAAGAGGAGAGGAGATGCATCACAATAGAGATAAGTATTTCCCT
Source organism: Elymus sibiricus (assembly GCA_039707655.1). Lineage (NCBI taxonomy): Eukaryota > Viridiplantae > Streptophyta > Magnoliopsida > Poales > Poaceae > Elymus > Elymus sibiricus. The sequence continues at coordinate 329,731,252 of CM077666.1, read as the reverse complement.
CAGTGAGAACCAAGGTATCAATCCAGTAGGAGAATCACGCAAAGCCTCGTGAACAGCACCTGCACACCCAAAAGCAAATACTTGCACCCAACGCGGGCAAGAGGGTCGTCAATCCCCTTGAACTCGTTACTTGCAAGGATTAAATCTTGTAGTGGTAAATAGATAAATTGCAAAAGAAAATAAAAGAAATAAAATTACAGCAAGTATTTTTAGGTTTTCTTTTTATATTCAAAGTAGACCCGGGGGCCATAGTTTTCACTAAAGGCTTCTCTCTCGAACACATAGCATACGTTGGGTAGACAAATTACTACTGGGCAATTGATAGAAAAGCGCATAGTTATGACGGATTCATGGCAATGATCATGTATATAGGCATCACGTCTGAGACAAGTAGATCGACTCCTGCCTGCATCTACTACTATTACTCCAACCATCGACCGCTATCCAGCATGCATCTAGGGTATTAAGTTAATGAAAATCGAGTAATGCCTTAAGCAAGATGACATGATGTAGACAAAGTAAACCCAATCAATATGAATAAACCCCGTCGTTTTACCCTTAATGGCAACAATACAAATATGTGTCTTGTCCCTTTCTGTCACTGGGATATAGAGCACCGCAAGATTGAACCCATTACAAAGCACCTCTCCCGCTGAAGATAAATCAATCTAGTTGGCCAAACCAAACGGATAGATCGGAGGGAAATACAAAGCTATCAAAATCATGCATAATAAAGTTCAAAAAAGACTCAATTACTTCTCATGAATAATCTGATCATCAACTCACAATTCATCGGATCCCTACAAACACACCGCAAAAGTAGATTACATCGAATAGAACTCCAAGAAGATCGAGGAGAACATTGTATTGAAGATCAAAGAGAGAGAATAAGCCATCTAGCTACTAGATATGGACCCGTAGGTCTGTGGTAAACTACTCACACATCATCGGTAGGGCAGCAAGGTTGATGTAGATGCCCTCCGTGATCAATTCCCCCTTCGGCAGGGTGCCAGAAAAGGCCTCCAGATGGGATCGTGGAAGAACAGTAGCTTGCGGCGGCGGAAATGTTATTCAAAGTGGTTCTCTGTTGGTTTCCCAATATTTGAGAATTTATAGAAGTGGAATTAGGTCAAAAGGAGCCACGAGGGGCCCACAAGGCATCAGGGCGCGGCCCGGCCGCGCCCTGTTGCCTTGTCACCTCCTCGTGAGGCTTCTGGTCTCCTCCTGAAGCTTCTAGGGTCTCTTTTGTCCAGAAAAAAAATCGTCAAAAAGTTTCGTAGCGTTTGGACTCCATTTGGTACTGATTTTCTGAAAAACCAAAAACAAGCAGAAAACAACAACTGGCACTGGGCACTAGGTTAATAGGTTAGTTCCCAAAAATGATATAAAATGACATATAATTGCATATAAAACATCCAAGATTGATACTATAATAGCATGGAACAATAAAAAATTATAGATACGTTGGAGACGTATCAGCATCCCTAAGCTTAATTCCTGCTCGTCCTCGAGTAGGTAAATGATAAAAACAGAATTTTTGATGTGGAATGCTACCTAACATGTTTATCATGTAATCTCTTTTTCGATATAAATATTGAGAAACGATGAATTAACAACATCAACATAATAATATCCACGAATATAAGAAGCATAATCATTAACTTTCAAAATATACGATCCTTAACGAATGTTATTCCCCACTCATTTTATCATGTTAGCATGACATGACTCTGCCTTCACTGCATAAATATAAATCATGAGCACCCCGGTGTTAAACCAGGCAATTGGACCGTACTTCTAACGTTCTTCAGCATTTTCAAGTTCACGCAATACATGAGCGCGAGCCATGGACATAGCACAAGGTGGAATAGAATGCGGTGATAGGGATCAATAGGAGAAGTCAAAAAGGGAGAAACTCTCGCATCGACGCGGCTAATCAACGGGCTATGGAGATGCCCATCAATTGATATCAATGCGAGGAGTAGGGATTGCCATGCAACGGATGCACGAAGAGCTATAAGTATATGAAAGCTCAAACTGAAACTAAGTGGGTGTGCATCCAACTTGCTTGCTCATTAAGACCTCGGGCATTTGAGGAAGCCCATCATCGGAATATACAAGCCAAGTTCTATAATGAAAAATTCCCACTAGTATATGAAAGTGACAACTCAGGAGACTCTCTATATGAAAAACATGATGCTACTCTGAAGCACAAGTGTGGAAAAAGATAGTAGCATTGCCCCTTCTCTCTTTTTCTCTCATTTTTTGTGGGCTCTTTTTGGCCTATCTTTTTTCTTTTTTTTAATTTTTTTTTTCGTCCGGAGTCTCATCCCGACTTGTGGGAATCACAGTCTCTGTCATCCTTTCCTCACTAGACAATGCTCTAATAATGATGATCATCGCACTTTTATTTACTTACAACTCGATATTACAACTCGATACTAGAACAATATGACTCTATATGAATGCCTCTGGCAGTGTACCAGGATGTGCAATGATCTAGCGTAACATGTAAAAAAAATGATGAACGGTGGCTGAGCCACAAATACTATGTCAGCTATATGATCATGCAAAGCAATATGACAATGAGGATGTGTGTCATATAAACGGAACGGTGGAAGTTGCATGTCAATATATCTTGGAATGACTATGGAAATGCCATAATAGGTAGGTATGATGGCTGTTTTGAGAAAGATATAAGGAGGCTTATGTGTGATAGAGCATATCATATCATGGGGTTTGGATGCACCGGCGAAGTTTGCACCGACTCTCGAGGTGAGAAAGGGCAGCACGGTACCGAAGAGGCTAGCAAATTGCGGAAGGGTAAGAGTGCGTATAATGCATGGACTCACATTAGTCATAAAGAACTCACATACTTATTGCAAAGCCTATTAGCCCTCGAAGCAAAGTACTACTCGCATGCCCCTAGGAAGGAGGTTGGTAGGAGTTAACCATCGCACACCCCCGATTATAACAGCACTCAAGGGTTTCATTTCAGACATAAAAATGCTCTGACCTCCCCACCATGCCATAACCAACACTTAGATGAGAAGTCAATAACAAACTTTAATACCGATATTTCTACTAACCAATGATTATGAACCTATATCCTTTCATATTACGACATCAATATCATTAAACCACACGTTTCAAGTTAAGTGATCTACACGAAAGTTTTTATTATATCCCTCTTGAATACCTATCCTTTATGGACTAATCTTATAACCCATGCAAATTGTCATTACTATTTACTAGACTCTCGAAAGGATTTAAGTGAAGCATGAGAGTGCAACTATTTCTTCAAAATATAACCACCGCCGTGCTCTAAAAGATATAAGTGAAGCACTAGAGCAACTGCCTAGCTCAAAAGATATAAGTGAAGCACATAGAGTATTCTAACAAATCACGATAAATGTGTGTCCCTCTAAAAAAGGTGTGTTCAGCAAAAGATGATTGTGGCAAACTAAAAATCAAACAAAGAAAAGAAAACTATGGCACAAGATGCTCCAAGTAAAACTCATATCATGTGATGAATAAAAATATAGCTCCAAGTAAGTTATCGATAGATTGTAGACGAAAGAGGGGATGCCATCCGGGGCATCCCCAAGCTTAGACACTTGGGTCTTCCTTGAATATTACCTTGGGGTGCCTTGGGAATCCCCAAGCTTAGTGTCTTGCCGCTCCTTATTCCTTCATCCATCGTGATCTCACACAAAACTTGAAAACTTCAGCACACAAAACTTGAAAACTTCAGCACACAAAACTCAACAGAAACCTCGTGAGATACGTTAGTATAACAAACAAACCTTAAACTTTAGGTACTATTATAAATTGATTCATATTTAATTCTTGCATAATTCTACTATACTCTAACTTCTCCATAACTTATACCCCCCAATATAATCCATAGCATCATTAAAATAAGCGAACTATGCAATAGAAAACAGAATCTGTCTAAAACAGAAAAGTCTGTAAAGACCTAATTAAAAGTCAAACTTCTGTAACTCCAAAAATTCTTAAAACTTACGACAGCGTAAACAATTCATATACAAATACTGTGTAAAAATTTCAGATTTTTGTGACATTCCAGTACAGAACCAAAAATCCAGAACTGGGCGCAAAACTTTCTGTTTTTCAAACAGCATCAATTATACTATCATCCAAATCATCCCAAAGGCATTACTTGGCACAAACACTAATTAAAAGATAAAAACACAATAATAACAGTAGCTAAAATTGTGTGACACAAGGAAAATAAAAATTGCAATAAAATAAATAATGGGTTGCCTCCCAACAAGCGCTATTGTTTTATGCCCCTAGCTAGGCATAATGCATTGTTTCAAGCATTATCATCCTTCAAATTAATTCCATAGGTGGCCCGCATGATGGATTCATATGGTGGATTAATTCTCTTTCTAGTGAAGTGTTCCATCCCTTTCTTTAATGGAAATTGGAATCTTATATTACCTTCTTTCATATCAATAATAGCACCTATAGTTCGTAGAAAAGGCCTACCAAGTATTACAGGACAAGATGGATTGCATTCAATATCAAGCACAATAAAATCCACGGGTACATAATTTCTATTAGCAAGAATAAGCACATCATTTATTCTACCCAATGGTTTCTTAATAGTTGAATCCACTAAATGTAAATTAAGGGAACAAGCATCCATATCGGTGAGACCTAACACGTCACATAAAGACTTTGGTATGGTAGAGACGCTAGCACCTAGATCACACAAGGCATTACGTTCATAATATTTAATTTTCAATTTAATAGTAGGTTCCCATTCATCATGCAATTTTCTAGGTATTGAAACTTCCAACTCTAGCTTTTCTTCATGAGCTTTTATTATATCTTCTACAATATGTTTAGTAAAAGCTTTATTTTGTTCATATGCATTAGGTGAATTTATCATGGATTGCAACAAGGAAATACATTCAATTAAAGAGCAACTTTCATAATTAAAGTCCTTGTAATCCAAAGTAGTGGGCACATCACTATTTAAAGTCTTGACCTCTCCAAATCCACTTTTATCATTCTTATCATTAAGATCATCACCCTCCTAACAATTGGGACGCCTTCTAGCTAAAGTTGACTCATCTCCAGTCCCTTTTTCATGAAGTTTTATATTACTAAATAAAGATTCAATAGGTGAGACACCAATCATTTTAATATCCTCATCATTATTACGGTAAAAACCGGGTGGAATAGATTTTTCTAACAATTCTCGCTTAGCTCTCAACTTAGCGGTTCTCTCTTTACTCTCACTAATGGAGACATAGATAGCTTTAATAGACTCATTAATATCATGCTTGGGTGCCAAAATTTTAATTTTAAGAGTTTCCACATCATGAGCAATTCTATCCATGTTCCTAGACATATCATGAACTTTATTCAAATTTTCTTCTACCATAGCATTGAAAATCTTTTGAGAATTAATAAATTCTTTAATATTGTTCTCAAGATCAGTAGGTATCCTATTATTATTATTATATGAATTACCATAATTATTAGAGGAATTTCTAGGAAACGATTTAGGATTAAAATTCCCTCTATAATCATTGTTGTTGAAATTATTTCTAGAGACAAAATTCACATCAATAGCATCATTATTTGATCAATCAAAGTAGATAATGGCACATCATTAGGATCAACATGAGCATTTTTACTAGCAAGCATTTTCATAATAGCATTCATTTTATCACCCAAAGTAGAGACTTCTTTGAAAGAATTTACCTTCTTACCAGTTGGAGCTCTCTCGGTGTGCCATTGAGAATAATTTGTCATAATATTATCAAGGAGTTTTGTAGCTTTCTCCCAATGTAATTTCCATAAAAGTACCACCTGCAGCAGAGTCTAGAAGATTTCTAGAAACAAAGTTTAGTCCCGCATAGAAATTTTGTATAATCATCCATAAACTAAACCATGAGTGGGACAATTTCTAATCATTAATTTCATTCTCTCCCAAGCTTGTGAAACATGTTCTTGTTCAAGGGCGGAGGTCATCACCGAGCCCACCGGCGCGTCATGGATCATGCTTTTGCAGGCGAAGACCAACTTTAGTCAGGATAGCCTGAGCGCCTGTCCCCTTTCAAAACCCGCCAAGTGTGGCTACCCTTCCCGCCTAGATTTTCAGGGGAAGAGGACCGAGGTGGATATAAAAGGGGGGCAGTGCTGCCATTGTAGGGGATCGATTCCTTGATCTCCTATCTTGTACGCGAGAACACCCTCTTGCCACAGCAATCCCAACACAAGCAGTAGTAGGGTTTTACACCGCAAGGTGGCCCGAACCTGGGTAACCGTCGTGTCCCCTGTCGTGCTCTGCGCTCGTGTGCTCTCGCTGTAGCCTCGCCGTGGTCACCCTTGGAGAGGTAGGAACTAGCTAGCCCCCAGTGTTCGAACCTTTGGGTCCCCGGAGCCCCGATTCCGACATTTGGCGCGCCAGGTAGGGGGCCTGCTTCAGTTATTCCCACCTCCTCACCGCCATGGCCGACGCTTGTCATGAGCGCTACGCGCGCCGAGCTGCCAGGGTGGCCCAGACGGAGCCGGTCGCCCGTGACGACCGTCGACGCCGTGCCGCCACTGACCCCACTGCGAGGGAGCAGCAGGCTTCCTCCCTCCACCCGTCCGTGCAGGCGGACGGCCACACTGCCACGGCTTCCTCCCTCGCTCGCCGCGACACGCCGGCCCCACAGGCCGCGTTGCTCATGGCACACGAGCTCCTGTGCTACCACCCCACTGACGCTGGCTATGACGTCTGGCTCGGCCGCATCACCGAGCTCGTCAACGCCGCCGGAGACGCCCCGGCGCCCTCTCACTCGCTCCCCCTCCACCGTCCCGCGTCGGGGACGTGGCGCATGGCGCGCCACCTCCGCCTCCTCTGCCTAGCAAGGGTGCCAGACGCCACCGCGACGTGTGAGCGCATGAGCCGTCCCGCGGCGCGTCTTCGCCGGACCATGGCGAGCCCAGCTGCCAGATCATCCGGCACGCGCCACCCGACGCGCGCGTCCTCCTCGAGCGGCAGCGCCAGCGCCAAGACAGGACCATCCAGGAGGTCGTGGCTGCCGGCCGCCAGAACCATGCCACCCTCGCTGGGGCCGTTCCCTCCAGCTGCGGGGGCTGCCGCGCCTTCACCCGCGAGCTACGCCGTGTGGTGTGGCCCACCAAGTTCAAGCCGGACCTGCCTTCGTGCTACGACAGTATAGTAAAGCTTTATTTCCTAAGATATCTTATGTGTGGTAAGTGGCCTGCCTCAGGAGCTATGCGCGCTCGCGACCCTTCTCCTGCGCATCACACGAGCGGGGGCTGGACACGGTGCCTGTGCTCGGGTCAGTCCCGGCAGCACTGCAAAACCCAAGTGATCGAGCTCTGGCTCGCGGGCCTGCTCCCGTGCACGCCACCTCACCAAGGTCCTTGGTGTCTCGTCTCCTCGCGTGATGCCCACGAGCAAGCTAGCAAGCGTGCACCGCTCCCCCGTTCGCGAAAATCTCGGTATGCAGTTGTCACAGGAACAAAGCGCGCAGAAGGCCTCGCGAGCGCTGCATCGCGAGGAAACTTACGACAAGATACCCTTGCAAGCCTTCAGGAAGCCTCGCGAGCCCACCTGCTGTGGCTGTCTCCACCAAGTGCTAGCGGGAGGCCTCGTGGGTAAGAGCCTCGCGAGGCGCACTCTGCGGCCACGACACGCCAAGCGACACTCGTGAAAAAGCTAAGTACAAAAACACCTCACGAGCCGCTCTCGGCGCCTCTCGAGTTCTCCTCTCCCCACAGCCTCGCTGAGTGCTGATGTTTCCTCCTCCGTGCAAAGCCGCTTGCATGTCAAAGGGGGCTCCCTGAGCATCGCGCCTTAGGAGCCCTTACCGCCTCTCAGTGCCCTACACTTCCTGGCCTTGTCCAGGCAACGCGACCTGACATACCAGCGACGGCTGTAGCCCGCTCGGGGGCTGGGTCCTGACGACGTAGAGCACCAAGGCAAGCAACGAAAGGAAAATAGGCCTCACGAGAGGACCTCACGAGGAAACATACATTGCAGCAAACCATAAAGTGCTTAAACAAAAGACATCGTTTTTACGCCCCCACGGGGCCGTGTCGATCTGATACAGGTAAACCAAGGAGAAAGGACCTAAGAAGTCGCGGCGTCGCCATCACCGTCGTCATCACCTTCGCTGTCGTCGCCCTCGACTCCGCTGGAGCTCTCGGTGCCGCCATGGGAGAACTTTGCGAGCAGGGCATCCACGTGGTCCTCCACCGCCTTCCCGAGGCCGTCGCGGAGCTCCTCGGGCACGGGGGCTATCACCCTATTGAAGTCAAAGTTGGGGTCGGCGTGGAGGAGATGGCTGAAGATGCGCGTCGCCGCCTGGAAGAGGAGGTCGCGACATTCATCTTCAATGATGTCGTCCACCCTCCTGGCATCAGCCTCGAGCCGCTCCATGAGCTTGGTGAAGAAGTCGATGTAGCTGGCATCGTGGGTCTCACGGGGGCCGTCGAGCCTCTCCTTGCAGATGGTGGCCAGGGCGCTACGGGCCCGAAGCTGGAGGGAGCGGAACATCTTGGCGCACTCGTGCAGTCGCCCCCACGCCCGGTCCGCCTCCAGCCTTGCCTGCTCGATGACATTGGAGACACCGCTCACCTGCTGCTGGAGGGAGGCTAGCTCCGCCTCCGCGCGGCGCTTGTCGGCCGCGTCGGCCTCCCGGAGGGCACTCTCGAAGACCTCCTTTGCCTCAGCGGTGGACTTCTCGCGTTTCTCCCGCGCGGTCTCGTCTTGGTGCCGGCTCAGCTTGACGGCGACGTCGAGTCGACGCCACCCCTCAGCAAGGCGCAGGTGCTCCTCGGCAAGGCGCGTCTCCGCCTCCTCACTAGTGCAGAAAAAGCCTAGGTATGGCGTGCCAAAAACGGCCTTGCTGGCGTGGACACCCGACGCCACCAATATGGCGCCATTGTTAAGAAATAGTGGTGGCGTTGGCCACCACGTCAGTAGTATTGTACGTGTTGCTGGCGTGCCACGTGGGCAACGCCACCACTATAATCACTCACCTACGACGTGCAATGTACTTTGCACGCCACGAACGTTTCGTGCAGCCAAAAAATATTTGTCCCTAGCATATAACAATTAGCATTTCACATTAAAACTAAGCACATATAAAACATCACACACTAGATCGAACAATACCAGCTAATAAAACAATACCAGTTAATAATATATAAGTGACGATCTCACAAACACAATACTAGATATAGGTAGCTATTTAAACGACAATCCTCACAAACACGAGCAAACTAACATAGTTAATAAAAAGTTCATTTCACATCGATGACCCGACCACTCCATACTTTTAAAGGAGGTCGATGACGATCATCATCCTCAAGTCATGGCGTGCGGTGTTCCCGATAGTGACTAAGACGGCCTGCCCAACCTAGAGATTCTTGCCAGCAAGGAAGTTGCTCCACCCAGCCGCGCTGAAGACAGTGCGACCATCCGTGTCCACTGCGTAAGCACAGGTGGTGATGGAACCCCTTGTGGTAAGGCGTAGTCTAGCAATGTTTGCTTCATCCGGCTCGATGCCACAGCTCACACATAGCCTCTTAGGTAATTTCTGAAAAAAAAACAAATATGATAAATGAGCATGTCACATTACTACACTATAAGCATATCATCACATTTATACACTAATTAAGCATATCATATTACTACACTATAATAAAGCATATCATCACATTAATTACTACACTAAGCATATATATCCTCAAATTCTAGCTACACTAAGCATATCATCACATTACTACACTAAGCATATCATCACATTACTACACTATAAGCATATATATCACATTACTAAAGCATATCACATTAATTACTACAGTAAGCACATCACAAGATACTACACAAAGCAATCCATGGAACTAATATAGTATCATCAAATTACTACACACTAAGTAACATACCATGAGATGGCGGTTAACATTCGTCCGTGTCAGGCGGGTCACGAATGGCATCCCGACGTAGGCATCACGTGGCGGAAGTTTTTCCCAGAGGCTGTCCATTTCATCCTCGCTCAGCCTCAATCTTTGGGCATAGAGGGCTTCATCAAGTGGGTCCTCATCTTCTTCCTCTGAGTTGAGATAGATAACAGCCAGCCTTGGAGTTTGTCTTCTGAAGAAGAAGCTGATCAATTCACCCCCAGTGAGATGCATGTGGGCGATGAAACGATCCCATTCTTCTCCTCCAATCTGGGTTATCTTCCGTCCCTTCTGGACCTCCATAGTGTAGGGCCCCCCAGGAGCGTCGAAGATCACAGTGTCTCCGGTAATGAGCTCATTGAACTCCAATCTCACATTGCAAGGGACGATCTGTGTAAGAAAAATCAAAAAACACACACAATGCATGAGTGGAAAGAACAATAAAAACAAAAGAACAAACTGTTAGAAGGTTCATATAATTTGTTACCGCTGCAGGAACAAAACACGGCTGGAAGTAGATGTCGAACAGCGTGCTAGTTGCAAGGCTAGTTACGCACCTTGACTTGCACACTCGACATGGTGGTGGTTGCGCCATTCTACACAAAACATATTGAAAACTAAGTATATAATCGGATTTCTAGACTATTGAACCAACACTAAGTATAATCGGTTTCTACACTAGTAAATCAATCCTCTACTAAACATAATCGGATACTACGGTGCTAAATATAATTCTACACTAGTAATTAATTGTATACACAAGTAAACAAAATCCACGGAGGGAGACACAAATAAACAAATTCTACACTACCAAATTAAGTTGAACTTGAATCATTAATATTCTAGACACTCAAAAAATTCCTACTCAAAATGCACTATTAAAATCGGATTTTACATCGGATTATCACTAAAATTTCTACACAAAGCAATCCATGGAACTAATCAACATTGGATTCTACATCACACAAAGCAATCCATTATATGTACTACAATTTCTACACAAAGCAATCCTAAATCAACTTATACATATACGAATCCCATATATGCTTTGATTCCGCGCGGACAGAAGGAGGTACAAGTGGAGAGGAGGGAGATGCGATGGGAGGGGAAGGAGAGGATTGAACCTTGGCTTGCTGCCGGCGGGGCGGCAAGGGGCGGCGACGGGGTAGCGGCGGCGGCTGGTCGAGGGGGGGGGAGTGGGCACTAGCTAGAGTGGGTGAAATAAGAGAGGCCGGGCGGCGACTTAGGTCTTTTACTAGGACGTGCAGTTGACTCAGGTGGGCCATTGCTGGCGTGGGCCTGAAATGCAACGTCGTAGATAATTACAGCCCAAATTAAAAAAAGACTAAGATTAATGAAAGACTTATAGCATAATTAAAGACTCAAAATTAGAACTGGTAGTAAAGAAATAAAAGTCCCAAAATGATAAAAAGACTAATAATAATGGTAAAAAATATAATATAAAATGTTCATTATTTTTTGACTTAAAATACTTGATAAAGTGGAAAAATTATTTCTGGCGTAACATAACTTGGAACGCCAGCACTAATAAATTAACTACGGCGTGCATAGAATTCCAACGACACCACTATCTTCCAAACAGTGAGTGCAGGTGGGCCAACATAATTGTGGCGTGTCCAGGAATAACCACGCCAGCACTAACCATGTACAGCTGGCATACCAATTTGGCCAACGCCAGCACTATTTTAAAAATTTAGTGCCGGCGTTGATGAAACATGGGGCGCCACCAACGAAAGTTGTGGCTAGCCGTTTTTCCACTAGTGCCTGGAACTCCGCCTCGAGCTGGCCCAGAGCCCCCCTGGCACTCCGAAGGACCCCGCGCCTGAGCAGGGTGCGGCTGCGCATGAGCGTCAGAGCCCATCCCAGATCTGACTCCTCGCTGCCCTCCGCCATCACGGCCTGGGAAGGCCCCGCGTCATTCGTTAGGAGCGGGGGGCTCGCCGTAGTCTCCTCCCCCTCTTGCCGTGGCGGCACGTTCCGCGGGCTTGTCGCGCCCGCGGCGGGAACCTCGAGCACCGGCGAGTGCTGGGGGCTTCCTGAGGCGCCTCTGACGTCTGCGGTGCTCGGCGGTGGAATCGGCGCCTCCGCCTCCATCATCACCGCGTCCGCCTTCGTAGCAGGCACCTCGGGAGCCGTGGCGCCTCCTCCGGAGGCCGCCTCCCGAGGCTTGGCGTCCTTGGCCTCAGGAGTCGCGCTCGCGTGCGGCTCCGGAGGAACCACGCGCTCCTTCTCCGCCTCCGCACGCTACGTCTCAGCATCAGAGCGGCGGGCGGCCTCTTCACGCCCCTCGGCACCTGCGGCAGGCGTCGGGGCCCCCTTCGGGCCAAGGGTCCTCTTCGTCTTATTCTTATTCTTCGTGGATGCCCTGTGCGAAGCAAGGCCTCAGCCCCAAACCACGGGGCGAACGCAAAATGAAAGGGGGTAAGTTAGATACTTACTCGTCATTGGCAACCCACTTCCTCTTCTTCAGGACCAACGGCGGGTGGTCCTCGCTGTCGCCCTCGTGAGGCTCCCTCGCTGGGCTACCTCCCGAGGCGGCCCCCCGAGGCTCGGTCGCCCCGCCCTTGGCGCCGTCCTTCTCGGCGGGGGGCTCGATAGCCCCACCACCCACACCGGTCTTCTCCGCGGGGGGCTCGGTGCCCCCGCCGCTGGCGTCAATCTCCTCCGCGTGTGGCTCACCAGCCGCCACGCTGGTGCTCCCTTTGCCCCCCGCACCAGCAGGTCAGGAGGGCTCAACCCTGAATCGGGCGTCGTCGTCCTCGAGGTCGCAGATGAGCTGGCGGCAGGTTCGCGAGGCAGGGCCGCCATTGCTCCCCTCCGCATCGCCTCCTGAGGCCTCGGTGTCGTCCAGGCTCCCCAAGCCGGGAACCACCACAAACGGGTTCTCGCGAGGCCCCTCATGGCCCTCCGGCATGAGGCCCCACTCATCGAAGATCGGCATCTCCGCGACCAGCTTCTCGGTCTCCTCGTAGCGGTACAGCGAGAGCGCGCCCGCAGGCGGGTCCTCCGCGATGCTGCCGAGCAAGATCTGCATGATTCTGTCCACCATCGCCGGCTTCAGACTGGCGATGCTCAGCCGCATGGGGTCCTTTGTGCCGGTGATCTTCCACACCGGGCGCGAGCGCAGCTGTAGTGGCGCTATGCGCCGCTGCATGTACTCCTTGACAACCATCGCCCCCGTGAGGCGCCCTGCCTTGTGGTCAGCCAGCCGCTCCCAGACAGGCGCCAGCCTCGGGTCGGTGAGCTTCTCGTGCTCCCACCCCGAGCTCTTCACGACGGGGGTCATCGGCTCCTTCAGCAGCTGGTTGCGGTGGTGCGCATCCATGTAGATCCAGCGCTGCCTATAGCCTTCCACCTTCTTCAGGATCTTCAGGCTGATGATGTCATTCTCCATCGCCTTGACGGCGAGGAACGAGGCGCACGCGGAGCGATGATTCGCCGTGGATATCCGCAGGCTGAAAAAGTGGCGGAAGAGCGCCATCGAAGGCATCACGCCCACGAAGGCCTCATAGTAAAAGGCGAAGATGGCGAGGAGGAAGATGGAGTTGGCTTGGAGATGAAGAGCTTGGATCTGGTAATGGGAGAGGATGGCGTTGAAGAAATCCGAGAACGGCGGCACCAGGCCGACGTAGACGCTGTGGATGAAGAAGGGGAAGGTCGTCGCCTCCAGGTCGCGCCGTGCGTGCGCGCCCGGCCAGATCTTCGTCGCCCCATTCTTGTTCTGGTCGCTGGTGGTCATCGAGATCACCTTGTCCAGGCCCTCCCGGTTGGTGATGATGGAGCACTGCAAGGCCGGCTCCACGACCGGCGCGCTCGGCACCACAGCCGCCGCCTTGCCCTTCTTGCCGGCGGGCACCATTGCTGCACGGTGGAGCTTGGGGGCGAGAGGAGGAAGGAGCAGAGCTCAGGGAAGGAAGTGCGAGAGATCAAGCGCTGGATTGAGGAAGTAGAAAGGAAGCAATGATAGCCCTGCGCCCCGCGCGGGCAGGCTTTATGGCAGGCACAGGTGGTTACCGAGGCGTAGTGGGGAAGTGGGGCATCCCACGTCCTATCGCACGCCACGCGTCAAACTTGGGCCCTGCAGTCTGTCAGGGCCCGCGCCGTTTCACTCCCAACGGGCGGGACGTGCGCGCCACGGTCCCGGGGGCTACTGTCGGGCCATTGGGAACCAGGGTACCTCGGCTCGTCTGCCTGCGGCCCAGGAGACGACGCTTGGCGAAGGCCCAAGACACGGCCCAACTGAGTGCGCCGCGACGCGAAGACACCTCACGAGGCGCCAGCCTCATGAGGACCCCTCCCCAGGGAGCGACCACCAAGACTTAGCCACGGACGTGGCAGGAAGCCTCGCGAGGCTTCCTCGCAAGGCGGCCTCCCAAGGCGGCTGCCCGAGGCCCTCCGAGCCTGATGCAAGCCTCGCAGTCCTGTGTCCACCACATGGGTGATGCGCTTGGCGACGAACGGCGGCAGAGGCCGTGCCAGCGGGAGCGGACAGAGAGGCTTTCCTCTTTGGTGCTAAAGGGGCAGCCCCAGCTGCCCTCCTCCAAAGCAAGACCCAAGGACTGCCCGTTTGGTGAAAGAAGACCGAGACAGCAAGGCGCGCAGGGCGGAGGTCATCACCAAGACCACCGGCACGTCATGGATCATGCTTTTGCAGGTGAAGACCAACTTTAGTCTGGATAGCCTGAGCGCCTGTCCCCTTTCAAAACCCGCCAAGTGTGGCTACCCTTCCTGCCTAGATTTTCTGGGGAAGAGGACCGAGGCGGATATAAAACGGGGGCAGTGCTGCCATTGTAGGGGATCGATTCCTTGATCTCCTATCTTGTACGCGAGAACACCCTCTTGCCACAGCAATCCCAACACAAGCAGGAGTAGGGTTTTACACCGCAAGGTGGCCCGAACCTGGGTAACCGTCGTGTCCCCTGTCGTGCTCTGCGCTCATGTGCTCTCGCCGTAGCCTCGCCATGGTCACCCTTGGAGAGGTAGGAACTAGCTAGCCCCCAGTGTTCGAACCTTTGGGTCCCCGGAGCCCCGATTCCGACAGCGACACAGCAAGCAAACGAGCAAATAAGCAAATAAAATATTTTTGTGTTTTTGTATTTTTATGAGAAGTGGGGGAGATGAAAACGAGAGGCAAATGCAAATAAAAAGGCAAATAAAAAGTAGAGCAAGTGGATGATAGTTTATGTGAAGGTACTTGATAGGTTTTGATGATGTCTCCCCGGCAACGGCGCCAGAAATTCTTCCTGCTACTTGTGAGCTGCGTTGGGATTTTCCCCGAAGAGGAGAGGAGATGCAGCATAGTAGAGATAAGTATTTCCCTCAGTGAGAACCAAGGTATCAATCCAGTAGGAGAATCACGCAAAGCCTCGTGAACAGCACCTGCACACCCAAAAGCAAATACTTGCACCCAACGCGGGCAAGAGGGTCGTCAATCCCCTTGAACTCGTTACTTGCAAGGATTAAATCTTGTAGTGGTAAATAGATAAATTACAAAAGAAAATAAAAGAAAGAAAATTGCAGCAAGTATTTTTAGGTTTTCTTTTTATATTCAAAGTAGACCGGGGGCCATAGTTTTCATTAGAGGCTTCTCTCTCGAACACATAGCATACGGTGGGTAGACAAATTACTATTGGGCAATTGATAGAAAAGTGCATAGTTATGACGGATTCATGGCAATGATCATGTATATAGGCATCACGTCCGAGACAAGTAGACCGAGTCCTGCCTGCAGCTACTACTATTACTCCACCCATCGACCGCTATCCATCATGCATCTAGGGTATTAAGTTAATGAAAACGGAGTAACGCCTTAAGCAAGATGACATGATGTAGACAAAGTAAACCCAATCAATATGAATAAACCCCATTGTTTTACCCTTAATGGCAACAATACAAATATGTGTCTTGTCCCTTTCTGTCACTGGGATATAGAGCACCGCAAGATTGAACCCATTACAAAGCACCTCTCCCGCTGAAGATAAATCAATCTAGTTGGCCAAACCAAACGGATAGATCGGAGGGAAATACAAAGCTATCAAAATCATGCATAATAAAGTTCAAAAAAAGTCTCAATTACTTCTCATGAATAATCTGATCATAAACTCACAATTCATCGGATCCCAACAAATACACCGCAAAAGAAGATTACATCGAATAGAACTCCAAGAAGATCGAGGAGAACATTGTATTGAAGATCAAAGGGAGAGAAGAAGTCATCTAGCTACTAGCTATGGACCCGTAGGTCTATGGTAAACTACTCACACATCATCGGTAGGCTAGCAAGGTTGATATAGATGCCCTCCGTGATCGATTCCCCCTCTGGCAGGGTGCCGGAAAAGGCCTCCAGATGGGATCACGGAAGAAAGAAAGTTTGCGGCGGTGGAAAAATTATTCGAGGTGGTTCTCTGTTAGTTTCCCATTATTTGAGAATTTATAGAAGTGGAATTACGTCAAAAGGAGCCACGAGGGGCCCACAAGGCATCAGGGCGCGACCCCCCCTAGGCGCGCCCGGTTGCCTTGTCACCTCCTCGTGAGGCTTCTGGTCTCCTCCCGAAGCTTCTAGGGTCTCTTTTGTCCAGAAAAAAACCGTCAAAAAGTTTCATAGCGTTTGGACTCCATTTGGTACAGATTTCCTGAAAAAACAAAAAAAAACAAAAAACAACAACAGGCACTGGGCACTAGGTTAATAGGTTAGTTCCCAAAAATGATATAAAATGACATATAATTGCATATAAAACATCCAAGATTGATACTATAATAGCATGGAACAATCAAAAATTATAGATACATTGGAGACGTATCAACTTCAACCGCTTGAATCAGTTGGGAGTTAATCTTCCGGATGAAGTAGCGATTGACAGGGTTCTCCAGTCACTGCCACCAAGCTACAAGAGCTTCGTGATGAACTATAATATGCAAGGGATGGAGAAGACAATCCCTGAGCTTTTCACGATGCTTAAGGCCGCGGAAGTAGAAATCAAGAAAGAGCATCAAGTGTTGATCATCAAAAAGACCACTAGTTTCAAGAAGGGCAAGGGAAGGAAGGGAAACTTTAAGAATAATGGCAAGTCAGTTGCCGGTCCGGTGAAGAAATCCAAGGCTGGACCCAAACCTGAGACTGAGTGCTTCTATTGCAAGGGGGATGGCCACTGGAAGCGGAACTGCCCCAAGTACTTGGCAGATAAGAAGGCTGGCAACGTCAACAAAGGTATATTTGATATACATGTTATTGATGTGTACTTTACTAGTGCTCGTAGTAGCGCCTGGGTATTTGATACTGGTTCAGTTGCTAATATTTGTAACTCGAAACAGGAGCTGCGGAATAAACGGAGACTAGCTAAGGACGAGGTGACAATGCGCGTCGGAAATGGTTCCAAGGTTGATGTGATTGCCATCAGCACGCTCCCTCTACGTCTACCTTCAGGATTAGTTTTAAACCTAAATAATTGTTATTTGGTGCCTGCGTTAAGCATGAACATTATATCTGGATCTTGTTTATTGCGAGACGGTTATTCATTTAAGTCTGAGAATAATGCTTGTTCTATTTATATGAATAATATCTTTTATGGTCATGCACCCCATGTGAATGGTTTATTCTTGTTGAATCTCGATCGTAGTGATACACATGTTCATAATATTGATGCCAAAAGATGCAAAGTTAATGATGATAGTACCACATACCTGTGGCACTGCTGCTTAGGTCATATTGGTGTAAAGCACATGAAGAAACTACATGCTGGTGGACTTTTGGAATCACTTGATTATGAATCATTTGAAACATGTGAACCATGCCTCATGGGCAATATGAACAAAACCCCATTTTCTGGAACAATGGAGCGGGCAAGTGACTTGTTGGAAATAATACATACCAATGTATGCGGTCCGATGAGTGTTGAAGCACGCGATGGATAATGTTATTTTCTTACCTTCACGGATGATTTGAGTAGATATGGGTATATTTACTTAATGAAACACAAGTCTGAAACATTTG
The DNA here is from genome assembly GCA_039707655.1 of Elymus sibiricus. NCBI lineage: Eukaryota > Viridiplantae > Streptophyta > Magnoliopsida > Poales > Poaceae > Elymus > Elymus sibiricus. Next base: position 329,713,278 of record CM077666.1, on the reverse strand, counting down.
AAAAGTTCAAGGAGTTTCAAAGTGAAGTAGAGAATCATCGTAACAAGAAAATAAAATTTCTACGATCTGATCGTGGATGAGAATATTTGAGATACGAGTTTGGCACACACTTAAGACAATGTGGGATTGTTTCACAACTCACGCCACTTGGAACACCGCAGCGTAATAGTGTGTCCGAACGTCGTAATCGTACTCTATTGGATATGGTGCGTTCTATGATGTCTCTTACAGATTTACCACTATCGTTTTGGGGTTATGCATTAGAGACAGCCGCATTCACTGTAAACAGGGCACCGTCTAAATCCGTTGAGACGACACCGTGTGAATTACGGTTTGGCAATAAACCTAAACTGTCATTTCTTAAAGTTTGGGGATGCGATGCTTATGTCAAGAGGCTTCAGCCTAATAAGCTCGAACCCGAAGTGGAGAAGTGTGTCTTCATAGGATACCTTAAAGAGACCATTGGGTATACATTCTATCACAGATCCGAGGGCAAGATCTTTGTTGCCAAGAATGGGTCCTTTCTAGAGAAGGAGTTTCTCTTGAAAGAAGTGAGTGGGAGGAAAGTAGAGCTTGATGAGGTAATTGTACCTTCTCTCGAATTGGAGAGTAGCATCACAGAAAGAAGTTCCCGTGATGCCTACACCAGCCGGAGAGGAAGCTAATGATGATGATCATGAGACTTCGAATCAAGCTACTACTGAACTTCATAGGTCGACCAGGACATGTACTGCATCAGAGTGGTACGGTAATCCTATTTTGGAAGTCATGTTGTTGGACAACGGTGAACCTACGAACTACGAAGAAGCAATGATGAGTCCGAATTCCGCCAAATGGCTTGAGGCCATGAAATCCGAGATAGGATCCATGTATGAGAACCAAGTGTGGACTTTTGGTAGACCGATGGTCGGCATGCCAAGGAGAACAAATGGATCTTTAAGCAGAAGGCAGATGCTGATGGTAATGTCACCGTCTATAAAGCTCGACTTGTCGAAAAGGGTTTTCGACAAGTTCAAGGAGTTGACTACGATGAGACTTTCTCACCCGTAGCGATGCTGAAGTCTGTTAGGATTATTGATACGTCCATTTTGCATCATATTTTCCTACTGATATTTATAATGTTTTTGGTCCTTATTTCACTTTATGATGCAATCCTAATGCCTTTTCTCTCTTAATTTGCAAGATTTACATGGAGAGGGAGATTACCGGCAATTGGAATTCTGGACCTAAAAAGCTACGGTAGAGATATCTATTCTACGGAGCTCCAAATGACCTGAAACTTCACGAGGATTTTTTATCGAATATATGAGAAATACCGGAAAAAAGAAATACTAGAGGGGGCCCACCAGTTGCCCACAAGGCAACAGGGCGCGACCACCCCCCAGGCGCGCCCTAATGCCTTGTGGGGCCCACAGCTGGCCTCTGGCCTCCTCCTTCTGCTATATGAAGCCATTTACCCTAAAAAAATAGGAGGAGGACTTTCGGGACAAAGCGCCGCCATCTCGAGGCGGAACTTGGGCAGGAGCACTTTTGCCCTCCGGCGGAGCGATTCCGCCGGGGATACTTCCCTCCGGGAGGGGGAAATCGAAGCCATTGACATCACCAACATTCCTCTCATCGTGGGAGGACCAATCTTCACCAACACCAAATCATCTCAAACCCTATTTCATCTCTTGTATCCATTCTTTGTCACAAAACCTCAGATTGGTACCCGTGGGTTGCTAGTAGTGTTGATTACATCTTGTAGTTGATGCTAGTTGGTTTATTTGGTGGAAGATTATATGTTCAGATCCTTAATGATATTCAATACTCCTCTGATCTTGAACATGAATATGATTTGTGAGTAGTTATGTTTGTTCTTGAAGACATGGGAGAAGTCTTGTCATAAGTAATCATGTGAATTTGGTATTCGTTTGATATTTTGATGATATGTATGTTGTTGCTTCCTTTAGTGGTGTCATGTGAACGTCGACTACATGACATTTCACCATACTTGGGCCTAAAGGAAGGCATTGTGGAGTAATAAGTAGATGATGGGTTGCTAGAGTGACAGAAGCTTAAACCCTAGTTTATGCGTTATTCCGTAAGGGGCCGATTTGGATCCATATGCTTCATGCTATGGTTAGATTTATCTTAATTCTTCATTCGTAGTTGCGGATGCTTGCGAGAGGGGGTAATCATAAGTGGGATGCATGTTCAAGTAAGGACATCACCCTAGCACCGGTCCACCCACATATCAAATTATCAAAGTAGCGAACGTGAATCAAATAAACATGATGAAAGTGACTAGATGATAATTACCATGTGTCCTCGAGAACGCTTTGCTTTATATAAGAGACCGTTCCGTCTTGTCCTTTGCTATAAAAAGGATTGGGCCACCTTGCTGCACTCCTGTTACTATTGCTACTTGTTACTTGTTACAAATTACCTTGCTATCAAACTATCTGTTACCGCTACTTTCAGTGCTTGCAGAGAATACCTTGCTGAAAACCGCTTATCATTTCCTTCTGCTCCTCGTTGGGTTTGACACTCTTACTTATCAAAAGGACTACGATTGATCCCCTATACTTGTGGGTCACCAAGACTCTTTTCGGGCACCGTTGCCGGGGAGTGAAGCGCCTTTGGTAAGTGGAATTTCGTAAGGAAACATTTTTATTACGTGCTAAAATTTACTGTCACTTGTCACTATGGAAAATAATCCTTTGAGGGGCTTGTTTGGGGTATCTTCACCTCGACCGGAAGCAATAAGAGTTTCCCCTCAACCTACTGAACCTACTAAAAATATTTATTATGAAATTCCTTCGGGTATGTTAGAGAAACTGCTTGGTAATCCTTATGCAGGAGATGGAACAATACATCCTAATATGCACCTGATCTATGTGGATGAAATTTGTGGATTGTTTAAGCTTGTAGGTTTATCCGAGGATGGAGTTAAGAAGAAGGTATTCCCTTTATCTTTGGGGGGGGAAGGCATTGACAAGGTATAGGCTATTGAATGATACTGGAACATGGGATTGGAACCGGTTGAAGCTGGAATTTCACCAGAAATTTTATCCTATGCATTTGGTTCATCGTGATCGGAATTATATATATAATTTTTGGCCTCGTGAAGGAGAAAGTATCGCTCAAGCTTGGGGGAGGCTTAAGTATATGATGCACCCATGCCCCAATCATGATCTCTCCAGAGAAATAATTATACAAAACTTTTATGCTCGGCTTTCTCATAATGATCAATCCATGCTTGATACTTCTTCTACAGGTTCCTTTATGAAGAGAACTATTGAATTCAAATGGGATCTTCTTGAAAGAATTAGACGCAACTCTGAAGATTGGGAAATCGACAAAGGTAAAGAGTCAGGTATAAAACTTGAGTTTGATTGTGTAAAATCTTTTATGGAAACTGATGCTTTTCCTAAGTTTAGTACTAAATATGGACTTGACTCTGAGATAGTAGCTACTTTTTGTGAATCCTTTGCTGCTCATGTTGATCTCCCTAAAGAGAAATGGTTTAAGTTTCATCCACCTATTGAAGTAAAGGAAGAACCAATTATAGCTAAAGATGAAACAATCATTTATAATTTTGATCCAGTTGTGCCTACTGCTTATTTTGAGAAACCTCCTTTCCCTGTTAGGATTAAGGAACATGCTAAAGCTTCAACTGTGGTTAACAAGAGTAATATTAAATCAATTAAACCCTCTGAACAAATTAGAGTGGAACCTAATGTTGCAATGATTAAAGATCTTTTGGTTGATAATATTGATGGACATGTCATATACTTCTGTGAGGAAGCAACTAGGATTGCTTCACGAGAACCAGCGGATAAAAACAAACCTGTTGTTGGCATGCCTGTTGTTTCTATTAAAATTGAAGATCATTGTTATCATGGTTTATGTGATATGGGTGCTAGTGTAAGTGCTATTCCGTTTTTTCTTTATCAAGAAGTCATGAATGATATTGCACCTGTTGAGGTTGAAGATATTGATGTTACTATTAAGCTTGCAAACAGAGATACTATTTCATCGTTTGGGATTGTTAGAGATGTTGAAGTCTTGTGTGGTAAGATCAAATACCCTACTGATTTTCTAGTTCTTGGATCACCACAATATTATTTTTGTTCCATTATATTTGGTAGACCTTTCTTGAATAGTGTTAATGCTGAAATTGATTGTGTTAAAGAAAAGGTTAGAGTTAAGTTTGGTGACGTATCTCATGAGTTTAATTTCTCTAAGTTTTGTAGACAACCACATGAGAAAGAATTACCTAGTAAATATGAAATTATTGGTCTTGCTTCTATTGCTGTTCCCCCTACCGATCCTTTAGAACAATATTTGCTAGACCATGAAAATGATATGCATATGAATGAAAGGAATGAAATAGATGAGATATTATTTAAACAATCACCTATCCTTAAGCATAATTTACCTATTGAAACTCTTGGAGATCCTCTCCCACCTAAGGGTGACCCTGTGTTTGAATTAAAGAAATTACTGGATACATTGAAATATGCTTATCTTGATGAAAAAAAGATATATCATGTTATTATCAATGCTAACCTTTCAGAGCATGAAGAAAAGAGATTAATTAAAACTCTGAGGAAGCACCGTGCCGCTATTGGAAATACTCTTTATGATCTTGAGGGCATTAGTCCCACTTTATGTCAACACAAGATTAATATGGAGCCAGATGTTAAACCAGTTGTTGATCATCAACGACGTCTAAATCCTAAAATGAAGGATGTGGTAAGAACTGAAATATTAAAGCTTCTGGAGGCAGGTATAATTTATCCTATAGCTGATAGTAGATGGGTAAGTCATGTTCATTGTGTTCCTAAGAAAGGAGGCATTACTGTTGTTCCTAATGATAAAAATGAACTTATCCCACAAAGAATTGTAACTGGTTATAGGATGGTAATTGATTTCAGGAAATTAAATAAAGCTACTAGGAAATATCATTATCCCTCAAATGTGATAAATTCCTTGCCTTTTATAGTAACTGGTTATAGGATGGTAATTGATTTCAGGAAATTAAATAAAGCTACTAGGAAATTAAATAAAGCTACTAGAAAGGAGGCATTACTATTGATCAAATGTGATAAATGTGATAAATATCATTATCCTATATCTGGTTTCTCAAATACCTGTATCAAAAGAAGATCAAGAGAAAACCACTTTTACTTGTCCTTTTGGAACTTATGCTTATAGACATACGCCTTTTGGTTTATGCAATGCACCTGCTACCTTTCGAAGATGTATGACTGCTATATTCTTTGACTTTTGTGAAAAAATTGTTGAGGTATTCATGGATGATTTTTCCATTTACGGAACTTCTTTTGATGATTGCTTAGGCAACCTTGATCGAGTTTTGCAGAGATGTGAAGAAACTAATCTTGTCTTGAATTGGGAGAAGTGCCACTTCATGGTGAATGAAGGTATAGTCCTTGGGCATAAAATTTCTGAAAGAGGTATTGAAGTAGACAAAGCCAAAGTTGATGCAATTGAGAAAATGCCATGTCCTAAGGATATCAAAGGTATAAGAAGTTTCCTTGGTCATGCTGGTTTCTATAGGAGGTTCATTAAAGATTTCTCTAAAATTTCTAGGCCTCTTACCAATATCTTGCAAAAAGATCCATTTGTTTTTGATGATGATCGTGTAGAAGCCTTTGAAACACTTAAGAAAGCCTTAATTTCTGCACCCATTGTTCAACCACCTGATTGGAACTTGCCTTTTGAAATAATGTGTGATGCTAGCGACTATGCTGTTGATGTTGTTCTTGGTCAAAGTTGATAAGAAATTGAATGTTATTCATTATGCTAGTAAGACTCTAGACAGTGCTCAAAGAAATTATGCTACTACTGAGAAAGAATTTTAGCAGTTGTGTTTGCATGTGATAAATTCAGATCTTATATTGTTGATTCTAAAGTAACTGGTCACACCGATCATGCTACTATGAAATACCTTATGGAAAAGAAAGATGCTAAACCTAGACTGATTAGGTGGGTTCTTCTACTAAAAGAATTTGATTTGCATATTATTGATAGAAAGGGAGCTGAGAACCCTGTAGCAGATAACTTGTCTAGGATGAAAATGTTCTTGATGACCCACGGCCTATTAATGATAGTTTTCCTGATGAGCAGTTAGCTGTTATAAATGCTTCTACTTCTCGTAATAGTCCTTGGTATGCAGACTATGCTAATTACATTGTTGCTAAATATATCCCACCTAGCTATACATACCAACAAAAGAAAAAAATTCTTCTTTGATTTAAGACATTACTTTTGGGATGACCCACATTTGTATAAAGAAGGAGTAGATGGTGTTATTAGACGTTGTGTACCTGAGCACGAACAGGAACAAATCCTACGGAAGTGTCACTCCGAGGCATACGGAGGACACCATGCGGGAGACAGAACTGCACATAAGGTATTACAGTCTGGTTTTTATTGGCCTACTCTTTTTAAAGATGCATGTAAGTTTGTCCTTTCTTGTGATGAATGTCAAAGAATTGGTAATATTGGTAGACGTGAGGAAATGCCTATGAATTATTCACTTGTTATTGAACCATTTGATGTTTGGGTTTTTGATTATATGGGACCTTTTCCTTCCTCTAATGGGTATACACATATTCTAGTTGTTGTTGATTATGTTACTAAGTGGGTAGAAGCTATTCCAACTAGTAGTGCTGATCACAACAACCCTATTAAAATGCTTAAAGAAGTTATATTCCAAAGGTTTGGAGTCCCTAGATACTTGATGACCGATGGTGGTTCACATTTTATTCATGGTGCTTTCCGTAAACTTCTTGCTAAATATAATGCTAACCATGGAATTGCATTGACTTATCATCCTCAGTCTAGCGGTCAAGTTGAATTGAGTAATAGAGAAATAAAATTAATTTTGCAAAAGACCGTTAATAGATCCAGGAAAAAATGGTCTAAGAAACTTGATGATGCATTGTGGGCTTATAGAACTGCTTATAAAAATCCTATGGGTATGTCTCTGTATACAATGGTTTATGGAAAAGCATGTCATTTACCTCTCGAATTAGAACAAAAATCTTATTGGGCAATTAAGGAACTTAACTGTGATTTCAAACTTGCTGGTGAAAAGAGGTTATTCGATATTAGCTCCCTAGATGAATGGAGAACTCAAGCCTATGAAAATGCCAAGTTGTTTAAAGAAAAAGTTAAAAGATGGCATGACAAAATAATTCAAAAACAGGAATTCAAAGTTGGTGAGCATGTTCTATTGTACAATTCTCGTTTCAGATTTTTTGCAGGAAAACTTCTCTCTAAATGGGAAGGGCCATATATCATTGAAGAAGTTTATCGCTCAGGAGCTATCAAGATTAACAATGCTGAGGGCACTAATCCGAGAGTGGTTAATGGGCAAAGAATTAAACACTATATCTCAGGTACGCCCATTAATTTTGAAACTAATATTATTCAAACAATGACACCGGAGGAACACATAAAAGAGACCTTCCGGAACGCTCCAGAATCCTGAAAAGGAGTAGGTATGTGATACGGTAAGTAAACCGACTTAAAAAATTCCATAAAAATTATTTCTGTCTATTTTGGAATATTAGAAAAAATAAAAAAATAAAATAAAAAACAGCCGAGGGGACCCACGAGGAGGTCACAAGGCAACAGGGCGTGCCCTACCCCCAGGGCGCACCGGGTTGCCTTGTGGGCCCCTTGTGTGCCTTCCCGACTCCGTTTTCCTCCCGTATACTTGTTCTGTAAGATAAAAATTCTTTATATATACTCCTGGATGTTTTGACCACCGTATCGCAAGTTTCTCCTCTCTTCTTGTTTCGGGCTGTTTTTCTGACAGATCAAGATCGCCATGGCGCCTCCAAGTTCGTCCAAGGACAAGTTCTATGAGAAGGTCATCAACCCTTACCTACTAGAGGTGATGAAACACCCTCAAACTATTGAGTTGCGTGAGGGGGTGCTCCACATCCGGGACGTTCAAGGGCCTAAGAAGACCGGAAGCGAGAAGGCCAGGCTTGAAGCAGTGGAGCAGGAGATCTTCAAGTGCTAAGGGATGGTGGATCGTGGACTCAACGCCAACCACTCCATGATCACGGAATTCATCTGTGAACACAAAGTGGACAGCAAGGATGTTGCGGACATCATCTTCAAGTTCAATGACCGGATTGATCATCTTCAGGCCCAAATTTATGACTTACAAAACCAAAATTTTGAGTATGAAGCCAGGTTTAAAGGTATGAGTTTAGCTGCAAATTTCAGGACTCCGGAAACACGTTCATCCTTTTATGATGGAGAGCCTATGCCGTGGAAGATGGAGGACAAGCCCACTACATCATCACCGAAGAAAGACACTTGAGTACACGGGTATGGGCACCACCCTTGGCTTGTTCAAAGCTTGGGGGAGGTGCCCCGGTATCATATCACCATCACCCTTTATCATCATTATCTATCTTAGTTCGATCCTTAGTTATTTTGTGAATTAGAGGAATAAAAAGTTTAGTATGATCTAGTTTTGAGTGCTTGTTTCATGATCTATCTATCTATGTAATCGGGTGTGAGAGTTATATAATAAAGAGTAGTTTGAGTTTTGCTTCTTTACTTTTATGTTTCAATGTTAGCAATAAAAGACTGAAAAGATCATATGCTAATCCCTTGGGGAGTAATGACTTTACATAAGTAAAGTATAGTTGAGAAAATTTATTGGAAATTAACAAACATAGCATTGGTCATTGATGAAATTCATGAGAGATTAATAAAGGAAGAGAGGATTCGCATATAAATATACTATCTTGGACATCTTTTGTGATTGTGAGCCCCCATTAAATATTCTAGGTCAAAAAGTTGATGTTGGACAAGGAAGATAACGTAATGAGTTATGTTTGCTTATATTCACATAGAAGTTATATTGTCATGGATCCTCTAACATGTGGTGCTTGCTCACTATCTTTTGCTAGCCAAAAATCCGTACTAAGTAGAGATACTACTTTTGCATCCAAAACCCTTTAACCCAGTTTCATGTCATGAGAGTCCACTATATCTACCTATGGATTGAATAAGATCCTTCAAGTAAGTTGTCATCGGTGCATAAAGCAATAAAAATTGCCCCTAAATATGTATGAACTTTTATTGTAAGGGAAAATAAGCTTTATACGAACTTGTGATGGTGAAGAAATAAAAACGACAAAATGCATAGTAAAGGTTGCTATCACAAGGGGCAATATAAAGTGGCGTTCCTTTACATTAAGAGTTTGCACATCCAAAAATAAAAAGCGCATGACAACCTCTGCTTCCCTCTGCGAAGGGCCTATCTTTTACTTTTTTGTATTTACTTTTATACAAGTGTCAATAGTGTTCCTCTCTATTCCATTTTTTTTCTCTTGGCAAGCATCATGTGGTGGGGAAAGATCTAGGCACATATATCCAGTTGGATGTAAGTAATCATGAGTTATTATTGTTGACATTACCCATGAGGTAAATAGGTCGGGAGGTGAAACTATAAACACTACAAAAAAAAGACACATCCGTGACATTATGGCCCGAACGAAAACTTTTTCTGTCATGGTTGTGACACTTCTATGACAATAATTGTGACAAAAACACGCATCATCATAGATGTGGTGGGCACCTACTTCTATGACAAAAAATTATGACAGAAAATGGCCTTTCCGTCCTGGATGGGACGGAGACGCACCTGCATGACATTCTTTGGGCCGTCCATGATGTAAAAAATCATGGTAGAGGTAGGCGAGGAAATTTTCGGGGAGTTCCCGGTTACGGTGGGTGGTCAGGGCCGAGCGATGCACTGTGGTTTGCACGTTTCTCCCATACGCGCGCGTGTGTGCGAGGCGCTCGCTAACTGAACCCGAGCGAGGCATTCGCTTACTGAATCTGAGCGATCGATCGCCCTCACACTACGTACTGAACACGAGTGATCCATCCCTCGCACTACGTACTGAACCCGATCGACCCCTTCGCTGCTAAATGAACCCGAGCGATCCCTTCGCTGCTAACTGAACCTGATGTAACACCCCGATTTTTGGCCCTTTCTTTTTCTTTTGGATTTCTTCAAATTTTTTATTTGGAGTTCTTTTCCCGTGGCTATGTGGTCTTGAAACCTGGGAAGATTTTCTCTCCTGCCACTTCCAAGTGGCTTGTCATTCTCAAATCTATCCCAAGTCCATGTCATTTCCATCTTAGCCCAACCCCAAATTCTTTTCTTGGGAATATTCCTTTTTCTATTAAAGGAATAATCCTGTTTGCCCTAGGTTGTGAAGCAACCTATATTTCTGCCATTCCAAAAATTCCCAAAAAATTCTCATAAATTCTTTGGATAATATCTTCCACAAATATGTCAAAACCCATCCTTGCCTAGTTCAAAAATAATTCAGGAATATTCATTTCCTATTCTATCCGGCAAGGCACTTTGTGAAGGAAGTGCTATTTAAATTTTCTTGATTGCCCTCAACATTTTTGGGCACTCTTTCCTATCGAAATAATTGCCACATGCCAAAATTTAGCTTTATTTGCCTAGTAAATCTTCCTCAGCAAATTTCCAAAGTTTCTGTCCAGAGAGAAGCTTTGTGAAGGAAGTACTAGCTAGGATAATCCAAATGGGTTGCAATTTTGGTAGATCATTCATATGATCAAATCATTACGCTCCACCAAATTTGAGCTCCATCCAACAAACTAGGTGAGCACACCTTCAAATCTTGGTTTCTGGTCACAACTTCAGTTTGTGAAGCAACTATATTTTATATTGCTTCAAAAATTCTGAAATTAATCCAGGACCTAAAGATCCCTATGTCATTTGAGCATGCCAAAATTCACATCATTTTGACAAGTAATTTTCTCCACAAAATTCCCCCAAGTTGCTGTCCAGTGGGAAGCATTGTGAAGCAAGTACCATTTTTATTCATCCAAATGGTGTGATATTTTTATGGTGCCTTCATATGCCCAAATCATCATACTCCACCAAATTTCAGCCCAATCCAATCATCCATGTGAGTGCTACTTCCTGATCTAGCTTCTGGACCAGATTTGGCAGTTGTAAAGCAACTATGTTAAATCCTGGTCCAAATCTCTTCAAAATCCACAGGATCATAGTCCTTCCTACCCTAAGCCCCTATGACATCCTGGTTAACTATTACCCCATCCCATTTGATCACTATTTCATGCCCAAGTTTGATACAACAAACTTTCTCTGAGCTATCGTGTCAGCCCACAGCTCCTTTTGTTGAGCCATCACCTCAGGACGGTCCCAGGATGCATGAACTACACGCTAGACATACTATGGCTGGCCAGAATGCACCGCGTGCGACTGTGCATGCGGTGACCACGCGGCCTGGCATGCCAAAAGCGTGCTCTAGCCGCCGGGACCCCTCGGCCGCCGCCCAAACGCCGCCCTCGCGACACCGCACCATGTCCACTGCGTTGCACTCACTCTCCTGCGTCCACGCGTCCCCTCTGGACCCCTCCCCCTCTCCTCTTTCCTCTCTGACGAACCACGCCGCCCCGGGATGCCCGTGGCCGTCGTCGCCTTGCCCCTGTCTTCTTCCTCCCCGTAGCATCTTAGCACCGAATGAGCCCCCCTGGCCTCTCTTTTCCCCCCGCGCGTGCGCACGCGCACACGGTCGCGTCAGAGGCATCGACCGCGCGTCCGTGGCGGCTTCCGGCTATGGCATCGTCGGCCGGCTATATATAGGCCACCCCGAGCCTATCCAAGCACACCAGCAGCCTCTCCTCTCCCTTAGCATCCTCCCCCACCACTTGTTTGAGCTCGAGGAGCCCTCCTCCCCTCCCATGGCCGCCATGGCCGCCGTCGGGCATCACCTAAATTAGCTCAATGCCGAGCTCCCCTCCTCTCCTAGCCACCACCAGAGAGGCTCCCAGGCCTAGGCGGAGCGCCGGAGCACTCGTACTCCTTCTCCGGTGGCCCAGGGACGCGTGCCCATCGCCGCTCGAAACCGCCGTCCGCCACGGCCAATACCCAGCCCATTCCCCAGCTCCTCGGCATCCGTGCGGTGCGGGGATGGACGCGGCACTCTTCCCCAAGCTCGCCGGTGCCCGGAACACTGGCAACGGTGGTCGGAGTCGCCGGGGCTCGTCGCCGGAGTACGCGGCCTCCCCTAGTCCTCGGGCGTGCGAGAAGTTGAAGACGATGACCAGTCCAGGCGGGCCCCACCTCCCCTTGACCCCACGCGTCAGTGAGACACCGGCCGGGCCCAGGAGCATAAGTGGAAGCGTATTCAGCGTAATACGTTTTCCGTTTCTGAAAACGTACTCTGGTGCTCCTTTGAGCTAAAATACGTTTTCTCTGTTTGAAAGCGTAATTCCAGAAATACGTTTTCTCTTTTTCAGCCGCCGGCCGAAACGGTTAAATTGCGGACGTTCGTCCGTTAGTAGCAGAAATAAATATTTTTATTTAATTTTCTGCCTAACGAACGAACGGCCGTATCTCCACAACCGTGACTCCGATTCAGGTGATTCCAAAGCCCATGATCTCAGTTCGTCGAGCCCGTTCCGATGGTATCATTTTCATGAGGTTGTCACACTATGAAAATGACCATTTTGCCCTAGCCCTTAAAACAGCTCCGCCGAGAGGGAAACATTTCCGGCAAATTTTTCCGCGAGTGCCTCACATTTTTCCGGCAAATTTTTCCGCGAGTGCCTCACATTTCTCCCCGGCAAGCCACAACAGCCACTTGCATGATGGCATTGCAGTAGCCATGGTTTCCACTTGAATATTTAATTATTTTTTGCTCATTTAATGATGTTGTTAATACGTCGGTTGTGCTTGTGAATCCATGCTCATCCTTGTGCTATGTTCATGTGCATCTTATGAAATAGTTATTTGTTAGTATTGGTATTCTCATAATCATTTCTTGTAGTCACTCTCGGATGCTAGCGATAATGCTATGCTCATATGAATTATTATCGTCTGTTATGAAAGTACTTGTGATATTCATGATCATCCCTATGCCATGCTCATTTGCAGCAAGTAGTCTAAATGATTTATTATTATGATGTTAAATGGTTATGTTGCCCATCCATGGTTACACTGATATCATGCTCATATGCATTGTTACTTCATTATGCTATGTTGTTATGACTCAGCTCATCACCATTCAAGTTGAACCTGACATTAGTCGAACTTGAACAAATTTGTTGGCTGAGTCATGGTGCCACTGAATCGAGCTCACCAGTGCAACCACACTTGCCTGGATGGGGAGGCCCTAATGCGGTCTATTGTCATGCCTCTCGCCGGTGCCTCCTACTAGGGAAGGTTATGTGCACACGCTACCCTGATCAGGTAGGCGGCCATAAGCCTTGAGTACCCGAGTTTTATGGTACCGAGGTCCCCGTTTGGGACAATGTTTATGTTTGGCCACGACGGTGGCAGCCACAGAGGTGGCGGATGTCACGAGTTGGCATCGGAGTCACCCAGGACATAGCCCAAAGGGGAGTTTGTCCGAGTGGCCGGGAGAGTGTCATGCAATAGATTGGTTTTGTCGGAACGTCGTTGGTCCACCCAAATGGGAGCACGAGGCCATGAGTTCCGTAGTGTGGGTACAGTGTACTAACCTCTGCAAAGTGTATAATCTATCGATAGCCGCGTCCTCAGTCATGGACACAGTTCGTAGTAGGTCACACTATGGGTCAACAGTAATAATAATCTGAATAATAACAACCCTGGTTCGATGAGAAAAGAAGCTGGTTGATCTTTATGTGGTCACGAGATGATCACGATGGTGTTCATGATGATGGTTGATCATGAGGAGATCGTGTGATGATCACGACGGTAAGAAAGATTGATACCTATGGTGGTTACGAGATAACCTCCGAGAAGAGTAAGTTGGTCCATGAGACCTTAAACGTCGACCCCCTTGCATGCTAGTGCTAGTATCATCATGTTCATATCTTGAAGTATATTTACATGCCATGCTCATGTTGTTCTAGTAGTACCGTGTTCATCATTGATAATTAACATGTAAATGCCATGCTGTAGTTTGTCTTGATTGCTTTGGTTGCTGTGAGCTTGCGAGTACATTCAAAGTACTCACCTGGCGTGTCATGCCAGATTGCAGGTGCTGCCGTGACTGATTGTTTGACGAGGATCCCGACGTTGCGCTCTAGGATGCGTCCTAGCCAGAGTCCCTGCGGAGTGGAGTCCATCACCGTTGTCACTGTTCCGCTGCTAGAATTTATTCCGCTTCAAGATGTTTCGCTGCTAGCATAGAACTACCTTAGCAGGCAAAGTGTCGCCGTGCCCCTGTAACCTTTGTAATATCGGACCCTTGTACCCGTTATATTTGTAATAAAGAGCTGATTTGTTCTATGCCAAGCAGTGCCGTATTCCAGAAGACTTGATCTCTGGGCTGGAATACGGGGTGTTCCAGTCTCTCTCAGCCGGGGTGCCACACCTGAGTGATTCCTTCGCTGCTAACTGAACCCGATCGATCCCTTCTCACTGCTTACTGAAGCCGATCGAGCACCCGTGCGAGACGTAGCTAGCCGGTTGGGTTGCCTCTCAATGAACAGTGCCCGTTGCTGCCACGCGCGCGATACACGTAGACACGAGTCGAGACACATCGATCGAGCCGGTTGGTTGGCTGTGGATGAATAGTTTCCGTTGCTGCCGCCCGCTCGTACGCCCCGCCCAGCCGGTGGGGGTTGGATGAACAGGACCCCGTGGTAGTAGGCGGTTGGCAATGGATGAACAGGACCCCGAGGAGGCCGCCACACCCCAGCTGGTTGGGGGTGGATGAACAGGACCCCGTGGAGGCTGGATGAACAGTAGCCGGTGGAGGCTGGAGGAAGTTGATGATGGATAAACAATAGCCCGTGGAGTGCCGTTTTGCGGTACGCCACACCCCTCCCGATGAATAGGACCCCGTTTTGGCCGTAGGAGCTCGAAGAGAAGTTCGTTTCCTCCGTTTTGCGGTATGCCACACCCCTCCTGATCAACAGGACCCCGTTTCAACTGTAGGCGGTTGAACAGAAGTCCGTTTCCTCTGTTTTGCGGTACGCCACACCCCTCCCGATGAACATGACCCCGTTTCGACCGTAGGCGGTCGAACAGAGGCCGTTTCCTCTATTTTGCGTTATGCCAGATACCCAGCCGGTGGGGGGGTCGATGAATAGCACCCTGTTTTGGCTGTTCCGTCCAAGTCGGTTGGCTCCCGATGAACAGGACGCATTCTGACCCAGTCGGTTGCCTCACGATGAACACGATGTTGTTTCTTCGTTCTGACCCAGCCGGTTGGTTGCCGATGAACAGGAGGCCGTTGCTACCGTATGTTGACTCTCCATGTACACGAGCTCTGGCCGTATGTATGCATGAGTACGCGTTTGAGACCCCGCCCGTATGTACGTACGTGGCCATATTTTTTTCAGCATGGCTGTACGTACGTGTACTCGATTTAGACGGGACTGTCTGAACTACTACATATGGGGCTCTACTATGACACGTGCCGCTCCTTACACGGCCACGGTTCATGAGACCGACCGACCAGTATGTACGTACACGTTCGCGACCAGACAGACAACGCTACGTACGCTTCAACCGGGTGGGTCCTAGCTGTCAGGGAGGATAAGAAGGCACTTCCTTGCGTGCGAAGATATAGCAGATGGGTCCCAGCTATCAGGGGGATGAATAAATTTTTTTGCGCGTAATAAGGAGGCACTTCCTTGCGTGCGAAGATGTAGCTGGTGGGTCCAGATGCCAGCCTCACCGCGTACAGTCCTCTTCCGATGGCTGTCATTCATTGACCACGTTGACTACGCACGCCGAGAGCACCAAGGCAGTGGACAACGGCGAGGCCTAGGAAGGGAACGATGCGGAGCCGAGGAAGATGCGGTAGTGGATGCCCACGCGGAGGGGAGTACAAGGGTTGACTGGTTCGGCTGCGGTGTGAGGCCGCCGTCGCCAGAGAATAACAGGGGATGTGGGTGAGTAGAAGGAAGGCCTGGCCAGCGGTGGGAGTAGGGTGGGGCGGTGAGGCCTGCGCGGCAGCACATCCGGCCACGGGAGGCAGGAGCAGGCGGTCCCGCCGGCACTGGTTTGGGCGGCTGGAGCAAGAAGATCAAAGATTAAAGAAGCAGCACGACCGTTGGATGAACATCCAACGGTTTGGATGAACATCCAACGGTCACTGCTGCTAGAATCGTTTGTTGACTAAGTTGACAAAGCCTTGTGTACGCGTCAACTTAGTAGGCCCACAAGTCAGCCTCCAAATCTGGTTGGTCCCAGTTGTCATGGGGAGGAATCTTTTTTTTCACGTAATAAGGAGGCACTTCCTTCCGTGCGAAGATATAGCTGGTCGGTCCCAGATGTCAGGAGGAGGAATCATTTATTTTTTGCGTAATAAGGAGGTACTTCCTTGCGTGCGAAGATGTAGCTGGTAGGTCCCGGATGTCAGGGGGAGGAGTCATTTTTTTGCGCGTAATAACGAGGCACTTCCTTGCATGCGAACATGTAGCTGGTGGGTCGCAGCTGTCAGGGGGAGGAAACTTTTATTTTTTCCGCGTAATAAGGAGGCACTTTCCTTACGTGCGACCATGGACCTCGTGGGTCGCAGCTGTCAGCCTCTCCATGTATAGTCATCTTCCAATGACTCTCATTTGTTGACCACGTTGACCACGCCGCGTCGAGCGCACCAAGGCGGTGGACAATGGCAAGGCCCCACCGCCCCAGACAGGAACGACCCGGAGATGGGGAAGACGCGGCAGTGGAGTTGCAGACGGAGAGGAGTGCGAGACTTGACTGGTTCGGGTGCGGGGCGAGGCTACACTCTGCGGAGAATAACAGGAGGTGTGGAGGAGTGCAGGGATGGCCTGGCCGTCAGTGGGGTAGCGTTTCACAGCGAGGTGCGTGAAGCAGCACCCCTGGACGCCGGGGGCTGGAGCAGGCGATCCCGCCAGCGCTGGAGGAAGAAGATGAGAGATTGAAGAAGAGTGCCGGCCGTTGGATGTACATCCAACGAATAAGGCTGTCTGAATCTTTTTTTGACTAAGTTGACAACGCCTTGCGTAGGCTTCGATCTATTGGTCCACATGTCAGCCAGTCCATTTGGTGGGCTGGGTGAAACAAAAATGTAGCGTCTATGCAGCCCATTTATATACTTGGTGCGGATTTTTGGCTAGCAAAGATATTGAGCAAGCACCACATGTTGAAGGATCTATGACAATATAACTTCTATGTGAATATAAGCAAACATAACTCATTATGTTGTCTTCCTTGTCCAATGTCAACAATTTGACATAAAATACTTAATGGGGGCTCACAATCATAAAAGATGTCCAAGATAGTATATTTGCATGTGAATCTTCTCTTCCCTATTAATTTTTTCATGAATTGCATCATTGACTAATGCTATGCTTGTTAACTTCCAATAAATTTTACCACTTATACTTTTCTTTATGTAATGTCATTACTTTTCATAAGATTAGCATATGATCTTTTTCATTATTTTCATTGCTAGGATTGAAACATAAAAGTAAAGAAGTAAAAACTCAAACTACTCTTTATTATATAACTCTCAACTCGATTACATAGATAGATAGATCATGAAACTAGCACTAGAAAATAGATCATACTAAACTTTTATTCAACTAGATCATGAAACAACTAAGGATCGAACTAAAAATAGGTAAACATAGTAAAAGTGATGGTGATACGATACCGGGGCACCTCCCCCAAGCTTGGCACAAGCCAAGGGGAGTGCCCATACCCATGTGCTCAAGTTTCCTTCTTCGGTGATGGTGGTGGTGATGAAGTGGTGGGCTTGCCCTTCATGACATTAATTAGGATCTCCTTTAGGCTCTGGATTTCCTGGAGCACATGCTGTATCATCTCTGTATTCTTTTGGACTTCAGCCATAATATGCTTATTCTCTGGCCCCCAAGCGTTCTTTCCTGCATCATTTTCACTTGGACGAGAGATGTCCCAATTGGAGGGTATGTGCATACGAGGAGTATTTTCAATCCCATAATTGTGAAGCAAATTATGAAAATTGTTCCGATGTAACCTGTGTGAGGGCCTTCTAGGGGGAAGCCCTTCTTGTACCTCTGGATTCCCATGGCCTGTAGTGCTTCTCACGGCTTGATGAGGATTCGGAATTGTGGAGATGCCGGCAAGGGTGCCCCTCTCGGAAGCCGGAGGGTGAATCTCAAGCGAATCTCCATCATCCTCTTCTATGGTGACCTCTCCTTCCTCCCCCCTCCTGAGTTCCATCTGCATCAACCAAGCGTCGTCTCCCACATTGTTGGAGGAAGAGGAAGACATGATGCCTGGCCTCAAAATCTGACAGAAAACAGCATGAAACAAGAACAGAGGAGATTTTTGCGATACGGTGGTCAAAACATCTGGGAGCATATATAAAGAATTTTTATCTTGCAAAACAAGTATTCCAGGAGAAAAATGGAGTCGAGAAGGCCCACGAGGGGCCCACGAGCCACCAGGGCGCGCCTGGGGGGGTGGCGTGCCCTGGTGCCTCGTGGGCACCAGGTGGGTCCCCTCGGCTGTTTCTTATTTTTGTAATTTTTTAAATATTCCTAAACTGACAGAAAATATTTTGATGGAATTTTTGGAGTCGGTTTACTTACCGTATCACGTACCTCTTCCTTTTCAGGGTTCTGGACTGTTCTGGAAGGTCTCTCTTATGTATTCCTCCGATGTAATTGTTTTAATAATATTAGTTTCAACATTAATGGGCGTACCTGAAATATAGTGCTTAATTCTTTGCCCGTTCACCACTCTCGGATTAGTGCCTTCAGAGTTGTTTATTTTGATAGCTCCGGAGCGGTAAACTTCTTTGATAATATACGATCCTTCCCATTTAGAGAGGAGTTTTCCTGCAAAGAATCTCAAACAAGAATTGTACAATAGAACTTGCTCGCCCACTTTGAATTCCCATTTTTGAATCCTTCTATCATGCCATCTTTTAACTTTTTCTTTAAATAATTTGGCATTTTCATAAGCTTGGGTTCTTCATTCATCTAAGGAGTTAATATCAAATAACCACTTTTCACCGGCAAGTTTAAAATCGTAATTGAGTTCTTTAATTGCCCAATATGCTTTATGTTCTAACTCAAGAGGTAAATGACATGCTTTTCCATAAACCATTTTATAAGGAGACATACCCATAGGGTTTTTATAAGCAGTTCTATAAGCCCATAATGCATCGTCAAGTTTCTTAGACCATTTCTTTCTAGATCTATTGACGGTTTTTTGCAAAATTAATTTTATTTCTCTATTACTCAATTCAACTTGACCACTAGATTGAGGGTGATAGGGAGATGCAATTCTATGGTTGACATCATATTTAGCAAGCAGTTTACGGAATGCACCATGAATAAAATGTGAACCACCATCAGTCATTAAATATCTAGGGACTCCAAACCTCGGGAAAATAACTTCTTTAAGCATTTTAATAGAAGTGTTATGATCAGCACTACTAGTTGGAATAGCTTCTACCCACTTAGTAACATAATCAACAGCAACTAAAATATGAGTATATCCATTGGATTTAGGAAAAGGTCCCATATAATCAAATCCCTAAACATCAAATGGTTCAATAGCAAGTGAATAATTCATAGGCATTTCCTGACGTCTACCAACATTACCAATTCTTTGACATTCATCACAAGATAAGACAAACTTACGAGCATCCTTGAAAAGAGTAGGCCAATAAAAACCAGATTGTAATACCTTGTGTGCAGTTCTGTCTCCCGCATGGTGTCCTCCGTAAGCTTCGAAATGACACTTCCGTAGGATTTGTTCCTGTTCATTCTCAGGTATACAACTTCTAATAATGCTATCTATTCCTTCTTTATAAAGATGCGGGTCATCCCGAAAGTAATGTCTTAAATCATAGAAGAACTTTTTCTTTTGTTGGTATGTGAAACTAGGTGGTACAAATTTAGCAACAATATAATTAGGATAGTCTGCATACCAAGGACTGTTACAAGAAGCATTTATGAAAGCTAATTGTTCATCAGGAAAATCATCATTAATAGGAAGTGGGTCATCAAGAACATTTTCAATTCTAGACAAATTATTTGCTACAGGATTCTCAGCTCCCTTTCTATCAATAATATGCAAGTCAAATTCTTGTTGCAATAAAACCCACCTAATGAGTCTAGGTTTAGCATCTTTATTTTCCATAAGATATTTAATAGCAGCATGATCGGTGTGAACAGTTTCTTTAGAATCAACTATGTAAGATCTGAGTTTATCACATGCAAACACAACTGCTAGAAATTCTTTCTCAGTAGTAGCATAATTTCTTTGGGCACTGTCTAGAGTTTTACTAGCATAATGGATGACATTTAATTTCTTATCAACTCTCTGTCCTAGAACAACACCAACAGCATAATCACTAGCATCACACATAATTTCAAAAGGCAAGTTCCAAGCAGGTGGTTGAACAATAGGTGCAGTGGTTAAGGCTTTCTTAAGTGTTTCAAAGGCTTCTAGACAATCATCATCAAAAACGAATGGAACATCTTTTTGCAAAAGATTGGTAAGAGGCCTAGAAATTTTAGAGAAGTCTTTAATAAATCTCCTATAGAAACCAGCATGACCATGGAAACTTCTTATACCTTTAATATCTTTAGGACATGGCATTTTCTCAATAGCATAAACCTTAGCTTTATCAACTTCAATACCTCTTTCAGAAATTTTATGCCCCAAGACAATACCTTCATTCACCATAAAGTGGCACTTCTCCCAATTCAAGACAAGATTAGTTTCTTCACATCTCTGCAAAACTCGATCAAGGTTGCTTAAGCAATCATCAAAAGAAGTTCCGTAAACGGAAAAATCATCCATGAAAACCTCAACAATCTTTTCACAAAAATCAGAGAATATAGCAGTCATACATCTTTGAAAGGTAGCAGGTGAATTGCATAAACCAAAAGGCATACGTCTATAAGCATAAGTTCCAAAAGGACAAGTAAAGGTCGTTTTCTGTTGATCGGGTTGTGATACAGGTATTTGAGAGAAGCCAGAATAACCATCTAGGAAACAAAAATGTGTATGCTTAGATAATCTTTCTAACATTTGATCGATAAAAGGTAAGGGGTAATGATCTTTTCTAGTAGCTTTGTTTAATTTTCTAAAATCAATTACCATCCTATAACAAGTTATAATTCTTTGTGGAATGAGTTCATTTTTATCATTAGGAACAACGGTGATACCTCCTTTCTTAGGGACACAATGAACGGGACTTACCCATCTACTATCAGCTATGGGATAGATCATACCTGCTTCCAGAAGCTTTAATATTTCAGTTCTTACCACCTCTTTCATCTTAGGATTTAATCGTCGTTGGTGGTCGACAACTGGTTTAGCATCAGGCTCCATATTAATTTTGTGCTGACATAGAGTGGGACTAATGCCCTTAAGATAATCAAGAGTATATCCAATAGCAGCTTGGTGCTTCCTCGGAGTTTTTAGTAATCTCTTTTCTTCATGCTCTGAAAGGTTAGCACTGATAATAACATGATATATCTTCTTTTCATCAAGGTAAGCATATTTCAATGTATCAGGCAATCGCTTCAATTCAAATACAGGATCACCCTTAGGTGGAGGAGGGCCTCCAAGAGTTTCAACATGCAAATTGTGTTTGAGGATAGGTGGTTGATCAAAGAACATCTTATCTATTTCATTTCTTTCATTCATATGCTTGTCGTTTTCATGGTCTAGCAAATATTGTTCTAACGGATCAGTAGGAGGTACGGCAATAGAAGCAAGACCAATAATTTCATCTTTACTAGGCAATTCCTTATCATGAGGTTGTCTACGAAACTTGGAGAAATTAAACTCATGAGAGATACCACCAAAATCAACACTAACAGTTTCTTTAGCGCAATCAATCTTAGCATTAACAGTGTTCAAGAAAGGTCTACCAAATATAATGGGACAAAAAACATCTTGTGGAGAATCGAGGACTAGAAAATCAGTAGGGTATTTTATTTTGCCACACAAGACTTCAACAAGTCTAACGATCCCAAGTGGTGTAATGGTATCTCTGTTTGCAAGTTTAATAGTAACATCAATGTCCTCTATTTCAACAGGTGCAATATCATGCATTACTTCTTGATATAAGGAAAATGGAATAGCACTCACACTAGCACCCATATCACACAAACCATGATAGCAATGATCTCCAATCTTAACAGAAACAACAGGCATGCCAACTACGGGCTTGTTCTTGTCTAACATATCTCGTTCATTTCTAACAGGTTTAGCAATTCTAGCAGCCTCATCACAGAAGTAAATAACATGCCCATCTATATTATCGACCAAGGGATCTTTAACCATAGCAACATTAGGTTCAACTTTAATTTGTTCGGAGGGTCTAGGTGCTCTAATATTACTTTTGTTAACCACAGTTAAAACTTTAGCATGTTCCTTAATCCTAACAGGAAAAGGTGGTTTCTCAATATAAGCAGTAGGCACAACTGGATCAGCATGGTAAACAATTGTTTCTTCTTTAACACTAACGGGTTCTTATTTTAATTCAATAGGTGGGTGATACTTAAACCACTTCTCCTTAGGGAGATCAACATGAGTAGCAAATGATTCACAAAAGGAAGCTACTATCTCAGAGTCAAGTCCATATTTAGTGCTAAACTTATGAAAAGCATCGGTAGCCATAAAAGATTTAACACAATCGAACTCAAGTATTATACCTGACTCATTACCTTTGTTGAGTTCCCAATCTTAAGAGTTGCATTAAATTCTTTCCAGAAGATCCCATCTGAATTCAATAGTTTTCTTCATAAAGGAGCCAGTCGAAGAAGAATCGAGCATGGTTTGATTATCATGAGAAAGCCGAGCATAAAAATTCTGTAAGATAATTTTTCTTGAGAGCTCATGATTGGGGCATGTGTACATCATGCAATTAAGCCTCCCCCAAGCTTGAGCGATGCTTTCTCCTTCACGAGGCCAAAAATTATATATATAATTCCGATCACGATGAACCAAATGCATAGGATAAAATTTCTAATGGAATTCCAATTTCAATCGGTTCCAGTCCCATGTATCAGTATCATCACATAGCTTATACCATGTCAATGCCTTTCCCTCCAAAGATAAAGGGAATACTTTCTTCTTAACTCCATCTCCGGATAAACCTGCAAGCTTAAACAATCCACAAATTTCATCCACATAGATCAAGTGCATATCAGGATGTACCGTTCCATCTCCTGCATAAGGATTAGCTAGCTGTTTCTCTATCATACCCGAAGGAATCTCATAATAAATATTTTCAGTAGGTGCGGTAGGTTGAGGAGCAACTATTTGTGCTTCCGGTCGAGGTGAAGATACCCCGAACAAACCCCTCAAAGGATTACTTTCCATAGTGACAAGTGACAGTAAATTTCAGCACGTAATATAAGTGTTTCCTTACCAAATTCCACTCACCAAAGGCGCTTCACTCCCCGGCAACGGCGCTAGAAAAGAGTCTTGATGACTAACAAGTATAGGGGACCAATCGTAGTCCTTTCGATAAGTAAGAGTGTCGAACCCAACAAGGAGCAGAAGGAAATGACAAGCGGTTTTCAGCAAGGTATTTTCTACAAGCACTGAAATTATCGGTAACGAGTAGTTTGATAGCAAGATAATTTGTAACAAGTGACAAGTAGCAATAGTAACAAAGAGTGCAGCATGGTGGCCCAATCCTTTTAGTAGCAAAGGACAAGCCAGAACGATCTCTTATAGTAAGCAAAGCGTTCTCGAGGACACATGGGAATTTCATCTAGTCACTTTCATCATGTTGGTTTGATTCGCGTTCGCTACTTTGATAATTTGATATGTGGGTGGACCGGTGCTTGGGTGCTGTTATTACTTGAACAAACCTCCCACTTATGATTACCCCCTCTCGCAAGCATCCGCAACTACGAAAGAAGAATTAAGATAACTCTAACCATGGCATTAAACATATGGATCCAAATCAACCCCTTGCGGAATAGCGCATAAACTAGGGTTTAAGCTTCTGTCACTCTAGCAACCCATCATCTAATTACTACTTGACAATGCATTCCCTTAGGCCCAAATATGGTGAAGTGTCATGTAGGCGATGTTCACATGACACCACTAAGAGAATCAACAACATACATATCATCAAAATATCGAACGAATGCCAAATTCACATGGTTACTTATGACAAGACTCCTCCCATGTCCTCAAGAACAAAAGTAACTACTCACAAATCATCTTCATTCCCAAGATCAGATGGGCATTAAATAGCATAATAGATCTGAACATATAATCTTCCACCAAATAAACCAACTAGCATCAACTACAAGATGTAATCAACACTACTAGCAACCCACAGGTAGCAATCTGAGGGTTTGAGACAAAGATTGAATACAAGAGATGAACTAGGGTTTGAGATGAGATGGTGCTGGTGAAGATGTTGATGAAGATTGGTCCTCCCACGATGAGAGGATCGTTGGTGATGTCGATGGTGACGATTTCCCCCTCCCGGAGGGAAGTATCCCCGGCAGAATCTCTCCGCCGAAGAGCAAAAGTGCTCCTGCCCAAGTTCCACCTTGAGAGGGTGGTGCATCATCCCGAAAGTCTTCTCTATATTTTTTCTAGGGCAAATGGACTTATATACCAGAAAATGGGGCCAGAGGCTGGCCAGGGGCCCCACGAGCCACCAGGGGCCCCTCTGGTACTTCTTGGCTCCAGTATTTTTTATTTATTCCAAAATAAATCTCCGTGAAATTTCAGCTCATTTGGAGATGTGCAGAATAGGTATCTCTGACATAGCTTTTTCAGGTCCAGAATTCCAGCTGCTGGCAATCTCCCTCCTTGTGTAAATCTTGCATATTAAGAGAGAAAAGGCATTAGAATTGCTCCACAAAGTGTTATATTGATTAAAAACACTATAAATAATAGTAGCAAAACATGATGCAAAATGGACGTATCAGTCAACATACCATAAGGAGGAAGCATTTTTTTGCAATATATAAGGAGGCCCTTGTTTGCATACGTCCATGGACCTGGTGGGCCCGGACTGTCGGCCTCTCCACGTACAGTCATCTCCCGATTCATCTTGTTTGTTGACCATGTTGAGAACGACAGGCGGCGGCGCCGTGGCGAGAGCACCAAGGCGGAGGAGGACGTCGAGACCTCGGACCAGAACAAACCGGAGCCGGGGAAGACGCAGGTGGAGGGGAGTACGAGGGTTGACTGGTTCAGGTGCAGGGTGGGCTGGTGGAGCTGCCGCCGCCAGAGAATAAAAGGAGATGTGGGGGAGTAGAGGGATGGCTTGGCCAGCGCCATAGGCTAGGATGGGTCGTCGAGGCGTGCGCGGCAGCGCCGCCAGCCGTTGTAGGGAGAGGACGAAAGATTGAACAAAATAAAGAAATAGAAATGGATAGGTGGTTGGTCCTAGATGTTTGTGTACGCGACCTGTTGGATCCACCTGAGAAGGGGAATATGTTGCAAGGAAGGAGATTCAAAGCACACCAGCCGTTGGATTTCAATCTAATGGCTGCCTGAAGGACTGACGAAAGAGGTATCAAACTTAACTTGTTCTCGTCGTTCGTGATCAAAGATGACCACCCTGAGTGAAGTTATATGATAATCTAGGTAAAACGAACGACTGTGCAACCTACAGAAAACCGCACTTAGACTTCAAAAAAATGCATAAAATAAATGATACACCTGCTGGATCCCCATAAGCATGTTGTGGGCCGTGGATGTCCTAAGTAAAGAAACCTGGGCTGGGCAGCCACAGCCCAGTTGATACCTACTTCGACCTAAAACAAAAGGAAACACGGCAGCCCAGTGAACTAGTACTCTTATTACATACATAAGCAAACAGATTCATAGCCAGTCAAAAAAGCAAACAGGTTTATGGGTTCTTAGACGAAATATTATGGATAAAACAAATAATTATGACACATAGGCTAATGCATGAAACACTCAGATGATAAAGGTGCTTAAACAGACAAACTACACCATCTAGATCTTCCTGGCACGCTTGATCATGACGCTGCGGCTGTTCATGTACTCCTCGGTCACGGGAAGCAGACACGCCCTCATGTCCAAGATCCGCCTGTACATGTCATAGCATGCGTATGCGTCCTTGGCCGTGTAGGTGATGTAGGCTAGATTCAGAGGTACCTCCCACGTGTTCAGGTCCTTTGTATCCACGTCTTCTTTCATGTTGGCGTAGCAGGGGTCGATGATGGCCGCGACGAGGTCAACCACGGAGTCCTTCTCTTTCCCATTGCCAATGATCTTGTATTGCTTCTGGATGTCGACGAGCTTCTTGCGCCAGATGGCCGAATCGTAAAGCACAGTGGCGTTCTTCCTGCTCTCCACCGTATCGAAGGTGCAGTCGGCGGTGCCGATGAAATGGGCGAATGCTCCAGAAGCCTTGATGGCCCTACAGTAGTGGTAGACGAGAACCTCATCCCGCACGCATACCTAGGCGACGGCGATCTGCTAGTCCCTGTCAGGAGATGGATGGATGGGCACAAGGTCTAGTCCCACGACCTTGTGCTTCTCCTCCTGTAGGTACTGCTTGAACTTGGCGACGTAGAGCTTCACCGAGTCCGGATCGTTGGTGTACATCACATTCAACTTGGTGCTGCCATGGGTCTGAACGGCGAACTCAAAGGTGAACTCCTTGCTGAAGTCCATATCCAGCAGGCTCACCCCTCGGATCGGCATTGGAGTCTCTTCTCACGCAGAGTTGATGTGGCTATTCTCGTTTTGTGGGAATTGGGGGCAGGGGGGAAGATGAAGACGATGGGGAGATAAGGACAGTGGAGGGCTCCTTATTTACACTGGGGATCGGTGTGTAGTGGGGTACTGGGGGAGGCAGCAGCAGTTCATTTTTCCAATCTTGGGGAACTGCAATCGCCAGTGAACATTGGGGGTAGGGGGCAGCAGCAGTTCGTTTTTCCGCTCTTGGGGAACTTCAATCGTCAGTGAACGTAATGGGTACAGGCGGCAGCAGTTACTACCCCCTTCTCCCTCGCCCGCTGCACGCCCGGCAGAACATGCCTCCACGACCCATTCAAACGCCTCCATTAAACCCGCATGGAAGCCGAGAAAACTATTCCGGCCACACGTCCGTTCACGAGCGGGTCGGCATTGGCACTGTAATAGGGAGTGTTAGTGTGGTCGCTTTACTTAAATTTTATTCTTAAAGCAAGCAAAGCATTGGCTCGTTCTATCAGTGCCATAAATCAACATGCAAAACAATTAGAATTATTATTCTCAGGACGCACGCGAACAACTCATTTGCCGCACTTTCAGATAGACAATACTACCAAGTTTGAACATCTTGTTAGGGTTGCCGTCCCCTGCATCATCATGTCGTGTTTCACATCTTGCAAGATTCACAACCAACTCATAAGATTGAAATAATAAGTACAACAAAGATGCCTATGCATCTCAATGATACACATATTAGAGCCAATAGTTACTGTACAACTAAAACGTTGTGAGAATGTTAACTAATAAATAAAATCGATCGATGCTTCATGTAAGCAATTTGATTCAAGGATTTGCTAAAAAATTGAAACCAGTCCTGTTTATGGCCACGGATGTCGAACATTGGCAGATGAACATTTTTTGGATAACTGGTGGCACTACCACTTCCAATATCTGCATAAGCGGGTCACCAAGAACTTGGTGAATGCTTTGACCATCCCAACATCTGTAGCTGAGTATTCCTGTTTGCACAGATAATGAAAAAGCATGATTACTATAATAGTGGCACTAGTTGTAGCAACTTTATTTTCTTAATGGGAAAAACATTGTGATACAATAACTTTATATAAAAAAATACAACGCTAGCACAGTATGACAAAGCACGATCATGTGGATGAAGGACAGTACTGACCTGTGTGGGATGACTTTGTGAGATCAAGTTCTGGGATATCTTGCCATGATGGCGATTCGTTGACATCTATCAACAACTTCAGTGTGGCAGTAGAAGGAGGGGCCTTGAGTCATTCCAATCTTTTTTGTGTGCAGTTCAACTAAAATTATGGTGCCCGCCATGCTGCAGGGGAGAGAGGGGGCCCGCGCCACCTCGACGGTAGGCCTGATGGACTCAACTAGTTCATTGCACATGCTATGTGATTGATGCAGTGCAAATGGACTCAATTCTCCCGGATACGCCTTCAGCAAGTAATCTACATTGGAAATGAAATGATAGCTAAGACAGTAGCTCTATTATAACTGTATTATTACATCATTTTATCAGTGGCACTAGCGGTGCCAAGACATTGCCTCAAATTATTAGTGGCATTACATTAAGATGCAAAAACAATGTCATTATTGCTTTCTCATAGCAGTGCCAAAACAGTAGCACAAGATCACTAGCTGAATGCAGAGTCAAAATCAACCAAAAAGGAACATACCTGGTCATGGGAACCATAACTGCAGTCAACGCCATTGTAGACGGGTTGACACCAGTCACCAACATGGATGATTCAATTCCTGCGACCTTTTTGTGCAGTTCACCTAAAATGAAGCAATGTTTGCATCATGCAGCTAGCAAGATGAACTTGGTCCCATGAGCTGGCAGCTTCTCCTTCATTAGTTCCACTAAAATTGAGCAATGTCAAGGTTGGCTGTCATGCTCATCGAAGGTGCAACTATAATTTGCTTATCCTTTTGTGCAATTCCACTAAAATCAAGTGCCATTGTGGTGACGGTGACGGCTAAACTTGCAAAGGCTAATAAACTGTTGCACGAGATTACCGGCAGAGTTAGACGAAGAGGTTAGGAACTCCAATCACCCTTTGTGCAGTTCCACTAAAATCGAGAGACGTTGCCCATGTGACATTTTAGTAGAACTGCACAAGACACTCTTTCAAAAAAAACAAAGTGTTTTGTGCAGTTCACCAAAAGGTCACAATAGCAACAAGGTGAAATGGATATCCCTATCTGCATAAAAAGATATAAAGAAAACAGTTACTGGTCAATAACAAGATATGAAACATACACGAAATGAAAAGAAGCATCTTCCTTATCTTCATGGCAATCATGCAAGGACAGTAGAAATTTTTAAACGGCAGCATTGCTTCATATTACCGGAAGCATTATGATCAACAATGACATCGGTCAAATATGCCATTACATTAATGGTGGCATTGCTTCATTTTACCAGCTACATTTGATTAACAGCAGCTAAATAGTTGGTATAAGGGCATGGGACAGTGGTGACACCAGGACATTCACCAGCGTAAAGAAGCAACTTACTTATCATAATGGGAAATATAGCAGGAGAGTACCATTTGTAAAACAGTTTAATTGCTTCATATTACTGGAGGCATTAGATTAACAATAACATTTGTTAGACATGTCCTTACTTTAACAGTGCGATTGCTTCATTTCACAAGCGCCATTACATTAACAACAGCAAAAATTTGGTATAAGGGCATGCAGACAGTGGACGCGTCAGCACCATGTACCTACAAGGAGGCATAATGTGGTGAGGCCGAGTTTGTTGCCCTGAGCAACAAAAATCCAATCAAGATCTGGGCTGGTCCCAAATTTAGTTCTCTTTAGCCACCTTTTACTACGTGAGGACAACAAGTCTAATCCTGGACGTACTCTGTTGACTTGTCCCCCAGCTGCCACTTTCTTTCCTTTTTCCACCAATAATAGATCTGTTCCTTATCCAGTTTGTACTGCATTTTCCCTTTATTTCCCTTTTGAACCAAGAGACCGGTCGGGTAGCTAGTGTCTACTACTTTCCCCTCTTTTATTTCCTCTTTGAATCAAGTCCTAGATTCATGCTACAACTTTCCCCCTTTCTTCCCTGTTTGAACCAAGTCCTAGATTCGACTGCATGAAGTAGGTTTACCTGTAATAATAGTAAAAATTTAGGTGGCTTTGGAACAGCTGATGGAAGTAGAAAAAGATCCACATGCAGCCACGTGGGGAGCTGGGGCAATAGAGCAAGGCCGTTTCTCGAAGGAAGTTATACCTGAGGTCATCGGGATGTGGCTAGGAGGGCGGCGGGAGGCCCGATCTGGCCATAATATGGCATGGAGGAAGAAGGGGTCGAAGGCCCTCCTGAGCCGGCGCTGTGTGGGAGAGAACGACACGGGCAGCCGATCAGGACGCGCCGGCAGCTGTGGGTCTCCTCCCTCCCCGCCGACGACCGCGTGAACGATGCACCTACTCCCCTACCCCGGTCGAGGGGATCCGGCCGGATCTGTGACCAGCGGTGAGCAGAGAGAGAGTGTGGCCACCGCTGTCTTGTTTAGATCTGGAGAGGGTGAGAGAGTGAAGAGAGCAACCCTAGTAAAGCAAGTGCTGAGGCTCCTGCCCATATATATAGTGGATTGATTTTCTTTTTCTCTCCACAATAGTCATTTCAATTTCTGTACGTGACATTAAAGAAAAGAACTACAGCGAAGAAAACTCCACGGCGTCCAGGAGTACTAGTAGTATTGTTCACTTGTAGACCCCGACCCTCCATTCATTGGAACAACCACACGGGTGAATATATATATAGAGAGAACAAACAAGCTGGAACTTTTTTGGCTTTGAGATATCTATGGTACCGTTTGACCACACTTCATCAATGGACTCAGTACTTTGAAGTTGTCGTAATGCATGGCTTTTGCAGTTCCCATCTAAATGGGCGAAGACCATACATTTTGTTTGATAACTACCCCACACGTATAAAAACATGCACGGTTTACATTCTGAATCGCTAGCTAGAACTTGAACTGTATTTGTTTTCAACATAAAGTGGAATCAAATGTTTGAACTCATGATCTTAGCGTTTGCAAAAAAATGTAAAGGGCCATTGATCTTTGTTCTGCTTTTGAACATACTACAACATATGCAACCCTTTTGTGAAAATGACCAGAACTATTATAAAAAGTTCACCATGAGTACTACAAAGCATCTCAAACACAATAAAAATTACATCGAGATTCCGAGACCACCGAACGACCTATTGTCGTCAGGATGGGCCGCCGATGCACCATTGTTGCCGCCATCCTACCTGAGCCGGCTTGACCTCGTCGATGATACCGGGAAGTGTTTGTGCACGTGCCCCTAAGGAGCAGCGACCCGAAGCCATAGTAGTCGTAATTGATCTGAAGCACCTAATTCATATAACACAAAATTTCGCCACACGACAAGAAACCCTAGCCTCACCGCGCCAAGGAGATGACATGAATCTATGTTGGAGCTCCATCGACTATGACCCGACAAAGATCAGAGCTCGAAAGACAAACTCATTGAAGATGTGTCGATTGATATCGCCGTTGTCCTGCCGGAGTCGGCTTGACCTTTTTGACAATAAACGGGAAGTCTTCGTGCAGATGCCCATAAGGACCAGAGCTGTAAAGCCATATTGTGTGTTTGGTTGCATTCTCATCTCAGCATAGTTGTTCCCTCTTTGTGCATGCTCATCTCAGCATCCGTCTTCATGCATGCTCCTAGTGTATTTGTGTTAAGCTAGTGTGGACTCATGCACCCTTCATACACTCTGCCAAACACCCAAAAGTGGGTCGAGAAGGGAACTGAAAGCACATTTGCTCCCTTGGTGGTTTTGGTAATTCATAACAACATATATCTCATTGAACTAATGTCCATTCAAAATTAAGATTTCAAGATGTTCAATGATTGGCATGGCATGGACTAGAGATGTGGACCCCTCAAAATGCTAAGGACAAGGATTGGCAAAAGATCAAGACTCTACATTTTTGGTTTAGTGATCCAAGATCACATTGAGTCCATAGGAAAGCCAATACTATTAAAAGAGGATGAGGTGTTGCTTAATGGTCTTTTTGCTCAACTACTTAGTGACAGTATTCCTGAACCCTCAACCACTCTCTCAATTCCAAATATGTCCTAAACCCACATTCCAACTCGGCCCCACCGAAATTCTCTATCCGGCCCCACCGAGTTCATCCAAGACTTAGCCACTGCCAAAACCCTAACAAATCGGATCCACCGAAATGGATCTCGGTCCCACCGAGATGGCCTTGCCAACTCTCTGTAATCGGTTGCATTCACTTCGGTCTCACCGAGTTATGCAAATCGGTCTCACCGAGATGGCTTGCCAAGTCTCTGTTGCCTTATTGCTTCACTTCGGTCCAACCGAGTTGATGCAATCGGTGCCACCGAGATGAGGTTTGCCCTAAGCCATTGCACTTCGGTCCATCCGAGTTGTCCGTATCGGTCCCACCGAGATTCCTAAAGTTCATATCTTTTACACAGTTCGGTGCTACCGAGATTATAGTTTCGGTGCCACCGAGTTGGGTCAAAAGTGTGTAATGGTTGGATTTTGTGCGGAGGCTATATATACCCCTCCACCACATCCTTCTCTGTAAGGAGAGCCATCAGAACGTGCCTACACTTCCACCATACATTTTCTGAGAGAGAACCACCTACTCATGTGTTGAGATCAAGATATTCCACTCCTACCATTTGAACCTTGATCTCTAGCCTTTCCCAAGTTGCTTTCCACTCAAATCCTTCTTCCACCATAGCCAAATCTGTGAGTTGTTTGAGTGCTGGGAAGACTATCATTTGAAGCACAAGAGCAAGGAGTTCATCAACAACACACCATCTATTACCTTTTGGAGAGTGGTGTCTCCTAGATTGGTTGGGTGTCACTTGGGAGCCTCCAACCTGATGTGGAGTTGAACCAAGCAGTTTGTAAGGGAAAGGAGATTGCCTACTTCGTGAAGATCTACCCCGAGTGAGGCTAGTCCTTCGTGGACGTAAGCCATGGTGGAATAGACAAGGTTGCTTCTTCGTGGACCCTTCGTGGGTGGAGCCCTCCGTGGACTCGCACAGCCGTTACCCTTCGTGGGTTGAAGTCTCCATCAACGTGGACGTACGATAGCACCACCTATCAGAACCATGCCAAAAACCACCGTGTCTTCATTGCGTTTGAAATCTCCGATCCCCTCCTTTACTTACATATGCAATTGCTTACTTTCCGCTGCTATACTCTTAGAATTGCATGTGTAGGGTGATGCTTGACATGTACTATTGCTAAAATCTGCCTACAACTAAAATTGGGAAAAGGTTAGGTTTTATTTGGTCAAGTAGTCTAATCACCCCCCCTCTAGACATACTTTCGATCCTACAGGAACTTTTGCTCTCATGCACCCTTCACACACCCTACCAAACACCCAAAAGTGGGTTGAGAACGGAACTTTTGCTCTCATGCACCCTTCATACACCCTACCAAACACACCCTTGTCATCGTTGAACCCTTGTATTGATCCGAAGCACTTGACACCTAATCTCGCCACATGACAATACGCTCATGTTCCATCCACTATGTCTAGACGGACGAACTCAAGGAGGATCAGAGCCCGAAAGATAAAGTCAAAGGAGAAGCGCCCCCATCCGAGTGAGGACTGCGCGTGCGTGGACTAAAAAACCCTAATATAAACTACTAACTGGAGGGGAGGCACCGGGATTCCCCTCCCCGCCACCGGTGGCCCGAGCGGTGGGAAGAGGGGAGGGGCGAATCCACGGGATCACCGGTGAAGCGTGGAGCGTGGAGGTTGCCCTAGCTGCCTAGGATGGGGGGAGTAGATTTGTATTCATACCGAAATAGATTCAAATTTTATTGGTACTGTACAGTACTATATAGCCGGTGCCTCGACCTTTTTTTCGATTTCTCAACATATCTACAGCACGTATGTTACCACCGCTCGTCTCTCTTTTCTACTATAGTAGTAGTAACTCAGCCTACCTAAAAAAAGTAAATCGGCCGTATGTTATCATCGCTCGTCTCTCTTTTAGTACTATAGTAGTAGTAACGCGACGCGCATTCCATTCAGTGAGCAGCGTGCCGGGCCGACCATGTGGGTGTGACGCGAACGCGACGGGCGTGCATGTACCACCTTTTTTTGGTTTTGCTCCATGCCGCAATCCATCGATGCAAAATTATATTTAAAAGTCGAGGGCGGGGCTTTTCCCACGCGGTACACACGGTAGTTTCACCTAGTCGGTTTGACAGAGAGGCGAGGAGGATGAGGGAGTAGCGTATTCAACTTACTGCTGGAAGGGTGGGACTGTGTGATTTGACGGCTCGTTACTACAGGAAATGTGGGGCCTTGTGATATGACTGCCCATTTATAGTCATTATTACTGCGGCGCTACGACCCGGGTGAGGCTCCCCTTTCGTGCCCCACTCTAATATGGTGCATGACACGTCGACCCGGATGCTGGCTGTCCCACATGTCGGCGAATGGAAGAATAATTGTTGCCGACGACGTAATAAGGAGCAAAGAACCGTGTGGTGTACTCTAGTTTAGCACTGGAGTACTAGTATACGTCGGAGGAGTGCGAAACATGGCAGCCCAGTGAACCAACAGGCGATATGGCGATAAAAAACAATGTACTACTGTCCAGCCTTAGCATGTAAAAACACGCCACCGCTTCCTCCTCCTCCTCTCGATTTATCGCCATCAGCGAAGCAAGAGCGTCGTCGCAGCTTAGCTAGTACTCCTCTACAACCTTTTTTTACAATTCCTTTGTTTTTCCTGTGGCGTTGAACACTCTTTGCTAATCATATTGGATTTAGCACTCCAGTCCCATACTTTCCCCATTCCTGTATTTTCATTTTCAGTATCCTAGGAATCAAAGAGGCCCTTAGACTGGTTTAGGGCCGGTCATTTTTTCCAATGAGTTTATTTTTGATCCTTGCATGTGTGCTACAGCTAGCTCTTCTCCCTCCTCATTTCTCTCTTCTAATTCTAACTCAGCCAATGCACGGCGAGGGGGGTGGGGATTTGCCGATAGTTGGTTTGCTCAACTGCGGTCCCACATGACAGTGAAAATGCTAGACAACACGCATTCCCTAGCTTGAGCGGCGCGCCGGGCCGACCGTGGAGTACTCCCGACCGTGTGGGGGTGAGACGCGACACGGCAGGCTTTTCCTTTATGAACTTGTAGAAAATGTAACATTTGATTCTGCTTCTGCTCCTGGGCACGGTAGATAGATAGAAACAATGATTAAAAATGCTAGGGCAGAGATTTTCTCGCACAATAAGCGGGGGAGTTTGCCAGTTTGGCGCATCGTCGGTTTTCTCACATCAGGCCCACATGTCAGTGATAACATGCCAAGCCAATGCGCGCTGAGCGGCGGGCCGGAATGACAGACTCAAAGGAGAAGCGCCCCCATCCGAGTGAGGGCTGCGCGAACGGGACAGGCGTGCTGTACTTGTTCCACATTCTCATTTTGAACTTGTGGCGTGTAACGCTTAGTTTTTAATTTATAAGTTTGGTTGTCGCGCCCATATATATACTATAGTTTGGTAGGTTGGGTCATGCATCGTATGTAAATTACGAAGTTGATGCAATAGGTAAAATACTACCTCCGTCCTGGTTTGTTGGTCCCCTTTGTGTCAAATTTTGACCATAGATTTAACTAACAAAATATTAATGCATGTCACCAAAAAATATATCGTTGGATTCGTATTTGAACATAGTTTCCAACGATATTGTTTTTGTGACATGTTTTAACATATTGTTAGTTAAATCTTAAGTCAGAATTTGGCACAAAACACGAAGGTGACCAATAAACCAGGACGAAGACAGTGATACATATAATTAGCGCCAAATGAGCGCAAGGGTTCACACATGTCATTTACAACTAGAATGATAATGCGATACAGTAACTCATTAAGGCCACGACGCGATGCAGTGTTGGTTACAGGAGACAAGAAGAAAGATGCATCCATCGATGACCTCCTACTCCTCGGCTTAGGGCGCCGGCCCACCGAACGGCGGCTAAGGAGCAACGGCTTTCGTGGCGAGGTCAACGTGCTTCTGAACAATGGCGTCCAAGGCTTCCAGCCGGTCGAACAAGGCCAACGTCTTAGCGTTGTCCCTGGCCCTGTAGTGGACAATGTAGATGATTTCCTCATAGACGTGGATGTGTAGGTCAATGGTTTCTTGCTCGGCGAGGCGCTATGCGGCGAGCGCAGCGAGCGCGGCCTCGAGGTGGACATTCTTCGTCGCGACGTCGGGCAGCTGCAGGGCCACCAGTGCGTGAAAGAGGTTGTCACCATGGAGGCCGATGAGGGTGGCAGGCAACGAGGAGCCTGGGCGCGCGGGCTGGAGGAGTACGGCAAGGTCGTCCGCACGCTTCTTGACGGTGGTGAACTTGCGGATGGAGCAGACCATCATCTCGCCCATGTGAGAGGCGAAGCCGGCGTCGCCGAGGGCTATGATGCTGGCGGTCGCCAGCACTGTCTAGAGACGTTGCTCGGTGCTGGGCCGCAGGCAGGCGTCATGGATCATCTGGCACGGCTGCCTGTCGCTCGCGTCCATCGCCTCCATGGGTGGTTGTGGCTTCTGGTCACTTGGTCTTGGATTGGAGTGAGCAGTGTTGCGCGGACTAGGTGCGTAGTACTAGTAGGTGCGTACGATTTGGTAGATGGATTGGAGTGGAGGGGCACCTTCATATGAGACTGCAAACTGCGTTGCATCACATCGTGCTGGCTCCAGTCTGCTTCTCCAATTAATTCCCTCTGCATGCTAATTGAATGAGGATGCATCATTGACCGTTCAATGTTTCGGGAACCGCTACCCTCTCCCTCGTTGGCTTTCAAGCTGTATCAATGTAAATGCATGTCAAAAAGAGACTAGTCAATAGTTTGCCAGGAGCCTATAACTAGCAATCGCCACAATAACCATAAGATCTGCATCCGACGGTGGCACCTATTGGACGCAAACAGCAATAAAAAAAGAAATGCCATGGCATTTTACAAAACTGCCACACCATGCCCCTCCCCTACACATGAGACTGCCACGCGAGCGTTCGCAACTGCCACGTTCGGGTTGCCCTTGGCTCTTCACCTCTTCAGGAAGTCGTACTACTACAGTATATGCTTCTGGCAATCTGACACCGAATGAACTGCTGCATGTCCACCGCGTGGGGGAGGGAGAGCTTCTCCTCGTCCTGTGAGCCACCGCGTGCATGGGAAAGGGAGAGGGCATAGTAATCAAGCTTCTCCTTGTTGTACGAGTTGACGCGACACATCAAAGCACTACACTCGATTTTCTCAAAAAGTTGTTTTTACCGATGCATAAATTACAATGCTGCATGCATGCGTGAGTTTCCTTTTGATCCTTGCATGTGTTGATTTAATGCACCTTGAAGTATGAACATGTGATGGTAAAACTTTCTAATGCCCCGGCCCTAAAGCGAGAGATGGTGGTGCACGAGGAGGGCGAGATCATGCCGACGGAACAGGACCCGATGATGGAGGTCTTTATGGACCTCACCATGCTCCACTGCCCCTTCTGCCTCTGCCCCTTGAAGCCTCCGGTGTACGAGGTTCGAATACATCTCGTCCATTCGGCTGATCGAGCAAGGCGCGGTTTTCTTGATTGATGTGGTGTTCGATTGATTTGTGCAGTGCAAGGGAGGGCACCTGGCCTGCGCGGACTGCCGCGGCGAGCGCCCCGGGAACTAGCGGTAGTGCCAGAAGTGCGAGCGCGGTGGCGGCTTCGACGTGCGCAACACGGTGATGGACGCCGTCCTCTCCTCGGCAAGGGTGGAGTGCCCGCACGAAGGTTGTGGGCTCTATGTCACTTACCACAAGCTCGACGATCACCAGAGCGCGTGTTCGCTCACGCCGTGCAAGTGCCCCGTGCCCGGCTGCGGCTACGAAGGCCCGCCGCCGGCGCTCCCCAACCACCTCAGCACCGTGCACCCCATGCCCGTGCACAGGATCTAGTACGGCAAGGTGCTCCAGCTGCAGGTGCCGGTGTTGGAGCCGTGGTGCTTGCGGTTCGCGGAGGAGGACGGCCGCGTGTTTTTCGTGGTCGGCAGCGCGCTCGGCATCGGCACACCTATCGCCGTGTTGGTCGTCTGCATCAGAGCGGGGGCGTCCCCACCACTGCACTACGCGGCCAAGGTGTGGGCGAATGGGCCACCGGGGGCGCCCAACGGTAGGACCGATGCCGTCAAGGTGGAAATCGAGGTGACAAGCAGCAAGGAGCCCCGTGCCGTCGCCGTGGAGGAGCTAACCTTCTTGATAGTGCCGCCCAAGCTGCTGGCCAGGGCTGGGTCATCGAGGACGGTGTCCCTCCACATTCGGATTGACAAGCTCACCTCCTAAATGATTCCACAATGCCTTCTAGTTATCTTAGTAATATGCTAATGTAGGGTTTGTGTGGTCTACTTTACCTTAAGATATGGTGGATTTTGGTGGCGATGCAGCAATTACTTCAACATCAAATCAGCAGTTGAAGTAATTCCCAACAGTCGAAGGGATATTTTGTGTCTGTTGGATATAAGATCCTTTGGGTAAGAAGTAAACCTAAATATAAGCTGCTTATATGTTTGTTTGTTGAGGAAGTGTTGCATACTTCTGCGAGTTGATGCGACACATCAAAGTAGTACTACTAGTACTCACCCAACTGTGCACCAGGCAGACCAATCTCGTGTCGTGTTGGTGCCATGTGCGGTACCCACATTAAGCAAAACCTCGCGCCTCCAGCTGAGCCTCCGTGTTTTGAACCTTTGAATCTCAAGGCCAAGGAGCAACATGAACCTTTGATAGAGCGAATCGGATGGTTTAGAACACTACGATTTGTAGCTACAGATGCGTGTGTGAGAGAGGACGAGTGCGTGCGTGCACCTCTTCTCTTCCTGTACGACGTACTAAACCTAGAGTACAAGTGTATGTGTGTGGCATCGACCTAGAGAGCTAGAGATGGTGTGTGCGAGAAGTCCTGAGAGACTCGTGAGCGTAGGTGTGTGCGTGGGAAAGAGGGGGAGAGATGATATGTGTCGATGTAATGTGTGCGAAAAAAGTCAATAGTTCGCCACTAGGCTATTCCTGGCGAACGCCCCAATAACCGTAAGATCTGCATCCGACGGTGCCAGTTATTAGACGAAAACAGCAGTAAAAAAGGAAATGCCATGGCATTTTACAAAACTGCCACACCACGCCCCTACACATGAAACTGCCACACGAGCGTTCGCAACTGGGGGAGCCATGGTCTGCTCCTTGGTGCGATATATATTATTAAAAAAAGGCCGGGCTTTTGGCGCGCGGTAGGCGGGGGATCTAGGCCTGTCGGTTTGCTACTCCTCACATGCAGTCATACATGTCAGTGATGTATCAAGCCGATGCGCGTCTCTTCGGTGAGCGGTGGGCCGGACTGACCGTCTATTCGTGCTACTGCTCACATGCGGTCGCACATGTCAGTGACGCACCAAGCCAATGTGCGTCCCTTTGGTGAGCGGCGGGTCGGACCGACCGTGTGTTGGTGCGACGCGAACGCGACTGGCTGTAAGTTTACATCCCAACTTAATATGTAAAGTGTAATACTTGCTTTCGCTCCTTAACGAGATCGGTCAATAGAAATCCCCATTAGAAAGGCGAGGGCGGTGTTTTTCCAGTGCAGGAAGCGAGGGCTTTTTTTTACTGGAGCGAAGGCGTGGGAGTTTGGCCGACGGTTTGCATACGTTTCTCACTGCTGGCTATTTCTATAATTAGTTTTGAAATTCTCAATCGTTCACGTGTGACCTGCTATCAGCCGTTCATTGATGTTGATCCAACGGTCTAGGTGTTTGGGATTCACGTCTACAGTAACCTAAGTGTACCCACCCTAAAAAAAGTGTCTACGTTCGAACCATCGGCACGTAGGTGTGATCAAATCCACACAGGAAGCTGGCAAACAACACCTCCTCATGTGCCACGTGTCTTCATTGATGCCTCCCCCCACATCATTTTATTCACAAATATATCGACTGGAAAAGAGAGACATCACCCTAAACAAGATCTTACTCGTATTTTGTTTCCTACAAAGTAGTGCCATGCTATTGGAATTCCAACTTGCTTTCTTTGCATGTACCGAAAGTACTAGTGCCACATCATCTAAAAAGCCTTTCTACACGCATCAAATTATCAATCACGTGGGCTACCTCTTATTATAGAAATGAGCTCCACCGTGTATACCCGTGTGTGTGTGAGGGAAGGAGTGCGTGTGTGCGTGCACCTCTTCTCTTCGTACATGTACTCCACCTAGTGGGTGTGTCAGAGAGAGAGAGAGAGAGAGAGAGAGAAAGATGGTGTGTGCGACATGCCTCTATACATATGTTTGTGTCGAAGAGAGGCCTACATACATAGTATATGTATGTGCAAGGGGTGATGTACGAGAAGAGAGGGGAAGGATCGTTTACGTGAGATATCGATAGAGACGGATAGAGGGAAGAACTTTATGAGCGTACAAGCGCTAGGATAGAGGGGCGTGCTTGAAGATGGTGCGAGAGGCCAGGTAGACGAAGATAAAGAAGGAGTACAAGTGCGATATCAATAATTAAAGAGAGGGGACGAGAACGTGCGTGGGCGCGCGCGTCTGATCGATAGATAAAGCGGAAGGCATGGATGATGAGATGGGGAGGGACAATTAATGTGTGTGTGGTAGGCGGTCCTATCGAGAGAGGTTGTAGTTCAGTCGATGTGTGTACATGGGAAAAGAGGGGGAGACCTAACTAGAGATATAGATCGGTCGGTTTGTGTGGGAAAATAGCGAGAGAGACCTGGCTACACATAGAGGGAAATCGATTGGTGCACATGCATGCATGTGTCAGAGATAAAGAACTCCCAGAGTGTGTGTGGGGGGAGGGGTGCAGCTAGCTAGCTAGCTACCTAGGAGATGGTGCGAGAGGCCTATTAGTTAGTTAGCTTGAGATAGTGTACGAGTGCGAGATGGATAACAACAGAGGGGGCGACAGTGCGCGCGTTCCTCAGAGTTAGGGCAGGAGGCATGGATTGTGAGAGGAGGGTCGGACCATATGTGTACATGTTTGTGTGTGGTAGGCAGACGTAGCTAGAGGGGTATATCGATCAGTGTGTGTTGGAAAGAGGCAGATGGAGAGACCTAGAGAGATCGTGGGAGAACTACCTAGAGAATGAGAACATGTGTGTGAGATGTAGAGGATGCCGACTGGGAAGTGTGTGTGCATGTATATATGCACGCACGATAGGAAAGTTAGTGGTATATATCCATAGAGAGAGGAGGAGTGTGTGTGTGGGGGGGGGGGTGTAAAAGACTAACATAGATGATAATCAATAGAAAAGTGGTTTCAAATATTTGAATAAGAGATCATGATGTTTGTAACCCATGCATGCATGAATATAATGGAGATATGCGTGTGGTTTTGAATCGAACATGCTATACTATATACACATCGAACAAGCCCAAATTGACTTGAATTTGAGACACCGATGGCAGGCATCGTTTGACCACATTGCATCCACACATGGACATAACTATTTGAATTTGAGATAATGTGTGACTTTCACAGCTAACATCTAAATGTTGTGTGTGTGGGGGGGGGCATGCATTGTGTGTGTTAAACACATTATACATATGAAAACAGGGTTTAGATTATTCCGAACGTCTAGCTAGAGCATGAAATGTACTGTGATTTGAATTCAACATAAAATGGATACAAATATTTGAATTGGAGATCGTATGGTACATGTAGTTCATATTAAAATAGGACTACTACTATATGAATGTATTGTGTTATCAAGATCATATTTAAATGATGGTATAACTTGACAACAATCGTATTCAAATAGGGAAAATTGATTCAAATTTAGTCAATATGGTAGACGGCAGTGTTTTGATTTGTTTTTTTTTGCGGGAGTGTTTTGATTTGTTTTTTTGTTTTTGTTGTTGTCGAGGGAAGTGCGAATTGATTTGGTACTATACACGCTAAGCTTGTTCTCCCAAATTTTTTAGTTATTTGTTGTTGGTTTTGAATGGCATCTGTATTAATATAGTAAAACGGGACATGACTCTCTCTTGTCTTGTACGAATTGTCTTTTTTTTGTACACGTTAAGCTTGTTCTCCTGAAATTCAAAGCCGCGCCTTGTTATCCCGAAATTTTCAAGCTAGAGTATCTCTTTGTCTCTTGTGGTGCGAAACTCGCGCCTCTTCAACCCGCGCATTGTTATCCCGAAATTTAAATGCGCGCGAAAACTCCCTCCTCATCCGAAATTGGTCGCACCGCCCAGGCACGCGAAATCCCCCTTCTACCCCTCAGCCAGAAATGCCGCCTCGACGTCCCATGGTCAAAACGGGTGGGGGTACTTTCGTAACTTACCCCAAATTTTGGACAAGTGCGTCCCTAAGCCGTGGCTCCCCCCTCTCTTCCCCCTGCGTTACCCCCATTCGTATACCGAGGCCGCCAAAACCCGCGAAATCCCACCCTCCTCCGTCTGCCACCCGACCGCCGCCTAGCCGAAGCCTCTTCCCCGACGACGTCGTCCACAGCAACAGCTCGACGTCCCTCATCCACCGCACCGGATGAGGATCCGTCATCGATCTCGTCGTCCCGCCGGTTCAGCCGCTCCGTCCTCCACCTCCAAGGAGCTGCCCCGACATTTGCCTCGTCTATCGCGCCACCTCCATTCCCACAGCGTCGTCTTCACCTGCACCACCAGAACCGCAACACCATCACCGATTCCTCGGATGAAGCTGAGGCCTAGTCGGCGCCACCAAAGAGGTTCTACACTAATCGCTGCATTTTCTCCTTGATTCGATCTCACGGTGTTGCCGCTGCTCGATCCCGACCCACCATGGCGCGGCTCCATCGACGGCGGCGTCACCGGTCACTTCCTCCACGGTGTCTCTCCGCCATGGCGTTGCTCCCTCGGCGGTGACGTCCACATCAGCAAGAGCTGCTGCTGCTGCTGCTTCGGCTGTCGCTGGCCGTGCTGCTTTTCTCTTGCTCTCGCTCGCGCTGCTGCTCTGCTCTTGCTCTCGGTCGTGCGGCTGCTCTGCTCATGCTCTTGCTCGCGCTGCTGCTCTACTCTTGCTCACGCTTCTGCTGCACGAGCAGCAGCTCCGGCACTCGCTAGCGCTGCTCCTGCTGCTGCTACCCGAGCTGCTGCTACGGCTCTCACACGTGCTGATGCTCCGGGCGCTGCTACTGCTGCATGACCAGCTGCCCCGGCTGCTCTGTGGTAGTACGTTCTCTGCTGGAGCGGCTGCCGATTTAGATCACAACTTCTATGCCACTAGTGCTCGAGCGGCCAAAACTACTAGTGCATTGCTTCTCTGCTACTAGTCCGTTCTGTTTCGACATTAAAATTCAGTTTCGACAGCAAAATTCAGTTTTGAGACTACATTTCAGTTTCGACAGTTAAGTTCAGAGATGAGCAGCTGATGTATTTTACATCTAGCACTTTTTGGTGATGTATTTTACATCATCTATTGGAGATTCTATTAGAATCCCACTTTAGGTTAAAGTTGTCTCTCTTGTCCTGCTTCAGCCTCGCCGTCGTACACCTCACCGGAGCTGCTCCAACGACAAAACCGTCCATCACAGCGGAGCAGTACCCTTGGCTCCATCTCCAGACGCCTAAGATCTTCTTCCCCGCCTCCGACAGCCACATCAGTCGCAGCATCCTCAGCGACCAACCCAGTGATGCTGAGATCGACATGGCTTTGCCAAAGAGGTTGTACACTTGTCGCATTGCTTTTTTACTCTACATGTAATATATATTGTCCACTGAGCACACGTAGTAATGAGAAATACGAATAGTTTCTCCTATATGACAAGCAGTGAGGTACTAGGCAAGTTAGCTATCTGTGATGGACTCTCTTGAAAGCCATCATTATTTATTTCTGTGTGTTGGAGCTGTGCATGTGTAGATGGGCCTAGGAGTTGAGCTAGTAGGGCAGTGGGCTGGGTCCAAAGTCGTAGAAGTAGTACAAAAACATTTTTGGAGTGTAGGATTTTGCCTGTTCAAGCTTGCCTACTAGAATCGCCACTGGTTGAAAGGAAAAGTGAAGGAAAAACATAGGAATTGGAAAGTTTCCTATGGTACTAATATTCATGCATTTGGTTCAAAGGAATGGAGCAAGGGAAAACTGTAGGATTTTTTTCCTTTAGTGTCTCTTCAAAGAAAAACCGTAGGAATTTTAATATCCACTTGGCCCTCCTTTTCAAATTCCTATTCATGAAGAACAGACTAAGTATAGTAGCATAATAGCATTATAACTGTACATTTTCATGTGGTTTGACTTTTATATGACCATGCTTCTTTGCATTCCTGTGATCTTCCAATTCCTGTGAACCAAACACCCAGATTGACAGAAATCCTGTGTTAGCAAATGCTCTGTTTTGCACGTGCATTCCTATCCTATTCCTATGTATTTCCTATCCCTGCGTTGTTAGAATCCACCAATTCAATTGAGCCTTTACAGAATTACTCCTGTTACAGATAGGTGTCAAAGAAAACTTTGTGTGGTTTGTCCCGCTCCTGCCCCGCCATTGTCCGCCCTAGCTGAGCTGCTCCAACGATGAAAGCGTCCACCGCAGCAGAGATCCCCCCTCCAGACCATCTTTCGCCCCCTCAGATCTTCTTCCCCGCTGCCGGCAGCCACTACCACTGCATTACCATCATCAACTGAGTAGATGACCTTGAGGACTACACGGTTCCGCAAGAGAGGTTGCACTCTTTTGTGTCTGCTTACGTTATGCATCACTTAATATTACCTGCTACTTTATCGTCATGTTCAACTCTTAGACTCTGAGTCAGGTCCAAACTAATAATCAAACTTGAGTTTTTAAATGGTTGTGGGGTACATATCAGGGCAACAATGAATAGTATCTCTGTAACTATCTGCTTAATCTCGGGTGTCTACTATGTGTTTCATGTTGGGTGGGAAACAAACTGTAAAGGAGCCATTACCTGTATTTTTTAACTGAAGCTATTATCTGCCTACCATCATTGGTTTTGGGTCTATCCACTGGTTGCTACCATCACTCTGGATTTCTGCATGCATTCCTTACATAATCTCACTATGTTTTATTCATATGCATGTTAGTTATTGTACACAATGGTACATAACATGTAGAGCAAAAGAGAAGAGCCTTGTGTGGCAATATAATGTCATGCATACGTCGCTCCATGGT
This sequence comes from Elymus sibiricus, assembly GCA_039707655.1. Taxonomy (NCBI): domain Eukaryota; kingdom Viridiplantae; phylum Streptophyta; class Magnoliopsida; order Poales; family Poaceae; genus Elymus; species Elymus sibiricus. Next base: position 329,668,353 of record CM077666.1, on the reverse strand, counting down.
GGCCGCAATGGTAGCCCCCCTCCCCCCCATTCCAGATTGTAATCAAGAGGAAGATAATTGTTTAGAGGGGGATTCAGAGGGAGCAGACCACTCCTATTTACCGCCTGAGGTGTTTGCTCTCACTTGGCATGCCGATGTTGGTCATATCATGCATATGGCGCCTTGCATTGCTTACTTTATACATCATATATGTCATCTGCTTAGTTTAGACATGTTTTGTGTGAATTCCATATGTTTAGTTTCTATATCATATATGTGAATTATGCAATGCCATCTTGTTTAGCCAGGCATCATATATGGGAATTTTCCAATGCCATCCTATTTAGCCAGTCATCATATATGTGAATTATATCATGCCATACTTTTTTTTCATTACGTATTACATTTGTCAACAATGTTAGTACATTCAACTACTCTTCTTGTGCATCAGCCATTTGACACGGTGATGGAAAAATCTGGAGTGAAAACAAGGTCTGCAGAGCAGACAGTGCTATCTGACGAAGCGCATAACTTGCTAGTTACAGATAGCTCCTCAGAGGAGGATTCAGAGACAGATGACCAGTCCTATTTCCCCCCAAAGTGTATGCTCTTACTTGGCAGGGTTATATTGCTCATATCATGCATATGGTGTCTTGCATTGCTATGTCATTTGCTTAGTTTAGACATGCTTTGTGTGAATGCCACCTATTTCGTGTCTAATTGCCATATATGTGAATTATGCAATGCCATCTTGTTGCAAGGCATTATATATGTGAATTATGCAATGCCATGATGTTTAGCCAGGCATCATATGTGTAAATTATATCATGCCATCCTTTTTTTGTATTACGTATTCCATTTGTCGACAATGTTTGTTTATTCAACTACTCTTCCTGTGCATCAGCCATTTGAATCGGTGATGGAAAAATCTGGAGTGAAAACAAGGTCTTCGGAGCAGACAATGCTACCTGCTGAAGCAGATATCTTGCTGGTTACAGATAGCTCCTCAGAGGAGGATTCCGAGACAGATGACTAGTCCTATTTTCCCCCTGAGGTGTATGCTCAAACTTGGAAGGGTTTTATTACTCATATCATGCATATGTTGTCTTGCATTGCTTAGTTTAGACATCATATACACAATATTGAATGCCATCTGCTTAGTTTAGACATCATATATGCGATTGCCATCTGCTTAGTTTAGACATCATATATGCAATTGCCATCTGCTTACTTGCTTAGATCATATATGAGAATTATATCATGCCATCATGTTTATGTAGACAGCATGTATGTGAATTATCGCATGCCAGCCTATTTAATAAAGACATCATATAGTTATATCATCTCATCCTATTTACGTAGTCATCATATTTTGAATTATGCCATTCTATCCGTGAATTATATCATGCCATCATGTTTCCATAGACAGCATGTATGCGAATTATGGCATGACAACCTATTTAATAAAGACATCATATTTGAATTATGTCATTCTATCCTGTTTAGTTAGCCATCATATATGTGAAATTGTGTCATGCTATCCTGTTTAGTTAGCCATCATATATGTGAAATTGTGTCATGCTATCCTGTTTGGTTAGACAACATATATGTGAATTATTTCATGCCCTCTTTTATTCCCCACTATCCATTGCACCTGTCTATCATACAATGTCTATACATTCAATTACTTTTCTTGTTTATCAGCCATTTGAATTGGACGAGGTGATGGCAGTATCTAAGGGAGTAAAAACACGGTCTTCCGAAAATACAATGCTACCCGTCGATGCAGATAGAACCACGGTTGTACTTGCCCAAGAACCAGCCCCACCACACATAACCCAGACTCTCGCAGATTGTACCCCTACTCAATTGGACAGAGAACCAGCTACACCCCATCTAACCTCAACCCCAGCAGAAAGTAACCCAGTTCCGCTTGACACAACACCATCTCCACCACAGAGCACCCAAACACGAGCAGTTAGTAAGGCAACTGCAGTGCCCAAAGCACGAGGAGCAGCACTGCGAACCCCAACTCAATGCTTAAAGCAAAAGAACAACTATTCTCAGGTCAGATTCTGTAGCTATGGTGCGTACTCCTTTGCTCTTGCATCACTGTATTTACTCATACCAACTAATTTCAAATTTGAAGGATCCAATTGAAACACTAATGGCGCAACAGGTATGTTTTAAACCTGTTTCTTTAACTGGTTTGCTGTTATAACTTCTTGCTCTATGTTGATTTCAGTTTCAATAGCATAAACAGTTATGTTCTCATGTCATGCACATTACAAGTGTTGTTAGTTTCCCACACTTATATTCTGTCTATGCTGCTTTGTCTTAAACAGATATGATTTGAACTGCGTGTCTATCTTGATTTGGCAACATAAACTAGGATGATATAGACAATATAGTGACCATAGTACATAAATATATGTTTGTTTCATGATGTTATCCTGTCAACATTACTACTGAACTGGTTTACCAAAATGAGTTTCATATACTACATGCTAAACCTGTGATGTGTTTGCTTGTTCCACTTTTAGAATGCCGGCAATATTGGAGAAGAGTACCCCATTATGCAATCATAAAGGAAGTAATGCAAACAATGTTCAAGATAGTGAGACAAACCAGTTTGTCTCCAAGAAAGCTGATAAAAGCTATCTTGAAGACAGTGAGACAACCCCAAAGTCCTGCCTTGATGTAGTGTTCGAGTTACTGCCAACTACTGCTGGCACAAGCTCTTCGAACTCGCTGCCCTCAGTAGATCACACTAGATGTGCTACACTGCAGAGTCGTCATCGAGAGTGAAATACAAGGAATCACCCTCGGTAGATCACACTTGGAGCGGCTCTGCAGAGCCGTACAATTGTAAGGGCCTTTAGGGGTGTTCGGGTCTCGGTACAATGACCCATCATCTCGAACAACCCAGATAGTACAGCATGGCAACACGGACAAGGATGTAGGGCCACTGATGGGATAATAGCAAACCTATACTAGGCATATAGGATAACAGGATGGTATCAACAGCAGTTAACAAAAACAGGCTATGCAGCAGTATAGGATCTACCGATAAAGCAGTAACAGTAACACTACTCTAATGCAAGCAATAGAGAGAGGGAAAAGGCGATATCGGAATGATCAAGGGGGTTTTGCTTGCCTGGTTGCTCTGAAGACGAAAAGGAATCGTCGGATAACAGTGGTCTCGGAGCCTACCGGAAAGGAAGTAACGGAGGGGAAACAATAAATAACGGAGCAATCAAATGCATCACAGATTTATGTCACGGCAAGATGTGTTGGTGATATGCTCTAATGCATTACTAAGCATTTTAATTGATGTGGGAAAATATTCAGGAATATTTCCCAGCTCCAGGTATTATTGTCTGTGTTGATCTGGATGCAAAAGTTCAATGTTTGCTGTGTTAGAGGGGTTTGACAGGTATGTGGATGGCATATTCTGATTCGTTATATTTTTCTGATCAACTTTCATATATAAATTATTTTCATCCGAGCTACATTTGATTTTATATGATTTTCTGAATTTTTATGGATTTTCTGAAATTTCTGGAATTTTGTGTTTAATTGTAATCCGAATTGACCAAGTCAATTTGACTGGCCAAAAGGGGAGGTGGTGGCCCACATGTCACAGTTTTAATAATTTCCAAAAAGATTTATCTAATCTAATTAGATGGGACCCACTTGTCATTTGCTGATAGGCTAAATTAGCACTAAACTAAGACTAAGCTAAACCTAGCCTAATTAAACAAGGGCCGGCCATTACTGGACAGAGCCCAGCTAGCCACACACATGGCCATGTACAGGGGCCTTGGCTGCCATGGCCAAGCAGCGGTGCAGCAACAAAGCAGCAGCAGAGAGCAGCGCAGCAGCAGCGGCAGCAGCAAGCAGTAGCAGGCAGCAGCAGCGACGGCAAAGCAGTAGCAGTAGCTAGCAAGCAGCGGCATCAGCAACAACAGCGGTAGCAGAAACCGCAGAAGTAGCAAGCAGCGTAGGAGAGCAGTAGCAGCGGCAACTAGCAGCTGCAGGCGGCGGCGAGGCCACGCGCGGGCGCGCGCGCATGAGGGCACGGGCAGGGGGGCGCCGGGCGCGGCCAAGGGCATGCAGGAGCCCGGCCACGGGCGACCAGAGGCGCGCGTGAGCGCGGCCACGCGGCAGTGAGCGCGAGCTCCAGTGAGCTCAGCAGCGACGGTGTACGGCGAATATGGCGACGGATAGTAGGGGAAAAGGCCGGGAATCGGAGGAGGGGCTCACAGTGAGTGCAGTGGCGAGCTCGAGGAAGCCGGGGCTGGTCGGAGACGAGCGGATCGAACGGCGAGGTGCGGCGGCCGTGGTGGAGGAAGATGGCTCGATCTGTCGTTGACGTGGCTTCCTTGCTTGACCACGAGGGCGTAGTCGATGTAGAGGAAGCAGACGGAGCGCCCAGGCACACAGCTAGCCGGCGGGGAGCTCGGTGGCCATGAGAACAGGGGAGGCCATGGCGATGGCGTCCTCGGGCGCAAGCGGAACGGTGATGGCGAGCAAGGGAGTGGGGAACGGGGGCTAGGGTTTCGGCCAAGGGGTGCAGGGCATCAAGTAGGCGTCGGGGGAGGTGCCGGATGGCCGCCACGCACGGCATGGCCGGCGGATGGCCGCCACGATCCCCCTGCCTCCCCTCTGTACAGTATAGAGGTAGGGGAGAGGCCGGTGGTGGGCTTGGGCTGGCACTGTAGCACTGGGCTACATGTGCACAATAGTGCATTTTTCTTTTTCCTTTTTTGTCATTTTCTGTTTTTGTATTTTCTCCATGGTTTTGCATTTAAAATAAATACCAATTGAATTTTTTTCAACATGAAACTGGTCACATAAATCAAACACAATATTTTGGATAGGCCCACAAAGTTTCAAGTCAATTGGAAATACATAATCATTTGTTTATTTTGAAATGTTCATTTTTGTTGCTATTGAGCCACTTTATATTTTACTAGGGATTAATTGGTGAGTCAAATGATGTTGTTTTTAACATGACAAATGATGAGGGGAATTTATATAATAATGCAAACAATTTAGTTTTATTGTTTGTAGAAATAATAACTAGACTTGCTATTTGAATGTGAATTGGACTAGAGTTTCAATCAAGTGACAATTATGCTTAGCAAAAAGGGATGACGTGGCATTATTGTCATGAGATCACTGTAGCTTAATTACAGAGGTGTTACAAATCTCCTCCACTAAAAGAAATCTCGTCCCGAGATTTAGGAGGTAGACGGAAACAAATAGGGTGTTACTTGTAGCTTGCGTTGGTATTTTCCCCGAAGATGAAGGGATGATGCAGCACAGTAGAGGTAAGTATTTCCCTCAGTTATGAAACCAAGGTTATCAATCCAGTAGGAGAATCACGCAACACCTCGTTAGCAGTACCTGCCCACAAACAACAAATCCTTGCACCCAACGCAAACGAGGGGTTGTCAATCCCTCGGCGGTAAGTTGCAAGATTAAATTGTATGTGATAGATAGATAGATTGAAACAAAAATACAAAATAAAATAAATAAAGAAAAAGTGCAGCAAGTATTTTAGGGTTTTTAATATATGATTTTGATAGACCCGGGGGCCATAGTTTTCACTAGAGGCTTCTCTCAAGAAAATAGCACACGGTGGGTAGACAAATTACTATTGGGCAATTGATAGAAAAGCAAATAATCATGACGATATCCAAGGCAATGATCATGTATATAGGCATCAGGTCCGAGACAAGTAGACCGACTCCTGCCTGCATCTACTACTATTACTCCACACATCGACCGCTATCCAGCATGCATCTAGTGTATTAAGTCCATAAAGAACGGAGTAACGCCTTAAGCAAGATGACATGATGTAGACAAAGTAAACTCACGCATGAATAAACCCCATCTTTTCACCCTTAATAGCAACGATACATATGTGTCATGTCCCTTTCTGTCACTGGGATTGAGCACCGCAAGATCGAACCCATTACAAAGCACCTCTTCCCATGGCAAGATAAATCAATGTAGTTGGCCAAACCAAATCAATAGATCGGAGAAGAAATATGAAGCTATAATAATCATGCATAAAAGAGATCAGAGAAGACTCAAATAATATTCATGGATAATCTGATCATAAACTCACAATTCATCGGATCCCAACAAACACACCGCAAAAAGTGATTACATCGGATAGAACTCCAAGAACATCGAGGAGAACATTGTATAGAAGATCAAAAACAGAGAAGAAGCCATCTAGCTAGTAACTATGGATCCGAAGGTCTGTGGTAAACTACTCACGCATCATCGGAAGGGCAGCAAGGTTGATGTAGAGCCCCTCCATGATCGATTCCCCCTCCGGCGGAGCACCGGAAAAGGCCTCTAGATGGGATCTCTCGAGAACAGAAACTTGCGGCGGCGGAAAAAGTATTTCGTGGACTCCCATGTTGGTTTCTCGATTTTTGGGAATTTATAGTGGTGGAATTAGGTCAAAATAGTCAGAGGTGGGCCCACGAGGCACCAGGGCGCGCCTGCCCCCCCAGGCGTGCCCTGGTGGCTCGTGGCCGCCTCCTCCCGAAGCTTCTAGTGTTTGTTATCTCCAGAAAAAAATCTCCAAAAAAATTCGTGGCATTTGGACTTCGTTTGGTATTGATATTCTGTAAAACAAAAAACAGGCAGAAAACAACAACTGGCACTGGCACTAAGTTAATAGGTTAGTCCCAAAAAATGATATATAATTGTTGTAAATGTATATAAAAAATCCAAGATTGATAATATAACAGCATGGAATAATAAAAAATTATAGATATGTGGGAGACGTATCAGAGGGGTATTCATCACGAAGACTATCCTCGCGTTCCCAAGTGGCTTCATCTTCAGAATGGTTCGACCACTGAACTTTTAGGAACTTGATTGCCTTCTGACGAGTGCGATGTTTAGCTTGATCAAGAATGAGGACCGGATGCTCTTTATAAGAGAGGTCTTGTTGCAATTCAAGCACTTCATGATCCACTGCTCGGATAGGATCCTTGAAGCAGCGGCGGAGTTGCGAGACATGGAAGACATCGTGAACCTGAGAAAGGTTCGACAGCAGTTCCAATTGATATGCCACTTTTCCACATCTTTCGAGAATTGCGAAAGGACCAATGTAGCGAGGAGCTAGCTTGCCCTTGATTCCAAAACGGTGAGCACCTTTCATCGGTGTGACACGAAGATAAGCCTTTTCGCCAGGTTGATAGACCATCTCTTGGTGATGACGGTCATACTGACTCTTCTGACGAGACTGAGCGGTCTTCAAATTTTCACGAATAACGCGAACTTGTTCTTCGGCATGTTGGATAATATCCGGACTGAAGAGTGGCCGTTCCCCAGTTAGTTCGACACTTTCGTCCATACAATACGTCGAAGGGTGCCATCTTCAGACTAGCTTGATAGCTATTGTTGTATGAGAATTCAGCATACGGGAGAGATTCCTCCCATTTCTTGCCAAAGGAAATGACACAAGCTCGAAGCATATCTTCAAGAATTTGGTTGACTCGTTCAACTTGACCTTGGGATTGGGGGTGAAAGGCAGTGCTAAAGGACAGATGAGTTCCCATAGCTTCCTGAAAACTTCCCCAAAATCTTGAAGTGAAAAGGCTGCCACGGTCTGAGCTGATTACCAATGGAATACCGTGGAGTGAGACAATTCTGGAGACATATAGATCTGCCAACTGACTAGCAGTGATGGTTTCCTTGACGGGCAGAAAGTGAGCAACCTTGGAAAGTCGGTCAATGACGACAAGAATAGCATCATGACCCTTCTGCGATCTGGGAAAGCCAGTGATGAAGTCCATCTCAACATTGTCCCATTTCCATTCAGGAATAGTAAGTGGTTGCAGAGTTCCAGCAGGTCTTTGATGTTCTCCTTTGATACGATGACAAACGTCGCATTCAGCAACATAGCGAGCAATGTCTTGCTTCATGTTTGACCACCAGAATCTCTGACGAATGTCTTGGTACATCTTGGTACTACCCGGATGAATAGACAGAGGTGTATCATGAGCTTCTTTCATGACATCCTGGTTCATGTCCAGGTTATCCTTGCTGGAAACCACTAGGCGACCTTTGAAGAACAAGGTGCCATCATCATCAATGGTGAAGAATGAGGGCTTCCCTCCTACGAGGTAACGCTTAATCTTGTCGACTTCAGGATCAAACTTCTGAATTCTCTTAATGGAGCCCACAAGATCTAGTTTAACAACCATGGCATTGAGCGATCCCTGAGGAACAATATGGAGGTTCAGCTTGCGGAGTTCTTCATGAAGAGGGGCTGAGCTTGCTGTACCATGAGGTTGTTGCAATAGGACTTGCGGCTCAAGGCATCAGCCATTACGTTAACCTTGCTTGGGGTATAAGAAATACCCAAGTTATAGTCTGATATTGCCTCCATCCATGTTTGCTGACAAAGGTTCAGATCCGGCTGAGTGAATAAGTACTTCAGACTTTGATGATATGTGAAGATCTCACAGCGATTACCAAGAAGGTAATGTCGCCATAACTTCAGAGCATAGATAACTCCAGCAAGCTCGAGATCATGCATTGGATAGTTCTCCTCATGAGGACGCAACTGTCGAGAGCCATAAGCAATCACTTTGTGCTCTTGCATTAGGACACAGCCTAATCCTTGACGGGATGCATCGCAATAGACCACAAAGTCCTTGTGAGTATCTGGGGGAGCAAGCACTGGGGCAGACGTCAACTTGTCTTTGAGAGTTTGGAAACTTTCCTGACATTTGGATGTCCACTCAAACTTCTTGCCTTTGTGGAGCAGGTCAGTCAATGGCTTTGCAATCTTGGAGAAGTTCTCGACAAAACGACGGCAATAGCTGGCGAGTCCGAGAAAACTTCTAACTTGCTTGACATTCTTCGGAGGAGTCCATTCAAGAATAGCCTGAACTCGTTCTGGATTGACAGCAATGCCTTCTGCAGAAATCACATGGCCTAGATAGGTCACTTCCGGTAACCAGAACTCACACTTGGAGTATTTAGCATAAAGCTGATGTTCACGAAGCTTTTCAAGCACAAGCCGAAGATGTTCGGCATGTTCTTATTCATTCTTGGAATAGACCAGAATATCATCAAGATAAACCACGACGAATTTGTCGAGGTAATCTATGAAGATGTAGTTCATCAATCGAGAGAAGTTGGCAGGAGCATTGGTTAAGCCAAAGGACATGACGGTGTACTCATATGATCCATAGCGAGTAACGAAGGCAATTTTCGGAATGTCCTCTTCGCGAACCCTAATCTGATGGTATCCTAACCTCAAATCAAGTTTAGAGAATACTGAGGAACCAGCAAGTTGATCATAAAGATCGTTGATTCGGGGAAGTGAATACTTGTTCTGGATTGTCGCCTGATTAATAGGCTGATAATCTTGAACCAATCGATTCATTCCATCCTTCTTCTTAACGAAGAGAGAAGGGGCACCCCAAGCGGAATAACTGGGGCGAATGAAGCCCTTGTGAAGTGACTTGTCGATTTCCTCCTTAAGCTCAAGGAGTTCATGTGGCGGCATCTTGTATGGGCGCTTGGCAATAGGAGTGGTGCCTGGTTTCAAGTCGATGACGAATTCCACAGCCCTAACAGGGGGTACTCCTGAAAGTTCCTCTGGGAAGACATCTTGAAAGTTGCGAACGACTGGAACATGCTCTATTCCCTCAAGAGGTGAAGCATTCAGAGCATATATCTGGGTCTCGGCATCCTGGATTATCTGGGCTGAGTAGTTAATTATCTGGCCAGAAGGGTGTGCAAGTTGGACTGTCTTGGCGGCACAGTCGATCATGGCATTATGGGCTATCAACCAATCTATACCAAGGATGACATCAATGTTGGGAGACTTGAGGAGGATGAGATAGGCAAGGAATTGCAGTCCTTCAATTTCAATGGGGGCATCATTGGTCATCATGGTGGCATGGCATTCGGATCCAGGGGTACTAACAACCAATGGAGAATGCATCTCTGCATAATTTATGCCATGCATGAATGCAAATTTTTTGGAGATGAATGAATGTGATGCCCCGGAATCAAAGAGAACAGAAGCCGGTACTGAATTAACAGGAAGGGTTCCCATCACAATGGTTGGTGCATTCTGAGCTTCTTCTGCCTTAACATGGTTGGCATGACCACGACCGATTGCAGGCGGTCTGGCTTTAGAGTTTCTCGGCTAACGAGCTGGTGCATTCGGAGGCTGATTCGAGCAACAATTTATAGCACGATGTCCCAACTGTCCACACTTGAAGCAATTTCCATCATTGGGACGAGGAGCCATAGCGTTGGGTTGTTCATCTTGAATCGTTAGCTGTCTCGGCGGCGGAGGCAGACGAGGTGCAACATAAGATGGTCTCGGTGTTGGGGCAGGTTGGTGATGGACATTGTGGGGAATCCACACTCTGCGCTTCTGAGAAGACGATCCCAAAGATGAACCAACGTCACGAGTGCGCTTGAGTGACTCCTGGTACTCAGCCTGGCCAGTTTCGGCTCAGAAAGCTTGGCTGACAAGCGTTGCAAAGTCTGCAGATTCTTGGAGACTAAGTGCGAGCTTCAGATCAGGATGCAGTCCTTCTCGGAACTTCTCCTGCTTATGTGCGTCAGTGCGGACGTCATCTTCAGCATAGCGGGATAAATCGAGAAATTTCCTCTGATATTCATCCACAGTCATTTTGCCCTGGGTGAGTTTGCGGAATTCCTTCTTCTTCTGGTCCATGAGACCTTGAGGAATGTGACATGCATGGAAGGCTGTTTGAAATTCCTGCCAGGTGGTTATGATTCCAGCAGGCAGCATACGCCTGTGGCTTCCCCACCATTGAGCGGCTGAACCCCTCAGGTGGTACGTTGCAAAGGTGACGTAACTGGCAGGGGCAACATTAGCCGACTCCATCTGGAAGGCAATGTCACGAAGCCAATCATCAGCATCCAAAGGATCAGATGAGTAACGAAAGGTGGACGGGTTGAGGTGCATGAATTCTTGCAGTGTTATTGGGGCAGGCTGTTGATGAGCATTTTGGTTTGGAAACTGGGCCATTATCCCGGTCATAACCTGATGGTTCAGCTCAAACTGATGTATCATTGCGGCAATATAGGGTGGAGGCGGAGGATCACCATGATCCGACATTCTGTGCATAATCAACAGGGTCAGGTTAACAATTGGCAATGCACGAAATATGTGTGGCAGGCGTATGGGATTATTCATAAGTGTATACGGGCACAAGGGTTAAGGTGCGGTAGGTTAAAAAAGGTACTTGGCCAATCGGAGAGTATTTCAGAATATCTTGAGACATCAAGAGTTCATCGGGAATGAGTGGCTCTCCGGAATGAAGTCGTTACGAGAACCTAGAGTTAGAGTTAGCAAAATCTTTAACCCGAAGAGAAGAGAGATCAGAACCCAGAGTAAAGATGCGAAATAAAAGATCCTAATCCCACCCATAGGTGATGTGGGCCCGTAAGCCACACAACACGGTTAGTAGTTTAGAAAATAGTTTTTCTAGACTAGACTCAACATCGACCAAGGAGTTTGGAAGGGGTTCCTACAGGCAGTCGGCTCTGATACCAACTTGTGACACCCCCGAAATTAATCGTGCACTAAACATCCACGCAGCATGCACGATCAAGATCAGTGACTCATGGTATAATATCACATCACAACTCTACGACTCAAATTTAAACAAAGAAACAATATATTACAAGCTAGGGTCGTAAAACCCGATATTACATCAAGAGTTAGGTCTGTCTACAGACAATTACAAAGGTGCCTTAAGAAGGTGAAAACAAACAACGACTCAAGATCGAAAAGGCGCAGGCCTCCTGCCTGGGACCTCCGAACTACTCCTCGATGTCGAACTCCATGTAGTAGCCAAGCTCGTATTCCTCTGGCTCCTGAACTCTATCACCTGATCGCAGCAACCGGGTAAAAGAAAAGGGGTGCAAAGCAACAGTGAGTACTCATCCGAAGTACTCACAAAACTTACATCAGAACTATGCTAAGTATGCATCGGGATCAAAGAAGGGGGTTATCTCGGTGGACTATACTGCAGAAATGCCCGAACTAGAGGGAGAAGTTCTATGTAACACAAGGGCCATCATCTTGCAGCAATAGACAAGAGAAGAGCAGATCATCTTGCAGCAAGGGAAGACGTATGAGTGCATACGATATCAACTTGTAATTAACACAACAACACAATACCCTGAGATCCTTCCTCGACTCCCCGCGAGACAAGATCCGCGGGCATTCCATATTTATTGAGCAATGTATTTCATCAAGTATCTGGTTCAAGTTGTATAAGATCGAGATACTCTCATATATCCAAGCGTCCTGTTACCGTGGACACGGCTATTCGAATAGATTATCTTCCCTGCAGGGGTGCACCACATTACCCGATACGCTCAATTACCTCTGGCCGGACACACTTTTCTGGGTAATGCCCAGCCTCGGGCAATCGACACGCCGTAGTCCTACCTAGACTCCGCAGAGAGGTCCCCGCCGGTCTACATCCTAAGTGCGAAGGGGTCATGGGCCGATCGTCCTAAGCACTCCGGGTCGTTGCAAGGGTGACCGGGACCAAACGGAACTCTTCTAGGATCCACTTGCCCAACCACTCCGCAATGCTGAACTAGACGTCTGACAGAGCTTTTGGGAGAATCGTACGATGCCGAGGGTCCCATAAACCATTATCCCGCGCGGCGGTTAGTGCGTTTAGGCCAGCGGCCAACTCAGATCAAATACCCAAATCCATTAGTGTTTTATTAGAAGCTCGCGGACACAAACATGGCTCCTGTCTCGCCGACTTGGTAACTCACGGACCACGACCAGGGACCAGGCCCAACGCTCACTGGAAGGTCTCCGCCTGCCCTGTCGCTCCACCAATAGTGGATCACTCGCGGGTGCTCTCCGAGCCGGCCCGTCTTTAATATGAATCTCTCGCAGGTACCCTTGGGGCCGACCCGCCTTTAATATTGGGGGTTGTCGGGGCTCAGGTCCATACCATCAAGGTGAAACTGAGGAATCACCCTTGATAGGTCCACACGTGATATACCGCACGACAGAGACATCATCGAGAGTGAAATACGAGGAATCACCCTCGGTAGATCACACTAGATGTGCTACACTGCAGAGTCGTCATCGAGAGTGAAATACGAGGAATCACCCTCGGTAGATCACACTTGGAGCGGCTCTGCAGAGCCGTACAATTGTAAGGGCCTTTAGGGGTGTTCGGGTCTCGGTACAATGATCCATCATCTCGAACAACCCAGATAGTACAGCATGGCAACACGGACAAGGATGTAGGGCCACTGATGGGATAATAGCAAACCTATACTAGGCATATAGGATAACAGGATGGTATGAACAGCAGTTAACAAAAACAGGCTATGCAGCAGTATAGGATCTATCGCAAGCAATAGAGAGAGGGAAAAGGCGATATCGGAATGATCAAGGGGGTTTTGCTTGCCTGGTTGCTCTGAAGACGAAAAGGAATCTTCGGAAGTAGCCAATCACCGGATCAACAGCGGTCTCAAAGCCTACCGGAAAGGAAGTAACGGAGGGGAAACAATAAATAACGGAGCAATCAAATGCATCACAGATGTATGTCACGACAAGATGTGTTGGTGATATGCTCTAATGCATTACTAAGCATTTTAATTGAAGTGGGAAAATATTCGGGAATATTTCCCAGCTCCAGGTATTATTGTCTGTGTTGATCTGGATGCAAAAGTTCAATGTTTGCTATGTTAGAGGGGTTTGACAGGTATGTGCATGGCATATTCTGATTCGTTATATTTTTCTGATCAACTTTCATATATAAATTATTTTCATCCGAGCTACAGTTGATTTTATATGATTTTCCGAATTTTTATGGATTTTCTGAAATTTCTGGAATTTTGTGTTTAATTTTAATCCGAATTGACCAAGTCAATTTGACTGGCCAAATGGGGAGGTGGTGGCCCACATGTCACAGTTTTAATAATTTCCAAAAAGATTTATCTAATCTAATTAGATGGGACCCACTTGTCATTTACTAATAGGCTAAATTAGCACTAAACTAATACTAAGCTAAACCTAGCCTAATTAAACAAGGGCCGGCCATTACTGGACAGAGCCTAGCCGGCCACACACACGGCCATGTACAGGGGCCTTGGTTGCCATGGCCAAGCAGCGACGCAGCAACAAAACAGCAGTAGGGAGCAGCGCAGCAGCAGCGGCAGTAGCAGGGAGCAGCAGTAAGCAGCAGCGACGGCAAAGCAGCAGCAGCTAGCAAGCAGCGGCATCAACAGCAACAGCGGTGGCAGAAACCGCAGAAGCAGCAAGCAGCGTAGGAGAGCAGTAGCAACGGCAACTAGCAGCTGCAGGTGGCGGCGAGGCCACGCGCGGGCGCGCGCGCATGAGGGCGCCGGCAGGGGCGCGCCGGGCGTGGCCAAGGGCGTGCGGGGGCACGGCCACGGGCGGCCAGAGGCGCGCGTGAGAGCGGCCACGTGGCGGTGAGCGCGAGTTCCAGTGAGCTCAGTAGCGACGGTGTACGGCGAATATGGCGACGGATAGAAGGGGAAAAGGCCGGGAATCGGAGGAGGGGCTCACAGTGAGCGCAGTGGCGAGCTCGAGGAGGCCGGGGCTGGTCGGAGACAAGCGGATCGAGCAGCAAGGTGCGGCAGCTGTGGCGGAGGAAGATGGCTCGATCTGTCGTTGACGTGGATCCCTTGCTTGACCACGAGGGCGTAGTCGATGTACAGGAAGGAGACGGAGCGCCCAGGCACACCGCTAGCCGGCGGGGAGCTCGGTGGCCGCAAGAATGGGGGAGGCCATGGCGATGGCATCCTCGGGTGCAAGCGGAACGGCGATGGCGAGCGAGGGAGTGGGGAAAGGGGGCTAGGGTTTCGGCCGAGGGGTGCAGGGTATCAAGTAGGCGTCGGGGGAGGTGCCGGATGGCCGCCACGCACGGCATGGACAGCGGATGGCCGCCATGACCCCCCTGCCTCCCCTCTGTACAGTACAGAGGTAGGGGAGAGGCCGGTGGTGGGCTTGGGCTGGCACTATAGCACTGGGCTACAAGTGCACAGTAGTGCATTTTTCTTTTTCTTTTTTTGTCTTTTTCTGTTTTTGTATTTTCTCCATGGTTTTGCATTTAAAATAAATAACAATTGAATTTTGTTCAACATGAAACTGGTCACATAAATCAAGCACACTATTTTGGAGAGGCCCACAAAGTTTCAAGTCAATTGGAAATACATAATCATTTGTTTATTTTGAAATGTTCATTTTTGTTGCTATTGAGCCACTTTATATTTTACTAGAGATTAATTGGTGAGTCAAATGATGTTGTTTTCAACATGACAAATGATGAGGGGAATTTATATAATAATGCGAACAATTTAGTTTTATAGTTTGAAGAAATAATAACTTGACTTGCTATTTGAATGTGAATTGGACTAGAGTTTCAATCAAGTGACAATTAAGCTTAGCAAAAAGGGATGACATGGCATCATTGTCATGAGATCATTGTAGCTTAATTACAGAGGTGTTACACACTAGCAATTGGTTTATCATAATTGGACTTTTTGAAAAGATTAGCAAGTGGATGAGGATCCATATCAATATTTTTTAGCAAGCGGAGATGCAAGCAAATAAAAAGCACATGGCAACATAAGCAAAGATATCACACAAAATATTTTTGTATTTTTCTAATTTTGTTTTAGAAGTGGGGGAGATGAAAACGAGAGGCAAATGCAAATAAAAGGCAAATAAAATAAATGCAATTGGATGATAGTTTGTGCGAAGGTACTTGATAAATTTTGGTGTTGTCTCCCCGGCAACGGCGCCAGAAATTCTTCCTGCTACTTGTAGACTGCGTTGGTATTTCCCCGAAGAGGAGAGGATGATGCAGTATAGTAGAGATAAGTATTTCCCTCAGTTAAGAACCAAGGTTATCAATCCAGTAGGAGAACCACACAAAATCCTTTAGCAGCACCTGCACACACAAAAGCAAACACTTGCACCCAACGCAAATAAGAGGGTTGTCAATCCTCTTAGCGGTTATTTGCAAGGATTAATTCTGATAGTGGTAGATAGATAAAGTAAAATACTAAATAAAATAAAAGTAAATAAATTGCAGCAAGGTATTTTTGGATTTTAATATATGATAAAAGTAGACCCGGGGGCCATAGTTTTCACTAGAGGCTTCTCTCTCAAGCGCAGAACATACGGTGGGTAAACAAATTACTGTTGGGCAATTGATAGAAAAGCAAATAATTATGACGGATTCATGGCAATGATCATGTATATAGACATCATGTCCGAGACAAGTAGATCGACTCCTGCCTGCATCTACTACTATTACTCCACCCATCGACCGCTATCCAGCATGCATCTAGGGTATTAAGTATGAAACAGAGTAACGCCTTAAGCAAGATGACATGATGTGACAAAGTAAACTCAATCAATATGATTAAACCCCATCTTTTTATCCTTAATGGCAACAATACAAATACGTGTCATGTCCCTTTCTGTCACTGGGATTGAGCACCGCAAGATTGAACCCATCACAAAGCACCTCTCCCATTGCAAGATAAACCAATCTAGTTGGCCAAACCAAATCGATAGATCGGAGAGAAATACAAAGCTATAAAAATCGTGCATAAAAGAGTTCAGAGAAGACTCAAATATTTCTCATGAATAATCTGATCATAAACTCACAACTCATCGGATCCCAACAAACACACCGCAAAAGAAGATTACATCGGATAGAACTCCAAGAACATCGAGGAGAACATGGTATTGATGATCAAAGAGAGAGAAGAAGCCATCTAGCTACTAGCTATGGACCCGTAGGTCTATGGTAAACTACTCACACATCATCGGAAGGGCAGCAAGGTTGATGAAGAAGCCCTCCGTGATTGATTCCCCCTCCGGCAGAGTACCGAAAAAGGCCTCCAGATGCGATCGCGGAAGAACAGAGGCTTGCGGCGGCGTAAAAGTTATTCGGGGTGGCTCTCTGATGGTTTCTAAATATTTGAGAATTTATAAAAGTGGAATTAGGTCAAAAGGAGTCACGAGGGGCCCACAAGGCATCAGGGCGCGCCCCCCCTAGGGTCGTGTCCTGTTGCCTTGTGGCTTCCTCGTGAGGCTTCTGGCCTCCTCCCGAAGCTTCCAGGGTCTCTTTTGTCTAGAAAAAAATCATCAAAAAGTTTTGTGGCATTTGGACTTCGTTTGGTACCGATTTCCTGAAAAACCAAAAACAAGCAGAAAACAGCAACTGGCACTGGGCACTAGGTTAATAGGTTAATCCCAAAAAATGATATATAATTGCATATAAAAACATCCAAGATTGATACTATAATAGCATGGAACAATCAAAATTATAGATACGTTGGAGACGTATCATTCACCACGGGCCGTCAATGGGCCCAAAGATGCGAAAGGCCTCTTATGGGCCGAAAGACGTCACGGGCTATAGATGGGCCGAAAGTGGCAACGGACTGGAATCATATGGGACGGCCCACTTGACGCTGCTGGGCCGAATATTGAAAGGCCATAACGGGCCGCGAGTACCCGGGCCGTAAATGGGCAGTATGCGAAGAGGTCGTTAACTGGCTTTCCATGGGCCGGCCCGGTAACTTTTAACCAAGTCAAACGGGCCGGCCTTTTTAACCTAAATGGGCCACTATTGGGCTGTGCCATGTGTCGATATATCATAGGCGCCTCTCGTCCAATGAATGGATGACATCTGTCCCAATGCCGAGCTGACACGTGGTTCCGTTGGCGAATGAGAATTTTACACGTGGAAAATCACCATTGGTCCGGGTTGATGACGGGTTATCGGATCCAAACCCGCACCCGATAGCTTAACGACGACCCATTATGGTGGATGCCACGTGTCGGTTACCCTTGACGAAAACACTTCCATGACGCGACATTTATCGTCATGGAAGTGGACACTTCTGTGATGATAATTTCAGTATTGTCATGGAACACTTCTACGATAGCACAGGTATGACTATCTTGATTCTGTCATAAAATCGTAACGGATGTACATGAATGACATAAAAAGTGACCTACTGTGACAAAGACGTATCATCACGGAAGTGTTTTTTTTAGTGAAACCCCCATCTTCCTATGTGTCTGATTGAAGCTTTTGCTCCATAAATATGTCATGAGTGTCAGCAATCATAGAAGACTAAATGATAGTTGAGTATGTGAACTTGCTAAACCAAAACTCTTACATCGACTCTTCCTGAAAAATATGATGAATTGTAATTGTTTCACTGACTAAGAACATAGTTTGTTAGTTTTCAAGAAAGTTTATGCTTTATACTTCAATATTGTGATGAATTATTACTTGTTTATGGGAAGTTTTATGATGATATATTGCTGCTATAGTATTGATCATGATCCCTTCATGTCCGTATTTTGTTTTATTGACACCTCTATCTCTAAACATGTGATCATGATTATCGATTTCGGCTTTCGCTTGAGGACAAGCGAGGTCTAAGCTTGGGGGAGTTGATACGTCCATTTTGCATCATGTTTTCCTACTGATGTTTATAATGTTTTTGGTCATTATTTCACTTTATGTTGCAATCCTAATGCCTTTTCTCTCTTAATTTGCAAGATTTACATGGAGAGGGAGATTACCGGCGGCTGGAATTCTGGACATAAAAAGCTATAGCAGAGATACCTATTCTACGGAGCTCCAAATGACCTGAAACTTCACGAGGATTTTTTATCGAATATATGAGAAATACTAGAACAAAGAAATACCAGAGGGGGCCCACCAGTTGACCACAAGGCAACAGGGCGCGACCACCCCCCTAGGTGCGCCCTGATGCCTTGTGGGGCCCAAAGCTGGCCTCTGGCCTCCTCCTTCTATATGAAGCCATTTACCCTAAAAAAATAGGAGGAGGACTTTCGGAACGAAGCACCGCCATCTCGAGGCAGAACTTAGGCATGAGCAATTTTGCCCTCCGGCGAAGCGATTCCGCCGGGGATACTTCCCTCCGGGAGGGGGAAATCGAAGCCATCGATATCACCAATGTTCCTCTCATCGTGGGAGGACCAATCTAAATCAACATCTTCACCAGCACCATCTCATCTCAAGTCCTAGTTCATCTCTTGTATTCATTCTTTGTCTCAAAAACCTCAGATTGGTACCTGTGGGTTGCTAGTAGTGTTAATTACATCTTGTAGTTGATGCTAATTGGTTTATTTGGTGGAATATTATATGTTCAGATCCTTAATGATATTCAATACTCCTCTAATCTTGAACATGAATATGATTTGTGAGTAGTTACGTTTGTTCTTGAGGACATGGGAGAAGTCTTGTCATAAGTAATCAAGTGAATTTGGTATTCGTTCGATATTTTGATGATATGTATGTTGTTGCTTCCTTTAGTGATGTCATGGAACGTCGACTACATGACACTTCACCATACTTGGGCCTAAAGGAAGTCATTGTGGAGTAATAAGTAGATGATGGGTTGCTAGACTGATAGAAGCTTAAACCCTAGTTTATGCGTTATTCCATAAGGGGCTGATTTGGATCCATATGATTCATGCTATGGTTAGATTTATCTTAATTCTTCTTTCGTAGTTGCGGATCTTGCGAGAGGAGGTAATCATAAGTGGGGTGCTTGTTCAAGTAAGGACATCACCCTAGCACCAGTCCACCCACATATCAAATTATCAAAGTAGCGAACGCGGATCAAATAAACATGATGAAAGTGACTAGATGATAATTACCATGTGTCCTCGAGAACGTTTTGCTTTATATAAGAGACCGTTCCAGCTTGTCCTTTGCTATAAAAAGGATTGGGCCACCTTGCTGCACTCTTGTTACTATTGCTACTTGTTACTTGTTACGAATTACCTTGCTACCAAACTATCTGTGTTGGGAAACGTAGTAGAAAACAAAAAATCCGCCCTACGATCACCCAGGAATAATATGAAGATGCATATAGGGTTTGGATTAATGATCGTTACCGACTCCGGGAGTGCAGCGGAAGTAGACGAGTTGGTGTAGATCGTACTTGGAGTCCCTCGAACCGTAGATGAACGATCCCTCGTACTGCCTCGAACCGAAGATCGAAAGCTCGGCCTCTCTACTTGGTTGCAAGCGTGCAGCCTTCACGATCTGACAGCGCTTCGCCGTCCAGAGCTAATCGTCACCGGAGAATTAGAGGGAGGAGATTAGAACCACACTGGGCTTCTAATTATGAGGACAAGAGGATTAGCCAAGCTCTAATTAGTCAACTAGGACCAACTAGAACATGAACTAGAAGAACTAGAGGAGGCTCCAAAAACTGTGTGTTCAATTGGGCACCAAACCTCCACTATATCTCTACTCCTAATGGAGCAGTTGGTAGGCCGGTACTCCGGTTTTATTTTGGTACTCCGGTTTTATTTTCGTCCTATTTTATTTCCTCCCACCTCCCCTGTACCACTGGTTTTAGTCTATCTATCGACAAAAAAACACTGGAAAAAAAACTATCAACGAGGTCCCGATCGCTCCCGAACGAGGTCCCAGGACCAGCACCCGAACGAGAACCCAGGACCAGCAGGACGCCGCCGCCGCCGATCAGCCGCAGTTGCCGATCCGCAATCAGGAACAACAGGCCACCGCAGCCGCCAATCCGCGATCAGGAACAACCGGACACCGCAGCCGCCCATCCGCGATCAGGAACAGCCGGACGCCGCAGCCGCCGATCCGATCAGGAACAGCAGGACACCGCAGCCACCCATCTACGATCAGGAACAGCCGGACGCCGCAGCTGCCGGTCCGATCAGGAACAGCAGGACGCCGCCACGGCCTCCGTCTTCGGTACCCACACGCCACGGATCCTAGCGGATCAGGTACGTACTCTGATGATCTCTTACAACCAGATGGAGACAGATCTCGTAGACTTACAATGGAGTCATATGGTCGCTTCTTCCCCATGTTCCCAGTTCGAATACCAAAAAAACATGCCAAGACAGTTGTACAGTAGACATACCAAATGAATTTTCTGTCTCCATGCGTGAATACAATGGATGCGTCAATACAATGGGAGTCATTTCTTCCCCCCATGTTCCCAGATCAAACACCAAAAATACATGCCAATCTAATTGTACAGTATACATACCAAATCATTTTACCTCTTGAAAAATGTTAGGTACGGATGGGAAATGCAACTAGCAAGGCGCCGGAAGAAAAAAAAGGGTCAGATGTGCCTGTACCCCCTCTTGTTGACCTACATTCACAAGGGAGCCAAGGTACGTTAGAATAACACAAATGGGTCAGATGTCAACGGTGCATAATGTGTTGCATAATGTGTTGCAGGACATAATGTCGACGGAAGTGTAGATGAATACAACCCAGCAATCATTCCCGTAGCTGACAATGTTGACAATTATCCAATGACTCCAGGTACGGGAGTGTGTAAATACCCATATCCATTGTAAGTGTACGAGTTTAAAATGGTCAGTCGTGCCTGACAGACTTGGAAGACTTGGAAACACACAACAAAACAGAAGGAACTGGGATGGTACGGTTAGAGCAGGACGAGCATGCAAACCTAACCAAACACCCTCTTTCTGATAGAACAAATGTTCATCAGCCTGGGCATGCGACTTTAGGTACGTGGGTTCCTTGTTTAAAAACACATACGTACCTGACTCGTTCGGTTTTTTTTTGTTCTCTATGTGGGTTCCTTGTTTAAAAACGCATTCTGTTAGCAGGAACCTGACTCATTCAGGTTTTTTTTTCTAGACAACCCATCAATATCCTTCACGCATCATGTTGCTTCGTTCCCAGGTCCAAGTGCTCTCACAGGTATTTCTGCCTACCGCCTTGCAGGAAGTTCATTTCGTATGATCTCTTACGTGCATCATCCATAGCGATCAAACGTCTCTATGAATGTACATGTTGACTCGTTCTCATCTAGATTTGTTGTTTATACATCATGCAGACAATAATGTGCCTTCGCTCCCGGATAGGAGTACTCTTGCATCACTTTATGCCACGGGTCACGTAGAAGGCTCAAGTGGTGTGACCCAATACGCAATTCATATGGCCGGATTTGTGCTTATAGGGTCCATATTATTGTATTAGCCTAACTGATGAATTTTCTTTTGTTCCTGTAGCCAGGGAATCTAGGAGCACAACAATATCAAAAACCATGGGTTACCATGATATTATGAATGTGTTGGTTTATCAAACTGTCCTATTTATTCAGGCCAAACACGTCAAGGAACTATGGTCTCAAAACGATGGTGTCTAACACCTACTACAGTAATCTTAAACAAGTGATAAAATACTGTGCTGCCAAATGCATCCAAAATGTGCACCCATTTGAATGCAGCGAGATCTACTACTATGATAACATGGTAAATCGTATAAGTTCTTGCCAGTGCATAATATAAAAATACTTATTTATTATAGAGATTACAAGCTCTTTTTGGTCATTTGATGTGAGATCTACTACTGTGAAAATATTCATATATTATAGACACCAAGACACTTGTCCCATTTGAATTTCCATTTATTTTAAGTTACGTTTGTTCTTAACCTTGTTATGCCTTTTTTCAGCACAATATGGATATGGAGCTCTCGGCCATTCCCGATCGAGATTAGCCTCCGGATCATCCGAGACACCATCCGAGATGATGGACTTGTCCATCCGTTTTGCTTCAATCTTGCAGTGCGTAAGATTACTAGCGATGCAGCAGAGAGGAGCGCAGGCACTGACTCTGTTGGAAAGACACACTTTTTTAATTTGCAATTCCATGAGCAAGCACGGGCGCTTAGGCAGACTTGCTTATCCCAAGAAGAGCGCACCAAGGCGCTGATTGAGACTGTCGTGCTCGAGCCTTTTCCCAAATACGACGTGTTCCACACCCCTACAATTGTAAGTATTCTCATTCTTATGAATTAGTTTGTTTACTATGTTTGCCATTTACCTTTGTCTACCAAATGCAGTATCTTCTACCGCTGGCACTCGTGGACTCCTCCTATGGGCTACTTGCAGTGAAAATGGAAATGAATAGGACTCTCGTGATTGATTATTCGAACGAGGCATTATTTCATTTAGAGGACTTTCATGACACAGAACTTCAGAGGGAGGCCCTATTAGTGAAGCAAGAATTCAGCATTATATTGCAACAGGAGGTCCCCGGTAGGAACGCCCAACTTGTGGAATGGCCCGAACAAGAGAACATTCATGTTACACCTCGGCGGTAATATTTTAAATTGTTCATGCACATTAGATGCACACCGATATAGCTATTAAAATATGGAGGGTTTTTTGTGACAGCATGGACTCAGGATTCAAAGTCTTACAGGAGATGGCCCACCTGTACGAAACTCTCGGGCATAACATGGGGCATAACATGCCCAGGACTGAGGTAAGTGCATATGTAATTAGGTTCCACGTGCCATATATTTGCAAAATATATGTTGTGACTTTGTTTTTGCATATTTTCAAGGATCCATAACAACTCAGGAAGCGCCTCATGGTCCAGATGCTGATGGTCAGGGAGAATGAAGCAAATCATAACATTCCAGAGGAAGTTAGAGCAGCGTTGAGAGTCATTAACGGCTAAAGAGGACTGCTGCATGAATAAATGCCGAAAAATAATTACTTATTAAGCTGCTCGCTAGGGAATAACCTGTTTGATGGCATCAGATAATTAGATAACATTTTGTCTTCTATGTATGAAGTTTAAAGAGTTATTGGTCTTGGCACCCACTAGCTTCGTATTCGCTATAACATTGTCTGCTTGTTTTGGTTCTATCTATTTATTTTGTCTTGTATGTATATTTTGTTGGTGTAGACCAGACCGGTTTGGTGGTCCAAGTGAACCGGACGCATTTTTGAGTGGACCATGCCAGGTTCACATGGTACTCAAAGACCGGCAAGTGAGGTTTTCAGTCATGCCGTGCCTCGCATCCTATACTAACTCGTATCGTATACTCCACCTATACACGCACTGCTATATGATATGAGGTTTACTTCGTCGGAAATCATCACATACCAGCTAGCGAATATTCAACTTAAAAATATGATGGTGATAAGGCACATACCTCACATTGCCTTTAATCTTCAAGTTCTCCTCGATCTTCCTCTCTCCCCATGTTCGCACATGATCCAAATTTCTCTTTCATGCTCATGATGTTTCTGATAACGCGCTGATTTACTTTTATGTGTTCCTGAATAGAGTAACCAAATTAAGTGAAAGTGGGTTTTCTTCTTGACTACATAAAGTAGAAGACGGTACCAGCATTTTCCAAAAAATAGAAGACATTACCAGCATTTTCCGACAAAGAGGGAGGGGGAGGAAGGAATTTATTATTAAGCTACTCTAAGGGAGTCGCATCTTTTCTGAATATAAGATAATTGACAATATTTTGTGTTCTATGTATGAAGTTTCTTTTTGACTATATCTACTACTACTATTGGAAGAGAGAACTTTCTCTAAATAGAATAGTCAGAATTAGTGAAAATGTGCCGTCTTGACTACACATTACATAACTACAAGACGGTACCAATATTTTTACAATGTAGCATTTTCTTCTTGACTACATAAAGTTATACATACATCTTATGTAAACTAGGTATGTGCCCATGTGGTCACAAATGCAGTAAAGCATGCCTCTACTTATGAGAGAACAACCAAAATTACAATAAACTCCACATTGGATGCCGAATATGATGAGCAATAACAAGAGCATACCTAGAGCTCTCGTTCTTTTTCAGTTATACACAGTGCCCAAACTTGTGCGATCTCCCAGACAAAGGTGAAGGAGGATCACTATCATACAAATGCTTACCTGGATCTACAAGACAAATGCTCCACATGTGAAGGAGGATCACTATGAGAAGACTTGCCAAGGTGATCAAGAATCTGAATGTGCAATATAGTAGTTAAATGGCACATATATAAACATGCAGAGATTTATCGCTGGCATGCTCAGATGCATAAATTTTGGTAAGCTTGGAAAAACAAACATCATACCTTTCAAAGGCATGATATGTTAATCTTTCAGAATAATAATATGCTCATGGGGAAAAACAAACATGCAGTGAAAACAATTATTAATATTATTTTATAACGTATAAGCATTTCATATGGTTCACATGCAAATGACTTCATAACAAGTCAGGCACTGCAATTCATAAAAAAAATAGTGAACGAGCATCAAGGATATTTGAAGAAGCAACGAGTAAGTGTGTAAACCATGATGATTAAGTTCTGATTTTTTAGATCTTTATTCAGGTTCTTATTGTGGTAACTAATATTGGTACTATATAGCATAGGTTGGGGTTAAAACACATTACCGTGATGATTAAGTTCTTATTGTGGTAACTAATCTTGGTGTATAAACGATAATAAATTATCTAATTATAATTAATACACTAATTAAAATAATTAGCAAGTTTTGATTTTTTAGATCTGTACTAATTTATTAGCAGTTGTGCTTCTGGAGTTAAGCATGAATCCAAATTTGGCAGCCTACCATGTTCATATCTTTCATTTTTTGTTTTCACGTTGGGGTAAAATAGGCAACATATCATGTTCATAACTTTGCTACAGGAATGTATCAAGGGAAAAAGGAAAGAGATGGGCTGCATACAGGAACATACCATCTAATTGGTCATCCTATATATTGTGAACCTCCTCTGCCATCCCTTCTCCCCCTCCCCCCTCCCCCCTCGTCCATCACAGATCCATAACAGATAACCAAGGAACATCAAGAAGTGTACGAGCATCAAGGATAGTCAGGAAGTAAAGCAAGTGGATCTAGGTATGAACATCTGTGTATATTTCTCTTATCTATAATTGTGTAATAATTATCTTATGTCGAACAACCAAATTCATGAAACACAATGAGATCATGCCAACACTCTAGCTAAATTAAAGTAGTATACTCATCTACTATTTCACATCCAGATCCATTGTGTCTGCCCAGCAGATTATTTGGCATTAGATGACTCTACGGACTTGTAAGCACAATGCAAAATTCAGTCATGAAGCCATCAGTTCACCACACACATGTACATATGTACTGAAAACTGAAACATGTCAAAGCAGTAGACAAGCAGTTTTTAGGGCAAGCGGTAGACAAGCAGTTTTTAGAGCAAGCAGTAGACAAGCAGTTTTTAGGGCAATCAGTTTTACTCCTAAATTGCCATCACAACTCTATCCTCTCCCCTCCCAAAATTGATATATATGTCGTCCCTCAAAAAAGAGTTGATATGTATGCCGAACTTGTTTGTAAGTGTCCAAGATATGTTTGTAAGTGTCCAAGATTTCCTTGTAGGTTCAAAAATAGAACTCAATTGATATTGAATCCAACAACACTGAAGCTGAGCAAACTATTTTCAAAAATAGTACCTTGACTCTCAAAAGTTGGCACATCGATGAGCTTTCAACATTCTCAAAGTGTGGATTGACTACATGTGCATAATGTCCTGAAGATATGTAATCAAATCCCAAAGTTTTTGCTTATAAGAAAGCTCTTGTGGAAATGAATGAAAAGAATAACCACATGAACAAAGTTGAAGAAAATTATACCTCGATTTATAAAGTGTGCAAATCCACATCAAATTTTATTAGTCTTATAGAGAGCATCATGGTCTGGTTTACCCCCATCATACTCTTCAACAATATGAAACACCTAGATATTAAATCCATACAACAGGTCAGGATGTAAAAAAAATAAAAACTCATAGTAGACAAAAGTTATTACTTGTACACATCTTGGAAAGCATCCAGAATTCTCAATTCCTCGTGTGTTGCTTTATCCCCTAAAATTCTGAGAGCATCATCAAGTTGCTGTATAACTCCTCCGAACCACCAAACCCCAAGTCTTTGTAACCTGCAGTCGTAAATCAATGAGTAGTGCCATCACCAGTGGCAGTGGAGGGATGCACTGGTGGTAACCTCGACAGACGACAGCATGAAGCAGCGGTGACCACCGCGAGTACAACACATTCATGCAAAAAGAGGGGACAAGGGGGAACCTAGCTAAATTAAAGTAGTAGCCCCATAGCTCAAAAACTAAAAAAACATAATCCACTCCCCTCATCACTTCCCTCCAATACTTGTAGTGAAACATCCAGTGGCCAACCATTCTGCTAATGATCCACGAGATACGCTCGGATCAAACCTAAACAAGCTAAAGGGAAGAGAAGGGGGGTGTGCAGAAGAGAGGGGGAGAGAGTCCCGTACCTGTAGAGGATGGACTTGACGTTGCTGGTGAGGTTATCCGCCTGGATGATGGGGACATCGTCGTTGGAGGTGCCGCCGGCCGCCGTCATCGCCGCAAAATCTCTCTTTTTTCGGGCGAGATTTGGAGGCGGATAGTCTGGGACGGCAACGATCTGGATGGCTTGACTGTACTTGGACGGGGTTGGGTCACTTGGCGGTGGACTGGCCGTAGTAGGCATGGGTGGGACGTTGACGTGGGCGCGCACGAAGTGCTCGGGGCGGTCAGCGCGTACCCCCTCCGGTCGCCGTCGGCTGTGTGCTCAGAGAAGACGCCGTGGGAGGCGAGCAGGCGGAGGAGACGCTCGAGGACGGACGGGTCTGGGTGGCCCGGCGGGAGCAACTCCGCGGCCGAGGGAGAGGAATGGACTGGCCGCCGCCTGGTCTCTCGATCTGCCACTTCTCCTCTTTTCTGACGAGAACAGGGGAGGGGATGAGAGGGGCGGCGGTGGGAGGTGAGGGCGGAGGCCGGCGGCTGCGGGGGTGAGGGCGGAGGCTGGCGGCTGTGGGGGTGCGGGGGAGAGGAGGAGGGCGACACGGGGAGGGGAGTGGATGATGAAGAGTGTGGACTGGCCGCCGGCTGTGTTAGTTTAGGTGAAAAACATTTAAAAAAATGTTAGGTGAAAAAAAGAAAAACAGATTTTATGTTTTACAAATTAAAACAGCTGTGTTAGTTTCACTTTTATCTTTATTATATATTATATATGTTTATATGATATGATGCAGTATAAAATATCATATATTTTTTAAATCTTCCACTTTTGTTCATTAAAGATGAAAAGTGATGGGTTCCGACATACACACTGATGTAACGATGACAGACCGGACTGAAACACCGCGAGAAGAGGTGCATATAGCTAATCCTTCTATACATGATAATACAAAATGTTTATTTTTTTACATATTATTATTTTTCAGAATATAGGAGACATAGATATGGATTTTGGAGATGCACAAAAAGAATGCATTGACAAGGGTTCCGAAGCGGCGATGCTGAAAGGGGCCGAAAATTCACCGAGTTTTTTACAACATAATGATGTGGAGGCGGTGATATCTCATAAAAAACCAAAAAAGGATGCCAATTTAAATGTTATCGCACAAGGTATTCTTTTCAATGTTATTATCGATCTTTTCTCCGTCATATTGCCTTTTGTATTCAACCAATTTGTCTCATTTTTAATACTAATTTGGCTCGTTTTTGTATCATGCCGACAGACTATGTTTGTACCCCTAGAGATATTATAGTCATTGAATCAATCATGTCTGCCCCCAAGAAAACCAAGTTCGT
Organism: Elymus sibiricus; assembly: GCA_039707655.1. Taxonomy (NCBI): domain Eukaryota; kingdom Viridiplantae; phylum Streptophyta; class Magnoliopsida; order Poales; family Poaceae; genus Elymus; species Elymus sibiricus. Next base: position 329,639,824 of record CM077666.1, on the reverse strand, counting down.
GGACATTGGAGATGCCATGTTATCAAACGACGATTTGGAATGCCTTATGAAGGATGATATGTTCTTACACGATGGTGTAAGACCAATTGCATAAAATTTGTAATTAATAATATAAACAATATATAATATCGTAAAATGATATAATCTAAACATGGAATTACAGGTGATAAATGCTTACATATATTGCATGCTGGCTCACGACCATCTACGAGACAGGGCGGGTGAAAAGGTATATATTATTAGCACGTTCGTTTCTGGCCAGATAAAAGAAGACGGAGAAAAAGACATAGACCCATCAAAATATCGTCACATCGTACAACATGTTAATACTTATCTACAACAAGATATGGTTAGTCTCGCTTCATTATCCATGCATATCATGATTTTTTTTAATTAATCCATGTGTATAATGATTTATTATTATTTATATCTAATTGTGATACTTATATGATATTTACACCAGCTATTCATTCCGATTAACATTCCTGGGAACCATTGGTATCTGGTAGTCGTCAATGCCAAAAAACGTGAGATTCAAGTATTTGACTCACTTGGTTCTCGGATCAACCAAAGTGACCTTACTACTACGGTAACTACTATTGTTTTTTGGTCCTCTTGACATATGTTTTGTTTGCCTTAACCCCTACTATTTTCCATATATAAAATAGTTACTAGGACTTGAGAAGCGTTTGAAACTTGGAGAACAGAGTCCGGAGTTTAACAGAGATCATAAGTGGCTCGATCTCAATGTTACAAAATGGAATGTCGTAGAACAGTTCCATGACCTTTTCGAAAAAAAGGGAACAATTTCATGAGGCAATACAAACGGATGGGTAAGCACTTGTCACAAATTGAAAATTATTGTATTTGGTACTCATGAACACAAAAATATCATATAATAGAAAATATTGATAGTAAAATTTCATAGTGTATCTATTAGTTGATGCAAGCAGGTGGGTATAATGAACACTATTATTTGTTCAAATGGTCTATTTATTTGATTCCTCTGTGTGATATTCTAAAGCATTATTTTATGATATTATTATAGCGCATCATGTGGACTGTTTATGCTAAATTATATGGAATATTGGACATCAGATGCATTAACAGACCAGTTCACCCAGGTATTTCATTTTATACATTATCTCATTATTTTATCTCAAAATATTATATAAAATATGTTTTTTATATCTTGCAGGAGGATATGAAACACTTTTGACGAAAATTAGCTGTCATTTTGTTCGATTCAGAACTGAATAAGCTAAAAGGATGTCCGATATACCATGAATCTGACAATGAGGAAAGTTTATCTAATTCAGATCTCGAGCTCCTGGAGAATCCACCTGATGGAGTCAAAGACAGACGTCCTAGCCCAATCCCCATCGTGCCCACGGATCAATGTGAATTACTTGCCGGCCTCTGCAACTACATCATGTCGATCGATGATGCCAAGTGTTTGGAGTAAGTATCATTTATCAATATGTAATGTGCCAGTATTCATTGTTGTTATTCTTACCATCCAATTTTTAGGAAGGAATGGGTCCGAAGCTCGACACCCCATCCAATGGGCTTAAGTCTCAAAAAACTTCAGGGCATACTTAACATGGAGCAGTCTATGGACAATGATTGTTTCAACATCACCGTGCGTAACTGGCATGTGACGAGGGAGTATTGTTCACAGACCCTCCTATACACTATATGGATCTACAATTTTGTGTAAGTTATCATAATTCTTCATTCAACATCATTAGTATAAACATGTTTCTAAATAGTTTTTCTTTTACTCAGTCCATGATGCGGGATTCAACACGAGGTCAAAAGTTCTGCGATAAGGAAACTATTCAGATGTTGGCAAATTTTTTTGATAGCTGGCCTGGGATAGACAACAACATATCATCGTGCAACATGGTAAGTAAGGTCTTTTGTCCATTATGGTTTATTGTTGTTTCTAATAGCTAACACTTGTAGATTTATCTTCCGTATGAATCCATCGGTCGATACATCTTGTACGTCGTCGACAAAGAGGCACGTCATGTATCTATTCTTGACCCTATTCATACAACACAACCGTCGGAGATGAAACTTCTGAGGCACTTAGTGAAATTAAAAAGTTTTGCGAGGGAATTCAAAGAAGCACTCGAAATAAAGTAACCAGGATGGCATTCCGATATATCAAAATGGCAACGTTTATTTCCTAATGGTATTCCAACGAGCGTAGATGGGTAATAAATTCAGAATACAAACATTTATTTTTGTTATCATCATATTTAATATAATAACAATTTAGGAATTTGCAGGGATTCGTCTGGCTATTTTGTTTTTCATTTTATGCTCTTGTGGAATGGTAAAGACTTGGCGAAGCCGGTTTGCGCGGTGAGTATTGTCCGTTACACATGTTTTTAGACCTTCCACGTGAAGTATTCATGCTAACTACATATATTGCTTTTGCAGGATGGGTATGAGTTGAGGACGCAGTTTTTATTATACTTGCTCAAACATCGTGCGAATGAAGCTAAAGACAACTTTCCTGATACTGTGCAAGAATTTCTTAAGCGCATCAAGTAGATCTCAATAGTTTGTAATAGATTTTTAGTTGAATCATCACTTTATATATATACATTGTCAATTTGCCATTTTGTTATCAGTTTACATTACAAGTGAAGTGGACTTTAATTATTACGCAATTGTGACCGTGTTATATTCTCTCTACCTGTGAAATTTAGCATGCATTATTAGTTGGATCATTGCTCTCTATGTATACATCATCAAATTATTATTTTTATGAAATTACACTGCAAGTGAAGTGTATTTCAATCATTACCTGATTGTTACAGCTATCTTTTCTATATATGCAAAATTTAACATACATTATGTTCATATATAACTCCTGCAAAATATTTCAGAAGCCCGTGGCAACGCACGGGCATTCTACTAGTATAGGTTAGAGGGGAGAGGGAGGGCTGCCACCAAGGAGGGAAACCCTCCTTGGGGCGTCCAGACAAGGGGAGGAGGAGTTGGACTCCTCCCCCACTCATATTCGGCCTCCTTCCTTAGGGAAGGGGCGCCTCTCCCCACTTGGGCCCTTGTGGCCCAAGTTGCTTTCCACCTCTTGGCCTTTTTAGGCCCGTTGATATTAAATTAAATATAAAATTGTTCTAAATACTTTCAAACCATTTTATATATAATTTAACATCCCCGGAAACATTTTCCACCTATATATTATTTATCGGTAATACCCGGTATTACCCGATATTCACCGAAACCCTTCCGGTGACCCCGAAACGCTTTCGGATCCTCTCGGAACTATTCCGAATATTAATGAAACAATTCCACAAATATATTCTCATCACTCCCATCCTACTAACACTCAATAGATCATGATTTCTTTAAGCTTGTGACCCCGTAGGTTCGGTAAATCATAGACATGAAAGAAACCCCTTCATTCAATGACCGATAGCGGAACCGGGGACATCCATATCGGTCCCTATGATTACACGAATGATATTCGAGTGAACCTTTGGTTATCATGTGATGTTTCCTTTGCTTCGTGATATTACAAAACCCGGTGTGCATTGGTATCCTCCTGAGTAATCACCATGCTCACTATACCGTTGCTCCCGTTACCGGTTTTGTTCTTCTTTCTCGTTGACGTGTTCCGGGATCCCCGTGACCTAGTCACCTGTGTCTGGCCAGACGATGATGGATGCCGTCACACCGAGAGGGCCCTAAGAATATCTCTCCATCTTCGGAAGAGCAAATCCCACTCTCGAGCTATCCGGTCACTTGTCAAACTTTCCGGTGAGCCTGAAAGTTGTCGTTATGATTACCTTGTTACAGATGGCGTTTGAGCAACCCCAAAGCCCACCGTCTGGTAGGAAGTGACCGAGACACTCTCATGGTCTGAGGAACTAAAACACATGCTAACACTCCGTGTTATAACAGATGATTTTAGACGATATAATCACAAAGTATAACAGACAAGTTTGGGTCGATTCAATATGATCGTTCACTGCTGCAGGCGACCGTTAATGCGACACATGAATCAGAGACCCCGTGACCAAACTATGTGCGATGCATGAATCGCAAACGGTGTCATAAAAAAAACCGTCGCTAATAAGATGAACTGTTTGCGATGCCGGAGACATAAAAAATGATTCAGATTAGAGACGCGTGTGCGATACGTGGCATACAGTTGATCCATACAAACTATTTGTGATAAGCCTGAACAACAAACACGGTCAGCCAGTTCGTGGTGTGTGCGATACACAGCATGCAGTTCACTCGGATGAACTGTTTGTGATTACGCAACACAACAGAAACGGTCAGGCAGATCAAGGTGTGTGCGATATACGGCATGCGATTCACTCGGATGAACTGTTTGCGATTACCCAACACAACAAAAACGGTTCAACTTTACAAGATGTGTGTTATACGCAGCAAACAGGTCAGTAATCCAAAATGTGTGGGAAGACGGATAACAACACGGATGATTCCTGCTAATAACCCATGTGTGTTGTGGGCAAACGCTTGCTGGTATACAATTGTCAGCGATTGATGAAATCATCACCGACGGGTTCCCTAGTTTAGTCCGTCTGCGATGTAATTTGCTCAGTCTACAGAAGAACAACATATATAACCAAATTAAACATCCAATTACATAGGCGACTATACAAAACATTCGCACACACCTCAATAAACAATTACATGCATTCTAAACTAGGAGAAACAATCATCTAATCATCTACTTCTTGTGATGCTGCTGCCACTAATCTACTTGTGGCTCAATCCCTCGTCGTCCACAGGAAGGAGGCACTCCCTCATGTCAACGATCCGCCTGTACATCTCGTAGCTTGTGTACACATCCTTGGCCGCGTACTTGACGTGTTCTTCATCCAGTATCCGCACCTAGGCCTCGTGCCAGGCATCCTTGTTATTTTTGCACTCATCTTTCTTGCCTCTGTAGTAGGGGTCGATGATGGCCAGGGCTAGGTCAACCAGGGAATCCTTCTCCTTCTTTCTGCCCCAGAACCTGTACTGGCCTTGGATGTCGACAAGATTCTGGCAGGCCAAGCCCGTAGTCTCGAGCACCTTTAGATCGTTCATGGTGTCCACCATAGCGAACCTGTAGTCGGGGCTGTTGATAAACCTGGCGAAATGATCGCAAGGCCTTGTGGCCAGGGAGTAGTGGTAGTCGAGGACGTGATGGCATACGCACAACTAGGCGATGGCAACCTTCTGATCATACCCGGCACGACCGCCGGTGAACTCAAGGTCGAAGCCGACCACTTGGTACTCATCCTCAGCAAGCAACTGCTCCATAGTGTGGATGGAGCTCTCCATCGAGACCGGCTCGTTGGTGTACACCACCGAGAGGTCCTTCCCCCTCAAGTGGGTGTCCACTACGTGAGGCGTGGTGAACTGCCGCCCGTCATCATCGTCAGCCGCTGGGAGCGCCATTGGAGCCGGGTGCGCCATTGGAGCCGCTGGATATCCTCTCTGTATGTGTCATCGTGGGTGTGCTTATTGTGTCGTGGGGCGCGAGAGATGAAGGTAAATGGCCATGGGAATAAATGAGGGCCGGGCGACCGGGATTCTCGGCACGTCCGCAAGGTAGTTTTTGCCGCACGTAACTGCATCGTGGCGCCGCGTCCGGCGTAACCGCATGCATAAGGCACCCCGAACGTACGTGATCGTGCGCCGGCCCAAAACGCTTGCAGTGCGTGCGGAGGGACGCGAGAAGAGCACGCGCAGCGTGACGCGAGCAAAGCGTGCCGCGGCCGCCTCAACCGTGAGCAACCACACACATAGAGCAGTTAAACACGCAGGGAATGGCCGTCTACAAGCCGGCCGGCAGTTGCGAGCCGGCGGCGTGATGTGAAACTACGTCGCGTTCCACATCACACAGTGGGCGAACAATCGTTCGCGACGCTGCGTAGAGAGCGGCCGTGTGCTAGGTAATTAAATCGCAAACCGTTTTTTTATTAACCGTTTGTGTACGTGTCATTTCATCCACCTCTTGCATGTCTTGTCACCGCGCTGCCATAGAAGGCTTCGAGCGCAAGCTTGAGCACCGCACATGCGTTCTTTTGGCCAAGCGTTAGCTCGAAGAGGCACCAATGAATCATCGGTGAGCCCGTTCCCGCGCAAGCTTCCCGCCCGACTCGGCAAAATCCCAAAAAACCCCAGTGCTTACCGGCCTGCTATATAAACAGTCACGGCCGGCGAGTCGGCATCGCATTTTCCCCTCCCTCCCCGTAGCTTATCTTGTCTGCTTCTCCCACCATCACCAATGGCACCGGTCCGTCGTCATTGCTCAACCACTCCGCCGTCGTCTGAGGACAGCTCCAACTGGGAGGCTACACCGCGGCGGCGGCGCAGTCCCCGGCGGCGTGTACTGCCCGTGACGTCCCTGTTGGGTATGCGCACAACACCCGTCACACGCTCCGCCGCCGCTGGCCGACGGCAGCTGTAGCCGGCAGCCATTGCCGCCACCCCACCATCGGCTGCTGACGAGGGCATGTACTAGGGATAGGGTAATAGGCCTGACCTATAGACCCTACCCTAGGACACCACACGTCTTATACTGGGCCCCAGGGCTAGATCAGCAACCAAGAATTCCGCAGACTGGCATTCACTTGGAGTTCATCAAACCACTCGGGAGGCAAGAGTTCACTCGACAGACTTGTTTCACTCGGAGCACCCGAAAGTAACTCGACCAGAGAAGACCAGGAGACTCCCGGAGTGCAACGGTCGGGAGGCACGTTCTCTCGTATTAATTGTAATCAATGCGCCCGTTACCTGGCGCATTGACACCCCTCTTAACCCCTGGTAATGGCAGGCGTGCATGGGAGGGCTGGCGAGACTATATAAGCCACCCCCCAGCTCCATTCCAAGGGTTCGCATCTTTGTAAACCTATACACTCAAGCAATACAGCTCCAGAGCACCGAGACGTAGGGCTATTACCTCCACCGCTGAGGGGCCTGAACTCGTATATCCGAGTGTAACACCTGCACCGTAGCTAGGCTCTGCCCTCTCATTCGTACCCCTACACACTACTGTCAGGCTTGCACCCACGACAGTTGGCGCCCACCGTGGGGCAGACGTCTAGCGACTTCCGGTGTAGTTGCATTTTTCCGATCATCACCATGGTTTCCGGCGGCGGACTGACTCTTGGCGGCGAGATCCGTTTCGGCGTCCTCAGCTTCATCGCCGACGATTTGGCGTGGCTCCAGGAAGCCCCGCTGGATGTCGAGGCGTTGCCCGTCCGCGGCGCGGCGCACTTCTGCGCGAGTTCCTTCGGCGTCCTTCTCCGGCAACCGTCGACCCCTTATCAGTCGACTTCTTCCCTCTCCACCAGCCGTTGTCGCAAGCGCTTCGGACGCTCGCGACTTCAGCGGTGGATCAGGCACGCGGTGGCCCTTCAGGCTGCGGCCCCGCAGATCACGGCGATCGAGCCCGATGAACCTGTCTTCGATCTGTTCGCCTCCGTGTATGAGCACTCGGAAAGCGTATCCGAGTGCGAGAGCAGCGACCCCGCTGCGGAGGTGCTGATGGCCGATTCCCCGCCCAGTCTGCCTGGGTACGGCCGCGGCGGCGCGGAGAACGGCGACCCGTCGCGCGCTGATCTTGGCGGCGGCAGGGACCGGCATGACGCCGAGTACGACGAGTACGTCCCCCGACCTCTCACTCGGCAGCAGAGGGAGGAACAACAGCGCAGGACCGAGCAGGCCCTCCAGGCGCCCATCGTTGGGATGACCCCCGAAGCTCAGGCTTTGGAGGCCGTGCGCCAGGCCAACTTGGCTGAGCGCAATCGTCTGGAAGAGCTGCAGAAGGCACTCGATGATCGCACTCACAGACAGCATCAGCCCAGTTCCAGTCGGCGACAGCGGCAGTTGTTCTCAAACGACCAGCAGCAGAGTTTCCCGGTATTCCGCACTCCCGTCCAGAATCTGGCGGCGACCACTCGGATAGCAGATTCCATCGAGCCGTCCCGATCCGAGGCGGGGGAGGGTCTTCGGCAGATCCGGGCCCTGCTCAAGGCGGCTGAAGAGCAAAATTCGGCAGTATCTCAGTCGCGCAACAGGATACACAGCAGATCCATTCGGGCTGACATCGTCCAGTCGGCACACAGCCCAGTGTCTCCAAGGAGAAACAGGCACTCGCCTCCGCGGCGAAACGACCAAGACCGCCACCGAGACCAGTACTCGGGGCAGGGTCGCAGTCGGAATACGCCTCCGCGGCGTCAGGACGATCGTCGCCACATGCAGTCGCCCCCTCCGCGGGATGGCTCGTACGTGCCCCGGCAGTACAACGCTAGGTGTCCTTACGGCAACGATCGGAGGGCCGGCCCTCCCCGTCATGGTGACGGTTATCGCCAGAGAGAGCCAGTCGACTACCGTGACCTGCAGTTCAACGCGAGATCCGTTCTCGCTCAGAACCTGGTCAACAGAGGCAGAGCTCAGAGAGAAAACTTGGATAGAGATCGTCCGAGTGGAAGTGGAGCATTCGTCTCCGGGCCCGAGTGTTTCAGCAGAGCCATCAGGGCCGCTGAGATCCCGCCAAACTTCAGATTGGCAGTTGGAGTAAGCAAGTTCACCGGTGAGTCCAAGCCAGAAACTTGGTTAGAGGATTACCGAGTGGCTGTGCAGATCGGAGGAGGAAATGACTATGTGGCTATGAAGCATTTGCCGTTGATGCTTGAAGGGTCCGCCCGTGCCTGGCTCAATCAGCTCGCTCCGGCCAGCATATACTGTTGGGAAGATTTGACCCGAGTGTTCATCAAAACATTCGAGGGCACATGCAAACGCCCGGCTGTATTGTTTTAGCTACAGCATTGTGTGCAGAAACCGAATGAAACATTGAGGGAGTATAACCAGCGGTGGACAACCTTGCATCATGTGGTGGAGAACGTCACAGAGCATCAAGCCATCTGCGCCTTCAAGGCAGGAGTCAGATATCGAGAGCTCATCCTGAAATTTGGTCGGTCAGGATCTTTGACCATGAGCCGAATGATGGAGATAGCCACTCGGTACGCAAACGGAGAAGAGGAAGACCGTCTCCGTAACGGCAAAGGGAAAACCAGCGAGCCCAACCCCGGAAACAGTAATCCCAGTCGGAAGCCAAAGCGCAAGGCTGATGGTTCGGCTCAGGCCGAGGCTGCCGCTCTGGCCGGTCAAGCCAAGAACAAGGGGAAGGCCAAGGATAAATGGATCCCGAAGAAAAAGAAAGATCAGTCGGGCCAAGATGTCCTCGATTTACCGTGTCACATCCACACTAGAAAGGATGAAGATGGCAATCTGATATTGCCCAAACATACCACTCGACAGTGCAGACTGTTGATCCAGCAGTTCCGAGAGGGCCCGTCGAGTGAGAAGAGCCCAGAAGACGCTGATGATGGAGACAAAGATGAACCTTTTCCCAGTGTCAACGCAACCCTGATAATCTTCGCAGATGTAGAGAGCAGGAGCTGGTTGAAAGTTATCAACCGAGAAGTGAACATGGCAGCGCCGGCGACGACAAAGTTTCTGAACTGGTCGAAGACTCCGATCACCTTTGATCAGTCGGACCACCTAGCCTATATTGCCACCCCTGGGCGGCAGGCGCTGGTGGTCGATCCAGTCATGGGAGGCTTCCGATTGCGCAAGGTCCTTATGGACGGAGGAAGCGGACTGAACATACTGTACGCTGACACTCTGCAAGCGATGGGCATTCCGATGTCCCGACTCAGCGAGAGCAGCATGCAATTCCACGGAGTGATCCCCGGCAAGAAAGCAAAGTCACTCGGGCAAATCGCCCTAGATGTGGTCTTTGGAGACGACAAGAACTTTCGGAAGGAAAGACTGACCTTCGAAGTGGTCGACTTCCGCAGCGCCTACCATGCCATCCTTGGTCGGCCGGCTTACGCACGTTTCATGGCCCATCCATGTTATGTGTATCTCAAGCTAAAGATGCCGGGCCCCAAAGGTGTGATCACAGTCACTGGCAGTCGACAGCGCGCGGAAGAGTGTTTGCAGCAAGGGTCCAAGATAGCTGATGAGCAGATGGCCATGGTGGAGCTGGAGGAGTACAAGAAGAACGCCGATCCGAGTGATCTGCTGCGCTCCAAGAAGCCAGCCGCAGAATCTGCATTCCAGTCGGCCGGCGACACGAAGACTGTGCACATCCACCCGGAAGATCCCAATGCTGCTCCCACCAACATATCAACAACACTCGACAGCAAATAGGAAGAAGCGCTCATCCAGTTCCTCCGTGAGAACTGGGACATCTTCACATGGAAACCATCCGACATGCCAGGTGTACCTAGGGAGTTGGCTGAGCACCGTTTGCGAGTCGACCCAAAAGCAAAACCTGTGAAGGAGCATCTCCGTCGCTCTGCTACACAGAAGAGGAAGGCCATTGGCGAAGAAGTTGCTCGGCTCCTTGCAGCCGAGTTCATCCGTGAGGTGTACCACTCCGAGTGGCTCGCCAACATCGTCATGGTCCCTAAGAAGGACAAGTCTCTCCGAATGTGCATTGATTTTAAGCACATAAATCGGGTCTGCCCCAAGGATCATTTCCCGCTCCCCCGCATAGATCAAATCGTAGATTCCACTGCGGGTTGTGAGCGACTGTCTTTTCTGGATGCGTACTCCGGGTACCACCAGATTCGATTGTATGGGCCAGATGAAATAAAAACAGCCTTCATCACCCCATTCGGGTGTTTCTGCTATATCACCATGCCATTCGGTCTCAAGAACGCCGTTGCCACTTTCATGCGCATGATCCAGAAGTTTTTGCAAAAACAGATCAGTCAGAATATCGAGGCGTACATGGATGACATAGTGGTTAAGTCCAGAAAAGGTTCCGACCTGCTGGCTGACCTAGCTGAAACTTTCGCGAATCTGCGGAAGTATGATATCAAGCTGAATCCGGCGAAGTGCACTTTCGGGGTTCCTGGGGGCAAGTTACTCGGTTTCCTCGTTTCCGAACGAGGGATAGATGCCAATCCTGAGAAGATCGGGGCGATTGTACGAATGAAACGTCCTGAACGTCTTCATGATGTACAGAAGCTCACGGGTTGCCTCGCAGCTCTGAGCCGATTCATCTCCCGTCTCGGTGAGAAGGCACTGCCCTGTACCGATTGATGAAGAAATCTGATTCGTTCGAGTGGACTGCTGAAGCACAAGCAGCGTTTGTCGAGCTCAAAGCCCTGCTTTCCACCCAGCCGGTGCTTGCCGCTCCGAATAGCAACGAGCCGTTGCTCTTGTACATTGCGGCCACTGGTCAAGTTGTCAGCACTGTCCTCACAGTCGAGCGAGAAGAACAGGGCAAGGCTTACAAAGTTCAGCGCCCAGTATATTATATTTCTGAAGTTCTGACTCCGTCCAAGCAGAGGTATCCTCATTACCAGAAGCTCGTCTATGGCATTTACCTGACTGCGAAGAAAGTAGCTCATTACTTCCAGGAGCACACTGTGTCAGTCGTCAGCGACGCCCCACTGTCCGAGATCGTGAACAATCGAGATGCGACTGGTCGAGTGGCGAAGTGGGCTATCGAGCTCCTACCCCTGGACATCAAGTTCGAGGCAAAGAAGGCGATCAAGTCCCAAGCATTAGCCGATTTCCTAGCCGAGTGGACTGAACAGCAGCAACCGACTCAGAGTCACCCGGAACACTGGACCATGTTCTTTGACGGTTCCAAGATGCTGAATGGTTCAGGAGCTAGAGTGATGTTGATATCTCCGAAGGGCGATCGTCTCAGATATGTTCTGCAGATTCACTTTGATTCCTCCAACAACGAAGCCGAGTATGAGGCGCTCCTTTATGGTCTACGTATGGCCATCTCACTCGGCGTCCGGCGCCTGATAGTCTACGGAGACTCGGATCTAGTTGTGAACCAAGTGATGAAGGAGTGGGACATCAGAAGCCCCGCTATGATAGGATACTGCAACGCGGTGAGAAAGTTGGAAAAGAAATTTGAAGGTCTGGAGTTGCATCACGTTCCCCGAGCCAAGAATCAGGAGGCAGACGATCTGGCAAAAATCGGGTCCACTCGGAAATCCATACCCAGCAATGTTTGCCTCGAGCATTTACGTTCTCCGACAGTAAAAGAAGATCCCTTCACGGAAGAGCCCCCGCAAGCGGTCAGTTCGTCTGATCCGACTGAAGTCGAAGTCCCGGCAGTCATTGATTTGGTGATGGAGGTCCTGGCAATCGCACCCGAGTGGACAGTGCCTTACATTGCATACCTGCTCAGACAGAAACTTCCAGAAGATGAAGCTGAGGCCTGCGAAATTGTTTGCAGGTCCAAAGCCTTTGAAGTGGTCGGTGATTAGTTATACAGAAAAAGCGTCACCGGTGTGACTCAACGCTGCATTTCTCCGGAAGAAGGTCGACTGATCCTGGAGGAGATTCAGTCGGGAACTTGTGGGCACCACGCGTCCTCTTGACCATCGTGGCTAAAGCTTACCGAGCCGGTTTCTTCTGGCCACGCGCCAATGAAGCTGCGCAGGAGATAGTTCAACACTGCCCCGGATGCCAGTTCTATGCAAACTTATCCCACAAGCCTGCATCTGCTCTGAAGACAATTCCACTCGTCTGGCCGTTTGCAGTCTGGGGACTCGACATGGTGGGACCCCTCCGAGCAGGGGCGAGTGGATTCACCCACTTGCTGGTAGCAGTCGACAAGTTCACTAAGTCGATCGAAGCCAAACCCATCAAGAAGCTAGACTCCCGTACAACGATCAAGTTCATGAAGGAGATAGTCTTCAGATACGGCGTGCCCCACAGCATCATCACTGACAACGGTTCAAACTTCGACTCGGAAGAATTCAGGGCGTTCTGTGCCGCGCAAGGCACCCGAGTTGACTATGCATCTATGGCGCACCCGCAGTCGAACGGACAAGCTGAGAGAGCAAACGGACTGATTCTGCAGGGGCTAAAGCCATGGCTCAGGCGCGATTTGGAGCACGCAGCTGGAGCATGGGTCACCGAGTTGCCGTCGGTTCTTTGGGGCTTGAGGACGACTCCCAATCGGTCCACCAATCGCACTCCCTTCTTCATGGTGTACAGAGCTGAAGCCGTCCTACCGAGTGACATGCTCCATAATTCACCCCGAGTGGAACTGTACTCTGAAGCTGAAGCTGAGCAAGCACGGCAAGACGGCGTTGATCTCTTGGAGGAGGAAAGAGAAATGGCTCTGATCCGATCGGCCACTTATCAGCAAGATCTAAGACGTTTTCACAGCAGGCACGTCCGAAGTCGGACCTTTCAGGAAGGAGATCTTGTCCTTCGAGTGGATCAACAGCGACCTCACAAGCTTGCCCCCGCGTGGGAAGGCCCCTTTATCGTGACAAAGGTTCTGCACAACGGAGCATACCACCTGTACAACCTTCAGAAGCAAGCAGACGAGCCCCGTGCTTGGAATGCGAATTTGCTGCGACGATTTTATACTTGATGATGAGATGTAATAAATGTACTCGAGTGACATTTGATGAATAAAAGCATGACTTTTCCAGTTCCACATTGAAGTTCACTCGTACGCATTCTCTGGCTTACAACCCCCAGTGGGTGTACGCCGTTCAACTTAGCTGCAAACCAGTTTTTGCCTAAGTTAAAAACGCTACTCCGAGTGAAGAGCGCCCCTCTCACTCGGGGGCTTGTCTGCGAACCAGTTTTCGCCCAAGTTAAAACCTACTCCGAGTAAAGAGCGTCCCTCTCACTCGGGGGCTTGGCTGCGAACCAGCTTTCGCCCAAGTTAAAAACTACTCCGAGTGAAGAGCGTCCCTCTCACTCGGGGGCTTGGTTGCGAACCAGTTTTCGCCCAAGTTAAAAACTACTCCGAGTGAAGAGCGTCCCTCTCACTCGGGGGCTTGGCTACGAACCAGCTTTCGCCCAAGTTAAAAACTACTCCGAGTGAAGAGCGTCCCTCTCACTCGGGGGCTTGGCTGCGAACCAGCTTTCGCCCAAGTTAAAAACTACTCCGAGTGAAGAGCGTCCCTCTCACTCGGGGGCTTGGCTGCGAACCAGCTTTCGCCCAAGTTAAAAACTACTCCGAGTGAAGAGCGTCCCTCTCACTCGGGGGCTTGGCTGCGAACCAGCTTTCGCCCAAGTTAAAAACTACTCCGAGTGAAGAGCGTCCCTCTCACTCGGGGGCTTGGCTGCGAACCAGCTTTTGCCCAAGTTAAAAACTACTCCGAGTGAAGAGCGTCCCTCTCACTCGGAGGCTTGGCTGTGAACCAGTTTTCGCCCAAGTTAAAACCTACTCCGAGTAAAGAGCAACCCTCTCACTCCGGGGCTTGGCTGCGAACCAGCTTTCGCCCAAGTTAAAACATACTCTGAGTGAAGAGCGTCCCTCTCACTCGGGGGCTTAGCTGCGAACCATCTTTCGCCCAAGTTAAAAACGCTACTCCGAGTGAAGAGCAACCCTCTCACTCGGGGGCTTGGCTGCGAACCAGCTTTCGCCCAAGTTAAAATCGTTACTCCGAGTGAAGAGCAACCCTCTCACTCGGGGGCTTGGCTGCGAACCAGCTTTCGCCCAAGTTAGAAACACCACTCCGAGTGAGAGCATCCCTCTCACTCGGGAGCTTGGCTGCGAACCAGCTTTCGCCCAAGTTAGAAATCTACTCCAAGTGAAGAGCATCCCTCTCACTCGGAGGCTTAGCTGCGAACTGGCTTTCGCCTAAGTTAAAACCCAGTTCAAAGATATGAAAGACTCGAAGGAAAGCATTCGATTAACTCCAGAAGTTCTAAAGCGAATACGAGTACTCGGGCCCAAAGCTCGAAAGAGTTTAACGATTACAGATCCACTCGGCATCCCGAGGATAATGGGTAGGACTTAAAGTTTTCTCACGCGGCTGTCGGGCTGGCCGGCTCGACGAAGGAATCCAGGTCGATGCCGTCTGCGATCCGAGTGGCCGCTTCGATGAACGTCTCCATGAAGTCCTCAAACTAGAGTTTCTTCGTGTTGGCGACTTGGAGAGACTTCAGCTTCTCCTCCTTGGCGTCCTTGCAGTGCACTCGGACGAGAGAAAGCGCCACGTCGGCCCCGCAGTGAGTAGCTGACTTCTTCCACGCTTGCACCCAACTGGGAATCTCGTTGAGGTGAGTCATCATCGCTTCCAGGTCGGTGTCGAAGGTGTCTTCAGGCCATAGCTCCTTGTCGATTCTCCCAAGTGCACCCCGCAGACGGATGATGTACCCTTGGACGTCTTCGATGCGAGTTTCCACCCGCAGGATGCCCAGAGCAGCTTTGTCACCGATGAGTGACCTGGAAGGATCCAGATCCCTCTCGATTCTGTTAGTTTCTAGATCGAAATCTCGGCAGTACTCTGTGAAGAAGAAAAGAGGAGAGTTGAACATCAGCATGCAAGAAGCTCATTCGGAGATAAGTTGAAATGCACTCGGACGCTATAAGTTACCTGCGAGCTTGGTGTACATCTCCTCTGTGAACTCCTCTATATGCTTCTCCAAGGCATTCTTCTTCTCGATCAGCTGGGTGATCTTCTCATTCAGAGTCTCCTTCTCTTTCTCATAGACTTCCGCCTGGGCCTTGAGCTTGCTCTCCCACTCGGTTTGCTGCTTCTTGAGCTCGAGTACCTCTTTCTTCAGTGATGCGTTCTCTGCTTCGAGCTTCCCGAGTGAGGACAGCTTCTCTTCGGCGGCCTTAGTCTTCTCCTTCGCCACTTGCTGCGCTCCCGCCAGCTCGTTATCCTTGTTCTCGAGTGCCTGCTTCATGGTATCTAAAGATATAGAAGTTCTGAGCCGCACTTGGAGTCGATGGTTTTCACTACGCACATCTGTTCGAGTGAAGTCACTCGGTTCAAAGAACGAAGAGAGGTAAAAGCGGAACGCTCAGTAACTAAAGCGTACCTCCCATGGTCCTGAGCTCCGCTTGAGCGCGCGCCGTGTTCCTCTTCTCCACCTCCAGATCCACTCGAAGCTGAGCCGTTTCCTTCTCCAGTGCCACGTACTGAGTCCCAAGCTCGCAAGTTTTCTGAAATACAAGAGAGAACAGAACAGTTAATGTCAAGAAATATTTTGAGTGCCCAAAGACCAGTACTCCTGGAAGGAACAAGCTTGACCAGTATCAAATCCTAAGTTCTAAGACTTCCGCCGACTGCCCGCAGTCGACGGTAGTCTCGGGGACTACACCCAGTGGGTGCACTCAGCGTGCCCCCACTGGAATGGTATCCACTCGGAACGGTCCGCCCGATCCGAGTGATGGCCAAACACAAAAAAACAAGACAAAAAAGTTCCGAGTGCCCAGAGATCGACGCTTCTGGAAGGAACAAGCTTGACCAGTATCAGATCCTAAGTTCTAAGACTTCCGCCGACTGCCCGCAGTTGACGGTAGTCTCGGGGACTACACCTAGTGGGTGCACTCAGCGTGCCCCCACTGGAATGGTATCCACTCGGAACGGTCCGCCCGATCCGAGTGATGGCCAGACAGCAAAAAAAACAACAAAAACAACAACAGAACAGGTTCTAAGCTCTAAGACTCCCGCCGACTGCCTGCAGTCAACGGCAGTCTCGGGGACTACACCCAGTGGGTGCACTCAGCGTGCCCCCACTGGAATGGTATCCACTCGAAACGGTCCGCCCGATCCGAGTGATGGCCAAACACAAAAAAAACACCCAGTGGGTGTACCAGGTATTTTCCAACTGGAATTCCTACTGAAGAAAAAAGACTCGGAGATCAACTTACAAGAACACTTACTCGAACGTTCTCCTGGAGAGCGGCACTGGCATCATATGCCAGCTTCCCAGCCGCGCACATCTCCCTGAGCCGTTGGGTCATCAGTTCCACCTGGATCATCGCCTCCTTGCTGGCCCCAGTTTGGTCCTCTGGCACCTTGTACAGATTGAAGATGTTGACGGGAGGAGTCAGAACCGAAGCCAGAGCAGTCGACAGAGCCGCAGTAGGACCAGCCCCAGCCTGAGAAGAACCCTGCCCCAGCGGCACGGTCAAGGCGGGTGCAGGTGTAGCTCGAGGCGCTTCGTGCGGTGGCGTCTTCCGTGTGGTGGCCTGAGGAGCAGTCGGAACCGGGGTCTCCTTCTCAGTGTCCCTCCGCGGCGGCTCTTCGTCATCATCTCCGACGTGGATGATCTCTGCAAGCACTATGTTCACTCAACGCAATCAGTCACAATGGACGATTCAATCGGATGAAGGCATTTCAGTCGGATGACAGGACGAAGCAAAAATGAAGTCATGGTTACCTTTTCGAGAAGTGGCCGCGTCTGCCGACTCGGCCTCGGCGCAGTCCCCGTCAGTCTGCATGGGAGACGCCGTCGAGGTTGCAGCACTGGTTCATAAGATGCACTCGGTCAGAAGAATCACGAAAGTTGACAAAGACAGAAAAGAAAAGCTGAGAAGGATACTCACGTTGAGGCGACAGGCAAAGTGACCTTGATCCGAGGCAGAGCCTTCCGAGGCTTGGGGGAGGCGACTTTGGGCTGCTTGGCGGCCTTCTCAGTCGGCGCAGGCGACGCCGTCTGAGTGCGCTTCGGAGCCTTAGCACTCGGAACCGCCTCCTTCTCCGGGCCAACACTCGGATCATGAAGTCATTTGGAGCGGGGCTCGGAGCGCAGCTCCGGAGACAGAGAAGACTCGACCTCATCACTCCCTTCCGAGTCCTCACTTCCTTCCTCGCTGTCCTCTGTGTAGCTGTCCCCGGCGCTGCCATGTTCGCTCTCCATGCCTCCGGCAAGCCGTTCCCCATTCGGCACAGGCGATAACATGTTCCGGAACTCCTGCAAGACATGAAGATTAAAAACAGACAGTTCAGTCTGTTCACTCAGATCGATCAGTTCACTCGGATAATTTGTGCATCGGTAATTCACTCGGAAATCCGTGCCTCACCTCCAATGGTTGGTTGTTGACGTCGTAGGGCGGGATCCTTCTTGACCCTCGCGGATTGTCACGTGCGCCAGTGATGCACCTGATCCACTGTTCCACCGTTTTCTCCTTGACGTCTTCCGGATGCACTCGGGTCGGATCGCTGGGTCCAGTATAGAGCCACATGGGGTGAGCCCGCTCCTGCAGTGGCTGGACCCTCCGACTGAGAAAGACCTCCAGAAGATCCAAGCCAGTCAATCCACCCTGAATCAGACTAACCACAGCGGTCATCAAGATCCCTACATCCGTCTTCTCCTTTTTATCAACCGTCAGCGAGGGAGGAGACTGAACCCTCTCAGTCGTGTAAGGAGGAAGGCCAGTCGACGAGCCCGAGCATGGCAGGTCGTTGTAGTAGAACCAGGTCGACTGTCAACCCCTCACCGAGTCGGGAAAAGACATGGATGGGAATGCACCTTTTCCCCTCATCTGAATACCTAAACCCCCGCACATCTGAATCACGTGGGTCATCTCTCCATCGGGGTCAACCTTCTTAACTGACTGAGATCGGCACGTGAAAATGTGTTTGAACAAACCACAGTGCGGTGGACAACCCAGGAAATTCTCACACAAAGAGACGAATGCAGCAAGATACATTATAGCATTTGGAGGCAGGTGGTGGAGCAGAGCACCGAAGAAGTTCAGAAATCCGCGGAAAAAAGGGTGGGGTGGCATGGAGAAACCTCGCTCCACGTGTGTAGTGAGGAGCACTCGCTCCCCGACGCGCGGCGCAGGCTCGGTCTCCCCTTCTTCCGGCAGCCTCCACGTTCCGTCGCGGATCAGCCCGTCCACGACGAGCCCGTTGATGTCGTCGTCCGTGGTGGTCGGCGGAAGCCAGTCACCCTGGATCCACCCGGGCGGGAGCACGGCTCGAGAGCTCGATGCCTTCCTCCCCTTAGCCGCCTTCTTCGCCTTCTCAAGCTTCGTCGTCTAGTCCTTCGCCATCGCCGCCGAGCTTTCCGACGACCAAAGGGGATTCGAGTGGAGTGGATTGCTGGAGGGTGGATCGAGCGGGCTGAGAGAGTAAGGGAAAAGGGGATCTGTCCTCTTTCCCTCTCCGCGCCGCGGCCTCTTATGGCATCGCTCGTTCCGCTCCCCAATCCTCTTCCGCGTGTCCCGGGCCCGCACATCTCCTCGAATCTCACTGGCGGAGTTGCAGCTGTACGTGGCGAGAAGTGGGGCGAAAATCGAGGCGTCACGCCCCACTTTCCCCACTCACCGCGCCGCAACCGTTCGCGTGCGCTCGTCACCGATTTCAAATCCCGCAAGATCCGGATTCTAGCTATCCGACAACTCGCCTTTGAAGACATTCCATAAACACGCGGATCCACTCCACCACCCGGATGAAGACTATTCATCTCACTCGGATGGGAACTACACACTCGGATGGAAACTACCCATTCGGATGGAGACTATTCATTTCACTCGGACGTCATATGGTCCAGAATCCGTCAAGGTGCCGCACGAAGACAAGGGCGTCTAAACGACCAGTAAGAGTTCTTGAGCGCCTCCGTAGCGCTCAACTCGCCTGGGAATACGCCTTGACTCGACCCGCCTAACCTCGACCGATTCGGGGGCTAATGATGAGGGCATGTACTAGGGATAGGGTAATAGGCCTGACCTATAGACCCTACCCTAGGACACCACACGTCTTATACTGGGCCCCAGGGCCAGATCAGCAACCAAGAATTCCGCAGACTGGCATTCACTCGGAGTTCATCAAACCACTCGGGAGGCAAGAGTTCACTCGACAGACTTGTGTCACTCGGAGCACCCGAAAGTCACTCGACCAGAGAAGACCAGGAGACTCTCGGAGCGCAACGGTCGGGAGGCACGTTCTCTCGTATTAATTGTAATCAATGCGCCCATTACCTGGCGCATTGACACCCCTCTTAACCCCTGGTAATGGCAGGCGTGCATGGGAGGGCTGGCGAGACTATATAAGCCACCCCCAGCTCCATTCCAACGGTTCGCATCTTTGTAAACCTATACACTCAAGCAATACAGCTCCAGAGCACCGAGACGTAGGGCTATTACCTCCACCGCTGAGGGGCCTGAACTCGTAAATCCGAGTGTAACACCTGCGCCGTAGCTAGGCTCTGCCCTCTCATTCGTACCCCTACACACTACCGTCAGGCTTGCACCCACGACAGCTGTCGTGGCCGCCACACCACCAAAGCCCGCCAGGGCCATTGACCGCTCCGCCACCGCGGCCCGAAGGCGGGTGGTGGCCGTCGTGGCTGCCACCCCACCGTCGGCCACCGTGGCCATCACCCGCTCCTCCACCGCGGCCCAAAGGCAGGAGGTGGCCGCCACCCCACCGTCGGCCGCCGTGGCCGCCACCCCACCGTCGACCACCGGGGTCATCACCCGCTTCACCACCGCAGCCCGAAGGCGGGATGTGGAGGCCCGCACGAGCATTAGCGACCTTGTCGTGCGCGACATCGAGTTCCTGCAGGAGGAGGAGGAGCGCCTGGTCGAGCACGCAAAGCGTCTTACCGCCGCCGTGGCCGCAACAGAAGCCGCCCCAGTGGCGCGGCATGCAGAGATATACGAGGAGTCCCACCACTTCGAGAGAGATCGTCTGGAGCGGCAGAGGGCGTTCGAGCTGGGCGTCGCTAAAGGTGCAGCAGCGGCAGGCGCCGGATTCCGCTTCTCCAGCTCGTCGGTAGGCTCCACCTCCTCGGCCTCATACTGAGCGCGCTCGGCAGAGGAGAGGCTGCTGGAAGTAGTACAAAGCCCCTCCGCATTAGTAGTATTTAGGGGCTATTTTGTTCAGTTCATCTGACTATAGATATGGTTGAACTGTACTACGTACTTAAATTTAGCTAGTATATATAGTTGAACTAGCTATTTCAGTACGTGGTTGGCAACAATTGGGTAAAAGTTTGTTCGGTTCAGCTCTCGAGTTGAACTGTTTGTATAAAGAACAACTGCTTAATTTATGAATGAAATCTATGCTTACTGAATTTCATTTTTACAAAAATTACAGTACTAGTGATTTTTAGCTGCAAAATTTGACAAATGGCAGTGTTTTTTTTTGTGAGGATCACAAATGGTAGTGTTACAGGTTGACAAATGGCAATGTTACTAGACTGACAAATGGCAATGTTACTAGATTGACAAATGCCAATTTTTCTATTTTGACAAATGGCAATTATACCCAATATGACAGATGCAAATCTTACCACATTGTTTGTACGTCGTTGCACACGGGTCATCATGCAAAATCGTTTGCGATGAAGAGATGCACAAAACCTGCTTGCCACATTTTCCCTTGGCTTAGCTGCGAAGGAACCCAGCTCTCGCTTTGCATACGGGTGTTCAGTCTGAAACGTTTGCGATGAAGAGATGCACAAAACCTGCACGCCACATTTTTCCCTTGGCTTAGCTGCGATGGAACCCAGTTCTCGCTTTGCATACGGGTGTTCAGTCTGAAATGTTTGCGATGAGTGTTTTATTCAGAGAAAGACATTGATGTTTTTTTTTTACTTTGGTAAGTCTATACATTCAGAGAAAAAATGCTAAGTTGATAAAAACCATAGATTTCATTCAGTGACATTGTGGTTTTACATTCATACGATCGGGATACAATATTAAACAAAAAAACTAATTGCAGCGGCGGCGTGCTGCCCCGGTGTTGTCGTCGTCCGGGATGCCGTTGTTCAAGTCTTCAAGCCATCCCAGAATGTTAGGGACTTCCAAATCCAAGATCCATTCGTCGCGCGATTGACGGGCGGGGCGCGGGGGGACGGCGACTCGCGGCGCTATGAGGTAGCGGTCGACGGCGGCGTCCCATGATGCTGAGGGGGGCGCGGCGGGTGCAGGCGCGCGCACGGGCAAGGGCATGGCTGGTGCAGGAAAGCACACGGGGACCGGCGCCGCGGTGGGTGCTGGGGCGCGCACGAGCACAGGCGGGGGCGCTGGCGCTGGTACGTACACGAGCTCGCGTGGGTCCGCGGGGACCTCGCTGATGCCCGCGGCTTCCAGCTCTGCGATGGTGCTCGGCGACCAGCCCGTCAATGCCATGGGGATGGTCGCTGGCGCGGGCGCGGGGATGGGAGCTGGGACGGGCGCGGGGGCAGCATCCGCCGCGGCCAGCTTGTTCAGGGCCATGTCCCTGAGGTCCCATTCCTCCTTATTTTCTATCTCCTCCGACTCGGAGTCGACTTCACCAAACCAGAAGACTAGTGGCAGATGATCCTTGTGCGCCATGGAGTAGGTGGAGCTCTGGAAGATAGGATTTGGGCGAGAGGGGAATGGGAGGCGAAGAGAGATCAGTAAGGCCACCTATTAAACCGTGGCTCGGGCGCCATTAATGGAGAAGTTGAGAGCGAGGCGGGCGGCGATGGAGGTCAAAGGGCTCGCTTCCCGGTGAGCCTACGCAGCGTACTGCTCGCACGCCTCCCGGTGAGCTTGCATAGCAGAGGACTGGTCACACGCCTCCCGGTCAGCCTGCGCATCGCAGGACTGGTCGCACGCCTCCCGGTCAACCTGCGCCGCGGACTTCGCTCGCATGCCTCCCGTCTACTCAAACAACTGCCCAGACGGCACCTCCTTGCCATTAAAAAAGTGGGACGCGTGGCGGCACGTAAATGATCAGTAGAACGCCCACGATTGAAATAATATTGTACAACCGTTTGGGATGATAACGTGACAACTATTTGTTGGCTGTTAATGTGTGCGCCTTCTCTCATATTGGACAAATTTTTTACCACAGCATGTTGGTGCCATTCCATGACACCATGCCAAGTCTCATGAATTTCAGACGAGTTTTGGATTTACTAGAATTTCAAAACCAAGTTCTCAAGTTTGCGGCCGAGCCACGAAGAGCCTAGGTGTTTGAAATTCATTCCCATTTCTTGCATGGGACCTAAACATGCAACCAAGGACACATATATGATTTTTCAACCCATTTTGGTGCACAGGAGCATGTGCATGCAGTTCAAATTTGCATTATGCACATAAAATGCCTAGAAAACTCAGTTAAAGTATAAAAATTTCCAAACGAACCACGAATAATTCCAAAATTTAACACGACACTCCTATTGGTCTATGTTACCTCTAGAAAAAAAATCAAGGCAAGAAGAGGCAACGAATGTCGTTTCATCCACAAAGGTGACACGTTCCCTACTAGAACCATGAGGCTTCTTGTGAGAAGCTCTGGTTTGTGAGAAGCTTATACCAAAACCAGCCCCAAATGGGACAAAAAATTTACCACAGCATGTTGGTGCCATTCCATGATAGCATGCCAAGTTTCATGAATTTCAGACGAGTTTTGGATTTACTAGAATTTCAAAACCAAGTATCTCAGCGTTTGCGGCCGAGCCATGATGCCGAGGTGTTTGATATTCATTCCCATTTCTTGCATGGGACTTAATAATGCACCCAAGGACACACATATGATTTTTCAACCCATTTTGGTGCACCGGAGCATGTGCATGTAGTTCAAATTTGAATTATGCACATAAATGCCTAGAAAACTCAGTTAATGTATAAAAATGTCCAAACGAACCCGAATAATTCCAAATTTTAACACGACACTCCTATTGGTCTATGTTGCCTCTAGAAAAAAAATGAAGGCAAGAAGAGGCAACGAATGTCGTTTCGTCCACAAAGGTGACACGTTCCCCATCGGAACCATGAGGCTTCTTGTGAGAAGCTCTGGTTTGTGAGAAGCTTATACCAAAACCTGCCCCAAATGGGACAATTTTTTTTACCACAACATGTTGGTGCCATTCCATGATAGCATGCCAAGTTTCATGAATTTTTGACGAGTTTTGGATTTACTAGAATTTCAAAACCAAGTATCTCAACGTTTGCAGTGGAGCCACGATGCCGAGGTGTCTGAAATTCATTCCCATTTCTTGCATGGGACCTAAGCCTGCACCCAAGGGCACATATATGATTTTTCAACCCATTTTGGTGCACCGGAGCATGTGCCTGTAGTTCAAATTTGAATTATGCACATAAAATGCCTAGAAAACTCAGTTAATGTATAAAAATGTCCAGACGAATCCCGAATAATTCCAAAATTTAACACGACACTCCTATTGGTCTATGTTACCTCTCGAGAAAAAAATCAAGGCAAGAAGAGGCAACGGATGTCGTTTCGTCCACAAAGGTGACACGTTCCCTACCGGAACCATGAGGCTTCTTGTGCGAAGCTCTGGTTTGTGAGAAGCTTATACCAAAACCTGCCCCAAATGGGACAAAATTTTTACCACAGCATGTTTGTGCCATTCCATGATAGCATGCCAAGTTTCATGAATTTCAGACGAGTTTTGGATTTACTAGAATTTCAAAACCAAGTATCTCAGCGTTTGCGGCCGAGCCACGATGCCGAGGTGTTTGAAATTCATTCCAATTTCTTGCATGGACCTAAGCATGCACCCAAGGACACACATATGATTTTTCAACCCATTTTGGTGCATCGGAGCATGTGCATGTAGTTAAAATTTGAATTATGCACATAAAATGCCTAGAAAACTCAGTTAATGTATAAAAATGTCCAAACGAACCCCGAATAATTCCAAATTTTAACACGACACTCGTATAGTTTTATGTTCACTGCAGACAAATGTTCTAGCAATTCAAACACTGTCCTTTGCCGCTGTGACCCCATTCCGTATTTCAAATCAAGATGAAAAATCAAGTACATCACACACAGTTTATTATCACCAACCGTGTGAGATGCAGTAAAAAATATCTTGGTGCACCGTCATATATGGCTTACGCGAGAAGGTTCGTCGGCAATAGTCCACAGCCGGCTTGTCAAGCAAACTAGCCCCCCAAATATCATTTCACTGTTCAATCATCGCCGGTCAAAGATGGGGACGTGGACCCGCGTCGTGAGGGCAACTTCGGCGGCCCACTCCGGTGAGAGCGCGGTCGCAGCCTCCATGAGCATGCTCACAACCTGCATGAGCGCGGCCGCAATCTGTGACCAGGCGGCTGCGGCAGCCGAAACGGCCGCTACTGCAGCTGAGATGGTGGCAGCAACATCTGCGATGGGGATAGCAAATGGCGAGAGCGGGACAACAGTTGTCCGTTCCGCGGTGACCGGCTTAGCCCTAATGGAGGCCTCCCACGCCCATGTCGAGGCCGCCCACGCCCAGCTCCCGGCGGTCACCGCACAAATCACACGAAGCTTCTCCGACAATGGTCGGCATCCCACGGCCGAAGAGTTGGCAATCGCCGAGAGCGTTCGAGCAGCCGTCCGTTCATTCACGGCATACATTGCCGTGATGGAGCCCGTCCAAGCCCAGACCGCGGCCGCCCATGCCCAACTCATGGCGGCCTTTTCCAAAGAGATGGCGGACGCGGATGGTGAGATGCTTGCCGAGTATGGTGCGATGGATGCCATGGAGCCCCTTCCCCAGGAGATCGTCGGGCGCGAGCTGGACATGGAGGAGGAGGCGGAGATCGACAAGCGCCAGGCGGAGGAGTAGTCTTTGTTTAGAGCGCCGGTCTTTTGTTAGAGTAATGTTTAGGTTAGCTAGCTCTGTTTAATTGCTGAACTTGATCGATTAAGAAGTGTGGGTGTTCTGTAGGCTCTTTTGTGTACCCAAATTATGCAATGACGTGGATGACCACTGTAACCAGGGAAATTCGAACCAGAATTTGCACTTTCAAACTCATC
Source organism: Elymus sibiricus (assembly GCA_039707655.1). Taxonomy (NCBI): domain Eukaryota; kingdom Viridiplantae; phylum Streptophyta; class Magnoliopsida; order Poales; family Poaceae; genus Elymus; species Elymus sibiricus. Next base: position 329,614,310 of record CM077666.1, on the reverse strand, counting down.
ACACACGGGGTAAGCCATATGAATCATTTGTGATGTTCAGATATCGTACACAGTGCTGAATAAGGGACCGTGTCTGATGACACTTCACGCGCCAGTTTTTCGCTGCACAGAGCGAAAATTTTCGGCATCCGCGGAAATATCTACCTCCCATGCCCCCTCCTCCTTACCAAAAGCCACATTTCCCCTATTTCCGCCTTCCATTCCAAGTTCAAACCTTCACTGCTTGCTTGCAGTGCCGCCGCCTCGCCGGTGAAGCTCCTTCCTGCTACTCGACCTCGTCGATCTAGTCAGGTAATCCACACCCGACCCCCATCCTCCACCTCCTTCTACATCCCACATGCCCCGACCACCGGCGCGACACCTTCCACCCAAATCACCGACCCATCCTCTTAATAAGCGCCGCCCTAAGCCATGGTGCACGCAGTATAGCCAGGAGCTCAAGGAGCATCTGGCAGCGGAGAAGCAAATCGCGGCCGCACGCGCGGATGAGGTCGCGATGGCTGCCATGCGTGCCGACCCCTAGATCTTGGAGGAGCACCTCGCTGTCGAGGCCACCGTCGACGCCTCACGCGCGAACGCCGCCACGCGGTTGGCTGCTTTAAACGACAGTTCGTGGCGTTTTCTCGAGGCCACCGTCGGTGCCTTCGACGAAGACTACGAGGTGTTTTCTCAGCGTGCCCGTGCTTACCTCAACTCCAGAGCCAGCAGGTTGGTGCCCGGAGCGGCTCAGGCGACTCACCACTACGAGGAGGGCACCCATGATGTGGAGGCCTCACTATCTTCCAAGTCTAAGGAGCCCATCGTCATCGATATCTCCGACGATGAGGAGTAGCTTGTCTTTTTAGCTCACTACAAGGACCTATGTTCAGCTAGCTAGCTACGCCTGTTAAGCATGTTTGGTTTACCTGTTGCATGTGTTGCTCCTGCCTTTCCTTTACAAATTCTAGTGAATTGTCCTATGTACTCTTACTATGCAATCTGATCCTCTAGTATATATGTTCTATATATTGTGCAATGTGGTGCTGAGTTAACTGTTTGGCTATTTTTTTGTCATGTTCAGTTAACTGTTTAATTCAATTTTGCAATGTGATGCTCAATTCTTGTGGGTGCAATTTTGTATTCTCTTGCATGTGAGAAATAATCGAATTTGGCTGTACAAAATACATGAGATACAAATACAATTGCTATATTTCCAAGTTGTTAAGCATACTAGGTTTGGTTAACTGTCTGATCTTGTAGTATGTTCTCTTGTGCAATGTGGTGCTCAGTTAACTATTTGGTTCATTTGTTGTGGTGCTTAGTTAACTGTTTGGTTCAATTCTGCAATGCGATGTTCAATTGTCGTGGGTCCAATTTTGTATTGTTATGCATGTGAGAAATAAATCGTATTCGGTTGTACTAAATACATGAGAAACATATACAATTGCTATATTTCCTAGTTCTTAAGCATGCTTGGTTTGGATAAATGGCTTTTCCATGTGGCTCGAATTAATCTGCTGAATCTGCAATGTGTTTATTTTTCATCAACATATTTTACTGATAGTATGCCAACCCTCACTTAACCTGATCAATAACTACCTTATATGTGTTGCAGGGAAACAATGGGAGGCACTGAGGTTTATGATACGTCTTCGTCGTATCTATAATTTTTGATTGTTTCATGCTAATATCCTACAATTTCCACATACTTTTGGCAACATTTTATATGATTTCGTGGACTAACATATTGATCCAGTGCCTAGTGCCAGTTCCTGTTCGTTGCATGTTTTTTGTTTCGTAGAAAATCCATATGAAACGAAGTCCAAACGCGATAAAAATTTACAAAGATTTATTTTAGAATATATGTGATTTTTGGGAAAAAGAATCAATGCGAGAAGATGCCCGAGGGGCCCGCAAGGTCAAGGGGCGCGCCCCCCTACCCAGGGCGCGCCCAGCAGGCTTGTGGCCACCCCGTAAGGCGGTTGGGGCCCTTCTTCTGCCGCAACAAATATAATATCCGGCAGAAAATCCCCTCAAAATTTCAGCCCAATCGGAGTTACGGATCTCTGGAAATTTAAGAAACGGTTTTCGACCAGAAAACAGGAGCGCGAAACAGAAGAGAACAGAGAGAGAGATCCAATCTCGGAGGGGCTCCACCCCTCCGGGATCCATGGCGGCCATGGACCAGAGGGGGAACTCTCCTCCCATCTAGTGGGGAGGCCAAGGAATAAGAAGAAGGAGGGGGGCTCTCTCCCCCTCTCTCCCGGTGGCGCCGGAACGCCGCCGGGGCAACCATCGTGATGGCGATCTACACCAACAACTTCGCCGCCGTCAACACCAACTCTCCCCCCCCCTCTATGCTACAGTGTAACACCTCATCTACCTGCTGTAATCTCTTCTTAAACATGGTGCTTAATGCTACATATTATTATCCAATGATTTGTGGCCATCCTATGATGTTTGAGTAGATTCGTTTTGTCCTATGGGTTGATTGATGATCGTGATTGGTTTGAGTTGTATGTTTTATTTTGGTGCTGTCCTATGGTGCCCTCCGTGTCGCGCAAGCGTGAGGGATTCCTGCTGTAGGGTTTGCAATACGTTCATAATTCTCTTATAGTGGGCGGCTAGAGTGACAGAAGCTTACACCTGAGTAAGGGGGTTATTGCGTATGGGAGTAAAGAGGACTTGTTACTTAATGCTATGGTTGGGTTTTACCTTAATGATCTTTGGTAATTGTGGATGCTTGCTAGAGTTCCAATCATAAGTGCATATGATCCAAGTACGGAAAGTATGTTAGCTCATGCCTCTTCCTCATATAAAATTACAATAGTGATTACCGGTCTAGTTATCGATTGCCTATGGACAAATCCTTCTCTTGTGTTACAATATCTTTCTACTAAACAACTAACTTTTATTATCTTGCAAATTACTCGTAGTTTTATTCTCGCTAAGTACTCCTAGTTTTATTCTTGCAAAGTAGGTCTAGCATTACACCTACAAAGTACTTCTAGTTTCATACTTGTTCTAGGTAAAGCAAACGTTAAGTGTGCGTAGAGTTGTATCGGTGGTCGATAGAACTTCAAGGGAATATTGATTCTACCTTTAGCTCCTCATTGGGTTTGACACTCTTATTTATCGAGAAAGGCTACAACTGATCCCCTATACTTGTGGGTTATCAAGACCTTTTTCTGGCACCGTTGCCGGGGAGCAATAGCGTGGGGTTGATATTCTCGTGTGCGCTTGTTTTGCTTTATCACTAAGTAGTTTTTATTTTCTGTTCCACTAAGTAGTTTTTATTTTGTGCTCTTGTTTTCTATCTTTAGTTATGGGTAGGAAACGTAAAATACCAAAAAAAATAGTTGTACTTGCTAAACCAATGGTTGAAGAACCACCCAAAATCTTTCATACTGCTGAAGCTTTCTACTTGGATCATCTTCGATCCATTTGTGCTCATGCTGAAAACCCAACTAGCTTAGTTGAGGGAAAATCATTAGATGAGCATGCTTATTTTGTGCGAGACCGCTTGTCTCAAAAAGGGAAACTCTTAAGGTATCAAATTAATTGTTTGGAATGCTATGCTTGGAATTTATGCGAAATACATGATTTTACTTGTTGTTCTGAAAACCCTAAAAAACACCTTTAGTACCAATGCGAGTTTAAGGATAATGGAATCTTATCTTCTTATGCCAAAGGTGTTTATAGTTACTATGATATTGAACAAATTCAAGAATTTGTTGCTTTTAAGGGTGCATATGAAATTGCTTCTTTGATTGAAAAGTGTGATGCTACTCTTTACAAATCTAAATTTTTTGCCACACTTAAATATTGCTATGAAAACTATGCTTCTAATGCTTATGTTAAAGAATATATTGAGGACACCTCCGCTGTCCAAGAAGAGACTAATATTTTGCAGGCTCCTATGGAAGAAGAAATTGATGACACTGTGAGCTCATTAGATGAAAAAGATGACGAGGAGAGCGAAGAACAAAAGGAGGAAGAGCGGATTAGCTACCCGTGCCCACCTTCTAATGAGAGTAACTCTTCAACTCATACATTGTTTAATTTCCCTTTGTGCTTACCGAAGGATGAATGCTATGATGATTGCTATGATCCCTTTGATTCGTTTGAAATATCCCTTTTTGATGAAATTGATGCTTGCTATGCTTGTGTCCATGATGCCAATTTGAATGATGCTTATGGAGATGAACTTGCTATAGTTCCTTATGTTAAACATGAATTGTTGCTATTGCACCCACACATGATAGTCCTATTATCTTTTTAAATTCTCCCAACTACACTATATCGGAGAAGTTTGCGCTTATTAAGGATTACATTGATGGGTTGCATTTTACTATTACACATGATGATTTTGATGAATATAACATGCATGTGCTTCCTGCTCCTACTTGCAATTATTATGAGAGAGGAACTACATTTGCACCTCTCTATGTTTCCAATACGATAAAATTGCAAGAAACTGTTTATGCTATGTATCGGCCTTTATTATGTGTTCATGAATTGTTCTTTTATGACATGCCGATGCATAGGAAGAGAGTTAGACTTCGTCATTGCATGATATATGTTGCTTTGTGCTCATTACTAAATTTCAAATCATTGTAAATTAAAATTGGCTTTGATATACCTTGGAATCCGGGTGAATCGATTACTTGAGCACTGTATGCCTAGCTTAATGGTTTTAAAGAAAGCGCTGCCTGAGAGACAACCCAGAAGTTTTAGAGAGTCATTTTATTCTGTTGTGTGCTTTTAAAATATTTAAAAAAAATATAGAAGGGAACCTAAAACTTTTCAAAAAAAGAAAAGTTAAAGTAAGAAAGACAAACACCGTTGAAGTGCGGGATGTCCTTGAACTTTGTTCATGCCTATGGAAACTTTGTGAATCTTAATTACAGAAAATTTTCAACAAAAATAATCATCCCCTTGTACAAATCCATTTTATTATACAAATAATGTGCCAAGATTTACCTTTAGGATGTTTAAATTGCTTCTTTGGTGTATGCTGTGAAAAAACAGAAACTTTTTCTGTAGTGTTTGAATTTTCATATTTTACTGGAACGTGCAAAAATTCTGAAATTTTTACACAGTACTTCTATGCATTTTTTTTATTTTTTCCTAATTTTTCAGAATTTTTTGAGTTACAGAAGTATATGTTTCATCTACATCTTTACAGACTGTCCTGTTTTCACAGATTGCTGTTATAGTTTCTTTATTTGCGTATGTTTGAAATCTTGTTGAGCCCCATTGACTTGGGAGCCATAGAATTGTGATAGCATACAGTGGGTAATGTTTGATTATAATTATACAATAATGTTACAGCAGGACATGATGGGATTTGATGTTATATGTACTAACCCCTCTAATAAAAAGTCCGATTAAGTTTTGTGTGGATGAAGTGTTCGAAGATCGAGGAGGTATCGATATGAGGAGAATAAGGAGAGCAAGAGTTAAATCTTGGGGATGCCCAAGGCACCCCAATTAAATATTCAAGGAGACTCAAGCGTCTAAGCTTGGGGATGCCCCAGAAGGCATCCCATCTTTCTTCAAGAACTATCGGCATGTCTCGGTTTTTGTTTTCTTCACATGATATGCGTAAATTCTTGGAGTGTCGTGTGCTTTTTATTTTTATTTTAATAATGCACCATCCTGGTCTGAGATAGTCCTTGGTTGATTTATAGAATGCTTCATGCACTTCACTTATATCTTTTGAGTATGGCTTTATAGAATGCTTCATGTGCTTCACTTATATCATTTGAAGTTTGGATGCCTGTTTCTCTACATATAGAAAACCGTTATTTGTAGAATGCTCTTTTGCTTCACTTATATTTATTAGAGCATGGTCAAGTCTTTTGTAGAAAGAATTAAACTCTCATGCTTCACTTATATCTATTTAGAGAGTCAACAGGAATTGGTCATTCACATGGTTAGTCATAAAATCCTACATAAAACTTGTAGATCACTGAATATGATAAGTTTGATTCCTTGCAATAGTTTTGCGATATTAAGATGGTGATATGTGGGAGGTACTAGTGAATTATTGTGGTTTAGTAAGAATATTGGTGTTAAGGTTTGTGATTCCCGAAGCATGCACGTATGGTCTATCGTTATGCTAAGAAGTTGGAGCATGATTTATTATTGATTGTCTACCTTATGAGTGGCGGTCGGCGATGAGCGATGGTCTTTTCTTACCAATCTATCCCCCTAGGGGCATGCGTAGTAGTACTTTGCTTCGAGGGCTAATAAACTTTCGCAATAAGTATGTGAGTTCTTTATGACTAATGTGAGTCCATGGATTATACGCACTCTCACCTTTCCGCAATTTGCTAGCCTCTTCGGTACCGTGCATTGCCCTTTCTCACCTCGAGAGTTGGTGCAAACTTCGCCGGTGCATCCAAACCCCGTGATATGATACGCTCTATCACACATAGGCCTCCTTATATCCTCAAAAACAGCCACCATACCTACCTATCATGGCATTTCCATAGCCATTCCGAGATATATTGCCATGCAACTTCCATCATCATCATATACATGACTTGAACATTCATTGTCATATTGCTTTGCATGATCGTAAGATAGCTAGCATGATATTTTCATGGCTTGTCTGTTTTTTGATATCTTTGCTACGCTAGATCATTGCACATCCTGGTACACTGCCAGAGGCATTCATATAGAGTCATATTTGTTCTAGTATTGAGTTGTAATTTTTGAGTTGTAAGTAAATAGAAGTGTGATGATCATCATTATTAGAGAATTGTCCCAGTGAGGAAAGGATGATGGAGACCATGATTCCCCCACAAGCCGGGATGAGACTCCGGACGAAAAACAAATTAAAAAAAAGAGAGAGAAAAAAAAGGGGCCAAAAAAAAGGAGCCCAAAAAAAAGAGAAAACAAAAAAATGAAAAAATGAGAGAAAAAGAGAGAAGGGGCAATGTTACTATCCTTTTCCACACTTGTGCTTCAGAGTAGTACCATGTTTTTCATATAGAGAGTCTCTTATGTTGTCACTTTCTTATACTAGTGGGAATTTTTCATTATAGAACTTGGCTTGTATATTCCGATGATGGGCTTCCTCAAATGCCCGAGGTCTTCATGAGCAAGCAAGTTGGATGCACACCCACTTAGTTTCATATTGAGCTTTCATACACTTATAGCTCTTAGTGCATCCGTTGCATGGCAATCCCTACTCCTCGCATTAACATCAATTGATGGGCATCTCCATATCCTGTTGATTAGCTGCGTCGATGTGAGACTATCTTCTTCTTTTTGACTTCCCCTTATTAATCTCTACCATTATATTCTATTCCACCCATAGTGCTATATCCATGGCTTGCGCTCAAGTATTGCGTGGGGGTTGAAAAAGCTGAAGCGCGTTAAAAAGTATGAACCAATTGCTCGGCTTGTCATCGGGGTAGTGGATGATAAATACTTTATGTTAAGAAGATGGAGCACGACAGGATTATATGATTTTGTAGGGATAACTTTCTTTAGCATTTTTATTTTGAAAGGCATGATTGTTTGTTGGTATACCTGAGTATTGATGTCTTTATATCAAATTATAGACTATTGCTTTGAATCACTCGTATCTTAATATTCATGCCATGATTAGATTACATGATCAAGATTATGCTAGGTATCATTCCACATCAAAAATTATCTTTTTTATCATTTACCTGCACGAGGACGAGCAGGAATTAAGCTTGGGGATGCTGATACGTCTCTGTCGTATCTATAACTTTTTATTGTTTCATGCCAATATCCTACAATTTCCACATACTTTTGGCAACATTTTATATGATTTCTTGGACTAACATATTGATCCAGTGCCGAGTGCCAGTTCCTGTTTGTTGCATGTTTTTTGTTTCGCAGAAAATCCATATCAAACGAAGTCCAAACGCGATAAAAATTTACAGAGATTTATTTTGGAAAATATGTGATTTTTGGGAAAAACAATCAACGCGAGACGATGCCCGAGGGGGCCACAAGCTCGAGGGGCGCGCCCCCCTACCCAGGGCGCGCCCAGCAGGCTTGTGGCCACCCCATAAGGTAGTTGGGGCCCTTCTTCTGCCGAAAGAAAGATAATATCCGGAATAAAATCCCCTCAAAATTTCAGCCCAATCGGAGTTACGGATATCCGGGAATTTAAGAAACGATTTTCGACCAGAAAACAGGAGCACGAAACAGAAGAGAACAGAGAGAGAGAGAGAGATCCAATCTCGGAGGGGCTCCTCCCCTCCGGGAGCCATGGCAGCCATGGACCAGAGGGGGAACTCTCCTCCCATCTAGGGGGAAGGCCAAGGAATAATAAGAAGGAGGGGCGCTCTCTCCCCCTCTCTCCTGGTGGCGCCGGAACGCCGCCGGGGCAACCATCGTGACGGCGATCTACACCAATAACTTCGCCGCCGTCAACACCAATTCTCTCCCCCTCTATGCAGTAGTGTAAGACCTCTTCTCCCCACTGTAATCTCTTCTTAAACATGGTGCTTAATGCTACATATTATTATCCAATGATTTGTGGCCATCCTATGATGTTTGAGTAGATTCATTTTGTCTTATGGGTTGATTGATGATCGTGATTGGTTTGAGTTGTATGTTTTATTTTGGTGCTGTCCTATGGTGCCCTCCGTCTCGCGCAAGCGTGAGGGATTCCTGCTGTAGGGTTTGCAATATGTTCATAATTCTCTTATAGTGGGAGGCTAGAGTGACAGAAGCTTACACCCGAGTAAGGGGGTTGTTGCGTATGGGAGTAAAGAGGACTTGTTACTTAATGTTATGGTTGGGTTTTACCTTAATGATCTTTGGTAGTTGCGGATGCTTGCTAGAGTTCCAATCATAAGTGCATATGATCCAAGTACGGAAAGTATGTTAGCTCATGCCTCTCCCTCATATAAAATTGCAATAATGATTACCGGTCTAGTTATCGATTGCCTATGGATAAATCCTTCTCTTGTGTTACAAAATCTTTCTACTAAAAACTAACTTTTATTTATCTTGTGAATTACTCATAGTTTTATTCTCGCTAAGTACTCCTAGTTTTATTCTTGCAAAGTAGTTCTAGCATTACACCTACAAAGTACTTCTAGTTTCATACTTGTTCTAGGTAAAGCAAACGTTAAGTGTGCGTAGAGTTCTATCGGTGGTCGATAGAACTTGAAGGGAATATTGATTCTACCTTTAGCTCCTCGTTGGGTTCGACACTCTTATTTATCGAGAAAGGCTACAACTGATCCCCTATACTTGTGGGTTATCAGTTTACCATCGACGTTCGCACATGCATGGTCCTTTGTCTAATAGCACATTATTGTGCAATTGCAGGAACCATTCTAGTATTTAGTTTTTTAACAATTTGGTCTTGCACATGTAGGTCCTGCTATCAGAGGTTTTGACCCACTGTTCGACCCATTTTGCATATGGGGAAATGAGATGTCCATGAATATCAGTCAAGTCAAGAAACTCAGAAAGATTGTGAGGATAAAGAAACTAGCGACAAAAAACAACAAGATCTTTGTCTGCACAATGAAGAAGACATCAGTGAACTACAGGATGGTACTAACTCTTATACTCCCTCTGGTCCTTTTTAGTCTGCATATAAGTTTTGTCCGAAGTCAAAGTATCTCTACTTTGACCAAAGTTATAGAAAAAAGTATCAACATTCAAACTGCAAAGTCATTATTTTTAGATGCATTATGAAATACAATTTTATAGTTTACATATTTGGTATCATGGATGTTGATATTTTTTAAAATAAATTTGACGAAACTTTACAAAGTTTGACTTGATACAAATCTAATGCGTGCAGTAAAAAGGACCAGAGGGAGTACCTTGTTTTTTTATTCCTTTGCGCCATTTCAAAATTTAGAGAAGATATTTATGCATATCTTTGTTTTCAGGCCTTTCCAAAGCAGTTCATAGATGATTACCTCTCAAACCACCTGTATGGTCAAGAGGCGAGGAAGGTGTTCACACAACACCCACGGTACAATATTGAAGTCTTCCTCAAGAGGATGAAGGATGGGCGGTCAATCATCCACAGGCACTGGCCTAAAGTTGCAAGGACATTCAACATCATTGAAGGCTCAATATTCGCCTTTCGCTTCTGCAGTTTTCCAGATGAGATTCATCTGTCTATCTACCATCTATGATGCCAATTTCCAAAGGTTTTAGATGTTGCATGTGAAACTTGGTGCTGTTGTGTAATGGGGTAGCTAGCTATATGCCTATATGGCGTGAGTGAGTGCTGAAGCTATATGATGTTGTACTCTGATGTATTTCAATTATGAAATCCTGGTTCCGTAATACGAAAATGAAATATATTGTGTGTTTATTATGAAATGTAAATTTGATTACTAAATGTATTAATAATAATAGGCCAATTAGCCTGCTTATTGGGTTTTTCTAGTGCAAACGGTTATTAAGACAACACCATGGGCGATGATCTCAGACAACCCACACAGTTTATAGGAAGTAAACGTGTTGGATCAATGAACAATCACACACGACTTCCTCTGGACAACTGTTTGCATTAGGCCACCTTGCACAAACGTTTTCCACATAAAAAGTGTGTGTGATGGACAGCCTATGCCACGCAGTTTCTTCTAGACACCGTGCGTGATGCATTCAATAACACAAACGATAAAATTATTACTATCGTCTGCAATGGCAACGCTATCACAGACGATGTGATGCGGAAAACTGGGTGCTTTGTATATACGAACGGAAACGTTTGTCTGGGATTCAATGTGTGGGATGTATATACGAACGGAAACGTTTATCTTGGATTCACTGTGTGGGATGTACATACGAATGGAAATGATTGGGCCAGTATAATTGTCTGCGATGGCTCACCCGATCACACACGAGCTCTTTTTGCCCGCGTGTGTGACCAGAGGCCCTATCACGGACGGTTTCTGGGTCGTGTGGAAAGGACCCCCCTATCGCACACACAGGTAAGGCGACGGTTTAAAACTTCGTCGCTGAAAGGGGGTAAAAACCGTTTGTATAGCAGCTCACTGTACTAGTGGTTCTTCTAATGTCATACCCTCAATGTTGTTTTAGGACTATCGTTACACTTAACGATATCCTAAGATCCGGAAAACGTGATCACCAACAACACTTGAGCTAGTCTTAGAGGCGAGACCGGGAACCTATTGTTTACCGTTTTATCATTTCACACGTGCATATGAGTTTTGCACTGAATCGCATATTCCAGGATCATAGCAGTTATAACATGAAATATAAACTCTTAATTTATGAATAATGGAAATATAATAATACAATATTATTGCCTCTAGGGCATATTTCCAACAGTCTCCCACTTGCACTAGAGTCAATAATCTAGTTAGCACATTTTCATTAACACCAGTGGCAATCCGGTGTTTGTCCATGCTTTGCTTGTGGTATAGCCTTTGTCCTATCAGATCTTAACAACTTCAGATCCGCATGTATTCTATGCATCTATCATGCTTTCACAAGAATTCATAATTTGTGTGAAACCGGCTTTGTATATATATTGAATCACTGGTAGAACCTTTGATTCCTTAGACTGAGTTATGGAACCACTTATTAAGAATAGTGTTCCAATGATACAATCATCTAGAAACCATACCAAGCTCATAAATGAACTTCTGATTCATTACCCTCCATTGTTGCTTCTAAAGCGACAATATACTCAACCTTCCGTTATAGAATTCACCACAGTAATTTTCTAGGACCAATTCCAACTTACTGTGCCACCATAAATCATTTTGAAATAAAAAATCGCTTGGAGCACAGATGAAGATTTTATCGATGTATCACTTACAATGAGCCTGTATTTGATGTAACTCCTTACAACAATCTTTTCATTTTCTTCGTGTGCGATAAAGATTTTGTTAATACTTAACGACATTGTTGTACTATGATCAACAATTTGACCATACTAGTAACTTTTACTCACAACTAACTTGAAGTACTGGAAATATCTGGTTGTTTACATACCATGGAATACAACTATGTTTGAAATCATATTTTGCTCATCAGTATTTCAGGATACTGATTCTTGCTAAAAACTCCTTCCATGTGACATTGACAAGAAACTCTTCTTAACATTTTTCATACTAAACTGCTTTAGTATTCTGTCAATATGTATTTTGGCTAAGCCCGATTAGACACTACTATCTCCATAGATCATTATGCCTGATACCAGGACTATTCATTGCCTAAGTATTTTACTGAAAAACTAGTTTCAATAAAGTCTTAATCTATGTCAAGAAATTTACATAATTTCCAATCAACAATATGTCATGCACATATAGTGTTTTAGAAATATTATCATGCTCCCACTTACTTTCTTGTAAATAGAAGCATCTTCGCTTTATTCGATGAAATCAATTTATTTGACCATTTCATCAGTACAAAGATTCCAACTCCACTATGCTTGCTTCAGATCATTATAGGATCTCTTGAAGTTTGCACACTTACTAGCATCCTCTGGATCAACAAAATTACCTTGGATCGTATCAAATATACAATCTTGGTTCTATTTCCATCTCATGGGAATCATTTTGACATCCATCTATTATATCTCATAATTGAATATTTAGTAATTGCTAGTTCAACCCGAACTGACTTTAAGTATTGCTATGATGAGACAATCTCGTCATAGTCAATTCTTTGATCTTGTTATAAACTATTTGTAACAAGTCAAGCATTATAAAACATTTTTATTTTTGTCAGTTTATAGATCCTTTACTATTCTTTAGACTCTATGTCTTTTGAAGGGTTCATCAAGTTCTAAGCTTGAATTATGTGAATGGATAATATCTCGGATTATGTTGGCATGTAGCCAATTTCCGGAGTCAGGGCCCATCAACGCTTCTCTGTGAATTATAGGTTCATTGTTTGTCCAACAATATTTCGTCTGCACCCCACAAAGGTCTACACGAATTTTCCCAACCTATATAGTTCAGCTGCAAGTTCGACCGAAGTCTCATGTAGAGGTTTCTGTGTCAGTCGCGGTAAGAAATTTTAGAACCACTTCTAGCGTTTCTTTTCTTTGACCTGATCACGAAGATTCTATAATCTCGTCGAGTTGCACTATCCTCCCGCTCACTCTTTTGCGGAAAACAGTTTCTTCAAAATTTCCGCACTCTGTGGCAAAACACTTTGCCTCGGCGTAGTGATAGAGGAATACCCAACTATTTGGGATAACCTACAAAGTAGCACTTATTTCAAAAAATTTGGTGGCACTTATTTCAGTGTAAAAGCCACAGTCTCTAAAGCATCACATTAAAAGTATATTGGCGAAATAATTAATGTCATATTTGATCTCACCATGTCATACATAGCTTGATTGCATCTACTCAAAACACTCTACTCTTAGCAGTGTTCCAGGAGTTGCAAGCAATAAAATACTTTTCATAGCTCATCAGACATTCGCTAAACTTGTAAATCAAATATTCCTTTCGGCAATCTAATTGAAGAAACATAATTTTCTTGTTACAATAAATTCTACTTCATTCTGAAAACCTTCTGAAACATTTCAAAAGATCCAGTTTTATGTCTCAATAAGTAAATATAAATATCTACATGAGTCATCCTTGAAGATAGATAAATCCACTGCTTTCTACAACACTTATTGGACTACACACATCAATATGCATATTGCCAATTATTTTGTTGCTCGTTCTCTATGGCCTATGAACGGTATTTTAGTTTACTTCACTAATTGGACAAAATTTGCAAGTGTCAAATGATTCTTAATCAGATGACTTCAAAATTCATCACTATGAAATTTCTCCATGCCGGTTTCTCCAATGTGACTAAATGCAGTGCCACACAAATGTGGTATTCTTTTAGTCTTGCAACATTTAGCGTTAGTGTTATGGATGTTCAATTTTATTATCAATATTCATAACATACATCTTATTCACAATAGGTGTATGGTCTTTTGTTCATAACATCGAACAACTATTGTTCTCTCATGAATAACCTCCTTGCAACTTCTATGCAATGGGCTAGAGTGTACAAAAACTCTAAAATGAATTTTGATAATAAATACATAGGAAATACACTAATGGAAATACTGTAACCTTTTACAATCCATCAAATATTTTAACCTCGCTATTTATTGGTCATTTAGGCCGTTCAAAGTTTCTTGCAACGATTCGTAATAATATGCAATCGAATCGATATCCTTGTGATCAACCTTTTAACCACAATACCGAAGAATCAGTGATCAACAAATTGATCATATTTCCCAAGAACAACACTTTACTTCACCAAACATCTCTACATCTCATAACTTGTATGACATTCATACCTGAGCTGGACATTCCAGTCTTCTTTTCTTTCTGCCTTTTACTTTTATAGTTTTACTTCAATATTTCTCTCACTCTCAGAAGAAGCATCAACTTTAAGAGTGGCGTGAGCCCCGAACTTCCCTAGGCGTGTAAGTCTCATTACATCCTTCGGTTTTGTTCTTTCTCTATAAGTTCTGGTCAACACATGACTGGTGTTCTTTCGGATCTTACGCATTTCAGTCTTAAACATAGTTGAACGCTTCACTAGAACTTGCAAACAAAACACTTCTTTATATATTGCATATCTTTTAGCCTTTGTTTGTTTCTAAAAACAATTTTCAGTTCCAAGAATATCACATAACTATCCCAAACATTTTGAAGTTCGAGTTTCTCGGAAGCAAGCAGACCGTAATGCTATTCTAGCTTTTGGATCGAAGGACGTGAGTCTCGTTATCCACAGCATCAGCAAGAGAGTATTGTAAACATGCAGTAGGACAAAAATCCTTCTTGGCACTTTTAGAGGACGATCCTCTCAAACATAAAGTTTCAACCAGATAAATAATAGTCAATCAATTTCAACAACAAAGGTGGAACCGTGAGACATAATTCTACAAATATAATGCAAACTACACATAGACATTGTTCATAATTAATTTGCACTAGTTATTAAACTTAATTAATACATAATAGTGCTCCCACTCAAATCAATATCTCTCATAATTGATGGTGAGTGATTCAAGATCCAAGTCTAGTTCTCAGCCATTGATGTGGACATCACTGATGACGAGAATTTTGACCGATGGGCAAGCTTTTGCCGATCATATCTCCATATGAATCTTGTTCATCTTTTGATGCTTCATGCTCCGAGCTCAGAACGATTCTGCTAGAACTTCAAGACAACCAAGTGCAATATGCATGCATGGTCTGACCATCCCCGTCTTACACCTCACGTCCCGTTTGTACTCATGTGGACATGACGCACTCCGGAATGCTACGTGTTATAGACGGTTGCAACACTGGGAAGAGCACCTTTTAACTTGATATTTACTGTGAGAGATCACCCTAATAATTGACTACTGCGCAATCAAAGGGTGCAAACAACAAAGAGATAAACATCTCAGGCAATTCATAATAGCATGATATGGTATAGCCCTGGGCGCCGGGAGTCCTCCATGATCGTCTTCAATCTCCAGTTGAAGCGACGTGATGGCCAATATTTCGTTGCCGTGGCAACCGTTTCAAAAACATTGCCGTGGCGGTAATCTCAGAAAACATTGCCGTGACGACCATTTCAGAAAACGTTGCCGTGGCACCAAAATCTGAAATTCCGCCGTGGCATGAAATTATAGCTCCTCGTCCCGCGCCTGGTACACCTTCTCCTCATCGGGGTCCTCTGTGTACGTCTTGCCACCGTCACCTGTGACCTATCTCTACGATATTTACATTAAGGTGGCAATCTCGTGGCTCCAGCCATCATGCCATGACGCGCAGGCCACTTAACATTACAACATATAACCATCTCATACATAAACTCATTATCACGACGAAGGCTATACCACATCATATGCAAACCCTGCAAAACCAAGTTAGACGTCCTCTAATCGGTTTGGCCAATTTTAATTATGTGGCTTCTAGGGTTTCCGGATAAACCTAGCTACCTACGTGCACACCATAAAGTGATAATCCTTGTTGCTAGATTAACTTTCGGGGTGTGTGAAAGAAGAGACTTAATTAAAAATCTCGTTCCCCCACACTAAACTTTGTCTAATATGCGTGACCCCCTAGAAGATCATCCATCTTCATCGCCCTCTTGCGTACACGATGGTTCACTATTCTTGACTATGGTGAAGCCCAAGGAAATGTTAGCAGATCGTCGACAGCCAGAGCCGAGCGATTGTCAGAACCTTGTGAAAAGCGACACCATGCCGTCAATGAACTAAACAGAAGCAACACTCGAGGGAAGCATAGCAAGAACATCACCCTCACAATCACATGTGATCTAGATCAAAACCTGCATCTACTCATAGAACCGCTCATGATGCCACTGTTGGGAAACGTAGTAGAAAACAAAAATTTCGCCCTACGATCACCTAGGAACAATATGAAGATGCATATGGGGTTTGGATCAACGATCGTTACCGACTCCGGGAGTGCAGCGGAAGTAGACGAGTCGGTGTAGATCATACTTGGAGTCCCTCGAACCATAGATGAACGATCCCTCATACCGCCCATGAAAAGTCCCTCGAACCGAAGACCAAAAGCACGGCCTCTCTACTTGGTTGCAAGCGTGCAGCCTTCATGATCCGGCAGCGCTTCACCGTCCAGAGCTAATCGTCACCGGAGAATTAGAGGGAGGAGATTAGAACCACACTGGGCTTCTAATTATGAGGACAAGAGGATTAGCCAAGCTCTAATTAGTCAACTAGGACCAACTAGAACATGAAATAGAAGAACTAGAGGAGGCTCCAAAAACTGTGTGTTCAATTGGGCACCAAACCTCCACTATATATAGGTTAGAGGGGAGAGGGAGGGCTACCACCAAGGAGGGAAACCCTCCTTGGGTTGTCCAGACAAGGGGAGGAGGAGTTGGACTCCTCCCCCACTCATATTCGGCCTCCTTCCTTAGGGAAGGGGCGCCTCTCCCTGACAGTGTCCTGGACTAGGGGGTACTCACCACATCGTCTCCCGACCAGGTGGGTTGAGCCGAGGACCCCCATGGCGGTTCACTCATGGGCCACTTCGGGCAGCCCATGATGCATACAAGGAAGACTCTACAAGACTTGGTGCACAAGCCGAAGACTCTCCTAAACCCTAGGCATCCGGTACATTATATAAACCGAGGCCAGGCTAGTCAATAGAGGAACAGATATTCATTAGAACAATCTCGTGGTAGATACATGTACTCTGTACTACACCCCATATCAATACAATGAAAAGCAGGACGTAGGGTATTATCTCTTCATGAGAGCCCAAACCTGGGTAAAATCCTGTGTCCATGTTACCATCGCTCCAAGACGCCTAGCTTAGGACCCCTACTACGAGATATGCCGGATTCAGGACCGACACTCCCCACTTGGGCCCTTGTGGCCCAAGTTGCTTTCCACCTCTTGGCCTTTTTGGGCCCATTGATATTAAATTAAATATAAAATTGTTCTAAATACTTTCAGACCATTTTATATATAATTCAACATCCTCGGAAACATTTTCCACCTATATATTATTTATCGGTAATACCCGGTATTACCCGATATTCACCGAAACCCTTCCGGCTCGAAACGCTTTCCGATTCTCTCTGAACTATTCCTAATATTAATGAAACAATTCCTCAAATATATTCTCATCACTCCCATCCTACTAACACTCAGCAGATCATGATTGCCTTAAGCTTGTGACCTTGTAGGTTCGGTAAATCATAGACATGAACGAAACCCCTTCGTTCAATGACCGATAGTGGAACCGTGGACATCCATATCGCTCCCTATGATTACACGAATGATATTCGAGTGAACCTTTGGTTATCATGTGATGTTCCCTTTGCTTCACGATACTTTACAAAACCCGGTGTGCATCGGTATCCTCCTGAGTCATCACCATGCTCACTATACCGTTGCTCCCGTTACCGGTTTTGTTCTGCTTTCTCGTTGACGTGTTCCGGCATCCCCGTGACGTAGTCACCTATGTCTGGCCAGACGATGATGGATGCCGTCACACTGAGAGGGCCCTAAGAATATCTCTCCATCGTCGGAGGAGCAAATCCCACTCTCGAGCTATCCGGTCACTTGTCAAACTTTCCGGTGAGCCTGAAAGTTGTCGTTATGATCACCTTGTTACAGATGACGTTTGAGCAACCCCAAAGCCCACCGTCTGGTAGGAAGTGACCAAGACACTCTCATGGTCCGAGGAACTAAAACACATGCTAACACTCCATGTTATAACAGATGATTTCAGACGATATAATCACAAAGTATAATAGACAAGTTTGGGTCGATTCAATATGATCGCTCTTCTAATGTCATACCCTCAATGTTGTTTTAGGACTATCGTTACACTTAACGATATCCTAAGATCCAGAAAACGTGATCACCAAAAACACTTGAGCCAGTCTTAGAGGCGAGACCGGGAACCTATTGTTTACCGTTTATCATTTCACACGTGCATATGAGTTTTCCACTGAATCGCATATTCCAGGATCATAGCAGTTATAGCATGAAATATAAACTCTTAATTTATGAATAATGGAAATATAATAATACAATATTATTGCCTCTAGTGCATATTTCCAACAATCTGTTACCGCTACTTTTAGTACTTGCAGAGAATACCTTGCTGAAAACCGCTTATCATTTCCTTCTGCTCCTCGTTGGGTTTGACACTCTTACTTATCGAAAGGACTATGATTTATCCCCTATACTTGTGGGTCATCAATTATGTTAGCAATTGCTGCAATTTTCGATTATGAAATCTGGCAGATGGATGTGAAAACCGTGTTCCTTAATGGTTTCCTTAAGGAAGAGTTGTATATGATGCAACCAGGAGGTTTTGTCGATCCTAAGGAAGCTAATAAGGTATGCAAGCTCTAGCGATCCATCAATGGACTACTGCAAGCATCTCGGAGTTGGAATATACGCTTTGATGAGGTGATCAAAGCTTTTGGTTTTATACAAACTTATGGAGAAGCTTATATTTACAAGAAAGTGAGTGGGAGCTCTGTAGCATTTCTAATACTGTATGTGGATGACATATTATTGACTGGAAATGATATAGAATTTCTAGAAAGCATAAAAGGTTATTTGAACAAGAGTTTTTCAATGAAAGACCTGGGTGAAGCTGCTTACATATTGGGCATTAAGATCTATAGAGATAGATCAAGACACCTGGTAGGACTTTCACAAAGCACATACCTTGACAAGATTATAAAGAAGTTCAAAATGGACCAGTCGAAGATGGGGTTCTTGCTTGTGTTGCAAGGTGTGAAGTTGAGTAAGACTCCCCGACCACGGCAGAAGAAAGAGAAAGGATGAAAGCCGTCCCCTATGCCTCAGCCATAGGCTCTATAATGTATGTCATGCTGTGTACCAGACCTGATGTGTGCCTTACCATAAGTCTGGCAGGGAGGTACCAAAGTGATCCAGGAGTAGATCACTGGACAGTGGTCAAAAATATCCTTAAGTACCTAAAGAGGACTAAGGACATGTTTCTCGTTTATGGAGGTGACGAAGAGCTCGCCGTAAAGGGTTACGTCGATGCTAGCTTCGACACTGATCCGGATGACTCAAAGTCTCAAACCAGATACGTATTTATTTTGAATGGTGGAGCAGTCAGTTGGTGCAGTTCCAAGCAGAGCGTCGTAGCGGGATCTACATGTGAAGCGGAATATATAGTTGCTTCGGAAGAGAGCGCAGGAATGATTCTGGATTAAGGAGTTCATATCCGATCTAGGAGTGATACCTAGTGCATCGGATCCAATGACTATCTTTTGTGACAACACTGGTGCCATTGCCATTGCAAGGAGCCCATGTTTCACAAGAAGACCAAGCACATCAAACGCCGCTTCAACTCCATCCGTGATTACATCGAGGGAGACATAGAACTTTGCAAAGTACATACGGATCTAAATGTTGCAGACCCATTGACTAAACCTCTTGCACGAGCAAAACATGATCAACACCAGAACTCTATGTGTGTTAGATACATTACGATGTAAACTAGATTATTGACTCTAGTGCATGTGGGAGACTGTTGGAAATATGCCCTAGAGGCAATAATAAAATGGTTATTATCATATTTCCTTATTCATGATAAATGTTTATTATTCATGCTAAGAATTGTATTGACCAGAAACTTAAATACATGTGTGGATACATAAACAACACCGCGTCCCTAGTGAGCCTCTACTAGACCAGCTCGTTGATCAAAGATGGTTAAGGTTTCCTAACAATAGACATGAGTTGTCATTTGATAACGGGATCACATCATTAGAAGAATGATGTGATGGACAGACCCAACCACAAGCTTAGCATCAGATCGTATCACTTAGTTTATTTCCTACAACTTTCTTCATGTCAAGTATCTGTTCCTCACACCATGAGATCATGCCACTCCCGGATACCGGAGGAATACTTTGTGCGCTATCAAACGTCACTTCGTAACTGGGTGATCATAAAGGTGCTCTACAGGTATCTCTGAAGGTGTGTGTTGAGTTGCATGGATCGAGACTGGGATTTCTCGCTCCGTGTGACGGAGAGATATCTCTGGGCCCTCTCGGTAATACAAGATCACAAGAAGCTTCATGTGACTAATGAGTTTAGTCACGGGATCTTTTATTACGGAATGAGTAAAGAGA
The DNA here is from genome assembly GCA_039707655.1 of Elymus sibiricus. NCBI lineage: Eukaryota > Viridiplantae > Streptophyta > Magnoliopsida > Poales > Poaceae > Elymus > Elymus sibiricus. Next base: position 329,593,694 of record CM077666.1, on the reverse strand, counting down.
CTTGCCTTGTCGGTAACGAGATTGAACTAGGTATGCAGATACCAGCGATCGAATCTCGGGCAAGTAACATATCGCCAGACAAAGGGAATTGTATACGGGATTAACTGAATCCTCGACATCGTGGTTCAACCGATAAGATCTTCGTTGGACATGTAGGAATCAATATGGGCATCCAGGTCCCGCTATTGGTTATTGACCGAAGAGGTGTCTCGGTCATGTCTGCATGTTCCCGAACCCGTAGGGTCGCACGCTTAACGTTCGTAGCGCCAGGGTAGTATTGAGATATTAATAGTGGAAAGTCCAAAGGTTGTTCGGAGTCCTGGATGGGAACCGGGATATCACGAGGAGCTCTAGAATTGTCCGAAGGTAAAGATTTATATATGGGGAGTCATATTTTGGTCACCGAAAAAGTTTTGGGTTTTGCCGGCAGAGTGTCGGGAGCCCCGGAAGGGTTTCGGGGGTCCACCAACCCCGAGGACCCACATGGGCTGTAGGGGGGCGCCCTGGCCTAGTTGGGCCAGGCGCACCAGCCCCCCAAGGTGCCCATGCGCCAAGGGTGGGCAAACCCTAGGGGTGGGAGGCGCCCCACCTGGCTTGGTGGGCAAGCCACCCCCAAGGGCTACGGACTCCCTCCCTTGGAGGAGGGGCTAGGGCTGGTGCCCTGCTACTTGTGAGCTGCGTTGGGATTTTCCCCGAAGAGGAAGGGTGAAGCAATATAGTAGCGGATAGTATTTCCCTCAATGAGAACCAAGGTTATCGAACCAATAGGAGAACCAAGCAAATCCTAGTCAAGCAGTACCTACACATAAGAGAGCAAATACTTGCACCCAACGCGGGCAAGAGGGTTGTCAATCCCCTTGAACTCGTTACATGCAAAGATTAAATCTGATAGTGATAGATATATAAATTGAAAAGTAAATAAAAAATAAAATAATTGCATCAAAGTAATTTAGGCTTTTCTAATATAATAAAAGTAGACCCGGGGGCCATAGTTTTCACTAAAGGCTTCTCTCTCGAAACATAGCATACAGTGCTACTTTGAAGCACAAGTGTGGTAAAAGGATAGTACCAGGAAGTGCAATTGTTACGCCCTCTGCTCGACCATGCACTAATCATACACGCAAACGTGCACGCTCGAGATCAGAGACGCACGGGAAGATATCACAACACAACTCTAAACTCAAATTAAACATAAATCTTCATATTACAAACCAGGGGTCACGAGGACCCGAATACATAAGTCATACACACAAATGATATCTGGGTACAGACATAGTTAGTCAAGTTTTGCCTTAAGAAGGCTAGCACAAACAGCGACACTGATCGAAAAGGCGAAGGCCTCTTGCCTAGGGCCTCCGAACTACCCCTGGTCAGCTGGCTCAACCCAGTAGTACGTGCCTCCGGGGCTCTCCTGGTAGTAGTCTCCTGCGGTGGCGGCTGGCTCCAGAACTCCATCGTCTGATCGCAGCAATCAGGTATGGGGAAAAAGATAGCAAAGCAACCGTGAGTACTCATCCAAAGTACTCGCAAGACTGACATCAGAACTATACTAAGTATGCATCGGTATCAAAGGAATGGGGCTATATCTTTGGACTAAACTGCAGCAATGCTGGAACAGAGGGGGGAGAAGCCTAGCCTATCGAAGACTAGCATCTTGAAGCAATCTTGCAGCATCAGAAGAGAGTAGAACATAGTAACATATATTAGTGGTTATATAGTAGCAGCGCCCTGAGATCCTTCCTCGACTCCCTGCAAGAAAGCGATCCCGAGAGCAGTATTAACAGTTTAATATTAAATCAGCATCAATTTGTAGTTGTAGTGGATCAGGATACAACTCTGAGCGTCCTGTTACCGTGGACACGGCTATTCGAATAGATAACTTCCCTGCAGGGGTGCACTACTGTTACCCAACACGCTCGATCACATCTGGCCAGACACACTTGCTGGGTAATACCCGGCCTCGGGTGATCGACACGACGCAGTCCTACCTAGGCTCAGCAGAGAGGTCAGCACGCCGGTCTAAATCCTAAGCACGAAGGGGTCTTGGGCCATCGCCCTTTGCACTCCTGCACGTTGCGAGACTGGTCGGGGCCCAAGCGCGACTGTGGAAACACCACAGACGTAACCAGCTCACCCCAACAATCAGCCCGCATCTCTGAGCTGTGACGTCTGAAGAGCTTTCGGCTGATACATACGATGTAGAGGGTCCCATAACCATTATCCCACGTGGTGGTAGTGCGTATAAGACCAATGACCCACTCAGATCAAATACCCAAATCCGTTAGGCGTATTTAGTAGCTCGCAGAGATGAATAGGATTACTGTCGCTCTGACTTGGTAACACACGGCTCGCGGGTGCTCTTGGAGCCGACCCGTCTTTATCAAATGACGGTAGTAAAGTCACAGTACCCGTGTGTCCAAAGTATCGAGAAGGAATCCGAGGAATCACCCTTGATGGATCCCCACTCGAAGTATCGGTCAAGGTGAACCCGGAGGAATCACCCTCGATGGATTCACACAAGAGGAGTTGCACGACGGAAGCTTTATCGGAGGTGATGAAAGAGGAATCACCCTCGATAACCACAACCGGATAGCTATTCTACAGAGGCATCATCTGAAGTGAGATAAGAGGTATCACCCTCGGCACTCGGTGGTAGCTCTGCAGAGTCGAACAACTTAGGGGGAATGTGCGGTGATGTGTTGGTCTCTGACCGTCGATCACACTGATCGGGTCACTGGTGTAAAAGCGTGGCAACAAGGACAAGGGTGTGGGGCCATTGATGTATCACTAACCAGCCTACACTAAGCATATAGGATAACAGGTAAAGTATCAACAACAAGTTACAAAACCAGGCTATGCATCAGAATAGGAACTATTGGAATAGTAGCAGGGGCAATTCTAATGCAAGAATAAGAGGGAGAGAATAGGCGATATCTGGATGATCAAGGGGGTTTGCTTGCCTGGAAGCTCTGCTGAGAGAGGCTGGTCATCGAAAGGCTGCTCGTCTAGAGCGTAGTCGTACTCAGCTGCGTCGGCGGCGGTCTCGGTGTCTATCGGGAGAGAAGGAGGGGGAAGAAACAATAAATTCACGGCAACAATGCAACAACGATGCATGACATGCCTAAATGATATGCAGAGGTGATATAATGTCTATCTAATTGTTTTAGAAAATTTAGGAATTTATCTAGAATTATTTTATTAAAGGTTATGCACTATTCATTTAACGAATACGGGCAAAAGTCCCATGTTCATCTAGATAGGAGTGATAGTCAAGCGTTTTGACCACATATTCGGATTCTTCATATTTTTCTGATCATTTTTCATATATAAATTATTTTCATCCGAGTTACGGTTTATTTTATATGATTTTTCAAAGTTTTAATCATTTTCTGGAATTTCTGGAATTATTTAAATCAAATTATCCAAAACAGTGCAACAGTGATGTCAGCATGACGTCAGTGTGACGTCAGCGGGTCAAACCGGCTGACCAGAGTCAAACCTGACCGGTGGGACCAAGTGGTCAGTGACTCGGCGGTTAATTAGGGATTAACTAAACTAATTAAATATTAATTAGGCGGTGGGGCCTACTGTTAGTGACTAATTAGTAATTAATTTAATTAACAAATTAATTAACATTTTATTTATTTATAAAATCATTTTATTACATGTGGGACCCGCATGTTAGTGGCTGGGTCAGCACAGTCAGCAGTTGACTAGGTCAACCCAGTCAACTGGGGCCAGTGGGGCCCATGGTCAGCGACCCAGAGGCGGGCCCGGCCGTGCCACGTCGGCGGTGGCCAGCGGGAAGCCGCCGGCGACGTCGAAACGCGGCGGCGTCCTCGGGAGGTCGTCGGGTTTCGTCCACAGGGCGCCAAATCGCGCGCGGGAGGGCGCGTTCGAACGTGTCGTCGACGGCGCGTCGAACTGTGGCGGTGCCGTCGCCGGAGACGGCCGGAATCGACGCCGGTGACGAGGTCAGCGGCGGAGCATTTCGGGCGACGGTGGATTCAGCGTTTGCGGTCACGGCGAGGCGCGTGGGCTAGCGCGTTGGGGTCCTACGGCTGCGCTGAGCTCGATGCCGAGCTCGAATGAGCTTGACGGCGACTAAATGGACAGCGACGAGCTCGTCGGCGGAGCTGGGTTCGGACGGCGATGATAGAGGCGGCTACGAGCGCGGAGAGAGAGGGGGAAGAGAGGGGAAACGCGCGCAAGCTCACCGGGAGCCTGTAGGTGAGCAACGTGGGCGCGGGGGAGGCTCGATGGCGACGAAATCGACGGCGAGGCGGCGGCGGCCGTAGGAGGAAGATGAGCTCGGGGAGGACGCTACGGTGGCTCCCGGCTTCGGTTCATTGGCGCGGTCGAAGCAGTCGACGACGGCGAGCACGGAGGACAGGTCAGCGAGGCGAGGCGACGACGGGGACCGTGAGATCGACGGCGATGGCGGGGGAGCTCTCGGGCGAGCTCGAGAGAGAGCGAATGAGAGAAAGAGAGGTGGGGGAAAAGATCTCGGGGGCGGCTAGGGCGTTCGCGGTGGCGTCCTTATCCCTTAGGGGCCCTGTAGCGACGCGGTCGGCGTGCGGGCGCGGCTGCGACGGCGACCGGCGGGCGGGCGCGGGCGACCGCGGATGAGCAGTAGGAGGAGAAGGGGAGTTGGGCTGGGCCGCGTTCTGGTTTGACTTAGGCCCAGTTAGAACCGGCCCTTTTCTATTTTTCCTTTACTGTTTCTGTTTCCTCCTTTTTCTTTTCTGTCTTGCAAAAAGTCTGACCTCCATTTCAATTTTATAAAACATGGGAATTGTCCATTTAAATACTAGGCAATATAACTCACTGCCAGAAAAAGGTTTGGTGACAATATGATTTTATTTGATTTTTATTTAAATGAAATGGATTAATTATTGCTGTTTTGGTACTGTTTTGATGATGTTAGAGTCCTCTAGGCATTTTAGGTGATGTTGTTTTTCTTAACAAAATTAGTTATGGATTATTTGCTATTTAATGAACATTTTAGTTTCCAAATTGGAACAACTTTTATTTTCACTTCAAATTTGAATTTCAATTTGAATTGGAATTTGAAATGAGATATGATGCAAATGATGATCAAGCACTATTAAGCATGGTGACTTGGCATTATCAAAAGGTGATCACTGTAGCTTAATTACATGGGGTGTCACAACTCTCCTCCTCTAAAAGAAATTCTCGTCCCGAGAATTAAGAGGTAGGCTGAAAGAGAGCGGGATACTCTTCACGAAGACGATCTTCGCGTTCCCAAGTGGCTTCATCTTCAGAATGATTCGACCACTGAACTTTAAGGAACTTGATTGCCTTCTGACGGGTTTGACGTTCAGCTTGATCAAGAATGCGGATCAGATACTCTTGATATGAAAGATCCTCTTGCAGCTCAAGCATTTCATGATCCACTGCTCGGATAGGATCCTTGAAGCAGCGACGGAGTTACGATACATGGAAGAAATCATGAACTTGAGAAAGGTTTGGAGGCAATTCCAATTGATATCCCACTTCTCCTCGTCTTGCAAGAATATGGAACGGGTCAATGTAGCGAGGAGCTAACTTGCCCTTGATCCCAAATCGATGAGTGCCCTTCATCGGAGTGACACAAAGGTAAGCTTGTTCGCCAGGTTGATAGACCATTACCTGGTGTTTTCGATCATAGTTGCTCTTCTGACGAGACTGAGCAGCTTTCAAATGTTCACGGACAATGCGGACTTGTTCTTCAGCTTGTTGAATGATGTCCGGACCAACGAGTGACCGTTCCCCAGTTTCTGACCAATTCAGAGGGGTTCGGCACTTACGTCCATAAAGAACTTCAAATGGTGCCATCTTCAAACTAGCTTGATAGCTATTGTTGTATGAGAACTCGGCATATGGGAGAGATTCCTCCCATTTCTTACCGAATGAGATGACACAAGCTCGAAGCATATCTTCAAGCACTTGATTGACTCGTTCAACTTGTCCCTGGGACTGGGGGTGAAAAGCGGTGCTGAAGGACAGATGAGTTCCCATAGCTTCTTGGAAACTGTTCCAAAATCTTGAGGTAAAGAGGCTGCCACGATCTGAACTGATCTCCAACGGAACACCGTGGAGTGACACGATTCTGGAAACATACAAGTCTGCTAATTGACTAGCAGTGATTGTCTCCTTGACTGGCAGGAAGTGAGCTACCTTTGAGAATCGGTCAATGACGACAAAAATAGCATCATGACCCTTCTGCGATCTGGGAAAACCAGTAATGAAATCCATTTCGACTTTGTCCCATTTCCATTCAGGAATATCAAGGGGTTGTAGAGTTCCAGCTGGCCTTTGATGTTCTGCTTTGATGCGACGGCAAACATCACACTCAGCAACATAGCGAGCAATGTCTCACTTCATATCAGGCCACCAGTATCTCTGTCGAATGTCTTGGTACATCTTGGTGCTACCAGGATGAATTGAAAGAGGCGTATCATGAGCTTCTTTCATGACGCGCGGGGTCAGATCCAGATTGTCCTTTCTAGGAACCACTAAGCGATTTTTGAAGAACAAGGTGCCATCAGCATCAATAGTGAAGAATGAGGGCCTTCCCCTTTTGAGATCACACTTAATCTTCTCGACTTCAGAGTCAGCTTTCTGTATATGCTTGATGAGGTCCTTGAGATCTGGTTCAACAACCAGGGTATTGAGATGACCCTGTGGGACAATGTGAAGGTTCAACTTGCGAAGTTCTTCGTGGAGAAGGGGTTGTACTTGCTGAACCATGAGGTTGTTGCAATAAGACTTGCGACTCAAGGCATCGGTCATTACATTATCCTTGCCAGGGGTATAAGAAATATCCATGTCATAATCAGCTATTGTCTCGAGCCATTTCTGTTGACGGAGGTTCAAATCTGGTTGAGTATACAGATACTTCAGACTTTGGTGGTCCATGTATATCTCGCAACGATTACCGAGAAGGTAATGTCGCCACAGCTTCAGAGCATAGATTACTGCTGCTAACTCGAGATCATGCGTTGGATACTTATCTTCGTGAGGACGCAATTGACGAGAGCCATAAGCAATCACTTTGCGCTCTTGCATTAGGACACAGCCTAATCCTTGACGGGATGCGTCGCAATATATCACAAAGTCCTTGCGGGAATCAGGGGGAGCTAGCACTGGGGCAGAAGTCAACTTATCTTTAAGTGTCTGAAAACTTTCCTGGCATTTTTCCGTCCACTCAAACTTCTTGCCTTTGTGAAGCAAATCAGTCAGTGGCTTAGCAATCTTGGAGAAGTTCTCGACGAAACGGCGGCAATAGCTGGCGAGACCGAGAAAACTTCTGACTTGCTTGACATTCTTCGGGGGAGTCCAGTCAAGAATAGCCTGAACTCGTTCTGGGTTAACAGCAATTCCATCCTTGGAAATCACATGACCAAGATAAGTCACCTGAGATAACCAGAATTCACACTTGGAAAACTTGGCATAAAGCTGGTGCTCTCGAAGTTTCTCCAATACAAGCCGAAAATGTTCGGCGTGCTCTTCTTCATTCTTGGAAAATATAAGGATATCATCCAAATAAACCACGATGAACTTGTCGAGGTAGTCCATGAAGATATAGTTCATCGACCGAGAGAAGGTTGCTGGAGCATTAGTTAATCCGAAGGACATGACGGTGTACTCGTATGATCCATAACGAGTAACGAAAGCGGTCTTCGGAATATCCTCTTTACGAACTCGGATCTGATGATAACCCAACCTTAAGTCGAGTTTAGAGAACACAGAGGATCCAGCAAGTTGATCATAAAGATCGTTGATCCGGGGAAGTGGATATTTGTTCTGGATTGTTTTTTCAAGGATACGTCAAAGATTGACGCATCAGGAGCATAGATAGAAGGAGCCAAGATAGGCATATCGTTTGTTACAACCTAGCCACGGCTTAGAAAGCCAGAAAGATTTACATGCGGATCACTCGCCACTATCCAACCTATCTAACGTACATGGCAGTGAGCCTTGCTCACGAAGCAGGCCCGCGGCCCTCCAATCCTGGCCCTCTAACTCGATCCTCCTAAGCACGACGTCCGCCGAGGGGGAAGCGCCGTTGAAGACGATGTCGTTCCTGTGCTTCCATATCGTCCATGCCACAAGAGTTACCACCGTCCATGTCTCCTTCCTTAGTTGCTTCTGCGGGCTGAGAGATGTCCACCATTGCACCAAGTTGGCATCCACCGTTGGCATCCAAGTTGGCTTTCCCCAAGCGTTCGTGATGCTGGTCCACACTTGCCGCGCCAGCACGCAGCCCAACAATAAGTGGTCGATGGTCTCCTGAGCTTGATCACAAAATGGGCATGTTGAAGGGTGCGGCAGCTGGCGTCTTTGTAGTCTATCGGTCGTCCAACATCGGTTCCTCGCCGCAAGCCATGCAAAGATCTTGCAAGTGGCCAGCGCCCTAGACCTCCAGATCTGAGTGGCACCATCGGCCTCAATCCTGCCCGCGAAACACGCCCTGTAGGCCGATTTGGCTGAAAATTGACCCGTGTTTTCCCAAGCCCAATGTATCCTATCCTCCATGCCTTGTGTGAGAGCCACTTCCTGGGTCCTGTCCACCAGTGCAATGAACTCGAGCAAAGCTTGCGCGGTCATATCTGGGGAGACATCCTTCCACCAGCCGTCCGAAATAGCTTGCTTAACCGTCTTTAGCCGTGCCGGTTTCCTTACGAGAGCGTAAAGGTTGGGCATCAGGTCTTTGATCCGGCCATCCCACAACCACCAGTCCGTCCAGAAGCGCGCTGTTTCGCCGTCGCCGAGCGTGCACCTCGTTGCCGCTTTGTAGATACTTAGTGAATCGTAGGAGACTTGCAAGTTGAACTCGCTCCAAGGTCTGTGGGGATCCATTCTCTCAAGCCAAGGCCATCGGGCACGAAGGGCAGCGTTCAGCAGCCGGAGATTGGGCACCCCCAGGCCACCGAGCTCCTTTGGCGTGCACACGTGGTCCCAGGCCACCAGGCAGTGTCCACCTTGCACGTCGCGACGCCCTTTCCACAGAAAGCCACGGCATATCTTGTTGGCCGCGGCAATGGTCTTGACAGGTAAGTCGAGCGCCATCATGGCATGAATCGGCATGGATGCTAGGGTGGTACGCAGGAGCTCAAGCCTGCCGGCACGGAAGAGCAGCCTGGCCTGCCAGGCAGGCAGGCGGTCAGCCATCCTGTCGATCAAATACTGTAGCTGGGCCGCCGATATCTTCCGCAAGCCTAGCGGTAGCCCAAGATACTGGCAAGGCTAACCCAGCACCTGGCACTCCAACTCGGTGGCAATCTACAGAACTTGCTCCTCGGTGCATCTAATTGGGTGGGCGGAGCTCTTTATCAGATTAGTGTGCAACCCTGAAGCCAGGCCGAAATCTCGTAACAGCACGGTGCAGGCCCTGAGGCTTTGCAGATCCGGTTTGATGAAGGTGACCACGTCGTCGGCATATATGGAGGTGCGGTGGCGGAAGCCCGTGGGCACGAGCGGCTGTAAGACGCCAGCCGTCGTGGCCGAACCCAGCAGGTGGTGGAGCGTCTCCATGACCAGGACGAACAAGAGCGGCGAAATTGGATCTCCTTGCCGCAGGCCTTGCCGGTTGTATATGATCTCTCCGGGGATTCCGTTTAGCAGCACCCTGGTGGAGGAGGATGCGAGCAAACCGGCGATCCACGATGTCCACTTGACGCCAAATCCCATATGTCGTAGAACATCCATCAAGAAAGCCCAGTCCACCGTGTCTAAGGCCTTTGTAATATCTAGCTTAAGCATGACCGCTTCCTTCTTAGTGGCATGCAGCTTTCTGGCCATCCCTTGCACCATCATATAGTTGTCATGGAGCCACCTACCTTTGATGAACGCACTCTGGTGCGCCCCAACCAAGTCCGGCATCTCATCAGCCAGCCGAATTGCCAAAACTTTAGCCGCCAGCTTCGGAAAGCTATGTATCAAGCTTATAGGCCTAAACTCCCGGATCTCCATCGCGGCGGGTGATTTAGGTAACAGCGTTATGAAGGCTTGATTGATGGAGGTAAGGCCACGAAAATCCATCCTCTCGAGAGAAGCAAATGCCTCCATCACATCATCTTTGATGATCGGCCAACAAGCCATGTAGAATCTCGCTGGGAAGCCGTTCTGGATTGTTGCTTGGTTAATAGGCCGATAATCCTGGACCAATCGGTTTGTTCCATCCTTCTTCTTAACAAAGAGAGAAGGTGCCCCCCAAGCAGAGGAACTGGGGCGGATGAAACCCTTTTTAAGTGACTTGTCGATTTCCTCCTTAAGTTCGAGGAGTTCATGCGGCGGCATCTTGTATGGGCGCTTGGCAATAGGAGTGGTGCCTGGTTTCAAGTCGATGACGAATTCAACGGCTCTAACATGGGGTATTCCTGGAAGTTCTTCTGGAAAGACATCCGGAAAATCGCGAACGACTGGAACGTTCTCAATTTCCTCAAGAGGTGAAGTGTTCAAAGCATTCAGAGCATATATTTGAGCTTCGGCATTCCGGGTAATTCGGGCGGTGTAGTTCACTATCTCGTCGGAGGGGTGAAGGAGTTGAACGACTTTGGTGGCACAATTGATCGAAGCAATGTGAGCTTTCAACCAATCCATTCCCAGATTAAGGTCTATGGTGGAAGACTTCAGAACAATAGGGGAGGCAAGGAATTCCAATCCTTCGATTTCGACGGTGAGGTTAGGTGCGATCATGTCAGCATGATAATGGCCACCGGGAGTTTTAACGACTAGCGGGGTATGCATCTTTTCATATTGTATGCCATGCATGAATGCAAATGTTCCAGAGATGAATGAATGTGATGCTCCTGAATCAAATAAAACAGAAGCGGGTACTGAGTTAACGAGAAGGGTACCCATCACAGTTTCAGGTTGATCCTGAACTTCTTCAATATCGACGTGGTAAGCCTGTCCACGTCCATAAGCAGCATGCCCGGTATTATAGTTGCGGGTCTGGTTGTTGCCACAGCCATTTCCACGGCCAGTGGAAGGAAGTGCCAACTGATTCTGATTCTAGCGGCAGTCCTTGGCAAGGTGACCTGGGCGGTGACACTTGAAAAATAGACCATCTTTAGGACGAAGAGGAGCAGCATGTGGTGGAGCAGCTTGAGCTCTCGGCTGCCTCGGTGGTGGAGGAGGCAGACGGGGTGCAGCATAGGAAGGCCTCAGCGCAGGGACAGTTGGACGATACATGCTATTGGGAATCCAGATTTTACGCCTTTGCCCTGAGCTCGAAGATGAGCCAATGTCATGATTGCGCTTGATTGAATCCCTATGTTCCATCTGAGCGGTCTTAACCTGGATAGCCTTGTTCACCAGAGTGGCGAAGTCGGCGAAGTCATGAACAACAAGTGCAAGCTTGAGGTCTGGGTGGAGTCCATCGCGGAATTTCTCCTGTCTGCGTGCATCTGTGGCAATGTCTTCTTCAGCATAGCGGGACAGGTTAAGGAATTCCCGCTGATAAGCTTCGACAGTCTTACTGCCTTGAGTGAGGTTGCAAAACTCTCTTTTCTTCCGGTCCATGATTCCCTGAGGAATGTAACGGGCACGGAAAGCAATCTGAAACTCGATCCAAGTAATGACTGTCCCAACAGGTAGCGAACTCCTGTGGGTGTGCCACCATTGAGCAGCGGCACCCTTCAAGAAGTAGGACGCGAAGGTGACAAAGTTGGCGGGGGCGACATTGGCAGACTCCATCTCATAGGTGATGTCGCGAAGCCAGTCATCAGCATCCAGTGGCTATTCAGAGTTGTGAAACACCGTAGGGCTGAGACGCACAAATTCCTGCAGAGTTATTGCGTCAGGGTGCTGATTCTGAGCATTCTGGTTCTGGTGTGGAAACTGAGCCATGATTCCAACCATGAACTGGCGGTTCAGCTCAAATTGCTGCATCATAGCTGTCATATAGTCTGGCGGGGGTGGATCGTCGGCACCACGGCCACGACCACGACCACCTGGTCTAACCATCCTGTTAAAATTTAACAGGGGGTAGTTTAGTAAAAGTAACCGCAAGTGTTCAAAGACAAACATGAGGTAACACGACAATGAATAAGTAGTGCAATAGATACATAACAGTAGTCAATTAAGACATACAGATCCATACACATAGTCGATTACACACGGACATCATAAGTTCAGAAATTAAACAGCTAGACATACTAGGCCGCGCGCAGGCACGCGGTTGAGGAATACACAACGAGACATAGCAAAGGCTACATCAACGTCGGGGAAAACCACTGAAACCAGGTAACTGCAGGTGCGGACGATGAGTGTCCATGGCAGGAAGGTCCTGCACTCCGTGAGCACTCTGATGCAGAACCCGATCTTGAACTGTAAGAAGAGGCCCACGTGCGGGTGTGTGACCTCAACCGCACGCCAATCAATACCTGCCGGCATCTGAGTCCTGCGCGGGTAAAGGATGTACTCTGGATGTATCCCTGCACGGACAGCTGGTAGCAACTGTGTCATAGCATCATAGAGACGTGCTCGAGTGGCAAACAACTCGACGGCAAGAGCCCGGGCAGTGCGATCCAGAGCCTGAGTGCACTGAATCAAAACCTGCGGGTCATATCGACGTCGCTCGTAAGGGGCACAGACAGCTATGTAGTATCCGGTAGCATCTCCAGCAGGTGCATACGGGATGTATCGGAACTCGGAATCATCCAAGCGACTATGCTCACCACAAAGACGTGCGACAGCAGAATGGGCAGCGTCATGGACTGCCATATCAATCGTCACGCCAATACCGTGAAAAGTGTGTAACTCAGTGACAAAATCATTTCGCTGATCAAAGATACGAACATCGGCATGATACTGCTCCTGGTTGAACTCGCGGAAATCCTCGTAAACCATGTACTCGGGGTACCAACGGTAGCCCAATCTGGTCAGGAGGGCGATCGGGATAGATGGAAAACCAGTCGCATCACGAGCCCAAGTCCGAAGTACAAGCTGCGTCGCAGGACACGGCGGAAACAAGCGATCCATCTGAAACAGAGGAAATTCAAGATTGTCAAATGACAGTGAGTGAATTCTTGCATCGTGCATTCAAGAAAGTAACTTGCAGATAATCAAAGCTCTGGGTGGACGTGATCACGAGAACCTAGAGTCAGAGTTAGTGAAATTTTAACCCAAATAGAAGAGAGAGTAGAATCCCAGAGTAAGGAAGAGGAATAAAAGATCCTAATACCACCCATTGGCGACGTGGGCCCGTAAGCCACACAGTCATGTTAGTAAAATAGTTTTTCAAAGACTAGACTCAACTTCGACCAAGGAATTGGAAGGGGGCTTCCTACAGGCAGTCGGCTCTGATACCAACTTGTTACGCCCTCTGCTCGACCGTGCACTAATCATACACGCAAACGTGCACGCTCGAGATCAGAGACGCACGGGAAGATATCACAACACAACTCTAAACTCAAATTAAACATAAATTTTCATATTACAAACCAGGGGTCACGAGGACCCGAATACATAAGTCATACACACAAATGATATCTGGGTACAGACATAGTTAGTCAAGTTTTGCCTTAAGAAGGCTAGCACAAACAGCGACACTGATCAAAAAGGCAAAGGCCTCCTGCCTAGGGCCTCTGAACTACTCCTGGTCGGCTGGCTCAACCCAGTAGTACGTGCCTCCGGGGCTCTCCTGGTAGTAGTCTCCTGCGGTGGCGGCTGGCTCCGGAACTCCATCGTCTGATCGCAGCAATCGGGTATGGGGAAAAAGATAGCAAAGCAACCGTGAGTACTCATCCAAAGTACTCGCAAGACTGATATCAGAACTATACTAAGTATGCATCAGTATCAAAGGAATGGGGCTATATCTTTGGACTAAACTGTAGCAATGCTGGAACAGAGGGGGGAGAAGCCTAGCCTATCGAAGACTAGCATCTTGAAGCAATCTTACAGCATCAGAAGAGAGTAGAACATAGTAACATATATTAGTGGTTATATAGTAGCAGCGCCCTGAGATCCTTCCTCGACTCCCTGCGAGAAAGCGATCCCGAGAGCAGTATTAACAGTTTAATATTAAATCAGCATCCATTTGTAGTTGTAGTGGATCAGGATACAACTCTGAGCGTCCTGTTACTGTGGACACGGCTATTCGAATAGATAACTTCCCTGAAGGGGTGCACTACTGTTACCCAACACGCTCGATCACATCTGGCCGGACACACTTGCTGGGTAATACCCGGCCTCGGGTGATCGACACGACGCAGTCCTACCTAGGCTCAGCAGAGAGGTCAGCACGCTGGTCTAAATCCTAAGCACGAAGGGGTCTTGGGCCATCGCCCTTTGCACTCCTGCACGTTGTGAGACTGGCCGGGGCCCAAGCGCTACTGTGGAAACACCGCAGACGTAACCAGCTCACCCCAACAATCAGCCCGCATCTCTGAGCTGTGACGTCTGAAGAGCTTTCGGCTGATACATACGACGTAGAGGGTCCCATAACCATTATCCCACGTGATGGTAGTGCGTATAAGGCCAACGACCCACTCAGATCAAATACCCAAATCCGTTAGGCGTATTTAGTAGCTCGCAAAGACGAACAGGATTACTGTCGCTCCGACTTGGTAACACACGGCTCGCGGGTGCTCTTGGAGCCGACCCGTCTTTATCAAATGACGGTAGTAAAGTTACAGTACCCGTGTGTCCAAAGTATCGAGAAGGAATCCGAGGAATCACCCTTGATGGATCCCCACTCGAAGTATCAGTCAAGGTGAACCCGGAGGAATCACCCTCGATGGATTCACACAAGAGGAGTTGCATGACGGAAGCTTTATCGGAGGTGATGAAAGAGGAATCACCCTCGATAACCACAACCGGATAGCTATTCTACAGAGGCATCATCTGAAGTGAGATAAGAGATATCACCCTCGGCACTCGGTGGTAGCTTTGCAGAGTCGAACAACTTAGGGGGAATGTGCGGTGATGTGTTGGTCTCTGACCGTCGATCATACTGATCGAGTCACTGGTGGAAAAGCGTGGCAACAAGGACAAGGGTGTGGGGCCATTGATGTATCACTAACCAGCCTACACTAAGCATATAGGATAACAGGTAAAGTATCAACAACAGGTTACAAAACCAGGCTATGCATCAGAATAGGAACTATTGGAACAGTAGCATGGGCAATTCTAATGCAAGAATAAGAGGGAGAGAATAGGCGATATCTGGATGATCAAGGGGGTTTGCTTGCCTGGAAGCTCTGCTAAGAGGGGCTGGTCGTCGGAAGGCTGCCCGTCTGGAGTGTAGTCGTACTCAGCTGTGTCGGCGGCGGTCTCGGTGTTTATCAGGAGAGAAGGAGGGGGAAGAAACAATAAATTCATGGCAACAATGCAACATCGATGCATGACATGCCTAAATGATATGCAGAGGTTATATAATGTCTATCTAATTGTTTTATAAAATTTAGGAATTTATCTGGAATTATTTTATTAAAGGTTATGCACTATTCATTTATCGAATACGGGCAAAAGTCCCATGTTCATCTACATAGGAGTGATGGTCAAGCATTTTGACCACATATTCGGATTATTCATATTTTTCTGATCATTTTTCATATATAAATTATTTTTATCCGAGTTACGGTTTATTTTATATGATTTTTCAAAGTTTTAATCATTTTCTGGAATTTCTGGAATTATTTTAATCGAATTATCCAAAACAGTGCAACAGTGACGTCAGCATGATGTCAGTGTGACGTCAGCGGGTCAAACCGGCTGACCAGAGTCAAACCTGACCAGTGGGACCCACTGGTCAGTGACTCAGCAGTTAATTAGGGATTAACTAAACTAACTAAAGATTAATTAGGCGGTGGGGCCTACTGTCAGTGACTAATTAGTACTTAATTTAATTAACAAATTAATTAACATTTTATTTATTTATAAAATCATTTTATTACATGTGGGACCCGCATGTCAGTGGCTGGGTCAGCCCAGTCAACTGGGGCCAGTGGGGCGTCCTCGGGAGGTCGTCGGGTTTCGTCCACAGGGCGCCAAATCACGCGCGGGAGGGCGCGTTCGAATGTGCCGTCGACGGCGCGTCGAACGGTGGCGGTGCCGTCGCCGGAGACGGCCGGAATCGACACCGGCGACGAGGTCAGCGGCGGAGCGTTTCGGGCGACTGTGGATTCGGCGTTTGCGGGCACGACGAGGCGCGTTGGGCTCCTACGGCTGCGCTGAGCTCGATGCCGAGCTCGAATGAGCTTGACGGCCACTAAATGGACGGCGACAAGCTCATCGGCGAAGCTGGGTTCGGACGGCGATGACAGAGGCGGTTACGAGCGCGGAGAGAGAGGGGGAAGAGAGGGAAAACGCGCGCAAGCTCACCGGGAGCCTGTAGGTGAGCAACGTGGGCGCGGGGGAGGCTCGACGGTGACGAAATCGACGGCGAGGCAGCGGCGGCTGTAGGAGGAAGAAGAGCTCGGGGAGGACGCTGCGGTGGCTCCCGGCTTCGGTTCGTTGGCGCGGTCGAAGCAGTCGACGACGGCGAGCACGGAGGATAGGTCAGCGAGGCGAGGCGACGCCGGGGACCGCGAGATCGACGGCGACGGCGGGGGAGCTCTCGGGCGAGCTCGAGAGAGAGCGAATGAGAGAGAGAGAGGTGGGGGGGAGATCTCGGGGGCGGCTAGGGCGTTCGCGGTGGCGTCCTTATCCCCCAAGGGCCCTGTAGCGACGCGGTCGGCGTGCGGGCGTGGCTGCGACGGCGACCGGCGACGAGCGCGGGCGGGCGCAGGCGACCGCGGATGAGCAGTAGGAGGAAAAGGGGAGTTGGGCTGGGCCGCGTTCTGGTTTGACTTAGGCCCAGTTAGAACCGGCCCTTTTCTATTTTTCCTTTACTCTTTCTGTTTTCTCCTTTTTCTTTTCTGTCTTGCAAAATGTCTGGCCTCCATTTCAATTTTATAAAACATGGGAATTGTCCATTTAAATACTAGGCAATATAACTCACTGCCAGAAAAAGGTTTGGTGACAATATGATTTCATTTGATTTTTATTTAAATGAAATGGATTAATTATTGCTGTTTTGGTACTGTTTTGATGATGTTAGAGTCCTCTAGGCATTTTAGGTGATGTTGTTTTTCTTAACAAAATTAGTTATGGATTATTTGCTATTTAATGAACATTTTAGTTTCCAAATTGGAACAACTTTTATTTTCACTTTAAATTTGAATTTCAATTTGAATTGGAATTTGAAATGAGATATGATGCAAATGATGATCAATCACTATTAAGCATGGTGACTTGGCATTATCAAAAGGTGATCACTGTAGCTTAATTACATCGGGTGTTACAGCAATGATCTAGCATAACATGTATAACAATTCCATAGGTAGCTCTCATAATGGATTCATATGGTGGTTTAATCCTCTTGCTTGGGAAGTGTTCCATCCCTTTCTTTAGTGGAAATTGGAACCTTATATTTCCTTCTTTCATGTCAATAATAGCACCTATGGTTCGTAGGAAAGGCCTACCAAGTATTATAGGACAAGACAGATTGCATTCAATATCAAGCACAATGAAATCCACGGGCACATAATTTCTATTTGCCATTATAAGAACATCACTAATTATACCCAATGGTTTCTTAATAGTTGAATCCGCTAAATGCAAGTTAAGGGAACATTCATCCATATCGGTGAGACCTAGAACGTCACATAAAGATTTTGGTATAGTAGAGACGCTAGCACCTAGATCACACAAAACATTACATTCACAATCTTTAATCTTTACTTTAATAGTAGGTTCCCATTCATCATGTAATTTTCTTGGTATGGATACTTTCAATTCTAGCTTTTCTTCATGAGCTTTAATCATTGCTTCTACGATATGTTTAGTAAAAGCTTTATTTTGTTCGTAAGCATTAGGTGAGTTTATCGTGGATTCCAACAAGGAAAGACATTCAATCAAAGAGAAATTATCATAATTAAAGTCCTTGTAATCCAAAGTAGTGAGCACATTGATATTTAAAGTCTTGACCTCTTCAAACCCACTTTTATTGTTTTCATCATTAAGATCATCACCCTTCGAACAATTGGGGCGCCTTCTAGCTAAAGTTGACTCATCTTTAGTCCCTTTTTCATCAAGTTTTATAGTATTAAACAAAGATTCAATAGGTGTCACACCAATCATTTTAATATCTTCATCATGATTATGATAAAAACTGGGTGGAATCGCTTTTTCTAAGAATTCACGCTTAGCGCTAATCCTTGCGATTCTTTCTTTACTTTCATTCATGGTGACTTGGATAGACTTTAAGGTTTCAGTAGCATCAATTTTATGTGGCATAATTTTAATTTTAAGAGTTTCCACATCATGAGCAATTCTATCCATGTTTCTAGCCATATCATCAACTTTATGTAGTTTTTCTTCTACCATGGCATTGAAAATCTTTTGAGAACTAATAAATTCTTTAATGTTGTTCTTAAGTTCAGTAGGTATCCTATTATTATTATTATTATTATTATTATTATTATTATTATTATTATTATTATATGAATTACCATAGGAATTACCATAATTATTAGAGGAATTACCAGGATACGGTCTAGGATTCAAAGTCCCTCTATAAGCATTGTTGTTGAAATTATTTCTAGCGATAAAATTCACATCAATAGCATCATTATTTTGCTCAATCAAGGTAGATAGTGGCACATCATTAGGATCAACATGAGCATTATTACTAGTAAGCATATTCATAAGAGCATCCATTTTATCACTCAAAGTAGAAACTTCTTCAACAGATTTTACCTTCTTACCAGTTGGAGCCCGTTCAGTGTGCCATTGAGAATAATTTGTCATCATATTATCGAGAAGCTTCATTGCCTCTCCTAATGTAATCTATAATACCTAAATAGTTCATTCCCACTATGTTATTTCTCTTGACATGCAGCCTATCCACATCAGCAACAATGCCACATCAGCGTTTAATTGGAGGCTTACACGCGGGGCCCATCACAGTAGAAAACAACCACATTGGCTTCAGTTACTGCCGGAAGGACCCACAAGAGAGGATGCCCACCGACGCCTCTTTTCGTCCACATCTGCCTCAGGTTACGCGTGACCAGCGAACAGAACAGCCCTCTCTCCACCCCTTGCTCCACGTCCCTTCACCTCCCTTGGCTCCTCATCTCCAAGAACGCAGCAGGAACGCAGCGGCCAGATTATGTGCAACATGTTCCCCTTCCACTTCCACTCCTTTTCCCAACAAATTCGGCCTCCGCTGCTCCATCTTTTTGGTTCGCCTATCAAACCTGCCACCGGTGCGAGTCGCCGCCTCCCGCACTCACCAGTCCACAGTCCACACCAAAATCGATCACCGAGACGGACTTGATGTTGTTGCCGATGTGATCCTCCTGCCGTTCAACGCGGCGTGCATCGTCGGCAGGCAGGCAGTGCCAGTTGCCGAGCTGCAGCCGTTGAGCGGAGAGGAAGGGGTCTCCACCAATGCTAAATTTCGTCCGCCTCTCGGGTACGCCATAGAGCAAGGATGCTGCCCGCCACCGCGGACCATGCCGAGGAGCGCCATTGGAGATCAGGAGGGACAACTTCAGTTCAGGCTCTTTCTCACTCACCTTCTTTCTTTGGTTCCTACCCTTTTTTTAGTGTGTGACTGCGTGTGTTTGATTATGTGTAGATATTCAAGTAACAGTAGGCTGCTATAAACGATTTGGGATCACTGTATTTATATATGCTTTTCCCTATTTGATATTTGAAGAGTTCCTTCTCGCAGTTGCATTCAGACTATTGGATCTGCGAGGCACCAGCAACTGTGTTGAATATGAAGAGGTATGTGTCCTTTATATACTGAATTATTCTGCACATAATCCTGACAAATGATCAGACCACTTAAGATGTTTTGGGCATACCACCATACACTGCGATTTGTCGATTTAGATGCTTATCCTCCAGCTCTCTCAGTACTCTTTGGTTATGCACACTACCTTTACAATTTGACAGTTTGGGTATGTCAATCTTGCAAGAATCAGGCCTACATCTTTCTGATGATGCCGTCAAACAGATTGTGGACCAGGTACACCACATCTAAATGAATGTTGCTGCGCAAGAAGCATTACAACTATCCATATGTTTATGCTAACTTAAATTCCAACAGACATTCAAGGAGGCAGACTTGAACAACAATGGGAGGATTGATCCTGACGAATGGGAAGCGTTCCGAAGTAAAAAATCTAACCTCGCTGAAGAACATGACTCTCTCATACCCAGAATAAGTACCTCTATATTTTTAGCCTTGGTAAACAATGCTTGAGAACATGACTCTTAGTCTTAACTAACATCTCGGCATGTTTTGATGCAGGGTCATAACTATGTCATTCACTCTCAATGTGCGCTACAAAATTATTGTGATATGCAATTTATGATAAGAATTATTCCCTGATATTCAGAGAGCAAAATATTAAGAAATATGAATTAGCTAAGCACCTAAAATTTGATTCGACATGCACCTCTTGGCGCTTCAATTTAGGTTTATTTTTGTATGCTCCTCAGGTCCATGCATGCTAATCAATTTGTCCTAATCAACCTCTATTTTTCGAATAAAAAATAAACCTAACGGTCTTATGCTTAAATAGATAGAAGTGCTGCTTCTTAGAAGAAGAAAATCGCCAGTTTGTGCAACATGGATACATTATTCGTCTTTATTTCTTTGCACATAGGCTTCCAAATTACTTATATGCAGGATACACATGGGCTTCTATAAACAGCTAGATCAAATTCAGTTTACTTTTCATCAATTCTCCGTTTACTAGGTTGTGTTTATTTTTGTACAGACTTATTGGAGGCTTTTCTCAAAAGCTAATATATATGCATGCCTGCTGGCAACCTATGATATTAGGTCATATCTGAATGTAATAGGCTTCCTCAAAAGCTAATACATATGCATGCATGTTGGCATCCTATGGCATTTTTATGTGGGCTATGCTAAAATCTTATGACATTCCTGCCTTTTCTCTCCCTCGCAACTACTCACATTAGTACACAAGCTCCCATATCTAATTTCATTTTTGACAAAATTATCATATGCACATTCTATTAATCTCCATACTTATTTAGAGAGCACAAGCTCCCATATCTGAATTTAATTTTTGCACCGAATTATCATATACACATTATGTTAGTCTGCGTACTTATTTAGAGAGCATGGAATATGATTCTGATAGCTTCTATCTGTTACATGTTACAGTCGACAACCGTGATACCATATATGTCTTAGATGACAAGCTTATTTTCAGATTTGGTCAAAGGCCACCTGGTACAAGCGTCGGATGATTTTCCGTTGATTGGCTTAGTTCACTTTGTTTCTCCTCCGGATAGGACATCTATGGTTTTAAGCATGCTACCAGTTGATGAGAGACCTAATGTGATATTATTCTTTCATGGAACCTTATTTGAAGTACCTTTATTCAGGTTGCTACTCAATTAATTCTTACAAAATGTTCCGCAGCAACGCGCGGGGAATCATCTAGTTCCCATAAAGATGCCACCTGCAGCAGAGTCTAGAAGATTTATCGACACAAAGTTTAGTCCCGCATAATTTTTTTTGTATTATCATCCATAAGCTTAATCCATTAGTGGGACAATTTTTAATCATCAATTTCATTCTCTCCCAAGATTGTGCAACATGTTCTTGCTCAAGTTGCTTAAAGTTCATTATTTGATTTCTAAGAGAAATAATCTTAGCGGGAGGAAAATATTTGGCAATAAAAGCATCATTACATTTATCCCATGAATCAATACTATTGCGAGGTAAGGATGAAAACCAAGTTTTAGCACGATCTATTAGTGAGAAAGGAAATAATATCATTATCCACATCTTTTTTCTTTTGCATATCACATAACTCAACGAAGATATTAAGATGGGATGCAACATCTTCATTAGGGTTTCCAGCAAATTGATCTTTCATAATAAGATTTAGCAATGCAACATTAATATCATATGACTCCACACTAGTGGCGGGAGGAGCGATTGGAGTACTAATAAAATCATTATTATTAGTATTTGAGAAGTCACACAACTTAGTGTTTTCTTGAGACATAGTGACAATTCAAGCAAGCAAGCAAATTTTTTTTTTTTGTGTTTTCAATTTTTTTAATGAGACTAATAAAAGCAAATAAAAAGTAGAACAAGTAATTGATAATTTGTGTGAAGGGACCTGTAGGTATTGATGATGTCTCCTCAGCAACGGCGCTAGAAATTCTTTCTGCTACTTGTGAGCCACGTTGGGATTTTCCCCGAAGAGGAAGGGTGAAGCAATATAGTAGCGGATAGTATTTCCCTTAGTGAGAACCAAGGTTATCGAACCAATAGGAGAACCAAGCAAATCCTAGTCAAGTAGTACCTATACACAAGAGAGCAAATACTTGCACCCAACGCGGGCAAGGTTGTCAATCCCCTTGAACTTGTTACTTGCAAGGATTAAATCTGATAGTGATAGATATATAAACTGAAAAGTAAATAAAAAGTAAAATAATTGCAACAAAGTAATTTAGGGTTTTCTAATATAATAAAAGTAGACCTGGGGGCCAGAGTTTTCATTAGAGGCTTCTCTCTCGAAACATAGCATACGGTGGGTAAACAAATTACTGTTGGGCAACTCATTGAAAAGCGCATAGTTATGATGTTATTCATGGCAATGATCATGTATATAGGCATCACGTCCGTGACAAGTAAACCGACTCCTGCCTGCATCTATTACTATTACTCCACCAATCGACCGCTATCCAGCATGCATCTATGGTATTAAGTCCATGACAAACAGAGTAACGCTTTAAGTAAGATGACATGATGTAGACAGAATGAACTCAAGCAATATGAATAAACCCCGTCGTTTTACCCTTAATGGCAACAATACAAATACGTGCCTCGCTACCCCTTCTGTCACTGGGTGAGGACACCGCAAGACTGAACCCATCACAAAGCACCTCTCCCACGGAAGATAAATCAGTCTAGTTGGCCAAACCAAACGGATAGATCAGAGAGAAATACAAAGCTATAACAATCATGCATAATAAAGTTTAGAAAAGACTCAGTTACTTTCAATGAATAATTTGATCATAAACCCACAATTCATCGGATCCCAACAAACACACCGCAAAAGAAGATTACATCGGATAGAACTCCATGGAGATCATGGAGAACTTTGTATTGAAGATCAAAGAGAGAGAAGAAGCCATCTAGCTACTAGCTATGGACTCGTAGGTCTGTGGTAAAATACTCACACATCATCGGAAGGGCAGCAAGGTTGATGTAGAAGCCCTCTGTGATCGATTCCCCCTCCGGCAGATCGCCGGAAAAGGCCTCTAGATGGGATCGAGGAAGAACAGAAGCTTGCGCCAGTGGAGAAGTTATTTTGGGTGGCTCTCTGTTGGTTTTGGGATTTATGGGAATTTATAGAAGTGGAATTAGGTTAAATGGAGCAGCGTGGGACCCACGAGCTCAGGTGGCGCGCCCCCAGGGGCGCGCTAGGTGAGCTCGTGGCTTTCTCGTAGGGCTTCTAGCCTCCTCCCGAACCTTCTAGGGTCCCTTTTGGTCCAGAAAAAATTGTCGTAAAGTTTTATTCCATTTGAACTTCGTTTGGTACTGATTTCCTAAACAAGCAAAAAACAGCAACTGGCACTAGACACTGAATTAATAGGTTAGTTCCCAAAAATGATATAAAATTGCATATAAAGTATCCAAGATTGATAATATAATAGCATGAAACAATAAAAAATTATAGATACGTTGGAGACGTATCACGCCCCCTCCCTCTCACCCCTATATATAGTGGGGAGGGGCGCAGGGGGATGCAACCTTCCACCCTTGCCCTCCGTCTCTCCCAACTCCTCCCACCTATCTCCGGTATGCGCTTGGCGAAGCCCTGCCGGAGTTCCGCTGCTGCCACCACCACCAGGCCGTCGTGCTGGTCCCGATCTCACCTACCTCCTCTCCCTTACTTGCTGGATCAAGTAGGAGAGGATGCCATCGAGCTGAACGTGTGCTAATCTCGGAGGTGTCGTCCGTTCGGCACTAGATCGGATTGGATCGCGAAGAGTACGACTACATCAACCTCGTTACATACGCTAACACTTTCGGTCTACAAGGGTACGTAGACACAATTCCCCCTTGTTGCTATGCATCTCCTAGATTAGATCTTGGTTGTTTCGTAGGAATTGTTTTGATTTTCATGCTACGTTCCCCATCAATTTGATCACAGGGTTGTCGGAACACCGGAACGAGAATAGAGAACAAAACCGATAACGAGGAAACTGGCATAGTGAACAAGTTGTTGATTCACGGGGATGCCGATAAATCTCACCTCGGATTTTTTTGTAACATATCGCGAAGCAACAGGAATAACACACGATAACTAAAGGTTCACTCGAATATCCATTCGTGTGGGTATAGGGGTCAATATGGATGTCCACGGATCCGCTACTGATCATTGATCGAAAAGAGTTTCGGTCATGTCTATATTTCAGCGAACCTACAGGGTCACACGCTTAAGGGTCATCGATCTGATGAGTACTAGGAAAGGAGTCTAAGAGAAAGTCACCAGAAATATTTCGGGGACACTGAATTTTTTTTGAAGAGAAAACCGAAAGTGTTTCGGAGAAACCAAAAAATGTTCTGGAGTAAACAATCAAGCCAAAAAGTTTTGGAACGCATCCGGAATTTTTTGGAGGGTGCTGGAAATCTTCTGGGACCTTATGGAATTTTTCCAGAGAGAACGCGCGCGAAAAACACCATGCTCCCCCAAAGGGAACAAGATCCCTCTTCTCATGGGGAGCTGTTTTTCGGTGGGGCCCCTTTTGGGGGGCAGCCCACGATTGGTGGAAGCTTGTTAAGGGTCCCCCATGATGGAGGGCAGCCCCCACAAATGGTGGAGCAATGTTGGAAGGAGGGCCCCTTGGGAGGCCCTACATGGGGCAACCTCCCACCTTTAGTGGGATGATGTTTGTGGAAGGGCCCCCTTTTTGGGCAACCATCCTCCACCCCTCCTCCACTATGAATAGAGGTGGAGAGGTTCTCTCCATTTCATCTCAAGTTCTCACAGAAGTGGCATGCAATGATTTGCCTCTCTCTCTCTATCCCTCCATGAAATAGTTTCGTATCGCCGAAACGCTGCCTAGTCTCCGGTAGCAATTAGTTCTGGACGGCGAAGCGCCGCTGGATAGGTGACACCGTATGTGTGCAATCCAGTAGTGAGACCATATGTTCGACCTTCTGTTCGAGGGACTATCCAAGGTTCTGTCCAAGGGACTGTTCGAGGGACTATTCGAGTGAGAAAATTCTCACGGTTGGGAGGTTGTAAATCCTAGCTGCGGGAATCTGTCCCAACGATCTTCACCAACTCTTCTTCCGCTGCGCTACGAGTTGGTAATGATCATACCAAACCTTGTATGCATCTTCATAGGGGTCCTGGGCTGGTGCGTAGGACGGAATTTTTTTGTTTTCTGCTGAGTTCCCCTACAGTGGCATCATGAGTCATGCTATGCGTAGATGCAGGTTACGATCTAGAATACAGGAGATGCATGTGTATTGCACACTTTATTTTTGTAGTAGATGAGATATGTTACTAAATATTTTTTGCAAGCAGTAGATGTAATCTATTACTTGGTGTTCTTGTTGCTTCCCTTGAATTTGCGTATTTCTGATCTCGACGGCATGGTGGAATTTTGATACAAAGTTCTGGCAATCCGTGATCCTTCTATGCTGCTCCTGAGTATGCTGGTTGATAGATCAATGAAGTGCTTCAATTCTTTGGGTTCCACCATAGTTAAGAAAGATGAAATTCAGCAGACAAAAGGGCATGCAGATATGATCTGCATGGGGGTCACGCGTGTAACGAAGTTTAGTATGGGGCTCGAGATTTTTTATTAAGTCTCGTGTGGCATACACCCGCAAAGTTAATCTAGCGACTTGAATAATCATACTTGATGATGAACATTGGTAGCTACGGTTTGATTCTAAATCTTAGAAGCCACGTAAAAATAAAATCCTGCATGAACCGATTAGAGGCGTCTAACTTGGTTTTGCAGATGTGCATGTGATGTGGTATAGTCTTCGTCATATTAATGAGATTATGTATGAGATGACTATATTATGTAATTGACATGACCTGCGTGTCATGATTCGGCATGATGGTTGGAGCCATATGATTGTCACTTTAACGACCTGCGTGTCAACCTTGTTGTAATGCATTGTTTTAATTAGCTATAGAGATATCAATATTATATAATGCATCGACATGGTAGTGACAAGATTTGCGGAGGTGGACACCGGCACAAAAGCGTACACGAAGACGGAGGAGGAATAGCTAAAGTAATAGGCCTTGGCAGAAAAGTTCTACCACGGCAACAGTTTTTGAAACTGGTGCCATGGCAACGTTTTTGGCTGAAATTCGTGAAGACAATGAGTACTTCTCCATCGGGATGGGATATATCATATCATGCTATTATTAATTGCCTGAGATGTTTATCCCTTATATTTGCACCCTTTTGATTACGCGGTAGTCGCTTTTCTTAGGGTGATCTCTCACTTAAAATATCAAGTAGTTAGTGTTCTCCCAAGTGTAGCACCATCTAGAACACGTATCCTTTCGAGGTGCTACATGTTCTCATGAGCATGAACGATTGGAGAGGTTTAAGGCGGGTGAGGGTGAGATCTCACAGCAAGATCACCTGGTTGTCTTGACGTTTGGGCAGGACAATCCTGAGCTCGAACACGCCCATCGAAAGATGAACAAAAGTCACATAGAGATGTGATCAGCAAATTGGCATACCGACCGAAATTCCCATCATCAGTGATGTTTCCATCAATGGCGTTGAATTGAAATACGGGTCTTGAATCACTCACAGTCAATTATGAGAGATATTTATTAGAGTGGGAGCGCACTTTAGAATTAAATTGTTTAATTCTCAGTGCAATTAATTACCGAACATTGTCCAAGTATAAATTGCATTATAGTTGTAGAATATTGGCTCGCGTTTCCACCTTCCATGTTGAAATTAAGTAGCTGTTATTTATCTGGTTAAAACTTTATGATCGGTAACATAATGCGAGGATTGTCCTCAAGAGTGCCAAGAAGGACTTTGTCCTATTGCATGCTTTCGGTATTCTCCTGCTGATGCTATGGATGATGTGACTCGCATCCTTCGATCCAAAAGCTAGAATTCCATCACGGTCAAGTGCTATATGATTGCTTCCATGAGACCCAAACTTCAAAAGTTTGGGATAGTTATGTGATATTCATGGAACTGAAAATTAGTTTCAGATACAAACAAGGGCTAAAAGATATGACATATCCAAAGCAATGTTTGTTTGCAAGTATTAGTGAAGTGTTCACTATGCATTAGACTGAAGAGAGATAGGATCTAGAAGAAGACCAGTCATGTGACGAGGTGAATAAAACAACAACTTAAAGAGAAAGGACAAATCTGAAGGGTGTTAGTAAGACTTACACGCCTAGGAAATCCAGGGCTAACTCCACTCTTAAAAGTTGGGTGCTTCTTCTGTGAGTAGCATCTATATGGTACTCCGAATAACCAAAAACATCAACATTTATTGATTTATTCCAAAAGAAATCGAGGTCACCACTATGGCCAGAACTATCAACTGCATAACTATGATCATATCCTAAGGTACTTGCTAAACTCTCGACACACACTTTTGAGATTGGTTTTGCTATTATGCACAATATGGTCGTGGCAAACTGCTTCACGAAGTCGCGAAGCTCTCTGAATTGTCACGGCTTTGCCCGCACCACGTCAATTCCAACCTAGGATATTCATTGTCCCTGGCGATCCTCCTCACGGGAGGTTGCCGATTTTGGATCATTGTTTTTGTCAGACAAAGCACCCTTCCTTCTGTTGCTTCTCTCTAAAATTGAAGTCCTTACTTTCTTGGGGTCTTTCTTAGAAGATGGGCTAGGTGGGATAACCGGTGGCAGTAGGGCTAAAGTGCTATTTGGGGAGGGAGTGCAGCACTCGCTCCCTCAGACACAGCTGCAGGATCAGCTGGCCGCTTCCTGTTTGGGTCGGCATCGCTCATCTCAGCATCCAGGTCAAGCCGGTTAGACTGCTCCTTCTCATCTGGATTTCTTTCCTAAGTGGCAGTTCCTCCCCCGGACTCTTTCCCTTTGCTACCTCGACCTCCATTGCTTGATTTGCACCGGCCTTTGTTGTCCCCCGGACCACGTCCAGGTCCCATAAACCAGCTCACCCCTAAGATATTTGAAGATGAGAGCAAAAGGCTCATGAATTCCATCCCCGTCCTCTTTGTAAATGTGACCCAGGTGACCACAAACGGCGCACTAATCAGGAAGCCGTTCATACTTAACTTTGTAGATCTGCCTCTTAAGTTCACGGATCATGGAGACCGCGTTTTTCGAGGCTTCTTTACATTGATCCTTTCCCACACACGATAGAAATTCCCTGTGAAATCATGGCTCTGGGTTTCAGCGAAAAGCACCCCTCCCGCCTTGGATGCTAGGGGAGCCACAAGATGAGCATACAGATCAGGCATGTCATGGATTTGGATCCAGATATTGATGGTGTTCAGCTAGATTGTTGACGGTTTGGTAACTACATCGTATGGGACGATTATGACAGCATTGCCATGGTCCATCTTGCATCACGTGCTCCCAATCCCCAAGACAGAAAAATTGGAGAGTGTATAGGTTATCCTCTAGGCGGCGAAACTTGACATCTTGTGGAAGATCCAAGCAGCCCTCATATTCTTGTAGAACCAAAATTGACTGTATGTTTTGTCCATGTGGACCTTTGCTAGAGCCATCCAATGAGTTGCCGCCGACGGAGCTTTGTCCTCCTCAAACACAACGTCATCAATGTCCTCTTCTCGGAGCCCCAGCTCCTCCATCAGTCTTACCGTCTCATTGATCGTCGTCGAACCCGACACATCATGAGTCGCCGCCATCAGAACCCTAACCCGAAGGAGATTGATCGAGTTTTTCGGTGGTGCCGTAAGTCGCCGCCCCCCCACCTCTGTGAGGCCAAGACCGGGAGGCGGTCACGAGGCCGCCCCTGATCAGTCTGAGCCTTCGCCGCGAGGAAGATGATCGGCGGCAGGGGAATAATCTCAACAGCGGCGGATCGCCTCTGAGACGAGAGAAACCCTAGCTAGAGGGGAAAAACCGTCTACAAGCCTACAAAAAAAAGCAACTTGACGTCAGCAGACGCGTCGTGGTGACTGAGCCGGCCCAAAACCTGCAGGCGAGCCCTACCCAGCGGCAAATCCTAAACGGCGCCTTCTGCGCCCGTTTTTTCAGGTTTTGCAAACGGGCGCACACCCCCGCCGCGCTGGGCCGGCCCGCTCTATCTTTTTTTTAAACGCAAAAAACTACACAAGTATTGTGATCGCCCGGTATAATGTACCGCCACCTCACCTGATGAGTTTACTCACAGTTTTTTCCTTTTTTTATTGGAACGATTTTCTTCGGGTTTTTTTGTTTTACTTGGAACGGTTTTGTTCGGTTCTTTTCTTTTTCTTTTTTGTTTTTACATTTTTCTTTTTTATCAAATGCATGAATTTTTTTTAAATCGAAGATTTTTTTTTCACTTTTTCCAAATTCGATGATTTGTTTTCAAATCAGATGAACTTTTCCAAATTGGATGAACTTATTTAAAATTTGATGAATTTTTTTTTCTAATTCGATGAACTTTTTTCAAATCAATGAACTTTTTTCAATTTTGGTGATTTTCTAAAATTCGTGAACTATTTGCAAATCCATGAATATTTTTGAACTCACGAACCTTTCCCCTTTTGAATATTTTTTTGTGAATTTTTATTTCTTTGCGTAATTTTGTCAAAAGTCAACGGTTGACCAGTCGTTGAACGAGAGCGACAAAGGTGTGCACTGGCGAGCGATTTCGCTTTGCCTCGTGATGGGCCGGCCCATCCAGCAGTCGCTTGGGTGCCAGAAACACCAACCGGCGCCGGTTAGGAGGTCCCCTAGCCAGCTGCACATAGCCGCGCCCTTGACGTTGCTCGGGCGCCCCTATTTCTCGCGTTAGGCGAGAGGAGGGGATGCGCTCGCGTCGGGGCGAGCCCCAGACGGGCCGGCCCAGCCGCGCGGGAGCCACAGCCTGTATTTTTTTTGTTTTTTTTTTCTGTTTTCTGTTCTCATTTTTTGTTATTTTGTACTACTTTTCTTCATACTTTAAATTATTCTACATATATATGTATATATTACAAAAAAACACTCTTCAAAAACATATTTGAAATAATGTTGAACAAGTATTTAAAAAATGTTGAACAAGTATTTAAAAAATGTTGAACGGGTATTAAAAAATGTTGAACGAGTACATGAAAAATGATGAACAAGTATTTAAAAATGTTGAACAAGAATTTAAAAAATGT
The DNA here is from genome assembly GCA_039707655.1 of Elymus sibiricus. NCBI lineage: Eukaryota > Viridiplantae > Streptophyta > Magnoliopsida > Poales > Poaceae > Elymus > Elymus sibiricus. The sequence goes on along the minus strand of CM077666.1, from coordinate 329,563,312 downwards.
TGAACAAGTATTTGAAAATATTTAATAAGTATTAAAAATGTTGAATAAGTATTTAAAAATATTGAAAAAGAATTTTAAAAAGTTGAACAAGTATTTCAAAATATTTAATTAACATTAAAAATGTTCAACAAGTATTTGAAAAATGTTGAATAGGTATTAAAAAATGTTGAACGGGTATTTGAAAATTGTTATTTGAAAATGTTGAATAAGTATTAAAAATGTTGAACAAGTATTTGAAAAAAATGTTGAATAACTATTAAAATGTTGAACAAGTATTTGAAAAATGTTGAAATAGCGTTCGGACAATGTTGAACGTGTATACATAAAGTCACTAGCTGTCAACCTGGTGCGACTCGCTTAAAGCGAAAAATAGTCGCCGCGACGTTGCTCTGCTGACAACCTGGTGAAGGGGCGGAGCTGGGCCTTGGCACCTAGGGCCGCGGCCCAGGGCCTCGATATATTTTCTGGACCCTATGTTTACGGGCTTGAGAATCAGCCCGGGATCCAGCCGAATACTAAGGCCCACTGCGAAGGCAGACAGCACGGCCCGGGCGCACGCACGCACGCGTCGCCTCTTCTCTCGTTCTGCATTCCTCTTCGCTTTGCGAAGCAAACTGCTCGCCACCGTGCCGCCGCGCTGCGCGTCTGCGCCCAGGCCGGCCGCCGCCTGCGCTGCCGCGTCGTGCTGCGCGCGCCCCCACCCCTCCCACCCTCGGATATTGACTGCTCGGCTTCCGGCGCTGATTCAGACGATCGCCGTCGGGCTCCTCCTCGGCTTCCCCCTTCGCGCTACCGGCTGTTACGCGTCGTTCCCCTCCCCCCCCCCCCCCCCCCCCCCCCCCTCCGCGCCGGACCGCCGGCTCCTCTTCCCCCCTCCGGTGGTGCACCGTCGAGCTCGCTGCTCGCCCCCTTGCAAGCGCAGGCGTGCGTCTGTCTGTACGTGTGCTGCATTAGGTATAATTTCTATTTTTTTTCTTTTGTAGATGCGCTGAATTGAATCCTCAAACTGATGCATTTTATCACCAGTTTCATGTTTAGAACAGAAGATGAAGAAATGTTCCCATGTTTTGATGCCCTGAAGTTGTTGGTTCAGTGATTAACAATCTCACTTATGTTGTGGGACGAGCAGATGAACCAAACCATCGATTTTGTACTCTTTTGTATCCCTGTATTAACTTTTGTAGTTTTCGTCATCTTTTATCTAACTTATTGGATCGTTAAACATTGAGTTTAAATTCTACATTTATTGTGCAACCGGGCCATATGTTTGTATGCTTTCACAAGAGATATTTTTGGATTGTTATAACTTATAAGCACTTAGTTTCTGGCCCGGGGTTTGCCCACCATACCCTGTTCAGTTCCTTCTCCTATCCTCCTTCTAGATTGTTTAAGGATCAATTTCTATGTTTCTGGCTTATAGTATCTTCGTTGAGCATAAACATATACTTGAAAATATATTATTTTATATGCATTATTTTGTATTTATTGTGTATATATATAGCGGCAGCTTGTGTCACCATTTTCTGTGAAATGGTGAATCCGCATTTCTGTGTCTGCGTAACATGTGTCAGGTCACCAAATTGCTTTAGGGACACTGTTGGAAGCATCTAGAATTTGGTCTATGGCTAGCATCTAGCATGGACGTTTTAATGCAGTGTGTTTGCAAGCCAGGGCTACATCTATGTTAGTACTATGTTAGGCCAGTTACATTGTAACGTGAATTAAGTCTGACATTGTGCTAAAATTGATGACCTAACTGGGACCTTATTAATTCAGCATGTGATGTTTTTTCTCTCGAATGGATTTCTATTTCGAATGGTCAGCATATGATGTTATGAGCACTTTTCTTGTTCATTCTCATCACGCCATTTGATTCACAACCTGCAGGAGTTTTTTGTGTGTCAAGGGAATGTCTGCCTCAGAAAACCAGGCTGCTGAAATCAGCAACGAAACTGATGACAGGAAGGGAGACCGTCCATGGAACATAATACGTATACGTTTACCACCGAGGAAGAAGTTGCCTGACGCCTCCCTCACCCTGAGCAAGAAAGTACCTAGGATTAACAAAACCGGAAGTAAGGAAGTACCTGAAATGAGTACTGACAGCCCAGGCAAGAATCTGATAACTGCTCCAGTACTGGGTGAGGCAAGCAGCCATTCCCCAAGAATGGAACTGTGTAATGAGGGCAGTAGCAACACCCTGAGCAAGACACTGTCTGCTAAACCTGAGAGTGATACCTCAGGCCACAAACAACCAGATGAGGCAACTTACAGCACCCTGAGTAAGAACCTAAGAGTCGATGATGAAGAGCAAGGAAGTGATGCAAACTGTTATGCGGGTAAACAGGGACCGTATGAAGAGGCCAACAACAATATCTTGAGCATGATACTTCCTCTACCAGGCAAGAATCTGATAACTGCTCCAGTACAGGGTGAGGCAAGCAGCCACTCCCCAAGAATGGGACTGTGTAATGAGGGCAGTAGCAACACCCTGAGCAAGACACTGTCTGCTGAATCTGAGAGCGATACCTCAGGGCACAAACACCCGGATGAGGCAACTTACAGCACCCTGAGCAAGAACCTAAGAGTCGATGATGAAGAGCAAGCAAGCGATGCAAACTGTTATGCTGCTAAACAGGGGCCGTGTGAAGAGGCCAACAACAATATCTTGAGCATGATACTTCCTCTACCAGTTCAGGAATTACCTGAAGATCATATAGACAACAGCCCAAGCAAGAACGATATAACCCCCGGAATGCAGGGTGATGAGGAACATAACAACTCCCCAAGAAGGAAACTGCGCTATGATACTGACAACAAAGAAGAAGATGAAGAGGGTAACAACAGAAGCTGGAACCTGACAGTCACCGCTGCGAAGTATGAGGATGTGGTTGAAGAAGCTCACCACCCCATTCCCACCAAGAAGGTTGAAAACAATGCCCCAAGCAATTCACCAACTGATCCAGCCAAACAAATTTCCCCACACAAGAGGCTGCCTACCTCTTCAGTACAGGCTACTGGTACCAGCCGGAACACCCCGGAAATGAAGCTTTCTGCTTCCGTTTGCCAGGCTGTGGAGCAAAGTACCAATGCTGCAAACACGGAGGTCACAAAGGAGTATCAAGAGTTTGAGGAGAAGATCAAGCGAACTGTATTTCTTGTCAATCTTGACAACCTCTCTCACCAAGCTACAGAGGTTAAGAGCAACCCAAGCAGGACCCTGTCAACCACTGCTATAGAGCGCGAGATGTTTGAAAATGCTAACCACACCATTCCTAGCAAGAAGCTTTCTGATGTGGCTAGAAACAAGGCCCCAAGCAATAAATCAACTGATCTAGCTAAGAAAAGAACCTCACGCACGAAGCCACGCACCTCTGCATTACAGGCTACTGATACCAGCCAAAATACATTTGGAATGAAGCTTCCCATTTCTGATGGCCAGGCTGTTAATCAAAGTAAGAGTGCTGCAGATTTGGATTCCATAAAACAGTATCCTGAGGACAACAAACTGATTACTGACAACCCAGGCAAGAATCTGATAACCACTCCAGCACATGGTGAGGCAAGCAGCCACTCCCCAAGAGTGGGACACTGTAATGGGGCCAATAGCAACACCCTTAGCAAGACACGGTCCGCTGAATCTGAGAACGATACCTCAGGCAACAAACTACCGGATGAGGCAAATGACAACACCCTGAGCATGAACCTGAGAGTTGCTGCTGAAGAGCAAGGAAGTGATCCAAGCAGTTACGCTGCTAAACATGGATTGTGTGAAGAGGTGAACAACATCTCGAGCATGATGCTTCGTCTTCAACTTCAGGAATTGCCTAGAGATCATATCGACAATAGCCCAAGCAAGAGCCTTACAATGACTAGAAAGCAGGGTGAGGAGGAACATAGCAACTCCCCAAGAAAGAAACTGCTCTACAATACTGACAGTAAAGTAGCAGATGAAGAGGGTAACAACCCAAGCTGGAATCAAACGATCACCGCTGTGAAGTCTAAGGAGGTGTTTGAAGAAGCTAATCATCCCATTTCCAGCAAGATGCTGTCTGGTGAGGCTAAAAGCAATGGCCCAAGCAATAGACCAACTTATCGAGCTAACAAAAATGCCCCACACAAGAGTTTGTGTACCTCTTCAGTACAAGCTACTGGTACCAGCAGGAAGACCCCTGGAATGAAGCATTCTGCTTCTGTTGACCAGGCTGTTGAGCAAAGTACCAGTGCTGCAAACATGGAGGTCATAAAGGAGCATCAAGAGTTGGAGGAGAAGATCAAGGAAACTGTATATCTTGACAACCTCTCTCACAAGGCTACAGAGGCTAAGAGCAACCCAAGCAGGACCCTGTCAACCACTGCTATAAAGTGTGATGTGTTTGAACATGCTAACCACACCATTCCCACCAAGAAGCTGTCTGATGTGGCTAGAAACAAGGCCCCAAGCAAAAGATCAACTGATCCAACTAAGAAAATTACCCCACGCAAGAAGCCGCGCACCTCTGCAGTGCAGGCTACCGGCACCAGCCAGAATACATCTGGAATGAAGCTTTCCACTTCTGATGGCCAGGCCGCTAATCAAAGTAAGAGTGCTGCAGAGTTAGAAGCCATAAAACAGTATCAGGAGTTTGAGGAGAAGGTCAAACGAACTGTATACCTTGACAACCTGTCTCACCAGGCTACAGAGGCAGTCATAAAAACAGCTTTGAGTCAATTTTGTAGTATCAGAAAAGTTAGTTTTGTTGTGAACTACACCATTCCCTACAATATTCCTCAATCTGCATTGGTAGAGATGGAAACTGAGAAGGATGCTGAAGTTGTGGTCAGTATGCTGCATGACTTCCCTTTTATGATCTCTGGAATTCCAAGGCCTGTTAGGGCGAAGCATGCTACGGCTGAGATGTTCAATGATCGCCCCCGGAGACCTGGGAGTAAGTTAAAATTTCGCTGGGTGGGCCACAGAGATCCTGATTATGAGATTCTAAAAAAATCGAAGATACTCTCCAGGAGACATGAGGTGGAGAACTTTGCACTAATTGAGGTAAAATCCATTTTGTAGACACTCAGTTCTGAAATTCAATGGCAATCATCTTTCACATCTGTGTTCCTGTTCTGTGCTTTATTCGGAGATTACTTAGTAATTAGTGGAGTTATGCAAGCATTCTCTGACGCTTGTTGTTTTTTGGACCTTGTAGCATGAACTAGAGGAGGAGAAATCGCTAGCAGCGCAGCAGCAGGAGAATCTGAACTGCAATCGCAAGATGTTGGAGACCATGGACAGCGTCATTCTGTCTGGCATGACAAACTACATTTCTAAAATTTATAGCGTCAATTGGAACGATGTGTTCTGAAAATGGCTGAATATTAACGGTACTCTTTTTGCACAGCGTTGGTACTAATCTCTCAAGTGCCTGTACATCTGGTTGAAGTGTGATTTAACCTCAGAATCTGAGAGTTGGATAGTTGAACTGTGACCGTTTTATTTTGTGAAATGGATGGCATCAATGTCGCGTACTTGAATATGGGGGCCCTAGGCTCCTAGCTTGCATTGGTTCTGGGGAACTTGACCTCAGGAAGTAGTCAATTTACTGACATTGTAAAGTTTATGTTCATGCTCAACGTCATTTGGAGTATTATAATCCTTGTGATCTTTTTGGTTCTTTTGATCGTGTTACAGCGACAAAGCTCCATTTTAAGGGCTTCTTCGGAGATTTTCAAAGGTATTTTAGATAGGGGTGCAAGCCGCAGCCCACTTCCAGTTTTTGAGTGTCGACGTCCAATACATATGAGGAGTTTAGTGCTTGAAGTTCATTCCCACAAAAGAAAAAAAAATCATTTTGTATTAGCTCATCACATTTTGCAGGCCTGGCGGGACCCCAACTTTTTATCACTAATTTTAAACTAGCTCAATCGTTACAATTTTTTTGATAAGAGACTCTTGTATTATAGGACTGTGGTTTGCTAAATCCTGTGGATTGCATGGTTGAATTTGTAGGACTTAATGCTACAAGTCCTTTTTTCAGAAGTAACTCCAAAAATGTCTTATATTTTGGTACAGAGTATTTCTTTGTGCTACATTTCATAGAATTTTTTCACTAACTCAAAATATCTTGGAAATTCTTGTCTTTCTCTGGGTGTGTCAGCATAGCAGGGATAGTCCCAACTTGCTGGTTCAAGTGATTGCATACCACCATATAAACCCAAGTATTCGGTTGAAAACTCTGGTTAGCGTTCAAGTGATTGCATACCACCACATAACCCCAAGTGTTCCATTGAAAACTATGGTTAACTCTGGTTAGTGTTTTGCGAGAAGCGAGGACGAAAACATAAGAATTGCAAATGGCCGATCCAACACAAGGTTGGGTCAAAGCTACTTTTAAATCTGGAGCTTTACACCAACCTCTCAAGCCAATCCAACATTGCAGACAGATTTATAATACACTTATTTTCACGAGTCCGAGGCAATGTACCTATGTCCAAAAAAAAAAAAGTCCGAGGCAATGTACCTAGTACAAACTGTGAAGCCTTCTCACCTATAGGCTATAGGTGAGGTCCTTAAGATGCTCTAAGATGTCAGTTAAAGGAGAAGACGTGAAAAATAAGAGAAAAATAACGAGATCCTTTTCTATGTGTCGCTTCAAACGATTAGTATGCTGGACAAGAAGAGAAGCAGCGTCACTCATCATCAAGGTCAAAATCGTCATCCGATGCGCACTCGAGATATGAACCAATCGACTTGCGGAAGATGATGAAAGACTTGTCATCCTGCGAAAAAAGAATGCAGTATTTTGCAGGAAGAGGTGTTTCAAGCCATGGAACAAAAATAATTGGCTGGTCATTCAGCTTTAGGCCTGACGGGGTAGCTAAAAACGAAGACTAAGAAATGCAATCAGTTGTGAATTTTGCCACACCTATTTCATCCTTTTCAGTGATGGTTTGGCATTTGTTGTCTCCTCTGAGAAGGTGTCACCAAGTTCTGACAATGTAGCCGTCTCATCCTCCCCTGTTTGAAGGATTTGAGTGTAAGAGCGGCATATTTCTGTCTGAGGGAAATGATGAATCCTCTAGCTACTTACTCTGATATTCATACTGCTCAAGCAGTTTCTTTTTCTCAACTTCAATTTGTGAGAATAGGTCTGCATAATAGGACATGTAACAAGTCAAATAAGAGCCAAATATTTTTGCAGAATCAAAAAGATCTGAACGTCTTTTATGGGAACATCATCCAAATAATGCTGGGTCGCTGATAAGCAGCAGCCAAGCAATGCGTATTTAGAAACAACGCACATAATTTGAATACAAGTGTCATGTAGATTCTGTTTGAATCAAAACCAGGTATGATTCCCTAAAAAAAACAGGTATAATTCATTCCTCAATATTTTTTCCAAAGATAAGAATCACAGTTCATACGTTGTAGCTGATTACACCAAATGAGAAACAACCATCACACGTCACAATGCCCTAAAATCCTAGATAGATCTGGATAGAAGCACATGATATACTTGTAAAATGACAACCAGCTCTTATTTGACATACCTTTGAAGGTTTGTAAGTGTGCATCTTTTTCTTCACAGAACATCTCATATGTTTCCTGAAACTTGGTGTACTCTTCGTTCAATGAACTTTCACACTGCTAATAGTGCAAATCACATGCCATAATTCAATCTTAGGCAAATCAGTAAGTTAGTCGACAATCCGAAAGAGTTCTAAACTGAATACCTCTTTCGAAGTGCCTGACAGTACTTTCAGCAAATTCTGCCTGCACATGCAAATATAACACTGACACTACGTTCTAAATAAAAATGAACAAGTTTTCTTTTCAGACAGAACTGGTTTCAGGCGTGATTGTTCATGCAGGCATTGTTTCACAGTTGACAAGCAAGTGAGTTACCTTTCCTTCTCAAACTTGGACTTGGTATCTTCAAGCATAGTCTGAATATTGGCTGCAACACTGAGGTTGAGAAAAGTAAATGAATAAACGGGGTAAAAAAAGGGGGTAAAAGAATAATGATCAGCAACATTATGCGCTTCAAACTTCACAGTACAGTCAGTGGAGTCCCGGCTAGACCACATGTTATAATTTTTGGCTGCTTTTTCTAATGCCTGTGTAAATAATTCTTTGTAATAGTTCTGAAAAGTTCATAGAAATGTTCAGGCTGGCTTTGGCCGCCGTAGTTCTGAAAATCAACTCACCCTAACAAAGCCACACCATGACATAAAAAACATGAATCCGGGAACCCATCAAATTAATATGCCCATTTTCCTCACATCACTCACAGTGCATATCGCTCCGCATAATATGCAAAAACTGACAGGTACCACCAAACGAACCAGTTCCTGCATTAATCACATATAATCAGCCGACTGAACACATTGCAGGATTGCAAACGTGCAACGTTTATTTGTTGCACATCCCTCCCAGTGACCATGAACTGTAAGTCTCTCCGAACAAATCGGCGAGCACGAAATGCATCAGAAGAAGCCGCTAGGGTAGCATATACGCATATCCCAATTTTTTTGCACGCTAGCACATACCGCGATAAGAGAAAATTCAGAGGTGCAACCGAAAGAATATTGTTCTCCGCACCTGGCGATGATCTGCTCGCACATCTTCTGGCGATCCTTGTTGGCCCCGCCCTTGATCAACCGCAGCAGGCACGTGATCTGCCTCAAGTCACTGCGCCCGTCACAAAAGGAGCCATCACGGAATTAAACCGAGAAGGAATTAGAAATGTGAGCCACCGAATCGAAGAGGAAAAGCTCGAAATCAGATGCGCGGCACCTGACGAAATCGCCGTCGGATTCCGAGCCGGAGTAGGAGCCGGAGCCGGGATCCACGGGGTGGCGCGGCCTCTTCAACGACCGCAGAGCCTCTTCGCCCGGGGACATCCTCCTTCCGCCGCCGGGACTCGCCGCAGGCCGCATCGCTGGTCGACAAGCGTAGCGCAAGGCAATTCGAAATTTTGCCGTGGAGCGAGAGGGTAGTGACGAAATTTTGGTGGTCCACTACCACTATTGGCTTTTGTAAGGGCATCTCCTACGCTCACCCACAAACAGGTTATTCTTTCATGACGAGAATATGTGTTAGTATATTTCTTTATCTGAAATCTATTCTTTCATGACAAGAATATATGTGGTGTTAGTGGACTGACAGAGTGAGCCGTAAAGGTAGAAAAAAATCCATCTGCGAGTGGTTCGGCTTTCTTTTTCCTAAGCAAGGACGGAGACGTCGAGTGAGGATGGGCTTTCTTTTTCCTAAGCAAGTCTTTGTTGTTCCCTTCCGTGACCGCCTCCTCCATCTGCCGTCTCCATGAGCGGCAGGGATAAGACCCGTAAAGTGAATGTGCGGTCGCCGGCGAGGAAGAGTAGAACATGGGAGACAAACCGGCCCATTTGGGACTCGAGCCCCGCTGCCTCCCATGCCCTACTCATCCTCGTCGGAGTCCGCGACCTGTCTGTCGCCGGCAGACGTGAGGTCCACGATGGAAGTGGAGAAGCCGACCCGCTCGTCGCCCCACCATCACGGCCAAACAGTGTTTGACGGCACGTAGGACACGCAGCTGGCGGCGTTCTCGTACACGATCGCCTGCGTGGCCAGTGCCTCCTCCGCGTCCGGCTACGCCGCGTGTACGTTGCGAGCGGCGGCTTGAGCGCGGGCGGCCTCGTAGAGCGTTTGCTGCTCAGCGACGAAGTTGAGATTCGCCGCGACCATGGCTGCCATGGCCTACTCGCTCACACGCTCGCCGTTGATCTGGCCCTCCGTCAGCTAGTGCTGCTCTAGGAGGAACAGATTGTAGAGTTGTTCCTCTTGCGCCTGCCGGAATGCCGACATAGGTGCGGGCGCCGGCAGCTCCTCGGCCATGACGACGTTGAAGTGCGCCTGTGCCTGCTCCATCGTCAAGCCGGCATGCACCGGCGCGGGCTCCGGCGTGGAGTCGTCGTCAAAGCCAGTCTTCATCGTGGGGTCGTCGTCGGAGACGTCCGGAGAGCTGGCCGGCATGTCAGCCTCTATCCGCCCGGCACGGCGGCCGCATGGGCGGCCACCTCGTGCTTCTGCTCCGTCGACAGTCTCTCTTACAGAGCGTTCTCGCTCGCGGTCATGGCGGATGTGGTGCACGGGAGGAAGATGTGTAGTGAATGGGTTGTGGTGTGATGTGACCCGACTCTGGCCGCCCTTAAATCGTGAATGCCGGTGAGGCCAAGCGTCCGGGTGCATCAATGCGCGAGCGTGGGAGTTATGACCCACAAGTATAGGGGATCAATCGTAGTCCTTTCGATAAGTAAGAGTGTCGAACCCAACGAGGAGCAGAAGGAAATGATAAGCGGTTTTCGGCAAGGTATTCTCTGCAAGTACTGAAAGTAGTGGTAACAGATAGTTTTGTAGCAAGGTAATTCGTAATAAGTAACAAGTAACAATAGTAACTAAAGTGTAGCAAGGTGGCCCAATCCTTTTTATAGCAAAGGACAAACCGGAACGATCTCTTATATAAAGCAAAGCGTTCTCGAGGACACGTGGCAATTATCATCTAGTCACTTTCATCATGTTTATTTGATTCGCGTTCGCTACTTTGATAATTTAATATGTGGGTGGACCAGTGCTAGGGTGATGTCCTTATTTGGACAAGCATCCCACTTATGATTAACCCCTCTCGCAAGCATCCGCAACTACGAAAGAAGAATTAAGATAAATCTAACCATAGCATGAAACATATGGATCCAAATCAGCCCCTTACGGAATAACGCATAAACTAGGGTTTAAGCTTCTGTCAAGCAACCCATCATCTACTTATTACTCCACAATGTCTTCCCTTAGGCCCAAATATGGTGAAGTGTCATGTAGTCGACGTTCACATGACACCACTAAAGGAAGCAACAACATACATATCATCAAAATATCGAACGAATACCAAATTCACATGATTACTTATGACAAGACTTCTCCCATGTTCTCAAGAACAAAAGTAATTACTCACAAATCATATTCATGTTCAAGATCAGAGGAGTATTGAATATCGTTAAGGATCTGAACATATAATCTCCCACCAAATAAACCAACTAGCATCAACTACAAGATGTAATCAATACTACTAACAACCCACAGGTACCAATCTGAGGTTTTGAGACAAAGATTGAATACAAGAGATGAACTAGGGTTTGAGATGAGATGGTGCTGGTGAAAATGTTGATGAAGATTGGTCCTCCCACGATGAGGGGATCGTTGGTGATGTCGATGGCTTTGATTTCCCCCTCCCGGTGGGAAGTATCCCCGGCGGAATCGCTCCGCCGGAGGGCAAAAGTGCTCCTGCCCTAGTTCCGCCTCGAGACGGCGGCACTTCGTCCCGAAAGTCCTCGTATTTTTTCTAGGGTAAATGGCTTCTTATAGCAGAAGAAGGAGGGCCAGAGGCCAGTTGTGGGCCCCACAAGGCATCAGGGCGCGCCCTGGGGGGGTAGGCGCGCCATGTTGCCTTGTGAGCAACAGGTGGCTCCCCTCTGGTATTTCTTTGCTCCAGTATTTTTATATATTCAATAAAAAATCCTCGTGAAGTTTCAGGTCATTTGGAGCTCCGTAGAATAGGTATCTCTACTGTAGCCTTTTAGGTCCAGAATTCCAGCTACCGGTAATCTCCCTCTCCATGTAAATCTTGCAAATTAAGAGAGAAAAGGCATTAGGATTGCATCATAAAGTGAAATAATGACCAAAAACATTATAAATATCAATAGGAAAACATGATGCAAAATGGACGTATCAATTGCCCCAAGCTTAGACCTCGCTTGTCCTCAAGCGAAAGCCGAAATCGGTAATCATGACCACATGTTTAGAGAGAGAGGTGTCGATAAAACAAAATACGGACATGAAAGCATCATGATCAATATTATAGCAGCAATATATCATCATAAAACTTCCCATGAACAAGTAATAATTCATCAAAATATCGAAGTATAAAGTATAAACTTTCTTGAAAACTAACAAACTACGTTCTTAGTCAATGAAACAATTACAATTCATCATATTTTCAGGAAGAGTCTATATAAGAGCTTTTGTTTAGCAAGTTCACATACTCAACTATCATTTAGTCTTCTATGATTGCTGACACTCACGACATATTTATGGGGCGAAAGCTTCAATCAGACACATAGGAAGATGGGGGTTTATAGTTTCACCTCCCAACCAATTTACCTCAAGGGTAATGTCAACAATAATAACTCATGATTACCTACATCCAACTGGATATATATGCCTAGATCTTTCCCCACCACATGATGCTTGCCAAGAGAAAAATAAAAACAGAATAGAGAGGAACACTATTGACTCTTGCATAAAAGTAATTACAGAAAAGTACAAGATAGGCCCTTCGCAGAGGGAAGCAGAGGTTGTCATGCGCTTTTTATTTTTGGATGTGCAAACTCTTAATGCAAAGGAACGTCACTTTATATTGCCCTGATACGTACATATCCAACGTATCTATAATTTTTGATTGTTTCATGCTATTATATTATCAATCTTGGATGCTTTATATGCAATTATATGCTATTTTATATCATTTTTTGGGACTAACCTATTAACTCAGTGCCCAGTGCTAGTTCCTGTTTTCTGCTTGTTTTTGGCTTTTCAGAAAATCAATATCAAATAAAGTCCAAACAGAAAAAATCTTTAGATTAATTTTTTCTGGACCATAAGGGACCCTAGAAGCTTCGAGAGGAGACTAGACGAGATACGAGAGAGCCACAAGCTCAGGGGGCGCGCCCCAGGGGGGTGGTCGCGCCCCTTGAGCTTGTGGGCCCCACGCAGCTCCGTTTGACCTAATTCCAAGCCTATAAATTCCCAAATGACGGTGTCCTGGACTAGGGGGTCCCGGCCTAGTCGGTCTAGTCCATGGGCGGGATTGATGGCCCGTTGAAGAATAAGGACTCTGGAGGCCTTTTGACCTGTGGTGCAATCATATCGGGCCACACCGAGAACTTGGCGTGTACTCCAAGAACATCTATTAGATTCGGCATGTAATCCCTAGACGGCAACCGACCATGTGTAACCCTAGATACCCCTGGTGCCTATATAAGCTAGAGGGTTTAGTCCGTAGAGGCATTCGCATTCATCATCACCCCTATGGTTTAGACCACAACTTACGATCTCGAGGTAGATCAACTCTGTACTTTGATACACCCATCATATAAACAAGAGCAGGACGTAGGGTTTTACCTCCTTAGAGAGGGCCCGAACCTGGATAAAACATAGTGTCCCTTGTCTCTTGTTACCCATCGATCCGATCTCACAGCTCGGGCCCCCCTACCCGAGATCTGCTGGTTTTGACACCGACATTGGTGCTTTCATTGAGATCTCGTTGTGTGATCTCTTCGGATTGATGGCTCGCTTGCAGATTGATAGCAGCATTGGCTACGGCGACATCTTCGTCCTCGGCCAGCTTTTCGCCTTCGGCAGCATCGTGCTGCACGCTGATCCGACCGGCCACCTGGGCCGTGTTGAGAACTTTGTCCCAAACCAGGTCGTCATGTTCGGAAGCTTGGAGCACGTCATGGATGCCCGAGGTGATCTCGTCCTCTCAGGATGGATCTCAGATCGACTCAAAGATCCCTTCGGCGTAGGATCTCCGGAGTTGTTTTCCAACCCGATCCTCGGATCTGACCTCCCGGTGGAGCCGACCCCGGAGATAGATCCGGTGGCCACCACGTCCGATCCAACCCCTACCTCCTCGGATGATGGCCTTGAGCCGAGCCCATCTTCGGACCAGGCCGCGGCCTCTGATACAACTTCTCCTCCCGTCGACCAGGGGTCAACCCTGAGCGACCGAGATGACGTGCCCGCGTCAAGCGGCCCAAACAAACCGCTTCTGATCAGGCCGGCCTACAGCCAGATCCTGGATACCGAGGAACTCTCTCAGATAAACGCGGTGCTGGATTGGATCCAAAACCTGTCGATCTCATCCGTCGTCTACGACCAGATCGGATGTAAAGCCGATGATTGGGAAATTTTCATCCCACCCACCACCCACTTAGTCGCCACGATCGAAGACTTGACCGACGCGCTTGACTATGGCTCCGACGAGGCCACTGACATGGATGAAGATGTCTGTGGTGATACCGGAGCAAATCCACCCACGGCCAAACCCCGTACAGGGGATTGGGCCGCAGCGTCTACTTATGACGTCTACATGGTCGACACTCCTAAAAACAGTCCTCAGGAGAAGCCCAAGGAAAACCCTAAGCGTCGTCGCCCCAAAAGGCGGACGAAGGGAAGTAATGGAAGAAGAAGTATGACCAACACCATGGGCGCCACCGATAACGATGCAGCCCCCGACGCCGCTGAGAACCCGGATGAGGACAATCAAGCCTCGCCTGCCCAATAGAAGGAGCCCGTAGTGGCACCTACGGAGGATGATCTCGAGGACATGGGCACCTTCGACGACGGGTCGGACAGGGATTATCTCCCCGAGTCCGAAGACGAGGTCAGCCTCGGACCCGAAGATTTCGTGGTACCCACAAACCCATCCGAGCAGGCACGGTTGCAACGGCAGTTAATCGCAATCGCGTTGAGCATGAAAAAGAAGCAGCAGGAACTGTACACTCACGAAAACACGCTTAATGAAAAGTGGGTAAAAGTCCTTAGTGCCGAAGCGGACCTCGAGGCCCAACATACGGCTGCCAAGGCGGCTGCTACCCGATTTCGACGATGAGACATCAAACGATGAGTTGTTCACGCACGGCCACGCAGGACAGGCTGACCGCCCCCCTAGAGGGCGAGACCGGCCAATAGGGGCAAACAAAGAACCCCCCCCCCTGCAAAAACCCGCCGTCACGGCAAGAGTGCGGTCGCATACCATGAGCCCTTCGATTTGCGCGATAAGATACAGGCCAATAAAGCCCCTCTTTGATCCATCTATGGATCACGGGATCGCGCGCCCGCCGGTTTAGAGGGCTATGACGCCTGGTTAGACAGGCACGATAGAGCTCGGGAGCAAACGCGAGCTAGGACAACGGCCAACACCCGACCAGATGTGACTCAATTCCGAGGGCCCGCACATCCAGTATGTTTCACAGATGAGGTCATGGAGCACCAGTTCCTAGAAGGGTTTTAACCCACCAATATCGATCAATACGATGGAACGACCAACCTGGCTGTCTGGATTGAGGATTTTCTTCTCCATATTCACATGGCCTGAGGTGATGACCTCCACGCCATAAAATACCTGCCGCTCAAGCTTAAGGGACCGGCAAGGCACTGGCTCCACAGCCTCCCTAGAAACTCTATCGGAAGCTGGGAGGAGCTTGAAGAGGCCTTTAGGGCAAACTTACAGGGCACCTACGTTCGGCCCCCGGATGCCGACGACCTCAGCCACGTTGTCCAGCAGGAGGGCGAATCAGCCCGGAAATTCTGGAACCGGTTCTTAACTAAAAAGAACCAGACTGTCGATTGTCCCGACGCCGAGGCTATTGCCGCATTCAAGCACAGCATCCGAGATGAATGGCTCGCCAGACAGCTCGGGCAAGATAAGCCGAGAACCATGGCGGCCCTTACCTCCCTAATGACCTGCTTTTGCGTGGGCGAGGATAGTTGGCTTGCCCGTAGTTCTCATAGGAGCGACTCCGGCACCTCAGAGGCACGCGACGGGAACGACAAATCCAAGCGCAATAGAAACAAGCGCCAGAACAAGAACAGCGGCAGCGATGCCGAGGACCCAGCAGTCAATGCAGGGTTCAGTAGCTCACGGGCAGGACCCAAGAAGAGACCCTTCAAGGGGAACAAGGACGGCCCAAGCGCCCTGGATAAAATACTTGACAGGTCTTGCCAAATTCACGGCACCTCGGACAAACCCGCCAACCACACCAATCGTAACTATTGGGTGTTCAAGCAGGCCGGCAAAGCAGTTGCCGAAGAACCGAGCAATAGCCAGTCTCGCAGTGACAACGAGGATGAACCTCGCAGGCCAAACAGCGGCGGCCAAAAGCAGTTTCCTTCTGACGTAAAAAATGTGAACATGATCTATGTCACGCATATTCCTAAGAAGGAAAGGAAACGAGCACTTCGGGATGTTTACGCCTTAGAGCCTGTAGCCCCGAAGTACAACCCGTGGTCGGCTTGCCCGATCACTTTTGATAAAAAGGACCACCCGACCAGTATCCGTCATGGCGGGTCGGCGGCCCTAGTTCTGGACCCCATTGTCGATGGATTCCACTTAACCCGCGTCCTTATGGACGGCGGAAGCAGTCTGAACCTGATCTACGCCGATACGGTCAGGAAAATGGGCATCGATTCGTCATGAATCAAACCCAGTAACACCACATTCAAGGGTGTCATACCTGGCGTGGAGGCTCAATGCACCGGCACCGTAACGCTAGAGGTTGTCTTCGGCTCGCCCGGGAACTTCCGAAGTGAGGACTTGATTTTTGATATAGTCCCCTTCCGCGGCGGCTACCACGCATTACTCGGTCGTACTGCGTTCGCCCGCTTCAATGCGGTGCCGCACTACGCTCACCTAAAGCATAAGATGCCGGGGCCTCACGGCGTCATTACCATTAACGGTAACACGGAGACCTCCCTCCGGACAGAGGAGCAGACAACGGCCTTCGCAGCTGATTTCCAGGCGGTCGAGGAAGCTGCCTGACGTACAGCTCGGCAGGCTCTACCAAGCTCTTCAAAGCGTGTACGTATCGTCACCTCGGCCCCTGGCCAAACCCGTGTCAATCCTAAATAGGGACGCGCGCTCCCCGGTTCCCCTCTTCTGGTAGCAGACTACGTGCCTCGAGTACATAATTTTGCACTTAAAATTCCATGGGAGACTAGGGAGCATAAATTGATAAAAAGGGGTGTGCCATCTCGGAACATCCGAACACCCGAAACCTGGCTATCTCTTCGGCAACATAAAGGCCGACCAGGAAGTACATCCTGGCAGTGTCAAGCTGTCACACTCCGGCGCCAGCCTCGTCAGGGGCCCCGCTTCTCGGATGCGTTCAGCATAGTCAAGGCGGAGTAGCCGGTAGTGTTCACTAAACCTTGGATTAGATAAGGGATAGTTGTTTAACAGTACGGAGGCGCAGACGTGCGGCAGGGAAGACACGGGAAACAACTCCCACCTTTTAAAGCCCTGTATCACACTCCTTTTCTTCTTCTTTTTCACATACTCTCTGTATCTGTTAAGGTTCCTTCTTGTAATAGCTCGGCATCTGTGGCTAGGCCCTATGAATGAAAAAACAAACCTTTTTTCGGTCCCTGCACAAAATTACGTGTTGTTTTTCCTGTCTTTGCCTTGTAGCAATGTGGAAACCATTTGAAACATATAGATGAGTCCGGCTTCCAACCGGGGGCTCCGACGTAAATTCGAGCCTATGTTCAAGTCCGATATCTGTTCGGCATCACGGATATTGCATTATATGCATCCGTTTCGAATTGTGATTTTGGTCAATGATTGGGTTGCCCGGCTCCTGTGTTTGCCTCCTACGTTCCGCTTTGTTCGTCTAGGAGCATAAAGGGAGAACCACTGTGATTGTGCTTCCAGCTCGGATGGTCAAGCGCCTCAGTGGAGAAAGCCAAAAATCGACTGTCACGATAGGCATAAACTGGTCGGCGATCCGCAGACAGTGTCGAACTAGAAACCGTTAGTGGCTACACCGTGTTAAATGAAGGGTTCTTGTCATAAGAACCGAGGTGCTAAAGCAGGTGCACCTCGGCTAGTCCGGTCACCACTACACCGGTGGCTAGGTCAACTACCCCACAATTCAAACTCCTACGATCAAGTGAAAGTTATAAAGCCACTATAGTCTGATTGCCTCGTTCCCTAAATACGCAAACCGCCTAAGGGCACCGAGAAGACGGCTAAGGGTTCACGCGTTTTAAGGAACACCCCGCGTAGAATCTACAAGGGGGTAGAAGCCGACGACTGGCCACTTTCAAGATTAAACACGGTCGCACAGGAACCAAAAAAACATGTCGGATAAAAACGACAGATAAGCATAATATTACTTGTCTTATACAAATTTCTCCTCGGCATACCAAGGGACCTTTAAAACCGCAGTTCAGACTTCGCACATTGAGCCTCGGTGACTCGAGTGCCTTCACGAACCTCGGTCAAGAACTGCTCGGGTGTCCGCTTCTTCCCTTCTGGAGGCCCTGACGCGATCTCGAGCGGCTTGATCTTCGGATAATGCGCCATTGTGGACGCATACGCCCGCTGTTGGGGATATTCCCCATGGGTTGACCCGGCCAACAGGAATGACCCGGCCCATCACTTGGCGGCTCATGGGTCACCTCGTTTACCGGGTCGACCTGGACGACAAGGCCTAAGGCCCAGTGTGCAACCCGACAGAAGGCCGGCTCACGGAGAGGCTTTGAGGGCCGGCCCGCAGAGAAGGACCAAGAAGAGGAAAGCAAGACCTGACAAGGGAAGCAAGACCCGGACTAGTATCCAGCTTGTAATAGAAAAGAGACTAGTTGTAGTCCTACTAGGACTCTACATGTAAGCCGGCCCTTTCAACTTATATAAGGAGGGGCAAGGCACCCCAAGAGGGACAAGTTGAGACAGACAAACTAGCAGCTCTCGAGATTAGAGGTAGCGAAATAGCACCCTTGTAATCGAGATCATCATCATCAATAGCAATCAAGCAGGATGTAGGCTTTTACCTCCACCGTGAGGGGCCAAACCTGGGTAAACTCGTGTCTCTCAATTCCGACCAACCCAGTTCAAGCTACCACCTAGTTGCGATGGCCTCACCACTAAGTCCTTTTCACGAGGACGTCTGCCGTGACAAAACCACGACAGTTGGCACCCACTGTGGGGCCAGCGCACGGTGGTGTTGTGCTCTTGGAGGGAGCTTTTCCAGGGATCGAGAAGTTCGCGATTTGCCGGATGAAGAAGAGTCGGCACGAAAGGATCTACATCGATTCTGAGTTCATCAGTCGAGATTGAAAAAGTTTCAGCGGTAGCATTAAACCAGATCAGAGTCGAAAAAGTAACTTCGGCGTCGACCGGCCACAAGCATTTATCCGATGACGAAATCCGCTGAACCCCAGAAGATGCCTACCGCATCCGCAGCATCAACCAAAGCAAAGGAAAGATCGAGAGAAACAAGGGTCACGTCTGTGCGTGCAGTCACCGTTCTGCGATCTGCCAAGGCACAGATCTCGCCAAGACCGACAGAAGTTTGAGGCAATCGATAAGCCGTTTCCGTCACGTACTACTCACCTGATCATGCGGCCCGATCAATCCCTCAATGTGGCAGCCGTTTCGCGAAGTTGCTGGAGTTTTTCTCGCTTCAAGTCCCGAGAAGATTCACCGGTGCACTGCACATCGAATTTACAAAGCCAGCGGACGTCAACTAGTACTCCCACAACCGCAAAATCGTCTACAGTCCGTGTGAAGGCCGAAGCAAACCCAATCATCAACTGCCAAAAGTGGCTACGCATGGCAAAGTAAATTTGGCCAAAGTTGGCTGGTCAATACATCAAGGAAAAGAAAAAAGGAGAGAGAGATCCAAGGTGGACCATGTGCGATGTACAAGGAAAAGAAAAAGTTGTGTTCTCCTCGGGTCAGAGACCTATGCGCAGTCGGACAGAAGCCAGAAAGAGACAAAGGTGCAAGACAGATTTTTGATCCCTGGCAGAGAATGTAATATACGCAAGATCACAATCTCCAGTCTCGTGCGCATTTGTAGCCCGGCTGTGTTCTAGTGTACTAGTACTCTTGATGCAGAGAGAAAAGTGCGGAGATGAGATGCGACGTGGGTGGCTGGGCACATGGGGCCTGGACAGGTTCAGTGGAGGGTCATAATGATCCAAAAGTACATGTGCCAGCGGACGTCTTGGTATTGCAGCTGGAGAAAAGGCTCACTATATAGAGGAACGGAGGAGTACTACTACGTGAATCCATCAGGAAACAAAGGCTGTCCAGAGTCGCATCAAAATTCCAGGCAATCTGACTAGCGCTCGTTGCTGTAAAAAAAAAACAAGACAGAGACTAGTACTAATACGTACTAGTTTAGAGAGCAAGACAAGGAGACTAGTAATAGTACCTACTAGTACTAGTACGTACTCCCTCCGTTCCAAAATATAGTGCGCCCGCGCTTCCCGAGGTTCAACTTTGACCATAAATTTAACCAACGAGACCGACTGCGGCGGGAGCAAAAATTATATAATTGAAAACTTCTTTCGAATACGAATTCACTGGTATAATTTTTGCTCTCGCCGCAGTCGGTCTTGTTGGTTAAATTTATGATCAAAGTTGAAGCGCGGAAACCGAGAACGCATTATATTTTGGAACGGAGGGAGTACTAGTCTAATTCTTTTCTAAAAAAAACCCAGTCCATCATGCATACGTGAGGCCCGTAGCACTTCGAATGCAACGTCCATATTCATCCGACCAAAATATCAGGTGCTATCCTTCCTATATATTTTATCAGCACATATTAATTCTTCCGAGAACAATTACTCTGGCCTGTAATATTTTTACGCGGGACAATTATTCATCACAAAAGTGGCGTTATACCGCGGATACGGAGCGCGCACCAGCATCATTCTACACTGGTGTTCGTCCGTGCCGCGCTGCTCGACGGACACGCGTGTAAGTCGCCGCTTCCACGGTTCAGTCTACATCAACACGCTGCGGCCGACTCGCGCGCCCGCACCGGCTTACAACGCCGCGGCCGACTCGCGCGCCCGCACCGGCTTACAACGCCGCGGCCGACCCGCGCGCCCGCACCGGCTTACATCGCCGCGGCCGACCCGCGCGCCCGCACCGGCTTACAACGCCGTGGCCGACTCGCGCGCCCGCACCGGCTTACAACGCCGCGGCCGACTCGCGCGCCCGCACCGGCTTACAACGCCGCGGCCGATGCGCGCGCCTGCACCGGCTTACATCGCCGCGGCCGACCCGCGCGCCCGCACCGGCTTACAACGCCGTGGCCGACTCGCGCGCCCACGCCGGCTTACAATGCCACGGCCGACTCGCGCGCCCCTGCCGGTTTTACAACGCCGCGGCCGACTCTCGCGTCCATGCTGGCTTCAAACGTCGCGGCCGACTCCCGCGTCCACGTCAATTTATCGGTCAGCTCTCGCGTCTACATCAACACAACGGGGCCTCGCCCGCCCGTACGAGCTGCCCAACGAACGCGCGCAGGCCACCGTCCTCGCGGTCCGCTCGTGTGAGTTGCCCAACGGACACGCGTGCGAGCCGCCGCCACTGCGGTCCAATTTACGTCAACACACCGAAGCATGCCAAAGTCCGCTCCATCGACCGGCCCATGCCAAGCTATTCGGCAAAACACGCAGCTCACCATCCTGCGGTCTGGTCTAAGTCACCACATCAAAAGAAACAGAAGAGTCGGCCATGGAGGAAACCTCCCCGAAAGAACAAGGAGAGCCGACCACAGTAGAGCCGGCAATTCAAAAACCGACAGCAAAGAAACAGAAAAGAAAATGGCCCTGGAAGAGCCAGGAGAGCCGGACTAAGAGAAAATAGCAAAGAATGGGAGGACATACGATGAGCATCACAAAGATCATCAACTCGCTACATCGCCTCCGGTTTCAATAAATTCCAGCTTTCAGCTGTCGACTATACGCCGGTTTATGCCACAACCAAGTATATAGAATCTCAAGCCGGCTCCTCGAGTTGACTTAAAACTTGGGGGCTACACATATATGACTCGGTGGATTTGGCCGGGTTTAACAAATACAAGAACCCCGGGTCGTTGAAGGGAAGACAACCCAGTCCCGGGGACTGCTGCTTTATTTGCGAAAAGGTAAAGGTTGCCAAAGAGGACTAGCTGCCATAATGCGCAGTTCAAACATAGGTATCCTGCCTTATTGGCGAAAAAGTAAAGGTTGCCCAAGAGAACTAGCAGCCATGATGCACAGTTCAAACATGGGTACCCTACCATATTGGCGAAAAGAAAGGTTACCAAAGAAGACTAGTTGCCATGATGCGCAGTCTAAACATGCGTATCCTGCTCAATAATGATCAATGGAATAAGGCCGGCTTATCTGGACCCCAGATGTTTTGCAGTAGCAGCATTGTCTCCTGTATATCCTATGCTGAGCTTTTCCATGATCATATGGTTACTTGGGGGCTTCCAACTCATCGAGTTTAGCTTACAAAACCCTTTTAACCCGGCGAAATGCCAAACTATACTTGGTTAAACCTGCCTGTTAGCAAGATGCTACTCCCTAAAAGCGACCCGGCGTACGCCTGATGAGTCAATCACAAAGGTGACCCTGAATTCATCAGAGTTAAAATGCTCGATTGGTTGCGTGAGAGCCGACTTTCAGAGAGCTAGGACAAACCAAAAGAGGCCAAAAAGCCTGCTTCATATAAGTGAATCAGACTCGAGCCTCGAAAGCCGGTCTTATGTCGTGCCTCGAAAGCCGACATTTTTATACTCTGTTACCATACACATACATCATCATACATTGCATCATCATACAATGCATCATCATACAATGCATATTTGTATTCATTTATGTTGCAGGAACCGGTCTTCAAAACCGGGTTACATTGTAACTGTGCAGGAACAAACAAATCCTTGATAGCCAAAATGGCCGGGTCTTACATGGTTTATCAAAACCAGTTTCAAATAACATGGCTATTACTGCCGATTTTGAAAAAATTGCAGGTACATATTTACTATATCTACAAAACCGGCTTACAATTGAGAGCCGAGTCTTCATCATGGTTTATCATAACCAGTATTATATGATTGAGGTTTTCAATGCCGGCTCAGAAAGATGGCTATTCTTTTTAAATCCAAAATGATGGCTTGCAGTAAGGAGCAGGGTTTAATAAATTACCAGTAGCAATTCACAATTTGGATTATTCTGATGCTGCAAAGGAGAACAAAATTCAAACAAGGATATCATGGCAATCGGCTTTATCAAAGGCAATGAAATATGAAGTGTTATGCAAGGCAGCACTCTTGATGGATTTAGCAACAAGTTAAGCATTGATATGCAAAGCACTCAACAACATCATCCAGACTGTCTCTCAATCTCAGAAGAAAAGGTAAGTCCCGAGTCGCTGCAGGCACATGACCTGGCACTTGGAGGCTACAGTGGATCTGAGTTTATTCTACAATGGAAGGAATAGTCCCGAGTCGCCGCGGGCAATACGACCCGGCACTTGGGGGCTACATTATTCAAATCAAGATTACATTCGGTATGAAAGTCCCATGTCGCTGCAAGCATGCACCACGGCACTTGGGGGCTAATGCATTGAAGACCCGGATCACTATTAATAGTAACCCGGCCCTTGGGGGCTACAGTCATTGACTCTACAGATAGTTCAAGTTCCAGATTGATGAGGAAAGCTAACCCGGCCCTTGGGGGCTACACTATTTTTAGCTATACATCTACAAACATCAAAAGCTAAGTTCAAAGTCCCAGGTTGCTGCAGGTAAGACAACCCGGCACTTGGGGGCTACAGTGTTCAGTTGTTTAAACAGATCATAAGGTCCAAATTGAAGACCCAGCCCATCACATACTGATGAGTCGGCACTTGGGGGCTACACATGTGAAATGCAAACATTCAGTTTCTGACTGGTGATTCAGATGAACAAACCCGGATTTCTCCAAAGTTGCAACAGTTATATTTAAGCAAGTCTTAAGTTATCACTACGTTCTACTCTTAAGACTTGGGGGCCACAGGTAATGTGGATATAAGGGAGGAACACCTTCAAGTTTCCAGTTTTGAGCGAGCCAAGTCTCATATCATACGGATTTCTTATTCCTAATATCTTCATCAAATCTGAAGCATTGAGAGTTGGCTCAACATCAGACGGATTTCTTTTTTCCAACATTTTTATCAAACCGGAGTACTGGAAGCCGACTCAAAATGTCAGATGGGTTATTTTTCCAATGTTTTTCTGCGTGAAACCAACGTCAGCAAGTTGATTTTGAAGCCGGCATGTTGATATGATAAAGAGACCCGGATTTTTCGAGGAGTCGGGTCATTGAGTGAACCGGGAAGCTGAGCGCGCCGGTCCTTTAACGTATTAATTATTCTTGTTTTCAGGAGCTTAGCATGAATAAATTCAAGCTAACCTGGGGGCTAATGTTGGGGATATTCCCCACGATTTGACCCGGCCAACAAGAATGACCCGGCCCATCACTTGGCGGCTCATGGGTCACCTCGTTTACCGGGTCGACCTGGACGACAAGGCCTAAGGCCCAGTGTGCAACCCGGCAGAAGGCTGGCTCACGGAGAGGCTTTGAGGGCCGGTCCGCGGAGAAGGACCAAGAAGAGGAAAGCAAGACCTGACAAGGGAAGCAAGACCCGGACTAGTATCCAGCTTGTAATAGAAAAGAGACTAGTTGTAGTCCTACTAGGACTCTACATGTAAGCCGGCCCTTTCAACTTATATAAGGAGGGGCAAGGCACCCCAAGAGGGACAAGTTGAGATAGACAAACTAGCAGCTCTCGAGATTAGAGGTAGCGAAATAGCACCCTTGTAATCGAGATCATCATCATCAATAGCAATCAAGCAGGATGTAGGCTTTTACCTCCACCATGAGGGGCCGAACCTGGGTAAACTCTTGTCTCTCAATTCCGACCAACCCAGTTCAAGCTACCACCTAGTTGCGATGGCCTCACCACTAAGTCCTTTTCACGAGGCTGTCTGCCGTGACAAAACCACGACACCCGCTCCGCGCTTTCCAGGCAGGCCAAACGCTTCCAGTTCTCGACCTGGGGGCTTGCATTCCGCAGCCTGTGCACCAAGCCGAAGAAGCTGGTCGGCATTGGCTCTTGTGTCCAAAGGTTGATGTAGAGATCTTCCATCACTGGCTGTGCCGTACGGAGCAGCTCGACTAGCTGCTTCATCTGATTATTCAGAAGAGGCGGATGCTCTGGTGCCTGGAATTGTGCCCAGAAGGTCTTCTCCATGTACTCCTCGGGACGAGCGGCGTAGTAGGAGCCGGCGCCCGAAGCACTCCGCGGCAAGTCCCTAAAGGCCTTTGAAGAACGCCAGACTTGTGTAAGATGGGCTAATCTGCTGTCACAAAAAACGCAACGAAGCAGGTATGGCTTACCAGCGGCGATCTGCTTCACTTGTTGAAGCACTTCGCGATCCGCCCTAGCCTGGGTCGTGGCCTCCTTACAGGCCGAGCTCGCTGTTTCAAGCTCGGAGACTAGCTTGTTCTTTTCCTCCTGGAGGGCGTCACGCTGCTTGTATAGCCCCTCCAGGTCTCCTTCGACCTCAACGACCCAGGCCGCATGCTTCGCGCCGGCCTCTTTCTCCTTGGCCAGCTCATCGCTGGCCTGCTTCGCCGCAGCCTTCTGCTGCTCAGCTTCCTGCCGAGCTTTTTTCAGCTCGGACCGTAGCGCTTCAAGCTCCGAGGTGGCAGCTACGTACAAACACATTAATACAGGATTTAGAGCTCAACCAGCTGCATCATAACTCAAAGTACAGTATTAAGGTACTTAAGCTTTTGGTATTTACCTTGAGATCGCTCCATCTGCTCTTAAGCAGATCCATGTCCTTCTCGGACCGATCCAGCTTATGGTTCAGTTCTTCCAACTCTTTCGAGTTGGCTACTGAAACCGAGGCCAAAACCTGCAAAGTACACTGTTAGCTTCCTCGGATGACATCGATCCCCTGGTCGGATTTGTGTATCCGACCAGGGTCTCGGGGGCTATTGTGTATTCGCTTTATTCAATTATCATTTCTCCCTAAGATCCCCGAGTAAGATTTCCGCATCTAACTCATGTTGGGTTCTACGGTAGGGTGCGTCGACTGCAAATTAAAAATTCCTACTCGCAGAACATCCAGGAACATGCTACGGGAATGGGTCACGGATCGTTACCACTAGACGCGCAGTGTCGTGCAGCGGAAGTAGAGTTGGGGCAGCGCATCGCCGGAGTCGTGTCCTCCTCGTCGATCTCCCTCGAACAGCCGGTCGTCGGATCCCACGTACAGGTTCGCCAGAGCGGCGCAAGTGCACCGCCTCTAACACTATCCGCGTGTGCGGGAGGAACGCCGTGCGACAGACTGCTAGGTCCGATCACACAGCCGACGGCGAGTGGAGGTGGCTAGTTGCAACACATGCAAAGCCCTAATGATGGCGCCAAAGCGATCAACCAAATGAGTGTGCCGCACCTCCACTATATATAGGCATCTGTCGCGGGCTCAACACTTGGGCCTCGCACGGATCCTAAAGCCCAAAGTCTGTTCGGCCTGGATCCGAGTCCGAGTAGGATCACATCTGACTCGTGGAGTCGGACCCGGCCTCACAGGTTCCTTCCCTTAAGCGAGCGACCCCTTAGGTTCAAGTCGACTGATACGTCTCCAACGTATCTATAATTTATGAAGTATTCATGCCATATTTATAACAATTCTATATGGTTTTGGTATGATTTGATTAGAACTAACCCGGACTGACGCTGTTTTCAGCAGAACTACCGTGGTGTTGTTTTTTGTGCAGAAATGAAAGTTTTCCAAATGAGCTGAAACTTTTTGGAGATTTTTTATTGGACAAATAAAAAATATTGGCACCAAGACCCACTGGAGGGGGGCCACCCAGTGCCCACGAGGCACCAGGGCGCGCCACCCCCCTAGGCGCGCCCTGGTACCTCGTGGGGCCCACGTGGCTCCGTTTCGCGTGATTCCAACGCTGAAAAATCATATATATTCAGAAACCCCCGAAAGTTAACCTAGATGAGTTTTTACGCCGCCGCAAGCCTCTGTACCAGAGAGATCCCATCTACAGCCCTTTTCCGGCACCCTGCCGGAGGGGGAAAAGCATCACCGGAGGCCATCTTCATCATCCCGGCGGTCTCCATGACGAGGAGGGAGTAGTTTACCCTCGGGGCTGAGGGTTTGTACCAGTAGCTATGTGTATGATCTCTCTCTCTCTCTCTCGTGTTCTTGAGATGGCACGATCTTGATGTATCACGAGCTTTGTTGATATAAATGAATCATATGGAGTTTTCCCCTCTCTATCTTCTTGTGATGAATTGAGTTTCCCCTTTGAAGTTTTCTTATCGGATTGAGTCTTTAAGTATTTGAGAACACTTGATGTATGTCTTGCATATGGATATCTGTGGTGACAATGGGATATTCACTTGAGTCACTTGATGTATGTTTTGGTGATCAACTTGCGGGTTCCGTGACCTTGGGGATTTATGCATAAGGGTTGGCACACGTTTTCGTCTTGACTTTCCGGTAGAAACTTTGGGGCTCTCTTTGAAGTTCTTTGTGTTGGTTTGAATAGATGAATCTGAGATTGTGTGATGCATATCGTATAATCAAACCCGTGGGTACTCGTGGTGACATTGGAGTGCCTAGGTGACATTAGGGTTTTGGTTGATGTGTATCTTAAGGTGTTATTCTAGTACGAACTCTAGGGCTGTTCATGACAATTAATGGGGATGGCTCATAAGATTGATCGGGAAGGATAACTTTGAGGTGGTTTCGTACCCTACAACAATTTCTTCGTTTGTTCTCCGCTATTTGTGACTTTGGAGTGAACTCTTTGTCGCACGTGAGGGATTAACATATGATTCAACTATGTCAACAATGTTGGGAGATCGCACTAGTGAAAGTATGAACCCTAGGCCTTGTTTCTAAGCATTGCAATACCGTTTTTATTCCCGTTTACTTTTCGTTACCTTGCTGTTTTATATTTTCAGATTACAAAAACCTATATCTACTATCCATACTACACTTTTATCACCATCTCTTCGCCGAACTAGTGCTCCTATACAATTTACCATTGTATTGGGTGTGTTGGGGACACAAGAGATTTCTTGTATTTTGTTGCAGGGTTGTTTGAGAGATACCATCTTCAACCTACGCCTCCCACGGATTGATAAACCTTAGGTCATCCACTTGAGGGAAAATTGCTACTGTCCTACAAAACTCTGCGCTTGGAGGCCCAACACGAGTCTACAAGAATAAGTTGTGTAGTAGACATCAAGCTCTTTTCTGGCGCCGTTGCCGGGGAGGTGAGTGCTTGGAGGTATATCTTTAGATCTTGCAATCGAATCTTTTAGTTTCTTGTTTTATCCCTAGTTTGGTTTATAAAAGAAAATTAAAAAAAATGGAATTGAGGTTGCCACATATTATTCATCTTTATAATGTCTTTCGTGAAAATGATGGAAAGGAAAATTGTGCTCAATTGATAGAAGAAGAATTCAATAAAATGTTTGGCATAAAATATTTGAATGATGAGCATGATTGCAATGTTGTTAATATGAATTCTTTGAATACCCATGATGCTAATGATACGCAAAGCTACAAGCTTGGGGATGCTATGTGTGATGAAGATGATATTTTTAGTCCCCCAAGTTTTGATGAGAAAATTTATTATGATGATAACATGCCTCCTATTTATGATGATTATATTGATAAAAATGGATTCGGAGAGGTCACAACTTTATTTAATGATGATTCCACTACTTTGGAAGAGGTTTCAATTGACTATGATTACGAAGTTGCTATCTATGATGATTATTGTGATGACATGTATGCTATAAGGAATAATAATAACCATGAAACTTGTCATCATGATTTTAATGCTCAAATTGATTATGCCAATCAAGTATCTCATGATCGTTATTTTGTTGAGTTTGCTCCCACTATTATGAATGAAAAGAAAATTGCTTATGTGGAGAGTAGTAAAATTTCTATGCTTGTGGATCATGAAAAGAATGCTTTATGTGATAGCTATATTGTTGAATTTCTTCATGATGCTACTGAAAATTATTATGAGAGAGGATCATATGGTTCTACATATCTCAATAATATCAAGTTTCCTCTCTTTATGTTGAAAGTTTTGAAGTCTTGCCTGTTTTGCCTTCCTATGCTAGTTGATTCTTGCTCACATAAATTATTTGCTCACAAAATCCCTATGCATAGGAAGTGGGTTAGGCTTAAATGTGCTATTCATATGCTTCATGATGCTCCCATTGTGTTTCAATTCTTTACTTCTATGTGAGCATCATTGAAATCATCATGCCTAGCTAAAAAGGCATTAAAGAAAAGCGCTTGTTGGGAGACAACCCAATATATATACTTTCTGTTTTTGTGTGTCCACATGATTAAGCTACTATATTAATCATGTTTTATATGTTTTCTTTCAATAAAGTGCCAAGTAAAGCCTTTGGGATAGTCTGGATGATAGTTGACTTGATTCTGTGCAAAAACAGAAACTTTTGCGCCCAGTTATGGAATTACCATAAATCACTGGAGCGTCAAAAAATTCTGATTTTTTTGCACACGATTTATATACAAATTGCCTACGTTGTCCTAATTTTTCAGAATTTTTAGAGTTACAGAAGTATGGTCATTGTTCAGATCATTACAGACTGTTCTGTTTTTGACAGATTCTGTTTTCAATGCATAGTTTGCTTGTTTTATAGTTTCTATGGCTTATATTGGTCAATATAAATTGTAGAAATTGTAGGGTACAGTAGGAATTGTGTGAAAACAATTATGAATCTTGTCTTGACAGTACCTAAGTGGATGATTTATTTTTATCATACTAACCTATCTCACAAGTTCCGTTAAGTTTTGTGTGATTGAAGTTTTCAAGTTTTGGGTGAGATATCGATATGAGGAGAATAAGGAGCGGCAAGACCCTAATCTTGGGGATTACCAAGGCACCCCAAGATAATATTAAAGGAAGACCCAAGAAACTAAGCTTGGGGATGCCCCGGAAGGCATCCCCTCTTTCGTCTTCAACACAATCGGTAACCTCACTTGGAGCTATATTTTTATTCGTCACATAATATGGTTTTGCTTGGAGCGTCATTTTCTTTTGTTGAGATTTGCTTGCTTTTATCAATAATCATGTTTTGTATCTTTTATTTCAATAAAAATGTCAAGTATAGCCTTTACCATGCTTATTTTGCAAGTTCATGAGTTACTGTTTCAAAACAGAAAGTTTGCTGCTATTGATTAAATTGCCCAGAAATGTCAGAATGTGATAAAATCTTGAAATTTTGACACAGTCAACTTTGATAAATTATTTACAGTTTCGTAAATTTTCAGAATTTTTTGAGTTATCTAAGTATGGATTCTTAATTATCCTTTACAGACTGTCCTGTTTAGGCAGATTGCTGTTATGTTTGCATTGTTTGCATATGTTTGCGTGTTTAATGTTTCTATTTGTGGATAGGAGTATTAAATATGCAGAGGCATTTAGTATTCAATGTTTAATTATAATCTTAGTGATTTGCTACAGTAGAGAATGTCGAGGTTTTGAGTGGATTTATACTAACATATCTCACAAGTTCTTGTCAAGTTTTGTGTGGATGAAGTTTTTGAAACTTAGGGATACTATTATATGAGAAGAATTAACGAGACACAAGAGTTCAAGCTTGGGGATGCCCAAGGCTCCCCAAGTTAATATTCCAAGATGTATCAAGCATTCAAGCTTGGGGATGCCCCGGTAGGCATTCCATCACTTTTCTTCATCACTATCGGTTAGTCTCGATTGAACCCAAGTTTTTACTTGTTCACATAATGTGTGCTATACTTGGTTGTGTCTTTGTTTTGCTTGCTGTTTGAATAAAATATCAAGGTCTGAAACATTTTTAAATGAGAAAGAGTCCTCACATAGCTACCTATTTGCTTAACTACTCATTTGATCTTCACTTATATCTTTTTGGAGTAGTTTGTCATTAATTCTCACGCTTCACTTATATCTTTTTGAGAGTTAATAATAGTAATGGCAATTTGCACAAGATATGAATTTGGTCCCAAGATGAATACTCGAGAGGGATATAATAAAAACTTTCATATAGATCATTGGATATGATAAGTGTGATTCCTAGCAATAGTTTTGCGATATGGAAATGATGATATGTGAGTCATGTTAGTGAGTAATTGTGATTTAGTAAAAATATTAGTGTTAAGGTTTGTGATTCCCTATGCATGCACGTTAAGTCAATAGTTATGCAATGAAATTATATCCTACTTATGGTGCATTATTCGGTGTTAGTTGTGTTCAATGCATGTTTATGACCGTTTTCGTTTTTTGGTTGGTTGCTTCTCAATCTTTTGCTAGCCTTCATTTGTACTAAGCGGAAATACTGCTTGTGCATCCAAAATCCTTAAACCCAGTTTTGCCATATGAGTCCACTATATCTACCTATATGCGGTATTTCCATGCCGTTCCAAGTAAATTTGCGTGTGCCAACTCTAATTTTCAAAATAATTTTTCTGTTTTGTGTGCCCGTACCGCTCATGAAGCGGCAGGGGGTGGCCGATATTTTCCATGCTAGGTGTGTTATTCTCACGATGAGTGTTTATTCACTTGTCATTGCATGAGAGTATGGTTGGTAATAGGGATGCCCAGTCCCGCATGAAATCAAAATTAATAACAACAAAATTCCTTGGAAAGTGATGGTATGGAGGGCACCCGTGGATACGGCTAGCCATGGATTGTGAAAGAAATGGTGGAAAGGAAATAAACTTTACTTTCTGTTTGGGAACCACCTATGATGTGTCTAGCATGGAAAATATTGGGAATTCTCGGTCGTTTTCGTTGTCAGGAAAAGCATGCCTCTCAAAATAATTTATCTCTTTAATTTCAGCTTTGAGCTCTGGCACATTTGACAAATCTCTGCTTCCCTCTGCGAAGGGCCAATCTATTTACTTTTATGCAATTTTTATTTTTACTTGAGTCTCCATCTTCTCTTACAAAAGCACCAACTAGAGAGCACTATTGTCATACTTGTGCATTGGATGTAGCTAATATTTGAGTGTGTTTCATGAATGGATCAATGATTGAGCATAATGGGCTAGGGATAACTATCTTTAGCATTGATATTTTGAAATACATGGTTGCTTGTTAGTATGCTTGAGTATTTATGTCTTCATGTAAAATTATAGACTATTGCTTTGAATCATTCAAGTCCAAGTGTCCATGCAACAAAAGAAAAGATTATATGATGATTATGATAGGTAGCATTCCACAGCAAAATTTCTATTTTTAATTGCTACTTTATCATGATGACTTTTATGAGAGAAAGTTGCTGTTATGATTCTAGGAAAAGTGATTGAAATTATCATTGATCAAACTTATGCACTATGCTAGCATTCACACTTCATAAATTATTTCTTTTATCATTTACCTACTCGAGGACGAGTAGGAATTAAGCTTGGGGATGCTGATATGTCTCCAACGTATCTATAATTTATGAAGTATTCATGCCATATTTATAACAATTCTATATGGTTTTGGTATGATTTGATTAGAACTAACCCGGACTGACGCTGTTTTCAGCAGAACTACCGTGGTGTTGCTTTTTGTGCAGAAATGAAAGTTTTCCAAATGAGCTGAAACTTTTTGGAGATTTTTTATTGGACAAATAAAAAATATTGGTACCAAGACCCACTGGAGGGGGGCCACCCAGTGCCCACGAGGCACCAGGGCGCGCCACCCCCCCAGGCACGCCCTGGTACCTCGTGGGGCCCATGTGGCTCCGTTTCGCGTGATTCCAACGCTGAAAAATCATATATATTCAGAAACCCCCGAAAGTTAACCTAGATGAGTTTTTATGCCGTCGCAAGCCTCTGTACCAGAGAGATCCCATCTACAGCCCTTTTCCGGCACCCTGCCGGAGGGGGGAAAGCATCACCGGAGGCCATCTTCATCATCCCGGCGGTCTCCATGACGAGGAGGGAGTAGTTTACCCTCGGGGCTGAGGGTTTGTACCAGTAGCTATGTGTATGATCTCTCTCTCTCTCTCTCGTGTTCTTGAGATGGCACGATCTTGATGTATCGCGAGCTTTGTTGATATAGATGAATCATATGGAGTTTTCCCCTCTCTATCTTCTTGTGATGAATTGAGTTTCCCCTTTGAAGTTTTCTTATCGGATTGAGTCTTTAAGGATTTGAGAACACTTGATGTATGTCTTGCATATGGATATCTGTGGTGACAATGGGATATTCACTTGAGTCACTTGATGTATGTTTTGGTGATCAACTTGCGGGTTTCGTGACCTTGGGGATTTATGCATAAGGGTTGGCACACGTTTTCGTCTTGACTTTTCGGTAGAAACTTTGCGGCTCTCTTTGAAGTTCTTTGTGTTGGTTTGAATAGATGAATCTGAGATTGTGTGATGCATATTGTATAATCAAACCCGTGGGTACTCGTGGTGACATTGGAGTGCCTAGGTGACATTAGGGTTTTGGTTGATGTGTATCTTAAGGTGTTATTCTAGTACAAACTCTAGGGCTGTTCGTGACAATTAATGGGGATGGCTCATAAGATTGACTGGGAAGGATAACTTTGAGGTGGTTTCATACCCTACAACAATTTATTCGTTTGTTCTCCGCTATTTGTGACTTTGGAGTGAACTCTTTGTCGCACGTGAGGGATTTACATATGATTCAACTATGTCAACAATGTTGGGAGATTGCACTAGTGAAAGTATGAACCCTAGGCCTTGTTTCTAAGCATTGCAATACCGTTTTTATTCCCGTTTACTTTTCGTTACCTTGCTGTTTTTATATTTTCAGATTACAAAAACCTATATCTACTATCCATACTACACTTTTATCACCATCTCTTCGCCGAACTAGTGCTCCTATACAATTTACCATTGTATTGGGTGTGTTGGGGACACAAGAGATTTCTTGTATTTGGTTGCAGGGTTGTTTGAGAGATACCATCTTCAACCTACGCCTCCCACGAATTGATAAACCTTAGATCATCCACTTGAGGGAAAATTGCTACTGTCCTACAAAACTCTGCGCTTGGAGGCCCAACACGAGTCTACAAGAATAAGTTGTGTAGTAGACATCATCGACTCAGTCGCAGGTTGGATCACCTCCGACCTGCACGGTTGGTAGCGGCCTCTAGCAAGGCGTGCCGACCACCAAGTAGACAATGAAGCTGGTTAGGCGAACCTGTACATCCCACTTCTGTTCCCTTTGCCGCACGATATATGTTGTCAGGCTCAAAGCGAGTCTGTCATCCTTGTGCTAGCCCGACCTCTTTCTCATTCCAGTGATGCCGACCACAAACCGGATTATCTCATAATCCTTGTCGCGTGGCCATGCTTATCTTGGTCGGATCACATGAGGGGCCCAGAGTATATCTCTCCTGATCAGAGGGGCAAATCCCATCTTGCTCGACCATGTCTCGCAGCATGGGTCTGGACAAGCCCGAAACCTACCTTTATAACTACCCAGTTACGGAGTAGCGTTTGGTCGGCCCAAAGCAGGTCTGTCACCATCCCGAGTACATGCGCTAGCTTAGGTCTTAGGACATAGAACATATGCTGTACTAGAGACTCACAGATGACATATCGCCGCGTCTCATAGTTGGGTCTGTCCGACTCGGACCTTATCTGGACTCGGATCCGACCATGTCGAATCCGACCAGATCCTTCCGAGTCCATATTATCTGGCTAGCATCCAATGCCCCATGGCTAGTGAGACCAAGCCATCCACCGTGTCATATGCTAGTCTAGTCAGCTGCGCGTCCACACAGCCCTTTCGACTAGGGACCTTTTAGGACAGTCATCATACAATGCATATGTCGGCGTACGACACCTATGGGATCGCGTGGATCCCTTTACGGTTCGGCAAGGGGAAAAGATTTGCACAAAGAGTGGAACCAACGATCAACGCGAGGATCTTTACCCAGGTTCGGGCCGCTGAGAAGCGTAAAACCCTACTCCTGCTGTTGTTTATTGTGGATGTTCTTGGCTCAAGTACACGGAGCGCTTGTGGTGGGAAAGCAGCTACGCATGCAGAATGGGCCGGAAGGTCCTCCCTCTGTACCTATGCCTTGGGCCTCCTTTTATACGTCCAAGGGGTCACCAACAGTGGCAGATAGCAGTACAAGAGGTGTAAAGTTACTACAGTGTTTCATGATTATCACCGACGTCTTAGGACAAACGTCTTAGGACAAACGCATTTAACGCTCCGTTTAGGTGTCCCTTACTTTCTCGGGGACGGAAAAAGGGGCCATCCCATCAGCACCGCTTAACCCCATTTGCGGTCGACGCCGTGACACGCAACCAGGAGGACAAGCCCTAAACGACAGGCTAGTCGCTGCGCTGGAGCGGCGACACTGTGCTGAAGCGGTGGGATCTTGCCGGGTGCGAGGCCTTGCCAGGTGCGAGGCCTTGCCGGGCGCGAGGCCTTGCCGGGCCTTCGCGAGCCTTCCTGGCAAGGATCTTGCCGGGAACCCAGCCTTCGGTCTTCTGATCATTAGCTTGAACGTCTTCTTGATATCTTGTATCCGTTTCCAGCTGTCCTCCGGCAGGCCTTGCCACTGGTATGGCTACAACCGTCCGTGCACAAGTATGGGGTACTAAAATGACCCAAACTTTAGTACACCGATAGGAGCCCCCGGGCCTAGGCCATACACGGGTGCGAGGCGTTGTTGGGCTAGGCCCAAACAGTGCACGGGCACGCGCGGCTGGAGTTAACTGTCATAATCCTCTTATTTACTGCGCCCCCCCCCCACGACGCGCATTAAATGCGGAACGTGGGAGACGTGCGCGGAACGGCCGCAGTAGTGCGCTTGTAAAAGTGCATTCCCATTGATTAGTAAAGAGGCAGCCTCCGCTCCTTCCCCATAAAAAGGAATCCGCAGAGGCGCTGCTCATTTACCTCTCATCTTTTCCAATATGGAAACCACCATTACCTTCTTCCTCGAGCTCGGAACGGAGCCTATCCCATTCATCCGCCACCCTCATGCTCGCATCAGTCTCGGCCTCCGCTCCCACAGTCGCCATGCCGCCCAAAGCAAGCAAGGGCAAAGCGGCGAAAGCCGTCGACTCGGATGCAGAGGCGGACAAGGCCGATTTGGTGGAGATGCGGAAGAACACGTCGTCTTCGCCCCGACGCTCGACAGGCACGCCCTGATTGAGCGGTACCTATGTATGTGGGGGAAGAAGACGAAGGCTCACCCTGCAACTCGCGTACTCGCAGCTTCCGCCAAGGGCGGCCCAGATAAATTCCCTTTCTTCGCCGCTTACTTTTACTGCGGGCTCTGCCCTCCATTTTCTGATTTCTTCATCGACATCATGTATACATACGGCTTCCGCCTCTTGGATTTCACACCGAATGCCGTGACATGCATGTCGGTCTTTGCTCATCTTTGTGAAAACTTTGTCGGAGTAGCTCCCAGCACAGCCCTCTTCCGTCATTATTTCGTTCCCCGCATCGAAACAGGAGACGCCCTTTTTGGTTCTATCACCTGGATTCCAAGGGCATGGAATAAAGAGATATACCCAGACGGTCTCTACCGTAAGAAGTGGGAAGAATGGCGGGCCGAGTGGTGCTGGGTTAGGGAGAAAGATCCTCAGCCATTCTGTTCGCTCCGGCAGACGAAGGTGGTTTGCGGCAAGGACTGGAGCGGTCTCGATCCTCAGGATGATAAGCTTGCGATCACAGTTACCAGGATCCACCGTCTCAAGGTTGCCGGGCTCACAATAGAAATGGTTGGCGCCGATTTTCTCCGCCGCCGCATCGCCCCTCTGCATAACAAAGGGAGACCAGCTTGGGACTTCAAGAATGCGGCAGATATCATGAGGCTGCGCCCTGGCCTGAACAACAACCTGACAGTCTTCCAGCACACTGCCCTCTGCCATAAGCTATTCAGGCCTGACGGGAAATACAAGTTGCCGGCTGGCGTAATTCCCTTGTGCAACAACTCTGCTCTGAGCCCAATCATCGCCATGATGCCGGCTTTTAACGCCCACGGCCTTGACGGAACTTGGGTCGAGCCGCCTAAAGAACGCGTGCAGGAATTCTTCGACAATTTGTCGGAGAGAGCCGTCCGGGAAGAGCCAATCCTCATCCGCCCCACCACTGATGAAGAAGTGGCATACATCGCCAGCAGGGCGGAAGAAGCGAACCTAGCCGCGGAGGCTGGCAACTTCGGCTTCGCGGAAGAGGAAGCCAGCGAAGAAGGAATGATGTCAGAGGAGATCCTTGCCGAGCAAGGTGAAGTCGCCGGGGAACAGAGTGGCATGATTGCCGGGGGCTCTACTGTTGAAGACACGGCCGAGGAGCAGCTGTGCGAGGAGCCCCCAGTTCCGGAGAAGAAGAAACGTGTTCTTCGGAAAGCCGTCTCTGGCGTCCCAGCACATCAGCCTCCCTCAAGAGATGAGGTTCCCGACAAGAAAGCAGCCGGCAAGGCTGCGCAGTGGCAAGAGGCCCAACAGCCACCCGTGCGACGTACGACACATTCGACCGCGGCAACAACTGGTGCGGCGGGAGCATCCCATACGACGGCACCAGTGGCTGGAGCAGCAGGGTCACATCAACCTATTGCTTCTGCCGCAGCCAAGCGTCCCAGGACCCCTTCTCCACCTCCTTGCTCGGACACCGAAGCGGAGGTCGACTTCGACATCTCCTCTTTTAGTCCGGATAGAGAAGAGTAAGGGCCCTCGCCGTATCCTTCAACTTTTGAATTCCTGGTACTGCTTAACTCATTTGTTTTGCTTTGGCATGTCCCCGCAGAGATACAGAGACGTTGGCGCAAAGGTTGGCAAAGAGGGCGAAGACTTCTACGGGTGATGAGCCTTCGGCAAGCACCGTTGGTGCGCCAGAGACCATCGTCATCAGCCCGGAGCCCAGCCCTCAACGCAGTTTCCAACCCAGTCCCCAGCGTGAGTCCACTACTCATTTTCCGCTGGCGAGCGTTGGGGAGATTATCTTCGCTATTGACATCACCGGGCTTGTAGGAGAAGGACGACAACAAGGAGAGCCGTTGGAGGCCGTCCCTGAAGTGCCGCCTCCGTCGACCATGCCGCCCAGAGATGAACCTTCGGCAGGGGGTTCCACTGGCGAGCCCATCCGCATTGAAGAGGAGCCGGCAAGCACAGGCATTGGCCATCCTACATCGGCAACTAATGTTGTCGGGAAAGGAGAAGCCACCTCTCAACAGCTCAACACAGGTAAACCGCATGCCTTGGCACTTGTTATTCTTTCTTCATTTCTGTTTTCTGGAACTCCAACTTTGTTCTCATCTTGTTTCCTTTCTTGGCTTTCAGATCTCCCCTTGACGGAACAAATGGATGTTGATGCTGTCATCGAAGAGACCGCCAGGGATGCCGCCGCCGAGGCCGACAGGGTCGCAGCTGTCGAGGCCGCCAAGGTCGCAGGGGAAGAAACCGCCAAGGGATCTGCTGAGGGGGCCGGCAAGGAGATCGGCGACCACACTGACGGCATTCCTGCCGCAGGAGCGTCTGGCGCTACACCGGTCGCGGAGCCCCTGGCTGCCGGTGAGGCGGTCGTCGAGGATCAACCGTCAACATCCGACGTGCCCCCGTCAAGCAGTTACCTCAAGGTCGGCGACAACCTGTTCGCCAGCGTACCGGGGACGGCGAACATTGGGGTGCCAGTCGAAGGAGAAACCTTTGATGAATACGTCGTTGCCACAGCTAGCAACAGCAGGCCCAGGGAAGAGCAGCTCCTCCAAGCCATGAGCGATAACTTTCAGAAGCTCCAAGCGCTTTACCGTGCCCGAAAGGAGAGGCTGGACTCCAGGACGGCAGTTGTTGAAGCAGCGGAGGCAGATTTCCAGAAGAGCGTCGAGGAGACGCAAGTCTGGTATGCTGAGGCTTTCCAAGAGCTGACGGCTGGTCGTGAGCAGCTGAATCAGAGTTGGAACGAGCTCCTCATGAAGCAGTCCGATGTCGAGAAGGCACAGGAGGAGGCTGCGTAGCAGGCCGCTGCAGAGGAAGCCCGTTTGACGGAACGCCGCGTCAGTCTTGATGCTCATGAAGAAGACCTTGCCGCTCGCGAGGAGGCGCTAGCCGCCAAGCTTCGCAGCAAGGAAGAAGAGATCGAGAAGCTTGTCGCGCGGCGTACATAGGAGCTGGAGCAGAAGCACAACGAAGCACTCGAAGCTCTGGTCGTAGACCATGCCGGCAGGCTAAAGGAAGCCATCGATGCCGCCGAAGCTGCAGAGGCCGCCAAGAGCGAGCTGGGCGATAAGGTAAAGAGGATGGAAGCGGATCTTGAGGGCCACGGCAAGGAGATCTCAACGCTCAAAGCCAACAGAGATAAGACTCTCTTTAGCTTGGCGGAGATGCAAGCCGCCATGTCCGACAAGATCAAAGAGCTCTCTTCAGCCAATGAATCCATTGCCAATCTGACATTGAAGCTGACAACGCTGGAGGAGTCCCTTGAGAGCAGCAAGGCTCGTGAGAGGGCTCTGACCAAGGATCTCCAGGCTGAGAAGAGCCTACTCAACAGCGCCGCCGCCACCTATAATGACTTTGAGAAAGGTGTGACAATCTGGACTGAGCGCATCGTCGACGTCGCGGAAAGGCTTGCCGCAGAACTGTCCACCATGGGCTTGAATAACTTCGGCTACTCTTCTGACGAGCGGGTGTCTTCGAGCGCCAAGCTGACCATGTTCTTCGAGGGCGTCGTTGATGCTCTCAAGCTGCTCCAGGCCAACCGAGCAACCCATCTGGCCAACGAGTCTCGCAAACTCTGCCGGGCCGTCCTCCGCAAGGTGCTCATTAAAGTAGTGCACAAGAACCCTGGCATCGACCTCACGAATGTCCTTGCTAGCTTGCCGGAGGATGCAGATCTCAAGGCGCTTGAAGAGCTTGTCGCGCCCATCGTTGACAGAGTGAGCCACGTCAAGCGGGTCGAAGGCCAGCGCAGGGACTAGCCGCTTCGCTTCATCTTGTCGCCACTATTCCATGCCAAAGACAGTTTTATCTTAAGTTAGAATCGCGGCGACCGTCAATGTAATATAACTTGCTATGTTTTGGATGAATGCATGCTATTTCCCTTGTCTGATTTCTTTCTGTATGGTTCATGCCCTACGCTTATCGGGATCTTGCCGGTGCGCACACCCTTGCCGTGAGCGCTTTGAGGAACGGGTCCTTAGCAGCCTGCTGGGGGTGTCGCTACCGACAAGATACCTTGATGCTTTCGGTGCAGCCACTTAAGTTGTTGAGTGGACTCAAAACAAAGTAAGGGTGCAATCAATCACGACAAGGTTCCTTCGCGTGCAGGTTTTCCATACAAAGGCCGAAATCGTTCAAGGAAAATAACCCTACAACAAAAATCTGCTTAAAGAGTTTTGCAACTTAGCTTTTCGTTGCTGTACTCCTTATTGCAAAATGTCAACTTGAACATCGCCTGTCGGTATCCATACCATCATTCCCCCCCGGCAAACGTGTACGCGAGGGAACCTTCTGTCCTTTGAGAAAAAGAAAGAAGAGAAAAATAGAAATATGGAACCTTAGCGGTTCATTAATGCTTACCGGAATCAGGTGTAATACAATATCTCAGACAAGCATGCATATAGAAATGACATGAAAATCGACAAGAATTGTAAAACACTTAAGTTTATTCAACTGTGCACAGGGTCTGCGCCTGGCTTTGTACAAAGGATCACATGCCTTGCCAGCAAAACTCGCACAAAAGGAGACCCGGCAACCGCGCCTTATGGGTAGAACTTACGAAGGTGTTCGATATTCCAGGAGTTGCTCACTGGAACGCCATCTTCGGTCTCCAGGCGGACTGCGCCAGGCCTGGTGACTCGTACTACCCGATAAGGGCCTTCCCACTTCGGCGTCAACTTGTTGGAATTCTTGGCCGACTGAACGCGCCGAAGAACAAGGTCGTCTTCCTCAAGGCTTCGGGCATGAACTTTGCGGCTATGATAGCGGCGCAAAGCTTGCTGGTAGCGTGCAGCTCGCACAGCAGCCCGAAGACGATCTTCCTCAAGGAGCGTGGCGTCATCTTGGCGCAACTACTCTTGCTCCAGCTCATCATAAGCGAGCACTCGAGGTGACCCGTATATGAGTTCCATGGGGAGAACTGCTTCCGCCCCGTAGACCAGGGAGAAGGGTGTCTGGCCAGTAGCTCGATTTGGTGTCGTTCTGATTGACCAAAGAACCGTCGGCAACTCATCAATCCAGCGTCTTCCGCACTTGTGCAGCTTGTCGAAAGTTCTTGTTCTGAGACCTCGCAGCACTTCAGCATTTGCCCTCTCCGCTTGGCCGTTGCTTCTCGGGTGAGCAACAGAGGCAAAACAGATTTTGCCGCCAAGGTCTTGGACGTACTGCATGAAGGTGCGGCTCGTGAACTGCGTGCCATTGTCGGTGATGATCCTGTTCGGCACACCAAAACGGCACACTATTCCCTTGAAGAATTTGACAGCCGACTGTGCTGTCACCTTTCTCACTGCTTCCACTTTCGGCCACTTCGTGAACTTGTCGATAGCAACGTACAAGTACTCGAAGCCCCCGGCAGCGCGGGGAAAGGGGCCCAATATGTTGAGCCCCCAGACCAAAAATGGCCAGGAAAGAGGGATTGTCTGAAGAGCTTGAGCTGGTTGATGCAATTGCTTTGAATGGAACTGGCACGCTTCACACTTGGTTACTAGTGCAGTTGCATCCTGGAGAGCAGTGGGCCAGAAGAAACCTTGCCGGAATGCCTTGCTGACAAGAGCTCTCGAGCCTATGTGGGAGCCACATATGCCTCCATGTATCTCTGCCAACAGCTCCAGTCCATCCTCCCGAGGAATGCACTTCAATTTCACACCGTTCGGTCTCTTTCTATACAGGACGCTGTCCACGAACTGGTACATACTAGACTGACGGGCTACTTTCTCTGCTTCTTCCTGTCCTTCAGGGAGTTCTCCTGTTTGAAGGAATTGGACGATGTGCTGTGCCCATGTCGGAGCTTGTGGCTCGACAACAAGGACTAATGGCATATCTTCGGCTGCGGGAGCGCTTGCTTTTGCAGCAAGAACCTGAGGTTCTGCGCGAAGCTGCTGCTCACCAGCAATCGTGTCGTTCCCGGCAACTTCCTTGCCGGCGGCTTCTGGAAGCTCTGCCGGAAAGTACTTGCCGGTACTTAACTTCCTTCTCTTGTCTTGCCTCGTCGGTGGTGTTACGGATGGCTGAGTTAAGCGGAGCACAAAAGTTCCTGGTTCCACAGGTAACTTGAGGGCAGCACGCTTTGACAGGTCGTCAGCAATGCTGTTCTCTGTTCGAGGAACATGCTCTGTTTGCAGACCATCAAAACGCTCCTCCAACTTCCTCACTTCATCTACATATGCTTCCATCAACGGGCTCTGATAATCTTTGTTAACTTGCCTGACGACAAGCTGTGAGTCACCTCTGACGATGAGCTTTTTAATCCCAAGGTCTGCCGCGATTCTGAGACCGGCAAGCAGTCCTTCGTATTCCGCAGTGTTGTTTGTTGATCTCTCCCGGGGAAAATGCATCTGAATCACATACTTGAGGTGCTCTCCGGTGGGTGCGACAAGCAGCACGCCAGTACCGGCGCCTTGCAGCGAAAAAGCCCCATCAAAGTACATAATCCATTCTCGATCTGTTTCCTTGTCGGGGATAGTTGTCTCTTGAACTTCTTCGTCTGGCGTCGGTGTCCATTCTGCAATGAATTCTGCCAAGGCTCTGCTCTGAATAGTTGAAGTGCTTTCAAATTTGAGACCAAAACTTGACAGTTCCAACGCCCACTCCACTATTCTGCCGGTTGCATC
Source organism: Elymus sibiricus (assembly GCA_039707655.1). Lineage (NCBI taxonomy): Eukaryota > Viridiplantae > Streptophyta > Magnoliopsida > Poales > Poaceae > Elymus > Elymus sibiricus. The sequence continues at coordinate 329,520,872 of CM077666.1, read as the reverse complement.
TGGATTTCGTAAAATCCCCTGCAACGGGAAGCGAGTGACGACGGTGATTTCATGTGCCTGGAAATAGTGGCGCGACTTCCTCGAGGCCATAAGGAGGCCGAAGAGCAGCTTCTGCACGCCAGAATATCTTGACCTGGCCCCCTGCAACAGGGAGCTAACAAAATAGACTGGGCGCTGCACCATCTTCTTCTGCACTGCTTCATTTGACTGCGCGGATCCTGTCTTGACAGCACCAGACTCTGCTGGGGATAGTCCTAGCTTGTCGCTTGACGGGCTTGCCGCTGCCGCTGCTTCTTCATCGACTTCTCTCTGCGCCACTAACGCAGCACTAACCACTTGATTCGTTGCCGCTAGATATAGCAGCAACGGCTCTTGTGGCCTAGGCGCGACTAGTGTCGGCGGAGAGGAGAGGTACCTCTTCAAGTCCTGCAGCGCTGCCTCCGCTTCCGGAGTCCATTTCATTGGACCGGCCTTTTTCAAGATTTTGAAAAAAGGCAGGGCGCGCTCAGCGGATTTGGAGATGAACCTGCTCAGAGCAGCAACGCAGCCGGCAAGTCGACGCACATCTTTGACACGTCTCGGTGCTTCAATCTGCTCAATTGCCTTGATCTTGTCGGGATTTGCTTCGATTCCACATTGAGACACAAAGAAGCCGAGAAGCTTGCCGGATGGAACGCCAAACACACATTTCTCAGGATTGAGCTTCAGATTGATTCTGCGCAGATTTGCAAATGTCTCTTCTAAATCTTGTATGAGTGTTGCCTTGTCCTTGGTTTTGACCACTATGTCATCCATATAAACTTCCATATTTCTATGTAGCTGGGGCTCAAAACCAATCTGGACCGCTCTTGCAAACGTTGAACCAGCACTTTTCAACCCGAAAGGCATGCGTATGAAGCAATACATGCCACATGGGGTGATAAATGCGGTTTTCTCTTCGTCTTCCTTTGACATGAAAATCTGATGATACCCTGAATAAGCGTCAAGAAACGACAGCAAATCGCAGCCAGCAGTGGAGTCCACAATCTGGTCGATGCGCGGTAAGGGAAAATGATCTTTTGGACAGGCTTTATTGATATCTGTATAATCGATACATAGCCTCCATTTTCCATTCGCCTTGCGCACTACAACTGGATTGGCCAACCATGTTGGATGGAGGACTCCTCTAACTAGAACTGCTGCTTCAAGCTTCCTGATTTCTTCGGCGATAAACTCTTGCCGCTCCAAGGCTTTCTTCCTGACCTTCTGCTTGACGGGCCGCGCGTGAGGACAAACAGCAAGGTGGTGCTCGATTACCTCCCTGGGAACACCGGGGATATCAGATGGTTGACATGCAAACACATCGATATTCGCCCGCAGGAAGGCAATGAGCGCGCTTTCCTATTTGTCATCGAGGGTGGAACTTATGGTGAAAGTTCCTCCCGTACCATCCTCCTTGACGGGCACCTTCTTAGTTTCTGGTGGAGCTGCCTTGGATTTCTTGCTCTTGCCGGTGGAGCTCTCTGGCACTTCCTCGACGGGAGCGCAGCACTCCGAGGAGGTGTGCTTGCCGGAGTGTGTGTTAGAGGTCTTGCCGGTCTTCTTCTTCCCCCCGGGAGCTTCAGCGGCAGGAGCAAGTGCCTTGGCGGCAGCTGCTGCAACTGCCTCCCGGTAGAGTTGGTCGGTGCAGATAAGCGCATCCTTCTTGTCAGAGTTGATAGTGATGACACTCATCGGCCCGGGCATCTTCAGTGTATTATAGGCGTAGTGTGATGCCGCCATGAACTTGGCCAGCGCCGGGCGACCAAGAATCCCATTATATGGCAACGGAATCTTGGCGACATCGAAGATGATCTTCTCCGTTCTGTAGTTCAGCTCGCTACCAAATGTCACTGGCAGGGTGATCTTGCCCTTCGGCTGGCTCCTTCCTGGATTGATCCCTTGGAACGTGCCCGTTTCCTCGAGATCTTCATCAGGAATTTGCAATCTTTTGATCACATCAGGCGAGATCAAGTTCAAACCGACCCCACCGTCAACTAACATCTTTGTCACCTTGAGGTTGCGGATCGTTGGTGAAATCAACAATGGAAAACACCCGACCACAGTTGTGCGATTAGGGTGATCCTCGGCGTCAAAAATGATAGGCGTGTGGGACCACTTCAGTGGCTTCCGGGCATCGACCGATGGCTCTGCTGCATTAATCTCGTGCGCCCACTGTTTGAGTCGGCGGTGAGAGGAATGTAACGAGGCGCCTCCGTCAACGCACATGGCTTCTGTGGCCTTCTGGAACTCGTGCTCGCTGGACTCGTCGCCCTCTTCATCATCATCATCGCCCCCTTGCTCTTTATCGCGACCTCGAGCGGGCCTCTCCTTCTGTTGCTTGGCCTTGCCGCGGCGACCTCCTCGGCCACCGCGTTTCTTGCCGGACCCCCCAGCGCCGTCCTGGGCCTTCTCCTTGTCTCGCCTTTCATACTCGGCTTTCTGCTTCTCGACAAGCTCCTCAACTTGCCGGCAGTTTTGGAGATCGTGGCCCTTGGTGCGGTGGATCTTGCAGTACTGCTTGGCGGAGCCCTCCGGCTTATCGGCAACCGCCAAGGCCTGACATGCGGCACACCCAGCAACCTCCTTGCCGGGGCCATCAGTCTTGACCTTCTTGGCGGTGCCGGTGTTGCCGGATCCCTCGACGGCAAGCACGGACTTGCCCTTGCGCTTCCTGTTCCTCTGCCGGCCTTTCTTCGCCGGGGTGGCGGCGTCTTCGCTTTCAGAATCGACTCATGCGCCAGCGTCTTCGCCGGGGAGTCTCCTTCCCTCTTCGGCCCGAGCACATCTGTCTGCCAGAGCGTAGAGCTCGGCGACATCCCTGACCTTGTTCATCGCCAGCTCTTCCCGCATCTTGCGGTTGTGCACATTCTGATGAAAGGCACTGATAACAGCGGCAGGATGAACGTCTGGGATGTTGTGCTGTATACGGCTGAATCTCTGTATGTACTTGCGCAAGGTTTCGCCATCTTTCTGGGGAATGAGATGTAAATCACTTTCTTGGCCAGGAGCTTGGTGGCTTCCAGTAAAGGTGCCAACAAACTCATGACACAGATCTGCCCAGGAGGAAATGGAATTCTCCGGCAGGTGCATCAACCACGACCTAACGTTGGGCTTAAGCACCAACGGGAAGTAGTTGGCCAGTATCTTATCGTCTCGAGCCCCGGCAGCTTGCACCGCAATGGTGTAGATGCTCAGGAACTCTGACGGGTGAGTCTTGCCGTCGTATTTCTCCGGCACCTCCGGCTTGAAAGATCGGGAATTGGGCCACTGGACTCGCCGCAGCCCCCGAGTAAATGCTGGATAGCCCACCTCGTAAGGCAGGCTACCAGGATACCCTATCGCAGGCTCGTCGATAGTGGGCCCCGCGCGCTTGTCGGATTGACGGCGCGCTTCCTGCCGCCGCTCGATGGTGGTTCGAGCGTCCTCCTTGTGCCGTTCCCGAAGAACCAGACGTTGATCGCGGCGAACCCGTGGATCAGACGACGCCGTGGAATCATCATCACGGGCGTCGATTCGCCGAGTTAGCGACCGCTCTTGTCGTAGCGGAGGGGAACGCATCGTAGTCGTACCGCCTCCGGTCTTCTCGCCATCAGCACGCACCGGCCCAGTAGACGGCCGCCGCGAAGGCTCTGCCTGCTGCGGCCCGTCGTCATTAGCAAAGCCGATGAGGCTCTGAATGGCAGATCTCCACTCATCTATCTTCTCTGCAGCGGGAGGGAAGTCTAGGAGTAGCTGAGCTCGTGCCAACGCTTCTGCTGGTGTAGGCGGCGGCGAAAGATGCGAAGAACGTGAGGTGCTCTTACTCCTAACGGAGTTAGAAGGAGCACCGTCACGGTTCTGCAACCGCGCGCGGCTTCCACCGTCTTGTTGGCGTGGATCTTGGCCCCGCGCATCTTGGGAGTGATGCGCAGGGTTTTTTCCATGGTGATGTCTGGAACCACCAACGTCGCGGCGCTGCACGTCGCGCGCGACCTGAGAAGGCCGCGGCGCATGCGCCGGCGTGGGTGTCTTGGAAGGCGACGTCCCGTCCTTGGAGTTCGCTGCGCCACCTGTAGGTAGCACGGCTTCGTCCTTAGACCTGGCGCTCGCCTGGCTCGGATCGCCAGAACGTCGCGGAGGCTCAAGACCTCCACCTCCTCCACCAGCGCCCACGCCATCACCCGTCTGTGCGGGTAAGGGGAGGCTGGACGCAGATGGATCAACCGCCGTTGCGCCCTTCTTCTTGGGAGCCATGGCGATGAAAGTGATCAGGAACTGGCACGCCGACCGCTAGATCGGGTTCGCGCAACCTCTCACCCCTACCTGGCGCGCCAAAGATGTCGGCGTACGACACCTATGGGATCGCGTGGATCCCTTTACGGTTCGGCAAGGGGAAAAGATTTGCACAAAGAGCGGAACCAACGATCAACGCGAGGATCTTTACCCAGGTTCGGGCCACTGAGAAGCGTAAAACCCTACTCCTGTTGTTGTTTATTGTGGATGTTCTTGGCTCAAGTACACGGAGCGCTTGTGGTGGGAAAGCAGCTACGCATGCAGAATGGGCCGGAAGGTCCTCCCTCTGTAGCTACGCCTTGGGCCTCCTTTTATACGTCCAAGGGGTCACCAACAGTGGCAGACAGCAGTACAAGAGGTGTAAAGTTACTACAGTGTTTCATGATTATCACCGACGTCTTAGGACAAATGTCTTAGGACAAACGCATTTAACGCTCCGTTTAGGTGTCCCTTACTTTCTCGGGGACGGAAAAAGGGGCCGTCCCATCAGCACCGCTTAACCCCATTTGCGGTCGACGCCGTGACACGCAACCAGGAGGACAAGCCCTAAACGACAGGCTAGTAGCTGCGCTGGAGTGGCGGCACTGTGCTGAAGCGGTGGGATCTTGCCGGGCGCGAGGCCTTGCCGGGCCTTCGCGAGCCTTCCTGGCGAGGATCTTGCCGGGAACCCAGCCTTCGGTCTTCTGATCATTAGCTTGAACGTCTTCTTGATATCTTGTATCCGTTTCCAGCTGTCCTCCGGCAGGCCTTGCCACTGGTATGGCTACAACCATCCGTGCACAAGTATGGGGTACTAAAATGACCCAAACTTTAGTACACCGACAGCATAGTCCCACAAACAAGTCACGTACTTGCTGATACACATCATTGATAATGTCCAAGGACTATCTTTATTCATAAACACATAGGAAATATCATCATACATGATTGCCTCTAGGGCATATCTCCAACAACTCAGGGTTCGGGGGCTACTGTGGATATACACTTGCGGTAAGCATCTACAGTGGTATAAGTCTTCGGACAAAACTGCTTTTTTACTTATTCGCTAAGGGCAACTGATATATCTAGTACAAAATAGCTCTATGCGTTGACACGATCTTAAAAGACGATTAAATGTTACCTCAAAGCCTTCATAGAGGCCCTTGAAGGCCTCCCTTATTCCGTTCTCCGCGGACCGGTAATTCTGTAGCGCCGCACCTAGAAGGATGCGGTGCTCTGCGATGATGGAGGAGCCCGCCAGGGACGCCTCCATCTCCTCAGTCCATCCCATAGACGCCTGCCCTCCACCAGGTAGGGATGGATGGGCCACCTCGATTCTCTTCGTCAAAGGAGGAGTCGCCGCCATGGTCGGCCGCCGAGGTGGCTCTGGTTCGACGGGGGCCGAGCTGGTCGGCTGCCCCCGCTCTTCCACTTCCTTGGAGGAAGGGTTCTGCCCCGGCGCATCTTTGGAGGCCGAAGCCTCGGCTTCGGCCATGGAGGCATCGGCGCCGTCCCCCATGGTAGGCACGGGCGGGGCTTGCTGAGAGGTTGCCTCCCCCAGCCCGTCATGGGCAGAAGGGGAGGGGTGATGCTCCTCCGATGCGCTGGGTGGAGGGAGCCTGCTCGACGACTCCTTGTCGCTGATACGGGAGCGTTGTGGGCTGTGAAGGACGAATGATCAAAATTAGATTTACGAAAGAGATGGACTAGGGCGTATACACCATATATGGAGATGAAGAATAAAGAGCATACCTCATCGGTGGTGGTCTTTCCCTGCGCGGCTCGATGAGGTCGTGCTATGATTCGGAGGAGACGACCTCGGTTGCAGCGGGGGCCTTGCGGGGCGCGACGTCGACGGCCTTCGTAAGGCACCTTCATGCTCGGGGGGCATCGGCCCCCACGACGTCTTCAGACGCCGCCCTCTTTATCTTTGGGGAGGAAGTGCCTTCCTCCCCTTCCTCTCCCCCTCTCTTTTCTCCTCGTTAGAGGAAAGATATCAGATGTCCTCGGACTTAGCATCCGAGGAGTCCCGGATCCGAAGACCCCCCCTCCCCGTTTCTTCTCCGGCTCCTTCTTAGCCTTGGTCGGGGCCCTTGGGGGCAGCACGGCCAAGATGGCCTGCAACTCGGGAGTCCGGTTGTCTTCGGGCAGCGGCATTGAGCACTTGATGAGCGGCGCCTTGGACGCCCATTTCTGAAAGCAACGAAGGAAGATTCAGATAAATGCGAAATAAAGAATCAACACTGAACATGCGAGGCGATTGATACCTCGAATGGGCCGTGTTCGGCGGTATAGCTGCTGTCAGGTCCGGCCTCGGGGAATAAGTTCTGGGATGGCTTGAAGAGAGCCTTCCACATCCCGTCTAGGCTGGTGCGGAAGAAGTTCCCACCGTTGGTATGTCTTTGGGCTTGTGAAGCCACATGGGGCTGGCCCGAAGTTGGAGTGGAAGGATGCAGGGATGGAGCATCACATCCACTAGCTTGAATTTCTTTTTGAGGAACCGGATCCTCTCCTGAAGAGAGACAACCTCGTCCGGGTTACCCCACTCCAGGCCCTGCTTCTGCCAGGACACCATCTTCCTCGGAGGCGTACCTGTGAAGATGGGAGCCATGGCTTGGCCCGCGGCAAGCGGCTCTGTGATGTAGAACCACTCGCGCTGCCAGACCTTCACGGTCTCGATGAAGGTGCCCTCCAGCCACTCCAGCTTCAGGATTTTGCTGATCATGGCGCCCCCGCACTCGGCGAATTCGGCGCTGCTGCTCTTCGGCTTGACACAGAAGGTTTTTAGCCACAGGCCAAAGTGCGGTTCCAAGCGCAGGAATGCCTCACACACTATGATAAAGGTGGTGAGGTGGAGAATTGAATTCGGGGAAGATGAGAATCCCCCACACGAAAGGGTGCAGGGGGAACCCCAGACCTCTAATGAGGTGGGAGATGAAGATGACCCGCTCCCCAGGATTAGGAGTGGGGATGCGTTGGCCAGGCTCAGGAGCCCTGCAGACGGCGTCGGCGGGGATGTACCCCGCTGCCCGGAGCTCGCTGATGGTGGTGTCGATGACCTTGGAGGCCACCCACCTCCCCTTGACATCTGCGTCGGCCATGGGCACGGGATGCAAGAACAGGGAGACGGCTTCGGAAGCGAGATGGAGGATGCAGGAGCTTTGGGATTTTGGGCGCTGGAGCAGAATGGGAGCGCAGGGGAGAAGATTTGTCACCCCCTACTCTTTATAAGTCAGTAAAAAGGCGAAACACCCCCCATGCTGCGCCGTAAAAATTGCCACGTTTCGGCTGATCATGCTGTTATGGCCGCATTGGGTACACCAATGGGTTCATGATATCCCCTAAAATGCGGGGCACGATCTCTACTTTGATAAGACGTGCCAATGAGAGGGTTACCTTGAACCGCTATTCGAATAAGTAATAACTGATGTACATGATGTCACGGGTCATGACGCTTCAGAAAAGTTGTCAGTAAATTGACTGTCGAACACATCTATGCTACTAGTCTTCAAGACTAAGCAAGCCACGCACTTCGGACAAACAGAGATGCAGTTTGGTGGCACATGGTCGTTTGGCCTCGTCTCCTGCTTAGAAGGGTGACACCAGCCAATTGGGGACTAACGAACTTTGGGCGGATGCTTAGCTCAAGGCGTAATAAAGAACTTGCCTGCTAAGCCGAAGACTCTCATGCCGAAGACATTTATCCGAAGAAGATTGCCATCCTCAGCTTTGAAGACAAGTTCGGGGGCTACTGACGGTGTCCTGGACTAGGGGGTCCCAGCCTAGTCGGTCTAGTCCATGGGCCGGACTGATGGCCCGTTGAAGAATAAGGACTCCGGAGGCCTTTTGACCTGTGGTGCAATCATATCGGGCCACACCGAGGACTTGGCGTGTACTCCAAGAACATCTATTAGATTCGGCATGTAACCCCTAGACGGCAACCGACCATGTGTAACCCTAGATACCCCTGGTGCCTATATAAGCCAGAGGGTTTAGTCCATAGAGGCATTCGCATTCATCATCACCCCTAGGGTTTAGACCACAACTTACGATCTCGAAGTAGATCAACTCTGTACTTTGATACACCCATCATATAAACAAGAGCATGACGTAGGGTTTTACCTCCTTAGAGAGGGCCTGAACCTGGATAAAACATCGTGTCCCTTGTCTCTTGTTACCCATCGATCTGATCTCACAGCTCGGGCCCCCCTACCCGAGATCTGCCTGTTTTGACACTGACACCAAATATTCCCAAACCAACAGAGAGCCACCCGAAGAAACTTTTCCGCCGCCGCAAGCTTCTGTTCTTCCGTGATCCCATCTGGAGGCCTTTTCCGGCAATCTGCCGGAGGGGGGATCGATCACGGAGGGCTTCTACATCAACCTTGCTGCCCTTCCGATGATGTGTGAGTAGTTCACCATAGACCTACGGGTCCATAGCTAGTAGCTAGATGGCTTGTTCTCTCTCTTTGATCTTCAATACCATATTCTCCTCGATCTTCTTGGAGTTCTATCCGATGTAATCTTCTTTTGCCGTGTGTTTGTTGGGATCCGATGAATTGTGGGTTTATGATCAGATTATTCATTGAAAGTAATTGAGTCTTCTCTGAACTCTTTTATGCATGATTGTTATAGCTTTGTATTTCTCTCTGATCTATCTGTTTGGTTTGGCCAACTAGATTGATTTATCTTCAGCGGGAGAGGTGCTTTGTAATGTGTTCAATCTTGTGGTGCTCTATTGAAAGAACATGCGGTGCCCCCATGTTTGGTTTTGGTAATTGATGACAATCTCTATGGACTAATGGTTGCCATGAGTTATATTCAAGGGTTTGTCCATAGGCATTTCTTGAAGTCCATTTGTTGGTTTCAAGGAGATTATGTGATGACCAAGGTGCTATTCAAGGATTTATCGATTGGTCATGTGAGAGTTGAGCCTATTGCAAGCATGTCTTGAAGAAGAAGATTGTGTGAACATTCATGTTTACCTTCAAGACATCATCCTAATGAAGAGAGTTGGAGAGATTTAAGGTTGATCAAGACTAAGTACAAAGAGTGATTCAAGTTGATCAACACACAAAGCGTAGAAGATATACCGGGTGGGATCAAGTGATCCCATGGTATGGTAAGCATTGTCCATTACGCTTTGTGTACTAACCCATGGTCTATGTGAGAGTTCTATGTGGGGTTAGGTATGTTTCCATGGGTTTGCATCAAGAGAAAGATCTCATACAACCCATGGAGGATGACATCAAGTGGTGATCGTCATCAAGTTTGCGGTGTGCAAGTTCAAGAGGTGCATCACGAAGAGATCATGGACTTGTGAAGATGTGCCAAAGAGTGGCTCACCCATAGTGGAGTATGGGGGAGCAATCAACTAGTCTTCATCGAGCCAACGCAATCAAGAAAGGTGGTCCAACATGAGGGAGTCAAGATCATCGTCATCTAGCTCAAGTGGACTATGTCCAAGGCAAAGGTTTGCCCTTGATAGGTTTTCTATTTTACCGGTCTCATGGTGGTAGTTGGGAGACCGGGTTATAGGATTGATTGCCGTACTATCAAGGGGGGCTCTCAAGTGAGTAGCTTGATCGTATCATTTGTAGAGAGCTCAAACCATTGCATCCTTGCATCATCTTTCTTGGTTCTTGTTTGTTGTTTCTCTTTGTGAGTTTTAGAGCTTATGGTCATCTTCATGACAAGCTCGAGTTCATCGAAAACGGAGTTTATGTGCATCTTCTATGATGTTTTCGATGTTGGAGTGTTTGCCGGTTCTTCATTCATAGAGGTTTCAATCGCTCTTGGATAGTATTTGTCGTCATCTATCCAACAAGCTTGAGTTTTCTCAATTCGGAGTTCATTTGCAGAAGTTGTGGCAGTTCAGGTTTTATTGTATCCTCTGTTCTCTGTGGCAGTGTTTTTGTTTGTACCGAGCGGTTGTACCGCTTGTAAAAGTGGTTGTACCGCTTGACCGGTTGTTCTGACCCAGCACCGCTCCACTACCGGACTCCCTTCTGTAGTGGAGCTGTGGGTGGGCGGTGGTGGCCCGGTAGTTCCCGGACGGCTATGGCGAACCGGTACTACCGGTGTCTGGAGCGGTTGTACCGCTCCGAACTTGGCCACCACATGAACGTTGGTCTGGCGGTTGCACCGGCACAACCACCGTCCCAACCACTGCTATGGGGTGACTCCCTTCTGTATGTGAGGCGGTTGTTGGGCGGTGGTGGAGCGGTAGTTCCTGGTTGGCTCCGGCCGACCGGTACTACCGGTGGCTCCACCGGTTGTACCGCCTGGGGCTCTTCTGCAGTGTGAACCCGTGAATACCGGTTGTACTGGTGGTTCAAGCGGTTGTACCGTTGCAGTGCAAAAATGGCTGTAACGGGCAGATTCGTGGGGTCCTATAAAAGGGGGTCATCTTCCCCAATGGACTGAATTCTTCTAGCTCGTGTTTGCCCCCCATTGTTGACCTTCTTCGAGCTTGCTATCTCTCAATCCCTCCAATGATTCTTGCTAGTTCTTGAGGGAAAAGAGAGAGGAGATCTAGATCTACGTTTCCTCCAATCACTTTCTCCTCTATGTGAGGGGAACCCCTTGGATCTAGATCTTGGAGTTCTTGGTGTTCTCCTTGTTCTTCCTCTCATATTCCTCCATAGCTTTTGTTGCTTTGGTGGGATTTGGGAGTGAGGGACTTGACCACTTCGTGTGTTCTTGCCATTGCATTAGTTGCATCAGTTTGAGTTCTCCACGGTGATACATGGTGGTGAAAAGTTGAGAAGCTTATTACTCTTGGGTGCTTGGTACCCTTGAGCTTGTTCCTCTTGGGTGCTTGGCCGCCCTAGACGGTTGGTGGTGCCTCGGAGCTCAATCATTGTGGTGTAAAGCTCCGGGCAAGCGTCGGGGTCTCCAATTAGGTTGTGGAGATCGCCCCGAGCAATTTGACGGGTACCGGTGACCGCCCCCAAGGGTTGCCAAAGTGTACGGGTTCGGTGACCACCCCCAAGGGTTGCCATTTGTACGGGTTCGGTGACCGCCCTCAAGGGTCCCTTAGTGGAATCACGGCATCTTGCATTGTGCGAGGGCGTGAGGAGATTACGGTGTCCCTAGTGGCTTCTTGGGGAGCATTGTGCCTCCACACCGCTCCAAACGGAGATTACCATCCGCAAGGGTGTGAACTTCGGGATACATCGTCGTCTCCGCGTGCCTCGATTATCTCTTACCCGAGCCCTTTACTTATGCACTTTACTTTGTGATAGCCATAGTATTTCATGTTATATATCTTGCTATCACTTAGTTGTTTATCTTGCTTAGCATAAGTTGTTGGTGCACACAGGTGAGCCTAGTTGTTGTAGGTTTTGTGCTTGAAAAATTAACCGCTAGGTTTATTCCGCATTTGTTCAAGCCTCAACCGTAATTATTTTAAAGAGCCTATTCACCCCCCTCTAGGTGACATCCACGATCTTTCATCTATATCCCAGTGACAAAGTGGGGGACAAGACACGTATTTGTATTGTTGCCATTAAGGATAAAACGATAGGGTTTATTCATATTGATTGGGTTTACTTTGTCTACATCATGTCATCTTGCTTAAGGCGTTACTCTGTTTTCATTAACTTAATACCCTAGATGCATGCTGGATGGCGGTCGACGGGTGGAGTAATAGTAGTAGATGCAGGCAAGAGTCAGTCTACTTGTCTCGGACATGATGCCTATATACATGATCATCGCCGTGAATAACGTCATAACTATGCGCTTTTCTATCAATTGCCCAACAATAATTTGTCTACCCACCATATGCTATGTGTTCGAGAGAGAAGCCTCTAGTGAAAACTATGGCCCCCGGGTCTACTTTAAATATAAAAAGAAAACCTAAAAACCCTTGCTGCAATTTATTTACTTTTATTTTCTTTTGCAATTTATCCATCTACCTATACAAGATTTAATCCTTGCAATTAACGAGTTCAAGGGGATTGACAACCCTCTTGCCCGCGTTGGATGCAAGTATTTGCTTTTGTGTGTGCATGTGCTGTTCACGATGCTTTGCGTGATTCTCCTATTGGTTCAATAACCTTGTTTCTCATCGAGGGAAATACTTATCTCTACTATACTGCATCTCCCCTCCTCTTCGAGGAAAATCCCAACGCAGCTCACAAGTAGCAGGAAGAATTTCTAGCGCCGTTGCCGGGGAGACATCATCAAAACCTATCAAGTACCTTCACACAAACTATCATCTACTTGCTCTACTTTTTATTTGCCTTTTTATTTGTATTTGCCTCTCGTTTTCATCTCCTCCACTTCTCTAAAAATCGAAAAACACAAAAATATTTTTGTTTGGTTGTTTGCTTGCTTGCAATAATTGTGTGACTCGATGAAAATAAAAATATAGACATATGGATCCTCATCCACTTGCTAATCCTTTTTAAAAATCCAATTATGATGAACCAATTGCTAGTGAGTTGAGTGCACTTGATTATCTTTATGAAGTTTTTCTTGAAAATCATGAATCTGAAAATTGTGATAAAGGCTAAAAGAAGAAGTTTATAAAGTGATTCATGATAGCTCCTCGAATGAAAAGCATGACTGAAATGATGTTATTATAAATTCTATTAATGTCAATTGTGCTAATGATATTGAAAACTACAATCTTGGGGATGATAATTTTTTCATGTCCACTACTTATTGCAATGATCACGATTGGGGTTATAACGCTTCGTATGAACTTGAAAATTTATTTAAGCCTCATGATGAATATGTTATTGATAATAATGATTGCAATAATTTTGAAAGTGGGTTTGTAAGAGTGTCAACTTTAGGTAAAAATAATCCCACATATTTGGAGAACTTTCAATCTTATGAAATTTTTGATAAAAGTGGGTTTGGAGAGGTCATGACTTTAGTTGATGTTAATCCCACTATCTTGGAAGATTATATGATTTGCATGCATATGGACCATAAAGAGAATGTTTTACATGATAGTTATATTGTTGAGTTTAATTATGATCCTACATGTAATTATTATGAGAGAGGCAAATATGGTTATAGGAATTTTCATATTACTAAATTACCTCTCATTATGTTGAGATTGTCAATGTTTTATTCTTCTTCCTTGCATATGCTAGATATTTCTTGTCTTGATAATTTGTTTGCTTATAAAATGCCTATGCATAGGAAGTATGTTAGACTTAAATGTTTTTGTCACATGCTTTTTGATGCTCTCTTTGTGTTTCAATTCTTGTCTTTTATGTGAGCATCATTGAAATTCCAAGCCTATCTTAATGGCAATAAAGAAAGAGCTTGTTGGGAGACAACCCAATTGCTTTTCTTTTCTGTTTTGAGTGTTTACACAATTATAGCTACTGTTATGATTGTGTTTTTATCTTTTAATTAGTGTTTGTGCCAAGTAATGCCTTTGGGATGATTTGGATGATAGTATAATTGATGCTGTTTGAAAACAGAAAGTTTTGCGCCCAGTATTTGATTTTACGTTTTTTACTGGAATGTCAGAAAAATCTGAAATTTTTACACAGTATTGGGATACAAATTGTTTATGTTTTCCTAAGTTTTCAGAATTTGTGGTGTTACATAAGTATAGATAATATTCTGTCATTACATACTGTTCTGTTTTAGACAGATTCTGTTTTTATTGCATAGTGTGCTTGTTTTAATGAAACTATGGATTATATCGGGGGGGTATAAGTCATGGAAGAGTTAGAATATAGTAGGTATTATGCAAGAACAATTATGAATGAGTTTATAACAGTACCTAAAGTGGATGATTGATTTATTGTACTAACGGATCTCACGAAGTTTCTGTTGAGTTTTGTGTGCTGAAGTTTTCAAGTTTTGGGTGAGATTACGATGGATGAAGGAATAAGGAGCGGCAAGACCCAAAGCTTGGGGATTCCCAAGGCACCCCAAGGCAATATTCAAGGAAACCCAAGCGTCTAATCTTGGGGATGCCCCGGAAGGCATCCCATCTTTCGTCTCCAATCTATCGGTAACTTACTCGGAGCTATATTTTTATTCATCACATGATATGAGTTTTACTTGGAGCATCTTGTGCCATAGTTTTCTTTGCGTTGCTTTCTTTTTAGTTTGCCACAATAATCTTTTTCTGGACACACCTTTTGAGAGGGACACACAATTATCGCGATTTGTTAGAATACTCTATATGCTTCACTTATATCTTTTGAGCTAGGCAGTTGCTCTAGTGCTTCACTTATATCTTTTAGAGCACGGCGGTGGTAATATTTTAAAGAAATAGTTGCACTCTCATGCTTCGCTTAAATCTTTTTGAGAGTCTTATAAATAGTAATGGCAATTTGCACATGTTATAAGAATGGTCCTGATAAGATAGGTATTCAAGGGGGATATAATAAAAACTTTCATCTAGATCACTAAATGTGAAATGTGTGGTTTAATGATATTGATGTCGTAATATGAAAGGATATAGGTTCATAATCATTGGTTAGTAGAAATATCGGTATTAAAGTTTGTTATTTACTTCTCATCTAAGTATTGGTCATGGCATGGTGGGGAGGTCCGAGCTTTCTTAGGTCTGAAATGAAATCCTTGAGTGCTGTTACAATCGAGGGTGCGCGATGGTTAACTCCTACCAACCTCCTTCCTAGGGGCATGTGAGTAGTACTTTGCTTTGAGGGCTAATAGGCTTTCACAATAAGTATGTGAGTTCTTTATGACTAATGTGAGTCCATGGATTATACGCACTCCTATCTTTCCGCAATTTGCTAGCCTCTTCGGTACCGTGCATTGCCCTTTCTCACCTCGAGAGTCGGTGCAAACTTAGCCGGTGCATCCAAACCCCGTGATATGATACGCTCTTTAACACATAAGCCTCCTTTTACCTTCCTCAAAACAGCCACCATACCTACCTATTATGGCATTTCCATAGCCATTCCGAGATATATTGCCATGCAACTTCCACCGTTTCGTTTATATGACACACATCTTCATTGTCATATTGCTTTGCATGATCATATAGCTGACATAGTATTTGTGGCTCAGACACCCATTTTATACATGTTACGCTAGATCATTGCACATCCTGGTACACTGCCAGAGGCATTCATATAGAGTCATATTATTCTATTATCGAGTTGTAATATCGAGTTGTAAGTAAATAAAAGTGTGATGATCATCATTATTAGAGCATTGTCCCAGTGAGGAAAGGATGATGGAGACCATGATTCCCCCACAAGTAGGGATGAGACTCCGAACAAAAAAAAGAGAAAAAGGAGAGGCCAAAAAGAGCCCACAAAAAAATGAATGAGAGAAAAAGAGAGAAGGGGCAATGTTACTATCCTTTTCTACACTTGTGCTTCAGAGTAGCACCATGTTTTTCATATAGAGAGTTTCCTGAGTTGTCACTTTCATATACTAGTTGGAATTTAACGTTATAGAACTTGGCTTGTATATTCCGATGACGAGCTTCCTCAAATGCCCGAGGTCTTCATGAGCAAGCAAGTTGGATGCACACCCACTTAGTTTCAGTTTGAGCTTTCATACACTTATAGCTCTTAGTGCATCCGTTGCATGGCAATCCCTACTCCTCGCATTGATATCGATTGATGGGCATCTCCATAGCCCGTTGATCCGCCGAGTTGATGCGAGACTTCCTTTTTTCCTTTTACCCTTATTGATCCCTATCACCGCATTCTATTCCACCTAGTGCTATGTCCATGGCTCATGCTCATGTATTGCGTGGGAGTTGAAAATGCCGAAGCGAGTTAGAAGTACGATCTAATTGCCTGGTTTAACACCGGGGTGCTCATGATTTATATTTATGCGGTGAAGGCGGAGTCATGCCATGCTAACATGATAAAGTGAGTAGGGATAACACTCGTTAAGGATCGTATATTTTGAAAGTTTAATGATTATGCTTCTTATGTTCATGGATATTATTATGTTGATATTGTTACTACATTTTTTCTCAATATTTATACCATAAAGAGATTACATGATAAACATGTTAGGTAGCATTCAACATCAAAAATTATGTTTTTAACATTTACCTACTCGAGGACGAGCAGGAATTAAGCTTGCGGATGCTGATACGTCTCCAACGTATCTATAATTTTTGATTGTTTCATGCTATTATATTATCAATCTTGGATGGTTTACATGCAATTATATGCTATTTTATATCATTTTTTGGGACTAACCTATTAACTCAATGCCCAGTGCCAGTTCCCGTTTTCTGCTTGTTTTTGGCTTTTCAGAAAATCAATATCAAATAAAGTCCAAATGGAAAAAAATCTTTAGATTAATTTTTTCTGGACCAGAAGGGACCCTAGAAGCTTCGGGAGGAGACCAGATGAGATACAAGAGAGCCACAAACTCAGGGGGCACACCCCAGGGGGTTGGTCGCGCCCCTTGAGCTTGTGGGCCCCACGCAGCTCCGTTTGACCTAATTCCAAGCCTATAAATTCCCAAATATTCCCAAACCAACAGAGAGCCACCCGAAGAAACTTTTCCGCCGCCGCAAGCTTATGTTCTTCCGCGATCCCATCTGGAGGCCTTTTTCGGCAATCTGCCGGAGGGGGAATCGATCACGGAGGGCTTCTACATCAACCTTGCTGCCCTTCCGATGATGTGTGAGTAGTTCACCATAGACCTATGGATCCATAGCTAGTATCTAGATGGCTTCATCTGTCTCTTTGATCTTCAATATCATGTTCTCCTCGATCCTCTTGGAGTTCTATCCGATGTAATCTTCTTTTGCCGTGTGTTTGTTGGGATCCGATGAATTGTGGGTTTATGATCATTCATTGAAAGTAATTGAGTCTTCTCTAAACTCTTTTATGCCTGATTGTTATAGCTTTGTATTTCTCTCCGATCTATCCGTTTGGTTTGGCCAACTAGATTGATTTATCTTCAGCGGGAGAGGTGCTTTGTAATGGGTTCAATCTTGCGGTGCTCCATATCCCAGTGACAAAGTAGGGGACAAGACACGTATTTGTATTGTTGCCATTAAGGGTAAAATGATGGGGTTTATTCATATTGATTGGCTTTACTTTGTCTACATCATGTCATCTTGCTTAAGGCGTTACTCTGTTTTCATTAACTTAATACCCTAGATGCATGCTGGATAGCGGTCAGCGGGTGGAGTAATAGTAGTAGATGCAGGCAGGAGTCGGTCTACTTGTCTCGGACGTGATGCCTATATACATGATCATTGTCGTGAATAACGTCATAACTATGCGCTTTTCTATCAATTGCCCAACAGTAATTTGTCTACCCACCGTATGCTATGTGTTCGAGAGAGAAGCCTCTAGTGAAAACTATGGCCCCCGGGTCTACTTTAAATATAAAAAGAAAACCTAAAAACCCTTGCTGTAATTTATTTACTTTTATTTTCTTTTGCAATTTATCCATCTACCTATACAAGATTTAATCCTTGCAATTAACGAGTTCAAGGGGATTGACAACCCTCTTGCCCGCGTTGGGTGCAAGTATTTGCTTTTGTGTGTGCAGGTGCTATTCACAAGGCTTTGCGTGATTCTCCTATTGGTTCGATAACCTTGGTTCTCACTGAGGGAAATACTTATCTCTACTGTACTGCATCTCCTCTCCTCTTCGAGGAAAATCCCAACGCAGCTCACAAATAGCATGCCCCTTGTGATAGCAACCTTTATTATGCAGTCTGTCGCTTTTATTTCTTCACCATCTCAAGTTCGTACAAAGCTTATTTTCCCTTACAATAAAAGTTCATACATATTTAGGGGCTATTTTTATTGCTTTTTTTGCACCGATGACAACTTACTTGAAGCATCTTATTCAATCCATAGGTAGATATAGTGGACTCTCATGACATGAAACTGGGTTCAAGGGTTTTGGATGCACAAGTAGTATCTCTACTTAGTGCGGATTTTTGGCTAGCAAAAGATAGTGAGCAAGCACCACATGTTAGAGGATCCATGGCAATATAACTTCTATGTGAATGTAAGAAAACATAACTCATTATGTTGTCTTCCTTGTCCAACTTCAACTCTTTGACATAGAATATTTAATGGGGGCTCACAATCATAAAAGATGTCCAAGATAGTATATTTATATGTGAATCCTCTCTTCCCTTATTAATCTTTCATGAATTGCATCAATGACCAATGCTATATATGTTTTTCAATTTCCAATAAATTTTATCAACTATACTTTTCTTATGTAAAGTCATTACCTCCCCAAGGGATTAGCATATATGGTCTTTTCATTCTTTTATTGCTAAGATTGAAAAATAAAAGTAAAGAATCAAAACTCAAACTACTCTTTATTATATAAATCTCACACACGATTACATAGATAGATAGATCACGAAACAAGCACTCGAAACTAGATCATACTAAATTTTTTATTCCTCTAAATCACGAAATAACTAAGGATCAAACTAAGATAGATAATGATGATAAAGAGTGATGGTGATACGATATCGGGGCACCTCCCCCAAGCTTGGAACAAGCCAAGGGTGGTGCCCATACCTGTGTACTCAGGTGTCTTTCTTTGGTGATGGTGGCGATGAACTGATTCTCTTAGCGTTGATTCCCCTAAGGGTGCGAATTTCCTCCTTGAGCTCAATGACCTCCTTTTTAAGATCCGCATTCTCCTTGTAGAGCTTGCTTGTAACATTAGATGCACCATCCTCCAGGGGATGGGTTTTGGTGGAGGAAGAGGAAACATCCACCTGCACACGGTGATAAGGGGTAAATCGAGTATTGGAGGGTTTAACCTTATTCGGTAGACTCGACTTTTTGAACTCCACATGCATATCTCCTGGCTGGGGCAAAGGATCCTCTTCTTCTTCTTCACTCGATGATTTAATCCCCTTTAGATCCACATCCTCCTCCTCATCGGTTGTCCATCCATAGGGATCAATATCCCCATAGACTCTAGGGTTTGCGATAAGGTGTGAGGCATAGCTTTCCCCGTCCGAATCTTGAGATGACATGGTGCCTGGCCTTGAAGATCTGACAGAAAAACAGCCCGAAACAAGAACAGAGGAGAAACTTGCGATACGGTGGTCAAAACATCCTGGAATATATATAAAGAATTTTTATCTTGCAAACCAAATATACGAGAGGAAAACGGAGTCAGGAGGGCACACGAGGGGCCCACAAGGCAACCAGGCGCGCCCAGGGGGGTAGGGCGTGCCCTGTTGCCTTGTGACCTCCCTGTGGGTCCCCTCAGCTGTTTCTTATTTTTGTATTTTTTTCTAATATTCCAAACCGGACAGAAATATTTTTTATGGAATTTTTGGAGTCGGTTTACTTACCGTATCACATACCTACTCCTTTTCAGGGTTCTGGAGCGTTCCGGAAGGTCTCTTTTATGTGTTCCTTCGGTGTCATTGTTTGAATAATATTAGTTTCAACTTTAATGGGCATACTTGAGATATAATGTTTAATTCTTTGCCCATTAACCACTCTCGGATTAGTGCCTTCGGAGTTGTTGATCTTGATAGCTCCGGAGCGATAAACTTCTTTGATGATATATGGCCCTTCCCATTTAGAGAGAAGTTTTCCTGTAAAAAATCTTAAACGAGAATTGTACAATATAACATGCTCTCCAAATTTGAATTCCCATTTTTGAATTCTTTTGTCATGCCATCTTTTAACTTTTTCATTAAACAACTTGGCAGTTTCATTGGCTTGAGTTCTCCATTCATCTAGGGAGCTAATAGCAAATAACCTCTTCTCACCAGCAAGCTTGAAATCACAGTTAAGTTCCTTAATTGCCCAATAAGCTTTATGTTCTAATTCAAGAGGTAAATGACATGCTTTTCCATAAACCATTTTATACGAAGACATACCCATAGGATTTTTATAAGCAGTTCTGTAAGCCCACAATGCATCATCAAGTTTCTTAGACCAATTCTTCCTGGATCTATTAACGGTCTTTTGCAAAATTAACTTTATTTCTCTATTGCTCAATTCAACTTGACCATTAGACTGAGGATGATAAGGCGATGCAATTCTATGATTAACATCATATTTAGCAAGCAGTTTACGGTAAGCACCATGAATAAAATGTGAACCACCATTAGTCATCAAGTATCTAGGGACTCCAAACCTCGGGAATATAACTTCTTTAAGCATTCTAATAGAGGTGTTGTGATCAGCACTACTAGTTGGAATAGCTTCTACCCACTTAGTAACATAGTCAACAGCAACTAGAATATGTGTATACCCATTAGATTTAGGAAAAGATCCCATATAATCAAAGCCCCAAACATCAAATGGTTCAATAACAAGTGAATAATTCATAGGCATTGATACGTCTCCAACGTATCTATAATTTTTGATTGTTCCATGCTATTATAGTATCAATCTTGGATGTTTTATATGCAATTATATGCCATTATATATCATTTTTTGGGACTAACCTATTAACCCAGTGCCCAGTGCCAGTTGTTGTTTTCTGCTTGTTTTTGCCTTTTCAGAAAATCATTATCAAAAAGTGTCCAAACGAGAAAAAAAAACTTTGGATTAATTTTTTCTGGACCAGAAGAGACCCACAAAGCTTCGGGAGAAGACCAGAAGAGCCACAAGGAGGCGGCAAGCCTGGAGGGCGCACCCAGGGGGGGTAGGGCGCGCCCCCTAGGCTTGTGGGCCCCTCATGGCACCTCTTGACCTAATTCCAACGCTATAAATTCCCAAATATTCCAAAACCAACAGAGAGCCAGAAGAGAAAACCTTTCCTCTGCCGCAAGCCTCTGTTCTTCCACGATCCCATCTGGAGGCCTTTTCCGGTACTCTGTCGGAAGGGGAATCGATCACGGAGGGCTTCTTCATCAACCTTGCTGCCCTTCCGATGATGTGTGAGTAGTTTACCACAGACTTACGGGTCCATAGCTAGTAGCTAGATGGCTTCTTTTCTCTCTTTGATCTTCAATACCATGTTCTCCTCGATGTTCTTGGAGTTCTATCCGATGTAATCTTCTTTTGCGGTGTGTTTGTTGGGATCCGATGAATTGTGAGTTTATGATCAGATTATTCATGAGAAATATTTGAGTCTTCTCTGAACTCTTTTATGCATGATTATTATAGCTTTGTATTTCTCTCCGATCTATCGATTTGGTTTGCCCTGCTAGATTGATTTATCTTGCAATGGGAGAGGTGCTTTGTGATGGGTTCAATCTTGTGGTGCTCAATCCCAGTGACAGTAGGGGACATGACACGTATTTGTATTGTTGCCATTAAGGATAAAAAGATGGGGTTTAATCATATTGCTTGAGTTTACTTTGTCTACATCATGTCATCTTGCTTTAGGCGTTACTCTGTTTCATACTTAATACCCTAGATGCATGCTGGATAGCAGTCGATGGGTGGAGTAATAGTAGTAGATGTAGGCAGGAGTCGGTCTACTTGTCTCGGACGTGATGCCTATATACATGATCATTGCCATGAATCTGTCATAATTATTTGCTTTTCTATCAATTTCCCAATAGTAATTTGTCTACCCACCGTATGCTATGTGTTCGAGAGAGAAGCCTCTAGTGAAAACTATGGCCCCCGGGTCTACTTTATCATATATAAAAAACCTAAAAATACCATGCTGCAATTTATTTACTTTTATTTTATTTAGTATTTTAGTTTATCTATTTACCTCTATAAGATTTAATCCTTGCAAATAACCGCTAAGAGGATTGACAACCCTCTTATTTGCGTTGGGTGCAAGTGTTTGCTCTTGTGTGTGCAGGTGCGCTTAATGGAATTTTGCTTGGTTCTCCTACTGGATTGATAACCTTGGTTCTTAACTGAGGGAAATACTTATCTCTACTGTACTGCATCATCCTCTCCTCTTCGGGGAAATATCAACGCAGACTACAAGTAGCAGGAAGAATTTCTGGCGCCGTTGCCGGGGAGACATCATCAAAATTACCAAGTACCTTCGCACAAATTATCATCCACTTGCATTTACTTTATTTGCCTTTTATTTGAATTTGCCTCTCGTTTTCATCTCCCCCACTTCTAAAAATATTTTACAAAAACATAAAAATATTTTTATTTGTTTGTTTGCTAGTTTGCTTGCTTTGCTTGAAATTGTTATCATGTCTGAATCTGAGAAAGTTGTGGTTGAAAGTGCTAGCGAGGATAATGGTAGTGAATCTCTTGGGGAGAAAACACACTCTTTTGATCTTAATCATGACCCTCCGGATACTAACCTCCCCACTAATTTTAAAACTAAAGTTTATCATGTGGGAAGTGGTAATATTATTGGGAAAAACATTATTCAGGAATTCTTTAATTACGCGGGAGTTATACCAATAATTAGTGGATCTATTCTTGATAAAACAAATTGTTATGTGGATGCCATTGCCATGCTTGTGGTTAAATTAGAAAGAAATTTTTTACATATCCACCCCGCCTTACAAAAGATATTTTATGAACTTCCCAACATCCATGATCCTAGGGCTAAAAAAATTGCCATTGTAATCCTTATGCATGAATTTGATTATATAATCCGAGAAGCTAGGGATATTTTTTCCTTTTACAAAATTAATTTTGAGCATCCTCCTATAGAAGAGATTCTTCATGATAAATATACTATTCGTAGGTTGGAATCTAAAGATTACTTTGCTTATGGTAAAAACATTAGAAGGAGAGTTCCATACGCAGAAATAATTAAAACTATGTACAACCATGCTTGTGATAAATTTGAGTGGGTTACTAAAGGAATTGATGAGGGATTTAGTGAAGAATGGTTTGAGAGCACGGCTAGAGATCCTATTGATGATGAGATACATGTTCTATATGAGGACGTTTATGGTGATGATCCTGAGTTTGAAGTTATGAATGTTAAAGTTACTAATCCAAGCCCCTTCAATTATCTAAGCTCACCCACTAGAAAATAAGAGCATGAGAGTAGATAATTAATGAGAAAAGTTTTGGAAGATTTAATCAAAAAGGACTTGGAAATGAAGGATGACAACACTTGAAACTATGCATTATGCCTAGCTAGGGGCATAAAACAATAGCGCTTGTTGGGAGGCAACCCAATGAATAAAATAAAATTTTGCTTTTACCTTCTGTTCTTGAGTGTTTACACAATTATAGCTTCTGTTATGATTGTATTTTTATGTTTTAATTAGTGTTTGTGCCAAGTAATGCCTTTGGGATGATTTGGAAGATAGTATAATTGATGCTGTTTGAAAACAGAAACTTTTGCGTCCAGTGCTGGAATTTTGGTTTTTTGCTGGAGTGTCAAAACCTTCTGAATTGTTTACACAATATTTATATATGAATTTTCCACGTTGTCCTAATTTTTCAGAATTTTTGGAGTTACAGAAGTATGACGTTAATTCAGATCTTTACAGACTGTTCTGTTTTAGACAGATTCTGTTTTTGTTGCATAGTTTGCTTATTTTGATGAATCTATGGATCATATCGGGGGGTATGAGTCATGGAGAAGTTGGAGTACAGTAGCATTATGCCAATATTAAATATGAATCAATTTACAACAGTACCTAAAGTTTAAAATTTGTTTGTTATACTAACGGATCTCACGAGGTTTCTGTTGAGTTTTGTGTGCTGAAGTTTTCAAGTTTTGGGTGAGACTACGATGGATAAAGGAATAAGGAGAGGCAAGAGCCTAAGCTTGGGGATGCCCAAGGCACCCCAAGGTAATATTCAAGGAAGACTCAAGCGTCTAATCTTGGGGATGCCCCGGATGGCATCCCCTCTTTCGTCTACAATCTATCGGTAACTCACTTGGGGCTATATTTTTATTCATCACATGATATGTGTTTTACTTGGAGCGTCTTGTGATATAGTGTGTTTGCTTTTGTTTTCTTTTTAGTTTGTCACAATCATCTTTGCTTAACACACCTTTTTGAGAGGGACACACATTATTCGTGATTTGTTAGAATACTCTATGTGCTTCACTTATATCTTTTGAGCTAGGCAGTTGCTCTAGTGCTTCACTTATATCTTTTAGAGCACGGCGGTGGTTATATTTTAAAGAAATAGTTGCACTCTCATGCTTCACTTATATCTTTTTAAGAGTCTAATGAATAGCAATGGTAATATGCACGGGTTATGAATTTGGTCCTGATATGATAGGTATTCAAGAGGGATATAATAAAAACTTTCATGTAGATCACTGAATATGATAAGTTTGATTCCTTGCAATAGTTTTGCGATATTAAGATGGTAATATGTGGGAGGTATTAGTAGATAATTGTGGTTTAGTAAGAATATTGGTGTTAAGGTTTGTGATTCCCGAAGCATGCACGTATGATCTATCGTTATGCTAAGAAGTTGGAGCATGATTTATTGTTGATTTTCTACCTTATGAGTGGCGGTCGGGGATGAGCGATGGACTTGTCCTACCAATCTATCCCCCTAGGGCCATGCGTAGTAGTACTTTGCTTTGAGGGCTAATAAACTTTCGCAATAAGTATGTGAGTTCTTTATGACTAATGTGAGTCCATGGATTAAACGCACTCTCACCCTTCCGCAATTTGCTAGCCTCTTCGGTACCGTGCATTGCCCTTTCTCACATCGAGACTTGGTGCAAACTTCGCCGGTGCATCCAAACCCCGTGATATGATACGCTCTATCACACATAAGCCTCTTTATATCTTCCTCAAAACAGCCACTATACCTACCTATCATGGCATTTCCATAGCCATTCCGAGATATATTGCCATGCAACTTCCACCGTTCCGTTTTTATGACACACATCGTCATTGTGATATTGCTTTGCATGATCATATAGCTGACATAGTATTTGTGGCTCAGCCACCGTTCATCATTTTTTATACATGTTACGCTAGCATCATTGCACATCCTGGTACACCGCCAGAGGCATTCATATAGAGTCATATTTTTGTTCTAGTATCGAGTTGTAATATTGAGTTGTAAGTAAATAAAAGTGTGATGATCATCATTATTAGAGCATTGTCCAAGTGAGGAAAGGATGATGGAGACCATGATTCCCCCACAAGTCGGGATGAGACTCCGGACGAAAATAAAAAAAAAGAGAAAAAGGAAAAGAAAAAAAGAGAGGCCAAAAAGAGCCATGAAAAAAAATGAGAGAAAAAGAGAGAAGGGGCAATGTTACTATCCTTTTTCCACACTTGTGCTTCAGAGTAGCACCATGTTTTTCATATAGAGAGTCTCCTATTTTGTCACTTTCATATACTAGTGGGAATTTTTCATTATAGAACTTGGCTTGTATATTTCGATGATGGGCTTCCTCAAATGCCCGAGATCTTCACGAGCAAGCAAGTTGGATGCACACCCACTTAGTTTTCATGTTGAGCTTTCATACACTTATAGCTCTTAGTGCATCCGTTGCATGGCAATCCTTACTCCTCGCATTGACATCAATTGATGGGCATCTCCATAGCCCGTTGATTAGCCTCGTCGATGTGAGACTATCTTCTTATTTTTTACTTAAGCTGAAGCGCGTTAAAAAGTATGAACCAATTTCTCGGCTTGTCATCGGGGTAGTGCATGATAAATACTTTGTGTTAAGAAGATGGAGCATGACAGGATTATATGATTTTGTAGGGATAACGTTCTTTAGCAGTTTTATTTTGAAAGACATGATTGTTTATTAGAATGCCTGAGTATTGATGTCTTTATATCAAATTATAGACTATTGCTTTGAATCATTCGGATCTTATTATTCATACTGTAAGAGAGAGATTACATGATGAAACATGATAGGTAGCATTCCACATCAAAAATTCTGTTTTTATCATTTACCTACTCAAGGACGAGCAGGAATTAAGCTTGGGGATGCTTGATACGTCTCCAATGTATCTATAATTTTTTATTGTTCCATGCTATTATAGTATCAATCTTGGATGTTTTATATGCAATTATATGCCATTATATATCATTTTTTGGGACTAACCTATTCACCCAGTGCCCAGTGCCAGTTGTTGTTTTCTGCTTCTTTTTGCCTTTTCAGAAAATCATTATCAAAAAGTGTCCAAACGAGAAAAAAACTTTGGATTATTTTTTTCTGGACCAGAAGAGACCCACAAAGCTTCGGGAGAAGACCAGGAGAGCCACGAGGAGGCGGCAAGCCTGGAGGGCGCGCCTAGGGGGGTAGGGCGTGCCCCCCAGGCTTGTGGGCCCCTCGTGGCACCTCTTGACCTAATTCCAGCGCTATAAATTCCCAAATATTCCAAAACCAACAGAGAGCCAGAAGAGAAAACCTTTCCGCCGCCGCAAGCCTCTGTTCTTCCGCGATCCCATCTTGAGGCCTTTTCTGGTACTCCGCCGGAGGGGGAATCGATCACGGAGGGCTTCTTCATCAACCTTGCTGCCCTTCCGATGATGTGTGAGTAGTTTACCGTAGACCTACGGGTCCATAGCTAGTAGCTAGATGGCTTCTTTTCTCTCTTTGATCTTCAATACCATGTTCTCCTCGATGTTCTTGGAGTTTTATCCGATGTAATCTTCTCTTGCGGTGTGTTTGTTGGGATACGATGAATTGTGAGTTTATGATCAGATTATTCCTGAGAAATATTTGAGTCTTCTCTAAACTCTTTTATGCATGATTATTATAGCTTTGTATTTCTCTCTGATCTATCAATTTGGTTTGGCCTACTAGATTGATTTATCTTGCAATGGGAGAGGTGCTTTGTGATGGGTTCAATCTTGCGGTGCTCAATCCCAGTGACAGTAGGGGACATGACACGTATTTGTATTGTTGCCATTAAGGATAAATATGGGGTTTAATCATATTGCTTGAGTTTACTTTGTCTACATCATGTCATCTTGCTTAAGGCGTTACTCTGTTTCATACTTAATACCCTAGATGCATGTTGGATAGCGGTCGATGGGTGGAGTAATAGTAGTAGATGCAGGCAGGAGTCGGTCTACTTGTCTCGGACGTGATGCCTATATACATGATCATTGCCATGAATCCGTCATAATTATTTGCTTTTCTATCAATTGCCCAACAGTAATTTGTCTACCCACCGTATGCTATGTGTTCGAGAGAGAAGCCTGTAGTGAAAACTATGGCCCCCGGGTCTACTTTATCATATATAAAAAAAACCTAAAAATACCTTGCTGCAATTTATTTACTTTTATTTTACTTATTATTTTAGTTTATCTATTTACCTCTATAAGATTTAATCCTTGCAAATAACCGCTAAGAGGATTGACAACCCTCTTATTTGCGTTGGGTGCAAGTGTTTGCTCTTGTGTGTGCAGGTGCGCTTAACGGAATTTTGCTTGGTTCTCCTACTGGATTGATAACATTGGTTCTTAACTGAGGGAAATACTTATCTCTACTATACTTCGGGGAAATACCAACGCAGACTACAAGTAGCAGGCATTTCCTGACGTCTACCAACATTACCAATTCTTTGACATTCATCACACGAAAGGATAAACTTACGTGCATCTTTGAAAAGAGTAGGCCAAGAAAAACCAGACTATAATACCTTATGTGCAGTTATGTCTCCCGCATGGTGTCCTCCGTATGCTTTGGAGTGACACTTCCGTAGGATTTGTTCCTATTCATGCTCAGGTACACAACGTCTAATAACACCATCTACTCCTTCTTTATCCAAATGTGGGTCATCCCAAAAGTAATATCTTAAATCAAGGAAGAACTTTTTCCTTTGTTGGTATGTATAGCTAGGTGGGATATATTTAGCAACAATGTAATTAGCATAGTCTGCATACCAAGGACTATTACGAGAAGCATTTATAACAGCTAATTGCTCATCAGGAAAATTATCATTAATAGGAAGTGGGTCATCAAGAACATTTTCCATCCTAGACAAGTTATCTGCTACTGGGTTCTCAGCTCCCTTTCTATCAATAATATGCAAATCAAATTCTTGTAGTAGAAGAACCCACCTAATCAATCTTAGTTTAACATCTTTCTTTTCCATAAGGTATTTAATAGCAGCATGATCAGTGTGAACAGTTACTTTAGAATCAACAATATAAGATCTGAATTTATCACATGTAAACACAACTGCTAAAAATTATTTCTCAGTGGTAGCATAATTCCTTTGAGCACTGTCTAGAGTCTTACTAGCATAATGAATTACATTCAGTTTCTTATCAACAATTTGACCTAGAACAGCACTAACAACATAATCGCTAGCATCACACATTATTTCAAAAGGCAAGTTCCAATCAGGTGGTTGAACGATAGGTGCAGAAATTAAGGCTTTCTTATGTATTTCAAAGGCTTCTATGCAATCATCATCAAAAACAAATGGAACATCTTTTTGCAAAAGATTAGTAAGAGGCCTAGAAATTTTAGAGAAGTCTTTTATGAACCTTCTATAGAAACCAGCATGACCAAGGAAACTTCTTATACCTTTGATGTCTTTAGGGCATGGCATTTTCTCAATTGCATCAACTTTAGCTTTGTCTACTTCAATACCTCTTTCAGAAATTTTATGCCCGAGGACTATACCTTCATTCACCATAGAGTGGCACTTCTCCCAATTCAAGACAAGATTAGTTTATTCACATCTCTGCAAAACTCGATCAAGATTGCTTAAACAATCATCAAAAGAAGTTCCGTAAACGGAAAAATCATTCATGAATACCTCAACAATCTTTTCACAAAAGTCAGAGAATATAGCAGTCATACATCTTTGAAAGGTAGCAGGTGCATTGCATAAACCAAAAGGCATACGTCTATAAGCATAAGTTCCAAAAGGACAAGTAAAAGTGGTTTTCTCTTGATCTTCTTTTGATACAGGTATTTGAGAAAAACCAGAATATCCATCTAGGAAGCAAAAGTGTGTATGCTTAGATAACCTTTCTAACATTTGATCAATAAAAGGCAAAGGGTAATGATCTTTCCTAGTAGCTTTATTTAATTTCCTGAAATCAATTACCATCCTATAACCAGTTACAATTCTTTGTGGGATAAGTTCATTTTTATCATTAGGAACGACAGTAATGCCTCCTTTCTTAGGAACACAATGAACAGGACTTACCCATCTACTATCAGCTATAGGTTAAATTATACCTGCCTCCAGAAGCTTTAATATTTCAGTTCTTACCACATCCTTCATTTTAGGATTCAGACGTCGTTGATGATCAACAACGGGTTTAGCATCTGGCTCCATATTAATCTTGTGTTGACATAGAGTGGGACTAATGCCCTTAAGATCATCAAGAGTATATCCAATAGCAGCACGGTGCCTCCTCAGAGTTTTAAGTAACCTCTTTTCTTCATGATCTGAAAGGTTAGCACTGATAATAATAGGATATATCTTCTTTTCATCAAGATATGCATATTTCAATGTATTCGGTAATTTATTTAATTCAAACACAGGGTCACTCTTAGGTGGGAGAGGATCTCCAAGAGTTTCAACAGGTAAATTATGCTTAAGAATATGTGTTTTTCTAAAGAATATTTCATCTATTTCATTTCTTTCATTCATATGCATATCATTTTCATGGTCCAGCAAATATTGTTCTAAAGGATCAGTAGGAGGCACAACAATAGAAGCAAGACCAATAATTTCATCTTTACTAGGAAATTCTTTATCATGAGGTTGTATACGAAACTTAGAGAAATTAAACTCATGAGATACATCACCAAAATTAACGCTGACCGTTTCTTTATTACAATCAATCTTAGCAGTAACCGTATTTAAGAAAGGTCCACCAAATATAACGGGACAAAAATCATCTTGTGGTGATCCAAGAACTAGAAAATCAGTAGGGTATTTGATCTTACCACACAAGACTTCAACATCTCTAACAATCCCAAGTGGTGAAATAGTATCTCCATTTGCAACCTTAATAGTAACATCAATATATTCTATCTCAACAGGTGCAATATCATTCATGACTTCTTGATAAAGAGAAAATGTAATAGCACTTACACTAGCACCAATATCACATAAACCATGATAGCAATGATCTCCAATTTTAACAGAAATAACAGGCATGCCAATTACAGGTTTATTTTTATCTTCAGTTTCTGGCTTAGCAATTCTAGTTGCTTCATCACAAAAATATATGACATGTCCATCAATATTATCAACCAAAAGATCTTTAATCATTGCAACATTAGGTTCCACTCTAATTTGTTCAGAGAGCTTAATTGGTTTAATATTACTCTTATTAACCACAGTTGAAGCTTTAGCATGTTCCTTAATCCTAACAGGGAAAGGAGGTTTCTCAATATAAGCAGTAGGCACAACTGGATCAACATTATAAATGATTGTTTCTTCTTTAGCTATAATAGGTTCTTCCTTTACTTCAATAGGTGGATGAAAGTTAAACCATTTCTCCTTAGGGAGATCAACATGAGTAGCAAAGGATTCACAAAAAGTAGCTACTATCTCGGAGTCAAATCCATATTTAGTACTAAACTTATGAAAAGCATCGGTTTCCATAAAAGATTTAACACAATCAAACTCAAGTTTTATACCTGACTCTTTGCCTTTGTCGATTTCCCAATCTTCAGAGTTGCGTTTAATTATTTCAAGAAGATCCCATTTGAATTCAATAGTTCTCTTCATAAAGGAACCAGTAGAAGAAGTATCAAGCATGGATTGATCATTATGAGAAAGCCGAGCATAAATGTTTTGTATAATTATTTCTCTTGAGAGCTCATGATTGGGGCATGTGTGCATCATATACTTAATCCTCCCCCAAGCTTGAGCGATACTTTATCCTTCACGAGGCCAAAAATTATATATATAATTCCGATCACGATGAACCAAATGCATAGGATAAAATTTCTGGTGAAATTCCAGCTTCAACCGGTTCCAATCCCATGTTCCAGTATCATCCAATAGCCTATACTATGTCAATGTCTTTCCCTCCAAAGATAAAGGGAACACCTTCTTCTTAACTCCATCCTTGGATAAACCTGCAAGCTTAAACAATCCACAAATTTCATCCACATAGATCAAGTGCATATCAGGATGTATTGTTCCATCTCCTGCATAAGGATTAGCTAGCAGTTTCTCTAACATACCCGAAGGAATCTCATAATAAATATTTTCAGTAGGTTCAATAAGTTGAGGGGCAACTCTTATTGCTTCTCGTCGAGGTGAAGATACCCCGAACAAGCCCCTCAAAGGATTACTTTCCATAGTGACAAGTGACAGTAAATTTCAGCACGTATTAAAAATGTTTCCTTACAAAATTCCACTTACCAAAGGCGCTTCACTCCCCGGCAATGGCGCCAGAAAAGAGTCTTGATGACCCACAAGTATAGGGGATCAATCGTAGTCCTTTCGATAAGTAAGAGTGTCGAACCCAACGAGGAGCAGAAGGAAATGATAAGCGGTTTTCAACAAGGTATTCTCTGCAAGTACTGAAAGTAGTGGTAACAGATAGTTTTGTAGCAAGGTAATTCGTAACAAGTAACAATAGTAACTAAAGTGCAGCAAGGTGGCCCAATCCTTTTTATATCAAAGGACAAGCCGGAACGATCTCCTATATAAAGCAAAGCGTTCTCGAGGACACATGGGAATTATCATCTAGCCACTTTCATCATGTTTATTTGATTCGCGTTCGCTACTTTGATAATTTGATATGCAGGTGGACCGGTGCTAGGGTGCTGTCCTTACTTGGACAAGCATCCCACCTATGATTAACCCCTCTCACAAGAATCTGCAACTACGAAAGAAGAATTAAGATAAATCTAACCATAGCATGAAACATATGGATCCAAATCAGCCCCTTACGGAATAACACATAAACTAGGGTTTAAGCTTCTGTTACTCTAGCAACCCATCATCTACTTATTACTCCACGATTCCTTCCCTTAGGCCCAAATATGGTGAAGTGTCATGTAGTCGACGTTCACATGACACCACTAAAGGAAGCAACAACATACATATCATCAAAATATCGAACGAATACCAATTCACATGATTACTTATGACAAGACTTCTTCCATGTCCTCAAGAACAAAAGTAACTACTCACAAATCATATTCATGTTCAAGATCAGAGGAGTATTGAATATCATTAAGGATCTGAACATATAATCTTCCACCAAATAAACCAACTAGCATAAACTACAAGATGTAATCAGCACTACTAGCAACCCACAAGTACCAATCTAAGGTTTTGAGACAAAGATTGAATACAAGAGATGAACTAGGGTTTGAGATGAGATGGTGCTGATGAGGATGTTGATGAAGATCGGTCCTCCCATGATGAGAGGATCGTTGGTGATGTTGATGGCTTCGATTTCCCCCTCCTGGAGGGAAGTATCCCCGGCGGAATCGCTCCGCCGGAGGGCAAAAGTGCTCCTGCCCTAGTTCCGCCTCGAGACGGTGGCTCTTCATCCCGAAAGTCCTCCTCGTATTTTTTTCTATGGTAAATGGGTTCTTACAGCAGAAGGAGGGGGCCAGAGGCCAGTTGTGGGCCCCACAAGGCATCAGGGCGCACCCTGGGGGGTAGGCGCACCCTGTTGCCTTGTGAGCAACAGGTGGCCCCCCTCTGGTATTTCTTTGCTCCAGTATTTTTTATATATTCAATAAAAAATCCTTGTGAAGTTTTAGGTCATTTGGAGGTCCGTAGAATAGGTATCTCTGTTGTAGCCTTTTAGGTCCAGAATTCCAGCTGCCGATAATCTCCCTCTCATGTAAATCTTGCAAATTAAGAGAGAAAAGGCATTAGGATTACATCATAAAGTGAAATAATGACCAAAAACATTATAAATATCAATAGGGAAACATGATGCAAAATGGACGTATCAGGGAGTTGGTTTCTCGGCCGGCGAGCCTGTTTAATGGCGGCAGACGGAGGGACAGGCATTGAACGGGTGTGGTAGATATCCTTCCCGTACCGTCCAGTAAATGTCTTTCGGGCATTGAACAAGCGCGGACACCAGAGATGCAGCATGGGCGGCGCCCTCGGCCGGCGAGCCGCTTCAATGCCGACGCCAGTGAGAGGTCACGTCCGCTCTGGGCTGGCGTCAATGCGGAGCGGCTGCTCTAGAGCTGCATTAATGCGGGCATCTGGCTTCGGGCGGGTAGGGGCGCCGGCGACAGAGGGTTTTTTGGGTGGGCCAAGGCAGTTAGAAGCGGGCATGGCAACAGTCCGGATGCCCGCAAAGTCCCTCCCCTCCCAGTTTGTTTCCGGTTTGCGGGAAAGAGCATGCCCGGACCGGTCGGTGGACCGATACAGGTCCACGTTGGATGGCAAAACACGTTCGGACAGCGCGGTCCGGACGGTTGCAAACAGCTTGAGGGTCGGCGTTGGAGATGCCCTGGAAAATTAAATGTTTGTGGGGGATGGCAACGAGCAACTCTGGTTCCTCCTCATGTAAAAAGAAAAAAAACTCTTGATTGATCTATTAAGAGAGTTCACTTGAAGTACAAAGTATCCCAAACATAATAAAAAATATATCGAGATTCCTATACCACCGAACGACTACTATCGTTGCCAGAACGAGTGGCCAATGCGCCGTTGTCGCTGCTCCAATACCGGAGCCGACCTGACCTTGTCGATGGCAACCAAGCCTTCGTGCATATGCCTCTAAGGACCAGCGCCTTGGAGCCGCGGTCGTCATCGTTAAACCCTTTAATCCTTGAACTAATCTGAAGTGTCTGACACCAAATCTTTCCGTCGTGCACGTACGGCGATAAACCTTAACCTCACCGCCCCCCAAGGAGATGGCAGGAATGTAAGCCGGAGCTCCGTTGACTCCGTCCTAACAAAAGAATTCGAGGAGGATCAAAGCCCAGAAGACCAACTCGAAGATGATGCACCGCCATCCGCCCGAGCATCGCCCCTGCGAGGACTAACAAACCCTAACCTAAACTACTAGCCAGAGTTAAGGCACTGAGATTTCCCTCTTTGCCACCAGCCACTGGAGCGGCAGGCAGAGGGGAGGCGAATCCACGGGTTGGCTGGTGGTCCTTTCCCAAAAAAAACTATGGCCTGTGTGAGTTTTGACTGGGCGGGCCTTGATTTCTGGAGTAAATAACATAAAACCACCCGTATTACAATTACAGTTAAGGTTCCGAAAAACTAACTAATTTTATTTTTTTGCAAATACCTACCACTTTTTTATTATGAAAATGATCCGTCAAAGTTCACAGAAGAACAAAGCACCTAAAACATAATAAAATTGCATCAAGATTCCAAGACCATCGAACGGCCACTACCATCGCTAGAACAAGCCACCATCGCGTCGTTGTCGTTCCTCCTCTACCGGAGCCAGCTTAATCTTATCGATGAAAACCCAGAAGTCTTCGTGAATGTGTCCCTAAGGCCCAACGCCCTTGATCCGTAGTCGTCACCGTTGAACCCTTGAATATATCTGAAGCATCTGAAATCAAAATCTCGCCACGCGATGAGAAACCCTAAACTAACCGTCCCAAGGAGACATCAAGAATCTACGCCGTAACTCCGTCGACTATGTCCAGATGGATGAACTCGAGGATGATCGGAGCCCAGGAGACAAACTGAAAGAAGGAGCGTCGCCATCCGCCCGAGCAATGCACCTGCAAGGACTAAAATAACTTAACCTAAACTACTTACAGGAGCGGAGGCACCGTAATTCCCCTCCCCGCCACTGGCCGCCAGAGCGGGAAACAGAGGGGAGGAGAATTCATGGTCTTGCCATTGAAGCTTGGAGGGGAGAGTTTGACCTAGCCCTCAAGGATATGGGAGGAAAAGCTAAAGACGTTAACAAAATTGTTGGTTACTCTGAGTTTTCCAAAAGGCAAAGCCTGATAGTTGGCAGGTATATGTGAAGAAAAGTAGGTAGTTTTTTGAAACCCTAACCGTAATACTGGTAGTTTTCTACTATTTACTCTGATTTCTCAGTCCGCGGAATTTTGCTGCGAGCAAGGTATGTATTATTGTCTAAAAAAAAGAAAGGTATTTACGGACGTGGAGTATCTGAGCTCGAGCTCAAATGAGCTCGGATGAAGAGTAAAATCGAAAAAAAATTCAAAAAATTCTGATTTTTTGTTGTAAACTTTGACAAATGTTCTAAGTGCTTGCAAATTTTCATCATGAGATCACATTCATGGAAGGTGTCGTGGGGGTACGACCATCTATGGGGCCATCCAGCCCCTTGTGGTTCAGCGGGGGAGGTCGGCATGCACAAAGAGCAGAATCAATGGAAGGCGCAAGGGATTTACCCAGGTTCGGGCCGCTAAGAAGCGTAAAAGCCTACTCCTGCTTTGGTGTATTGGTTGTATGAGAGCACGAGTACAAGGAGCGCTTCTCCCGGCAAGGCGCAGAGCGAGCTGCTACGCGAGACATGCGGGTGTTTGAAAAAGGGGTCCGAATCCCTCTAACTGTTGCCCTAGCCCTCCTTTTATAGCTCAAGGGGTTAGCACAGTGGCAAAACAGTAATTACATATCAATTAGATAGCAAACAGTGCTATCATACCTAACTCTGCCAGTTTAGGACAAAAGCATTAAATGCATCGTTAGGTGTCATGTGGAGAGGTAGCTCCGGCAAGGTTTCTGCACCGCTTGCCCAGCTACCTCGTATTATTCTGACACGCCTCCTGGACGGGTGTCCTTAGAGGCAAATCTTCTCCCTGCGTGCTGACACGTGTCCGACAAACCTCACCAACCAGCCTGCGCGGTCGACACCTCACTGATTAGCGACTAGCTGCCCGGTGAGGTGGAGCGCTGACGTGCTGGCAGAAGCTTACCGGCACGGAGCTTGCCGGGTCTTCATCTTGCCGGTTTGGCCTTGCCGGCAAGAAATGTCTTCATCTTCGGTACTGGTTGAGTGCTTGTTGGTGCTGTGCCTTGAGCCTTTCTCCAGTAGCTTCTGCAATTGGGCTTTGAATCTTGGTCTTGGCGGTTCCCGGCAAGCTTTGGCCGGCAAGGAGGCTGCTACCGTCTGTGCATAAGTCAGGGTATAAAATACCCATGTTTTATACACCGACAGGAGCCCCCGGGTCTGGGCCATACACGCGTCTGAAGCGTCGTTGGGCTAGGCCCAAACAATGCACAGACATGCGGCGGGAAAATTGCCGCTGTAATTTTCGTCATGATGGTTATCATCTTTTGAGATCTTCTTTGCTTCTTCATTAATCTAGACTTGGGCGTGCTCTTGGTCACCTCCCGGCAAACCTTGCCGTCGGACGGACGGCCGCTAGGCGTGCTCAGACCAGGGATATGCTCATTGGTGGGGCGTCGTGGGTTCAAACCGAACCGGCACGCGGTCACGCGTGGCAAAGGATAACTGCCATGTCTGTCTTTACTTCTCCTTTTTCTGCGCCCCTCCATCACGCGCGTTTGCATGCATGCAAGGCAGCGGATTGGTGGAGAAGGGCGGCCGTTGGAGTGACGCGCCGGGCCAGGGGGCGCAGGGCGCGGGATTGGCGAACGTGGGCGGTTGCTGGAGTAATGCGCCCGGCCAGAAGCGCAGGGCGCGGGATTGGCGAACGTGGGTGGCCGCCCGAAGACGGTGAAGAGCCAGCCCCCCGCACCCTCCTATAAAGAGGGGGGCCGCGGGGTGCGATGCTCATCCATCCCTTTCTGCCTCGATCTTCAGCAACCGTCGCCTCTTTTTCTTATCTTCTTCCTTCCTCCTGTGTCCGCTCCTTACCATGGCGAGGGGAAAGGGTCAAGCTCGTGCATCCGCCGTTGCCACGAGGGCTCCTCCTCGGAGCCACGCCCACGTCTCGAGCACGGATGCGGGAGTCGGCTCCAGTGCGCGAGGAAGGGCCGTGGGCCGCGGTCGTGGACGCGGCGCTCGGGGCCAGGGCGGCCATGGCGGCGTGCTCGTAGCTTCTTCTTCGGCCGTTCCATCCCCGGCAGAGGGCCATACGGAGGACACGGCGCAGGAGTTCGTCGTGGAGCTGCGTGATCGGCCGCGGAGCTGGCTACGGCTCCCCCGTCCCTTTGCTAGTTATATTTGTTATATATATATATATATTAAAAAATATTGTGCATCTAAATTTGGCAAACCAAAATCTGGCATGCTACAAAAACTATGCAACAAAAAGTCCAATTGAAGTATATTTAGTTGGCATGGGAAAATAAATAAATTTTATTGCCAAGGCAATAAAAAGATCTTCTTTTGCCATGGCAAATGTAGTAAAATAGTCGTAGATGAGGCATGGAAAAATAGCAATTTGTTTTCCAACAAACATTTCAAAAATTGCCATGGGAACACAAAAGTTAAGGATATTTAGTTGCCATGGGAAAATTGAGAACTTAATTGCTAAAGACAAAAAAAATGTTGATAGCCATGGAAAATATTGGAAGAAATGTAAATAAGACATGGCAAAATTACCAAAATAAATCCTAAAACATATTTCAAAATTGCCATGGGAACACATGTTATTATGCCATCATCAAAAAAGGGAAGGAATAATTGAGGTATATTTAGTTGGCATGGCCAAACATGAAATTAAATTATCAAAAGGATTACAAAGGATCTTGCTTGCCATGGCAAATGTAGGATAAAATGTAGATGAGACATGGTAAAAGTAGTTTCATTTTGGACATGGACATGTCAAAATTACCATGTGTCATCAAACCAAATTGCCATGCGTCATGAAACCAAATCACCATGGATCGTCATAAATGAGATGAGACCTGGCAAAATCTCGTTTTCCTACTTTTGGACATGGACATGGCAAAGGAAACCAAAATTGCCATGTGTCATCAAAGTTCACATTGGCTCGTTCAAACTCGGACAAATGAACATTTTCATATGTGTACATTTTTCATGTCTATATAATGGCGAAAGGTAGGAAAATCATAGATGAGTGGATTTTTTTAAAAAGGGTCATGGCAAAAAAAAATACTATGTTCAAGAAAATAATATGCCATACTATATACAAATACATGGTAAAAGGGAAAATTACAATAAAAATGCCATGGTAAATACAATTGTTTTGCCATGGTCCAACTCAGAAACAGAATACCTACATTTGCCATGTGAAAATGACAACAATTATATAAAAATTTCCGTCATTTGGAACAGAAAAAATGTCCTAATTTTTTTACCATGCAAATGTCAAAAGTGTTGGGAATTTATTGTCTGGCGACTACTAAAACATTTTCAAAAACATGGATTGTTGTATAGAACAACAAAACCCTACATTTCACGTGTGACCATTACAAACAATTATCTAAATTTGCCATGATTTAGGACAGAAAATTTTCAAAAAAATTGTCATGTGAATGAACTAAAAAAAATGTAAATTTGCCATGTTATTAGAATTTTTATTCCAAAAAAATTGTCATGCCACCATCATACAACATGTTAATTCACATGGCAAAATTGCCAGGATAGGAAACTGCCATAAGTCGCCATGCTTAATCTGGTCACCGTCAACCTACAAATTGAATGGAAAAAACACACACCATTTACTTCATTATAAACCATATGAACAGAAAGGAACATAAAAAAAATACAATTGGTCATATAATCGTGGTTATATAGATATTTTGTATAATAGGGTCTTTATCCTCGGTATAAGAGGATTAACCGAACTAACAGAGTTTTTTGATAAGGGTGTTATTGATGGAATTACCAGTGGAGTGGGTCTTGCTAGTTTTTGTATAGGAGAAGAAATTAAATATGTAGGGGAGGTCGAATCTCATCTTCCTTATTATTTTTTATGTTATGTATATGTGTTTTTTTTTTCTTTCTTAAGTTAAGGAATTTACAACAAGTCTCATGCAAAAATAACTATCCCATCCCTTTGTACAATCTCTCTACATCCTTGTTACATAAAGTAATTATTGTATAATAGTTTGATTTTCTGTGATTTTTTCCGTTCTTGTGTGTGTATCATTTGGTGAAACTCATCCCCCACAACGCCTGCGTCTGGCGACATGAGGGAACCCTAGCCACCGCCGCTAGCTCCCTCCTCCCTCCACATCACCACCGTCGGAGGGCCTGCCGGCGAAGCCGCACGGCGCCCCGGGATGGTGACGGCGGGCGGCTCCGACCCTAGCGCACCGTGGCACCCCCTCCCCCTCCCCCCCGAATCCGATCTAGCGAAGTTCGAGTGTTCCTCCCTCCGACTGTTGTGTCCTCCGACCGGCCCGACATGTTGGCATGGCCTCAACCTGCTCCTCCCTGGCCTCCCCTCGATAACACGCCCTTTTCCTCCCGTGTTGTTGCTGCTGCTTATTGGGCAAAGCCCCTGGGGTGGAGGTTTTGACCGCCTCATATCCACCCCACATGTGTTTGATGGGTCTGATTGGGTGAGTATTTTCGATTCCCCGGTATTCTGGCTGTCTGCTCCGCCGGAGGGAAGTGGTGGGTCCGGCTGTAGATGCTCATATGACAAACCAAACAACCCAGTAAACCCTACCCAATGATCAGTGCTTTGCGCATCCTGACGGGCACCAACTTGAGTTCGACGGATATATACTACGGTCGAGAATGCAGTAGGATTATTCACTTTTCAGGTGAGATAGACAAACAAAACAATAGAAATTAAAGGAATTAAGCTACATCCAAAGAAAAGGCAGCGAAGTAGCAGAACGAAGACATCATATGAGATACATCGAGAGTCCGGTTGCATTAGTGAAGACACAAGGTAAGGTACAGATAGTTACATATGCCCCTGATTAACTTGTTAGCCTTTCTCGGAGACAGTGGCTCCAGAACAAAGGTAATTGTTAGAGAAAGCATATGTGCATACTCAAAGGAGAATAAAACAACATCAGGAAAGCTTTAAGCTTATGCTAAAAGGCTACACAGCTACATCACCACAAATGCTTCTAGCAGGCAGCAAATGTACCACGCCAAGAGCCTCTGTATTTTTGCACCAGAGCTACTCCTTTCTCTGCAGAAGCTGCACGACAATATACCATGAGGTGAACATCTTACTCGACTAAACTGGATTGAAATGAAGCAGCCAACCAATAAGTAGTTTCGTCGAAATAAATTAAGCAGCCAATCGAAAAGCAAGCTACATGTTCGACTCAATGGAAAATGGGTTAAGACTTGCTAAACTCAAGACTTTAAGATTCCACATAATCGTGATACATAACAAGGTGTATTGTTGTTAGCGATTTTTTTTAAGACGGCAACTAAATGAGAACAAAGTGTATTTCTGTTGGCGATTTTCTTTTTCTACCTTGATTACTTTGCTTTATTTCGGGTGGGGAACTTGATTAATTTGCTTTGTAATAAGCCTATGTTCCTCCAACCATCTCTGTATAATAAACAGCTGAATGCAACCCCATCCTTCTGCTATACCGATTACCAGAAGATTGACTTCCGGCAGCACGATTAACATAATTCTGATATCTTCTCGTGGGCTATACTGTTAGCTATCTACATAATTCTGATATCTTCTCTTCTAAATTCCAGTTTTCATTTTTTATCTATACTTACCGTGTGCTGTTTTGGTCAAGTAGTAGTAGAGTAGAACTGAACTGTAAAAGCTATTACTCGCATCAAAAGATTCGCCCTCCCCGCGGATTACACATACCAGGCACCAGCATGTACGGCATATATACAACACTACGCTACTACCTAGCGTTCAGTTGCCCAAGCAGTTCACTGTGGGATGCAGGTATGCAACACACTGAAATTTCACCAGGTCAGCAGTGGAATTATGCGCTAAAATGTACACAGTATTGGATTTTCTAAGTAAATCAGGGCACAGTGGCATTTATCTGAAAAGGAAACAATCAAACAAGCACAGGCCCTAAATTACCACACGCTCGTTGCTAGATGGTCTACGGACTGATGTAAATTTTACTTTCAGTGTTCTTTGTACTATCTTGACAGTTGATGAATAGATCAGAAGTTTTCTTGAAAAAAAAAACATGATTCAACGTCGCTCGCAAGAAGGATTAGGAATGAGGAATCAGTGACTAACCAGGAGTACCTGTCGCAGGCGCAGGCGGCGGCGGCGGCGGCGGCTCCTGAGGTTCTGAGACCAGCGGCGCGTACATATAGGAGTCGGATGCGAGGTACTCCGCGATCGCCTTGGCGAGTCCCCGGCCGGCCGCCACCTTGCGGCGCCGCTTCCCTGCCGCCGGCTTCGTCCGGACGCCGAGCAGGTCCTTCTTCTCCATGGATATCGCTCGCTCTAGTTGTTGGGTTTGGGTGGCTTCGTGCAGAGGTTTTGCGGAGTGAGTGGGTTTGGATCGGTGGAGCGAAGCGGTGGGAGAGTAGAGTAGGTGGAGGAAGGGGTTTCAACGTGGCGGCTCTGGAGGCTTCCGCGAGCCTCCGGGGCGACGCGTGGGTCGGGGCGGTGCCCTTTGGTCGAGTGTGGACATCTGGACTGGACCGGAGCCAAACGGTCGTGTAGGGCTTTTGGGCACGCTCGAGCTGTTTGGATTGCTGTTGCCTGTTGAGTTAGTGTCTTGTCAGGGGGTTCTTTATTATACCGTTCGCTGGGAGGGAGGTCCCCAGCGAAGAGCTTGCCCTATCCATCGGAAATGTGTTTTGACACTGGGGGCCAAATGATCCTGATATCTGTACCGGACATCCACATAGAGATTCGGGCACTTGGTTGTATTACAGTGTGTATTTGGGTCTCGCTTTCTATATTGAACAGTGGACTGGCGCATGTCTGCAACTCATTAAATGGATGTAACTCCGTTAGCACAGACGGAAAGAACGTGATTGCAGGGCCGGCCCTGAGGGGGCGGGGGGGCGGCCGCCCCGGGCCCCCGAAGTGGAGGGGCCCCAATATGTTTATATCTCTGCATTAATTAGGCCTCCAATCTTTAGCACACTAACAAAGTTTATTGGACGGCCCAGGTAGTACAATCCCGTGACGCACGCAACGTAGAAAAAGGAGGAACTTGAGCGAGGCATCGTGCACGCATCACGCCGCCTTTCGCCTCGTCAGCAAACCTCGGCAGATGAATCAGGGATCCCGGATCGCTAGGGATGCGGCTGCTCTGCGGAGCTCAGCGGCGGACCGGTGCTGCGTTCGTCTACGGAGGCACTGGCGGAGGACCCAGTGGGCAAGGTCTGGCCGCCGCCATACCTTGAATCGCTACAGAATTTTTTCTATACCTACGCTACTACTACGCAAGTCACAGCCATCGCTGGAAAAATCATTAGCACAGAGACACACTTGGGCCACGATTCTGGTTGTCATTCGCTAGACTGTAATGGGCCACGCCCCACGCAGACGCAGTTGGGCCAAGTCGGCAAGATACGATCGAGCCAGCGCCTGTACAAAACGCACGCCGCACACGCACGGGACACCCAAAGCCCCCACACTCGAGAGCAAGCATGAACGCCCACACAGCACACGTGCATCAAACATGGGGTTCTGCCTGCTTTCATTCATGGTTTGTAGTCTCGTAGCTCCACCTTGATGAACCTTTCGACCTAGTCGACATCTCTAATAGCTCCAACATCCTCTCTTAACTAATATAACGCTTGCTACTCCGCTGTATGGGCCAGCACATGTAGAGATTTGCCTTTTTATTTGTTTTAGTTTCGTCTTTTTCATTGGCTTAGTTTTTATTTTTCTCACGTATTACCTTTTTTGCCTTGTTTTTGTTTCTTTTTTGGTGGAAATGCACAAACATTTTATAAAAGTGTATGGACATAAATATAGACATGTATGAACGCATTATTCAGAACATACAAAGTATTTATTAAATTGTTGGGCACTGCCATTGCCTGGATCTTCTAGACGCCATTGAAAGCTTCATTATCGATATGTATTAGATTGTTGTTCTATTTAAATATGCTTACATGTTTATTTTATTTTTTTATTCTGTTGAGGATCACATGAAAATATTAATGTGCATTGTTAGTATGTATTGACTATTATGGTTTCGCATAAAAAAATTCTTAAGAGTTCGCCCCACCTTAAATTTTTTTCGTCCTCTACCTCTGATGATATGTATGGATGATTTGTGCTATTTCCTATCCGAACTTTGATGAATATCGTCCGGTTTGCATGAATTTCATCCGATTTGTTAAAATGCGGGTTGAAATGTATACGGCTAGTGTTGGATGGCGTCCTCCCGCATCCGCGTCCGCGGACTGGTTCCCTGTTCAGCGGATGCGGGGGAAATTTGCGGATTACTGTTGGAGATGCCCTTATCACTTCGCAGTCGCTATCTCCCCCCTCCCCAACTTCCATTTCGTGATACGGAAGCGGCGAGATGAGAGAGTGAGACCACGCCCCGCTCATATTGATGGCGGGCTGCACGGAGGGCGACAGGCTAGACGGCGTGTTGGCGGAGGTGGGCTGGGCTCAAGGGTGGCGCACTGGTGTTGCCGCCGTTGATTTCGGCAGCGAGGGTGGGATGCGCCGATGGCGTCGAGGCGGACTGCGTCAGCGGGTGCGTGCGGGGGTCGCGGCGGCGGGGCTCCTCGCTGCTTTGCCCGCAATGGTGGCGGGCGTGGCGGTGAAGCCCGATTTTGGACGAGCTGGACGCGGCGGTTTCCTGGCCATGGATGAAGAGGATGAGGCGGCGTCGTCGAGTCGGGCGGGCACGCGGAGGCCGATCACGTTTTGCAGGTCCACTCTCTCCCTCCTTTCTCTCTCTTTCTCTCTGCTCATCTTCCCTTTCTCCCTCGTTCTGCTAGTCCCAGAGGCCGAGCGTCATGGCCGCGTCGGTGAGCTCGTGGACATCGCCGTGGTAGCCTCCTGATGTGTTTGTAACGGAAAATTAACTGCATTTTTTTGTTAGAACTGGGGTGAGAAAATTTGATGCATGTCTGAAGATTTTTTTTTTGGTCTGAAATGTATGGCATTTTTGTGTTCGTATTGCATGGCAATTCCTTTAGTCACTATCCTCATTTGATAGTTTCGGTCCCCGGTGATTTGTGGTTATGCATTTGATAAAGTTTATTTCAAACTTCATGGCAAATTGCCATGCCATCATGCAGGAGAGGCGCATCAGTTTTTATGAACAACTCGAATGAAGAAACACTATGGTTAGTACTATGGCACATGGCATTTATAGCTAGATAAATGTAAAGCACATGACAAAATATGAACCATATCTACCTAGATGTCAAGGTTCACCATCCATAAGCATGCTAGTTTTGTTCATTTTAATGCGTCCATGGCATTTTAACAATGTGTCCCATGGTAATTTGTTCAGTTTAACAATGTGTCCCATGGCATAAATATATTGTAGGAACATTTTTGTAGAGAACATGGCAATTGTATTGTACTGCTTCCGTTTCAGAATATAAGGTGTATTAATTTTCATGCAAGTCAAACGTGTCTATGTTTGACCATGATTGTAGAACAAAGTATCAATATTTGCGATATAAAATAAATAAAATGTGAAAATACTTTTCATGATAGATCTAATGTTACAAAATTGGTATATTATATGTTAACACCTTTTTCTAAAAATTTGGTCAAACATGTGCTACTTTGACTTTTGAAAAACCTAATACACCTTATATTTTGAAACGGAGGGAGTACATAACATGGAAATTCCTTTTTTTGTGTGTATTTTTAGCATGTTTTTGTTGAACCAATCCCATTTT
This sequence comes from Elymus sibiricus, assembly GCA_039707655.1. Classification (NCBI taxonomy): domain Eukaryota; kingdom Viridiplantae; phylum Streptophyta; class Magnoliopsida; order Poales; family Poaceae; genus Elymus; species Elymus sibiricus. The sequence continues at coordinate 329,476,245 of CM077666.1, read as the reverse complement.
GATATGTGCCCATAGAAAATTTTGCCATCTTTTCTGAAAGAAACAAATCCCCTAATTCTACCTTTTTGAGTCCATTATATTATTATTTTTGCCAAAAGTACCATGTGTTCATTAGAGAACAAGTTCCTAAATTTGTCATGTATTTTTTATCATAGATAGCATGCCATTTTTATCTTTCAGACCATGGGAAAATTATTTATTTGACAATGCTAGTTTCATCATATGCATCATGGAAATTTTATCTATTTCGGACCATGGCATTTTTATCATATGTGGCATGGCATTTTTAATAATTAGAACTTTCATTTTATCATTTGTAGCATGGCATTTTTTTTATTATGCCATGACATTTCTATTGTAGGTAGCATGGCATTTTTATTAAATAGACCATGACATTTTTAATAATTAGACCATGTCTTTTTTATCATTTGTAGCATGCATTTTTATTTATTTAACTAGACCATGACATCTTTATCATTTTTGAAGCATGGCATTTTTATTAATTAAACCATGGCATTTTATCATATGTAGCATGACATTTTTAGTAGACCATGGCATTTTTATCATTTGTAGCATGGAATTTTTTTTATTTAATTAGACCGTGGCATTTTTACCATTTTGTATCATGGCATTTTTTTATTTGATTAGACCATTGCATTTTTATCATTTTGTATCATGGCATTTTTTTATTTGATTAGGCCATTGCATTTTTATCATTTTGTAGCATGTCATGTTTATTAAACCATGGCATTTTTTATTAAATAGGCCATGGCATTTTTATTAAGTAGACCATGGCATTTTTGCCATGACCCTTAATTGAAAATGTTCTAGGGGCCATGGCAATTTTGTTGTAAATTGCCCTGTTCAACAATTCGTCCGATTAACCAGTTAACTTGCCGATTAATCCCAACTCGTAGGGTCGCCGAGTAGCCGATAAACTGATAAATCGCCCGATTAATTGATTAAATGGTTGATTAACTTGCCAATTAGCCTATTAATCCCCAACTCGCCAGCCAACCGAGCAGCTATCAGTTAACGATTTCCTTAGCAATGGTAAATTGTCACGGTATTTTTTTAAAATGTTCTAGGAACCACGGCATATTATTAGAGAAACTTTTGTACTTAGTTCTCATGGCAATTTTTGTGAATTTTGCTTACTTCACATGGCATTTTACATAGAGAAACTTTTTGTACTTACTTCACATGGCAAATTTGTGAATTTTGTTTTTCCCACAATCATGGCAAATTTAAAGATTGTACGTTGTTATTTTTTGTAGCCATATGGCATTTTTGCATGTTACATATAACGGCAAAATTGTGTGTGTTTTCTCCTGTTTAATTTTTCCCCGTGGTTTTCTGAAAAACTAGTTTTTGTGATACATCATGGCATTTTTATATCCTCATCATAGCATTCTTTTTTAAGGCCTGGTATTTTTTTTTACTCACGCTTGGACCTGTGCTTTTTTCAATCCATTTATGTTTTCCTTCCGTACAAAGAGAGGGTCGCTGGAAGGATTTCATAGCCAACGAAAAGATTCGCCGGCTCCTGAGTTACATGCACAGAACCACCACTTTCGTGTCATGATTTGCGGAAAATCATCACTTTATAAAACGTGACATTTCGCATCGACTCAAAATTTTGACAGTGGCAAAAAACACTGATACAAAATACTAAGTGTTTTGATGATGTCATTAATTAGTCAGGCCCGTCCGTCACTTGGCAGAAAAAAGTGCCACGCAAACAATTTGACTTGGTCTTCTTCTTCTTTCTCTCTTTGGCATTTTATCAAACATGTCTTGGGAGGTCGCGAGCGGGACGGCCGCAGCAGTTCGCGAAGGCCTCACAATGGCGCGCTGCGTGTGGCTGATGCTTCTAAGAGTGCTCAGCTGCCTGCCCCCGTTCGCCGCCGTTGTTGCAGACCTCTTCTCCTCCCCCTCTCCTTCTCCCTTCGATTCGGCCGCAGTAGCAGCAGATCCAGTCGACAGCGGCAGCAGCCATGGAGATGCTCCGGCGGAACCTGAAGCGCCAGACCTCGCGCTCGCGATCTCTCCCCGCTCTCCATCGCCTCCCCCACCGACGACCAAGAGAATCTCCACCCCAACCTCGCCGCCGCCCCGCCATCCCCAGCCAACAAACCCTCCACGCCGCCAGGCCTGTCGAAGCCCGTCCCCAGCGCAGCAGCGGCCGCCGTTCCCCAGCCAGCGTCCCCTCAGCAGCAGCAGCGTGCCCTAGCGCCGGTCGCCGACGAACCTGCTGTCAAGGTAACCATCCGTTCGCTCACGTAACAATCCCTTCTTCTCCACTGCTCGCCGTTACACTCACAAATCTCGCGGGATAGATGTGGCAGGTCGTGGCGCGGGTGCGGCCGGCGGTGAGGGGCGCGGGAGCGAGCTGCTGCTTCTCAAAGGGTTGGGGTGTTTGGGATACAGATCTGAGAAAATGGAGGAAGAAGAAGAAGAAGACTAAGTCAACATGTCCATGTGTCATATTTGTTTTGCCAACTCAGCCCGACAAGCGGGCCCAATCAATTAGTGACGTCAGCAAAGCACTTAGCATTTTCCATTGGTGTTTTTTGCCACTGTCAATTTTTCGATTCGATACAAAATGTCACGTTTTGTAAAGTGGTGGTTTTCTTCATTTCGTGACACGAAAGTGGTGATTCTGTGCATTTAACTCCCGGCTCTGCACTCAAGGGTGAACGTCTCATTCGCGCTGGCGTTCCCCTGTGGGAAACGTCAACCAGATATTCGGGTCCTTATTATTAGGCATCCTAATGAATAATTATTGGGAGAGATTTATTGAAGAATATGTTGGAGGCGTCGTTTAATAATCCGGTTATGCATGCACCTGCTGTCACGAACTCGGATTGTCTGTGAGGCAATTCCGCTCCAGTTTTTACCTCTTTTGGCTGAGCAAGCCATGTCGTATTGACTACAACTCACGAGCGGACCAATTTATGGTTGAATGGTTAGGAGGACAGTGGTATTCCCACTCCATCAGAGTTCAAGTATTAGATTTGACACTGATCAGGCCCGGCGCCGGGGGGGGGGGGGGGGGGGGGCCCGAAATCAAGGGGCCCCCAACCTGGGCCTGTGCTGCTTCAATCGTCCAGACTCCAAAGGCCTAGTCGCGAACGATACAACGTGGATCGGTCTTCTCTTTTTTTTCTTCTAGCGAACTGAATGGACTCCTCCCGCAACCCTAAGATCCGATATGCCCCGCTGTATCGTTGCGAACCCTAGCTTTTGGCCTACGCCGCCGCATCGACCGTGTACTTCGCTTCGAGGGGACAAATTCGTTGACTGCTTGCAGCTGTTCCATGCCAACCAATTAGTAAGATCTTCCACGCTGACCCATCTTTCCTTCCTGATTATCCTCATGCACCCATCCTTGATTCCTCCAATTATCCTAGATGTGATCTAATCCGTTATCTATTGGCCATGTACACACGTTATGCCATGAAGATGGAAAAAGGTTAAGTACATCTTTTTTGCTCCCGTGACTCGTGGACATGATGCTGATAAGTGTTAATGAAGTTTGAAGAAAGAAACATGTAGAGCAGCAGCAAAATCAATGAAAGCATGAGGCAGCAGTATCTTTTTGTTTTGTTCTTGATTTCATTCAGGACAGACACAACTTGGAGTTGGAAGATGGACGTCAAATGTGAGCTGATTTTACTGAACTAATGTTATCCATGTTGTGTAGTACTGAAGAATCTGTAAGATATGTCTGGATCTTTTCCCTCGTACATAATTGTGAATTACATTCACCAGATCATAATGGTTGGTAAACAATAAAATCTTCACCGCTGTTTTCTCGGATAAATATAGCAGCCTCGAGGATGAATTGTGCACGTGTGTGGTGTCATTTGACTCCGAGATTTGCATCTCCAGGCCCCATGCGACCACACCGAGAGGCGAGAGGCCAAGTCGCCAAGAGGACGCACCGTGCCCACCGGTCACCGTGACGATGTGATTATAGAAGGTATGTTTCCTATTTGTTGTGAACCTTTTTATGCATTTTAAGCGTTTACTGATAATATTGGAAATTTTAATGCCCTAACGCTGATGACCCACAAGTATATGAGATTAATCGTAGTCCTTTTAATAAGTAAGAGTGTCGAACCCAACGAGGAGCAGAAGGAAATGACAAACGGTTTTCAGCAAGGTATTCTCTGCAAGTACTGAAAGTAGCGGTAACAGATAGTTTTGATAGCAAGATAATTCGTAACGAGTAACAAGTAACAAGTATAATAAAGTGCAATAAGGTGACCCAATCCTTTTTTAAGCAAAGGACAAGCCGGAACGAACTCGTATAATAAGCAAAACATTCTCGAGAACACACGGGAATTTCATCTAGTCAATTTCATCATGTTTGTTTGATTCGCGTTCGCTACTTTGATAATTTGATATGTGGGTGGACTGGTGCTTGAGTGCTGTTCTTACTTGAACAAGCCTCTCATTTATGATTACCCCCTCTCGCAAGTATCCGCAATTACGAAAGAAGAATTAAGATAACTCTAACCATAGCATGAAACATATGGATCCAAATCAGCCCCTTACGGAATAGCGCATAAACTAGGGTTTAATATTCTGTCACTCTAGCAACTCATCATCTAATTACTACTCCACAATGCCTTCTCTTAGGCCCAAAGATGGTGAAGTGTAATGTAGTCGACGTTCACACGACACCACTAAAGGAAGCAACAACATACATATCATCAAAATATCGAACGAATACCAAATTCACATGATTACTTATGACAAGACTTCTCCCATGTCCTCAAGAACAAAAGTAACTACTCACAAATCATATTCATGTTTAAGATCAGAGGGGTATTGAATAGCATTAAGGATCTGAACATATAATCTTCCACCAAATAAACCAACTAGCATCAACTACAAGATGTAATCAACACTACTAGCAACCCACAGGTACCAATCTGAGCTTTTGGGACAAAGATTGAATATAAGAGATGAACTAGGGTTTGAGATGGGATGGTGCTGGTGAAGATGTTGATGAAGATTGGTCCTCCCACAATGAGAGGATCGTTGGTGATGTCGATGGCTTCGATTTCCCCCTCCCGGAGGGAAGTATCCCCGGCGGAATCGCTCCGTCGGAGAGCAAAATAGCTCCTGCCCAGGTTCCGCCTCGAGACGGCGGCGCTTCGTCCCGAAAGTCCTCTCTGTATTTTTTCTAGGGCAAATGGCTTCATATAGCAGAAGGAGGAGGCCAGAGGCCAGCTGTGGGCACCACAAGGCATCAGGGCGCGCCCAGGGGGGGCCGCACCCTGTTGCCTTGTGGGCAACTGGTGGGTCCCCTCTGGTATTTCTTTTCGTCAGTATTTTTTATATATTCAATAAAAAATCTCCGTGAAGTTTCAGGTCAATTGGAGCTCTGTAGAATAGGTATATCTGATGTGGCTATTTCAGGTCCAGAATTCCAGCTGCCGGCATTCTCCCTCTTCATGTAAATCTTGCAAAATAAGAGAGAAAAGGCATAAGAATTGTACCATAAAGTGAAATAATGATTAAAAACATAATAATTGTTCATAGGAAATCATGATGCAAATTGGACGTATCAACTCCCCCAAGCTTAGACCTCGCTTGCCCTCAAGCGAAAAGTCGAAATCGATAATGATGACCACATGTTTAGAGAGAGGGGCGTCGATAAAAATAAAATACGTACATAGAGCATCATGATCTTTATTATAACAACAATATATCATCATAAAACTTCTCATGAAAAAGTGACAATTCATCCACAAGTTAAAGTATGAACCATAAACCAAATTGAAAACTAACAAACTATGATCTCAGTCACTAAAGCAATTGCAATTCATCATATTATCAGAAAGAGTCTATGTAAGAGCTTTGTTTAGCAAGTTCACATACTCAACTATCATTTAGTCTTCTATGATTGCTGACACTCATGTCATACTTATGGAGCAAAAGTTTCAGTCGAACACATAGAAAGATAAGGGCTTATAATTTCGCCTCCCAACGTATTTACCTCAAGGGTAATGTCAACAATAATAACTCATGATCACCTACATTCAACTGGATATATATGCATGGATCAATCCCCACCACATGATGTTTGCCAAAAGAGAAAATAAAAACGGAATAGAGAAGAATACTATTGACTCTTGCATGAAAGTAAATATATAAAGTAAAAAATAGGCCCTTCGCAGAGGGAAGCAGAGGTTGTCATGCGCTTTTGTTTTTGGATGTGCAAGCTCTTAATGTAAAGGAACGTCACTTTATATTGCCCCTTGTGATAGCGACATTTATTATGCAGTCTGTCGCTTTTATTGCTTCACTATCACAAGATCGTACAAAGCTTATTTTCCCTTACAATAAAAGTTCATACGTATTTAGGAGCAATTTTTATTGCTTTTGCACCGATGACAACTTACTTGAAGGATCTTATTCAATCCATAGGTAGATATGGTGGACTCTCATGGCATAAAACTGGGTTTAAGAGTTTTTGGATGCACAAGTAGTATCTCTACTTAGTACAGAATTTTGGCTAGCAAAGGATAGGGGGCAAACACCACATGTTAGAGGATCCAAAACAATATAACTTCTATGTGAATATAAGCAAACATAACCCATTACGTTGTCTTCCTTGTCCAACGTTAACTAATTGACATAGAATGTTTGATGGGGGCTCACAATCATAAAAGATATCCAAGATAGTGTATTTATATGTGAGACCTCTCTTCCTTTATTACTTTTTCATGAATTGCTACAATGACCAATGCTATGTTTGTCAACTTCCAACAAGTTTTATCAATTATACTTCTTTTATGTGAAGTCATCACTCCCCATGGGATTAGCATATGATCTTATTTTTATTCTTTCTTTATTTCCAAGATTGGATCGTCAAAAGCAAAAACACTCAATTCAAACTACTCTTTATTATATAACTTTCACACACGATTACATAGATGGATAGATCACAAAGCAAGCACTCGAAACTAAATCATACTAAAACTTTATTCCTCTAAATCATGAAATAACTAAGGATCGAACTAAGATAGATAATGATGATGAAAAAGTGATGGTGATACGATACCGGGGCGCCTCCCCCAAGCTTGGCACAAGCCAAGGGGAGTGCCCATACCCGTGTACTTAAGTCTCCTTCTTGGGTGATGGTGGTGATGATGCGGTAGGCTTGTCCTTCATGACATTAATTAGGATCTCCTTTAGGCTCTGAATTTCCCGGAGCACATGCTGTATCATCTCTGTATTCTTTTGGACTTCGGCCACAATATGCTTATTCTCTGGTCCCCAAGCATTCTTTCCTGCATCACTTTCACTTGGACGAGAGATATCCCAATTGGAGGGTATGTGCATATGAGGAGTATTTTCAACCCCATAATTGTGAACCAAGTTATGAAAGTTGTTCTGATGTAACCTGTGTAAGGGTCTCCTAGGAGGAAGCCCTTCTTGTACCTCTGGACTCCCATGGCTTGTAGTGCTTCTCATGGCTTGATGAGGATTTGGAATTGTGGAGATGCCGGCAAGGGTACCCCTCTCGGAAGCCGGAGGGTGGACCTCTAGCGAATCTCCATCATCTTCTTCCATGGTGACCTCCTCCTCCTCCTCTCTCCTGAGTTCCATCTGTAGCAACAAAGCATTGTCTCCCACGTTGTTGGAGGAAGAAGAAGACATGATGTCCAGCCTCGAAAATCTGACAGGAATCAACACAAAACAAGAACAGAGGAGAACCTTGCGATACGGTGGTCAAAACATATGGGAGTATATATAAAGAATTTTTATCTTGCAAAATAAACATACGGGAAGAAAATGGTGTCGGGAAGGCACACGTGGGGTCGCGCCATATTGCCTTGTGGGCGACACGTGGGTCCCCTCGGCTGTTTCTTATTTTTGTAATTTTTCTAATATTCCAAAACTGACAGAAATAATTTTTATGGAATTTTTGGAGTCGGTTTACTTACCGTATCACATACCTACCCCTTTTCAGGGTTCTGGAGCGTTCCGGAAGGACTCTTCTATGTGCTCTTCCGGTGTAATTGTTTCAATAACATTGGTTTCAACATTAATGGGAATACCTGAAATATAATGCTTAATTCTTTGGCCATTCACCACTCTCGGATTATTGCCTTCGGAGTTGTTTATTTTGATGGCTCCGAAGCGATAAACTTCTTTGATGATATACGGTCCTTCCCATTTAGAGAGAAGTTTTTCTGCAAAGAATCTCAAACGAGAATTGTATAATAAAACATGATCATCTACTTTGAATTCCCGTTTTTGAATTCTTTTGTCATGCCATCTTTTGACTTTTTTTTTAAACAACTTGGCATTTTCATAGGCTTGGGTTCTCCATTCATCTAAAGAGTTAATATCAAATAACCTCTTCTCACCGGCAAGTTTAAAATCATAATTAAGTTCTTTAATTGCCCAATAAGCTTTATGTTCTAGTTCAAGAGGTAAATGACATGCTTTTTCATAAACCATTTTATATGGAGACATACCCATAGGATTTTTATATGCAGTTCTGTAAGCCCATAATGCATCATCAAGTTCCTTAGACCAATTCTTTCTGGATCTATTAACGGTCTTTTGCAAAATCAATTTTATTTCTCTATTAGTTAATTCAACTTGACCACTAGACCGAGGATGATAAGGAGATGCAATTCTATGGTTAACATCATATTTAGCAAGCAACTTACGAAAAGCACCATGAATAAAATGTGAACCACCATCAGTCATTAAATATCTAGGGACTCCAAACCTCGAAAATATAACTTCTTTAAGCATTTTAATAGAAGTGTTATGATCAGCACTACTAGTTGGAATAGCTTCTACCCACTTAGTAACGTAATCAACAGCAACTAAAATATGAGTATACCCGTTGGATTTAGGAAAAGGTCCCATATAATCAAAACCCCAAACATCAAATGGTTCAATAACAAGTGAATAATTCATAGGCATTTCCTGACGTCTACCAACATTACCAATTCTTTGACATTCATCACAAGAAAGGACAAACTTACGTGCATCCTTGAAAAGAGCAGGCCAATAAAAACCAGATTGTAATACCTTGTGTGCAGTTCGGTCTCCCGCATGGTGTCCTCCATATGCCTCGGAGTGACACTTACGTAGGATTTGTTCCTGTTCATGCTCAGGTACACAACGTCTAATAATACCATCTACTCCTTCTTTATATAAGTGTGGGTCATCCCAAAAGTAATGTCTTAAATCAAAGAAGAACTTTATCTTTGTTGATATGTATTTAGCAACAATGTAATTAGCATAATCTGCATACCAAGGAGTACTACGAGAAGCATTTATAACAGCTAATTATTCATCAGGAAAATCATCATTAATAGGAAGTGAGTCATCAAGAACATTTTCCATTCTAGACAAATTATCAGCCACGGGATCTCAGCTCCCTTTCTATCAACAATATGCAAGTCAAATTCTTGTAGCAGAAGAACCCATCTAATAAGTCTAGGCTTAGCATATTTCTTTTCCATAAGGTATTTAATAGCCGCATGATCAGTGTGAATAGTAACTTTGGAATCAACAATGTAAGATCTAAATTTATCACATGCAAACACAACTGCTAAAAATTCTTTCTCAATAGTAGCATAATTTCTTTGAGCACTGTCTAGAGTTTTACTAGCATAATGGATAACATTTAATTTCTTATCAACTCTTTGCCCTAGAATAGCACCAACAACATAATCACTAGCATCACACATAATTTCAAAGGGTAGATTCCAATCAGGTGGTTGAACAATAGGTGCAGAAATTAAGGCTTTCTTAAGTACTTCAAAGGCTTCTACACAATCATCATAAAAAATGAATGGAACATCTTTTTGCAAGAGATTGATAAGAGGTCTAGAAATTTTAGAGAAGTCTTTTATAAACCTTCTATAGAAACCAGCATGACCAAGGAAACTTCTTATACCTTTGATATCTTTAGGACATGGCATTTTCTCAGTAGCATCAACTTTAGCTTTATCAACTTCAATACCTCTTTCAGAAATTTTATGCCCAAGGACTATACCTTCATTCACCATAAAGTGACACTTCTCCCAATTCAAGACAAGATTAGTTTCTTCACATCTCTGCAAAACTCGATCAAGGTTGCTTAAGCAATCATCAAAAGAAGTTCCGTAAACGGAGAAATCATCCATGAAAACCTCAACAATCTTTTCACAAAAGTCCGACAATATAGCAGTCATACATCTTTGAAAGGTAGCAGGTGCATTACATAAACCAAAAGGCATACGACGATAAGCATAAGTTCCAAAAGGACAAGTAAAGGTGGTTTTCTCTTGATCTTCAGGTGACACAGGTATTTGAGAAAAACCAGAATAACCATCTAAGAAACAAAAGTGTGTGTGCTTAGATAATCTTTCTAACATTTGATCAATAAAAGGCAAGGGGTAATGATCTTTTCTAGTAGCTTTATTTAATTTCCTGAAATCAATTACCATCCGATAACCAGTTACAATTCTTTGCGGGATAAGTTCATTTTTATCATTAGGAACAACGGTAATACCTCCTTTTTTAGGAACACAATGAACAGGACTTACCCATCTACTATCAGCTATGAGATAAATTATACCTGCTTCCAGAAGCTTTAATATTTCAGTTCTTACCACATCCTTCATTCTAGGATTCAGCCTTCTTTGATGATCAACAACGGGTTTAGCATCTGGTTCCATATGAATGTGCTGACATAAAGTGGGACTAATGCCCTTAAGGTCATCGAGAGTATATCCAATAGCGGCACGGTGCTTCTTCAAAGTTTTAAGTAATCTCTTTTCTTCATGCTCTGAAAGGTTAGCACTAATAATAATAGGATATATCTTCTTTTCATCAAGATAAGCATATTTAAGAGTATCAGGTAATTGCTTCAATTCAAACACAGGATCACCCTTGGGTGGAGGTGGATCTCCCAAGGTTTCAACAAGCAAATTATGTTTAAGGATAGGTGCGTGTTTAAAGAACAGCTCATCTATTTCATTTCTTTCATTCATATGCATATCATTCTCATGCTCAAGCAAATATTGTTCTAATGGATCAGTAGGAGGCACAGCAATATAGGCAAGACCAATAATTTCATATTTATTGGGTAATTCTTTATCATGAGGTTGTCTACGAAACTTAGAGAAATTAAACTCATGAGACATCTCACCAAAATTAACACTAACAATTTCTTTAGTGCAATCAATCTTAACATTGACAGTATTCAAGAAAGGTCTACCAAATATAATGGGACAAAAATCATCTTGTGGTGATCCAAGAACAAGAAAATCAGTAGGGTATTTGATCTTACCACACAAGACTTCAACATCTCTAACAATCCCAAGTGGTGAAATAGTATCTCCATTTGCAAGCTTAATAGTAACATCAATATCTTCAATCTCAATAGGTGCAATATCATTCATAACTTCTTGATAGAGAGTAAACGGAATAGCACTCACACTAGCACCAACATCACATAAGCCATGATAGCAATGATCTCCAATTTTAACAGATTTAACAGGCATGCCAATTACAGGTTTGTTTTTATCTTTAGTGGCTGGCTTAGCAATTCTAGTTGCTTCATTACAGAAATATATGACATGTCCATCAATATTATCAACCAAAAGATCTTTAACCATTGCAATACTAGGTTCAACTTTAATTTGCTCAGAAGGTCTAGGTGCTCTAATATTACTCTTATTAACCACAGTTGAAGCTTTAGCATGTTCCTTAATTCTAACATGGAAAGGAGGTTTCTCAATATAAGCAGTAGGCACAACTGGATCAACATGGTAAACAATTGTTTCTTCTTTAACACTAACAGGTTCTTCATTCAATTCAATAGGTCGATGATATTTAAACCATTTCTCCTTAGGGAGATCAACATGAGCAGCAAAAGATTCACAAAAGGTAGCTACTATCTCAGAGTCAAGTCCATATTTAGTACTAAACTTACGAAAAGCATCAGTTTCCATAAAAGATTTAACACAATCAAACTCAAGATTTATACCTGACTCATTACCTTTGTCGATTTCCCAATCTTCAGAGTTACGTTTAATTCTTTCTAGAAGATCCCATCTGGATTCAATAGTTCTCTTCATAAAGGAACCAGTAGAAGAAGTATCGAGCATGGATCGATCATTATAAGAAAGCCGAGCATAATTTTTTTGAAGAATTATTTCTCTTGAGAGATCATGATTGGGGCATGTGTGCAACATATACTTAAGCCTCCCCCAAGCTTGAGCGATACTTTCTCCTTCACGAGGCCAAAAATTATATATATAATTCCGATCACGATGAACCAAATGCATAGGATAAAATTTCTGGTGGAATTCCAGCTTCAATCGGTTCCAGTCCCATGTTTCAGTATCATCACATAGCTTATACAATGTCAATGCCTTTCCCTCCAAAGATAAAGGGAATACTTTCTTCTTAACTCCATCTCCGGATAAACCTGCAAGCTTAAACAATCCACAAATTTCATCCACATAGATCAAGTGCATATCGGGATGTACCGTTCCATCTCCTGCATAAGGATTAGCTAGCAGTTTCTCTATCATACCCAAAGGAATTTCATAATAAATATTTTCAGTAGGTTCAATAGGTTGAGGAGCAACTCTTATTGCTTCCGGTCGAGGTGAAGATACCCCGAATAAGCCACTCAAAGGATTACTTTCCATAGTGACAAGTGACAATAAATTTCAGCACGTAATATAAATGTTTCCTTACCAAATTCCACTCACCAAAGGTGCTTCACTCCCCGGCAGCGGCGCCAGAAAAGAGTCTTGATGACCCACAAGTATAGGGGATCAATCGTAGTCCTTTAGATAAGTAAGAGTGCCGAACCCAACGAGGAGCAGAAGGAAATGACAAGCGGTTTTCAGCAAGGTATTCTCTGCAAGTACTGAAAGTAGCGGTAACAAATAGTTTTGATAGCAAGATAATTCGTAACAAGTAACAAGTATAATAAAGTGCAGCAACGTGGCCCAATCCTTTTTGTAGCAAAGGACAAGCCGGAACGAACTCGTATAATAAGCAAAGCGTTCTCGAGGACACACGGGAATTTCATCTAGTCACTTTCATCATGTTTGTTTGATTCGCGTTCGCTACTTTGATAATTTGATATGTGGGTGGACCGGTGCTTGGGTGCTGTTCTTACTTGAACAAGCCTCCCACTTATGATTACCCCCTCTCGCAAGCATCCGCAACTACGAAAGAAGAATTAAGATAACTCTAACCATAGCATGAAACATATGGATCCAAATCAGCCCCTTACGGAATAGCGCATAAACAAGGGTTTAAGCTTCTGTCACTCTAGCAACCCATCATCTAATTACTACTCCACAATGCCTTCCCTTAGGCCCAAAGATGGTGAAGTGTCATGTAGTCGACGTTCACACGACACCACTAAAGGAAGCAACAACATACATATCATCAAAATATCGAACGAATACCAAATTCACATGATTACTTATGAAAAGACTTCTCCCATGTCCTTAAGAATAAAAGTAACTACTCACAAATCATATTCATGTTCAAGATCAGAGGGGTATTGAATAGCATTAACGTTCTGAACATATAATCTTCCATCAAATAAACCAACTAGCATCAACTACAAGATGTAATCAACACTACTAGCAACCCACAGGTACCAATATGAGGTTTTGGGACAAAGATTGAATACAAGAGATGAACTAGGGTTTGAGATGGGATGGTGTTGGTGAAGATGTTGATGAAGATTGGTCCTCCCACGATGAGAGGATCGTTGGTGATGTCGATGGCTTCGATTTTCCCCTCCCGGAGGGAAGTATCCCCGGCGGAATCGCTCCGCCGGAGAGCAAAATAGCTCCTGCCCAGGTTTCGCCTCGAGACGGCGGCGCTTCGTCCCAAAAGTCCTCTCTCTATTTTTTCTAGGGCAAATTGTAGGAGATATGCCCTAGAGGCAATAATAAATGTTATTATTTATCCCCCATGTTCGTAATTAAGTTTGTATTCCATGCTATAACTGCTATGGTTCTCGAGTCTGCAATAACACGAGGCTCGGAGGAAGACTCATATGCACGTGTGGAATAATAAACGGTAAAATGTATTCCTAGTCTGGCCTCTAAGACTAGCTCAAGTGTTGCATGATGGTTCTGTTTTCCTAATCATGGGCATGACTATGCCGGCAACTTTGGGGACACAATGTTAGTAGAACACTTGTGGTCGAATCGACCCGATTGATGTTATGCTATGAGATACATTCGTCACAAGTTAATGGTTAATAACACAGAGAAAGTTAACGTTTGCATAATTCCTTATACCATGAGAGTGTCGAGTTTCTTCATGCTTGCTTCATGAACTTTGGGGTTTGTTAAACGTCATCCGTAAATGGGTGGCTATTACGGCGGCTTACGGGTTCATGGAAAAGTATGACAAGGGACTTGATAGCTCAAGATTGGGATTTGCTCCTCCGACGATGGAGAGATATCTCTGTGCCCTCTCGGTCTTACGGTATCTGATACGTCTCCAACGTATCTATAATTTATGAAGTATTCATGCCATGTTTATTATAGTTTTGTATGATTTTGGTGCACTTTTATATGGCTTTTATATGATTTTCATGGACTAACATATTGACCTAGTGCCCAGTGCCAGTTGCTGTTTTCTGCTTGTTTTTGGTTTTCCAGAAAATCTATATCAAATGAAGTCCAAATGCAGCGAAACTTTTTGACGATTTTTTCTGGAACATAAGAGACACTAGAAGCTTCGGGAGGAGGCCAGAAGACCCACAGTGGCCCCACGAGCCACCAGGGCGCGCCACCCCCCCAGGCGTGCCCTGGTGCCTCGTGGGCCCCCTGTGGCCCCTCTTCGCGTGATTCCAACGCTGAAAAAGCATATATATTCAGAAACCCCCGAAAGTTAACCTAGATGAGTTTTTACGCCGCCGCAATCCTCTGTACCTCCACGATCTAATCTACAGCCCTTTTCCGGCACCCTGTCGGAGGGGGGAAATCATCACCGAAGGCCATCTTCATCATCCCGGCGGTCTCCATGACGAGGAGGGAGTAGTTCACCCTCGGGGCTGAGGGTATGTACCGGTAGCTATGTGTTTTATCTCTCTCTCTCTCTCTCTCTCTCGTGTTCTTGATTTGGCACGATCTTGATGTATCGCGAGCTTTGTTAATATAGTTGGATCATATGGTGTTTCCTCCCTCTCTATCTTTGTTGTAATGAATCGAATCTTTTCCCTTTGAGGTTTCGTTATTGTCGGATCGAATATTCAGATTTGAGAACACTTGATGTATGTCTTGCATATGAATACCCGTGGTGACATTGGGGTAATCTATGCATAGGGGTTGATGCACGTTTTCATTATCTTTTCTCCGATAGAAACTTTGGGGTGCTCCTTGGAGTTCTTTGTGTGGATTGAATATTATGATTATGAAGTTGTTTAATGCATATCGTATAATCAACTCACGGATACTTGTGGTGACATTGGAGTATCTAGGTGACATTAGAGTTGGTTGATGTGTATCATATGGTGTTATTTTAGTACGAACTCTAGGGCTATTTGTGACACTTATAGGAATAGCTCAATAGATCGATCGGAAAGGATAACTTTGAGGTGGTTTCGTACCCTACAAACAATTTCTATCTTATGTTCTCCGCTAATAGGAACTTGGGAGTGATTCTTTATCGCACGTTGAGGGATGGTTATATGATCCAATTATGTTAGCATTGTTGAGAGATTGCACTAGTGAAAGTATGAACCCTAGGCCTTATTTTCAAGCATTGCAATACCGTTTGTGCTCACTTTTGTTACTAGTTACCTTGCTGTTTTATTATTTCAGATTACAAAAACCTATATCTACTATCCATACTACGCTTGTATCACCATCTCTTCGCCGAACTAGTGCACCTATACAATTTACCATTGTATTGGGTGTGTTGGGGACACAAGAGACTCTTTGTTATTTGGTTGCAGGGTTGTTTGAGAGAGAGCATCTTCAACCTACGCCTCCCACGGATTGATAAACCTTAGGTCATCCACTTGAGGGAAAATTGCTACTGTCCTACAAAACTCTGCGCTTGGAGGCCCAACACGAGTCTACAAGAATAAGTTGTGTAGTAGACATCAAGCTCTTTTTTGGCGCCGTTGCCGGGGAGGTGAGTGCTTGAAGGTATATCTTTAGATCTTGCAATCGAATCTTTTAGTTTCTTGTTTTATCATTAGTTTGGTTTATAAAAGAAAACTACAAAAAAATGGAATTGAGGCTGCCTCATATTATTCGTCTTTATCATGTCTTTCTTGAAAATGATGGAGCGGAAAATTGTGCTCAATTGATAGAAGAAGAATTCAATAAAATGTTTGGCATAAAATCCATGAATGATGAGCATGATTGCAATGTTGTTAGTATGAATTCTATGAATATCCAAAATACTAATGATGATTGCACTAGTCATGACAAAAATGTTTCTTATAAGCATGTCAATTTTTGTGGAGTGCATAAAGTTTGTGAAGACATACCTTATAGGGAGGATAGATTTTGTAAGAAGCATAAACATGATAGAACCAATTTTTTGTTCAAAGTGATAGATGAATTTGCTACAAAATTATGCTCTCTTCATCCCATTACTTGTGAACTTTGCAATAAAGTTGGTCACCTTAATTTTCAATGCATACTTTTTCATGATCGAATCATGGCTAAATATTGTAATGACTTGACCGCCCTTGAACTATATAATGAGCTTTATCTATTTTTGGGGTGTGAGGAATTGACACATAAAAATAGTTGATTTGAAGTATTCATTCTCACAGACAACATTGAAACTAATCTAGAGGAAATCTATATGTTTTGTGTGGTAAATTGCAATGAGAATGCTTATATTGCCAACTACAGAAAGATGGGAAAACCAATAGAATATAAAAGGAACACTAATGAAAGGGTAAATATTTCCACTTTCCCTCCTATTGTCTCTCATGATGAAATAGGTGACGAGGAGGAGCTTCCTATTCAACCAATCTCATCAATAAGAAGCTCAGAAAAATTGATTAAACCCACACATGATGTGGTGAAGAAGAAGAAAAGAAGAAAGAGTAGAGGTAAAAAAATATCCCTCCCAAATAATGTTGCCCCTATTATTGTTGTGCCTCATGAGAGGGAATCAAAAATAATTGTGGAAGATGATATACTTGATGATGATATTGCTTCTTTGTCTTATGGTACAATGTCCGAAGGAACAATTGAGGATGATTTTATTATGCCTATTACTCATTATGATGATTATGATTGGGAAGATAATGATACTTCTTATGATCTTGAAAATCTTTATGGCACCAACTTGGAAAATTATGATGATAATTGTTATACTATTGGCGCTATTCATACTATTAATGATGAAAGTAATTATGCTTATGATATGCAAAGCCACAAGCTTGGGGATGCTATGTTTGATGAGAATGACATGTTTGAGAATTTATTTGCTGCAATTGATGTTTGTCCCAAGCTTGGAGATGCTATACTTAATGAAGATGATCTTTTTAGCCCCCCTACTTTGAATGATCAAATTTGTTATGATGATTTCATGCCTCCTATCTATGATGATTATTGTGATGATACTTATGTTATGAAAAATAGTGATGATTATTATTATAATACTTGTTATAATCCTTTTACTGAACATCACTCTTTTCATGTGGAAATAATTTATAGTATTCGAGTTTCATACTATACTCCCACTATTATGAATGAGAAGAAAATTGCTTGTGTGGAGAGTAATAAAAATTCTATGCTTGTGGATCATGAAAAGAATGCTTTATATGATAGCTATATTGATGAATCCATTCATGATGCTACTGAAAATTATTATGAGAGAGGAACATATGATTCATGATGCTCCCGTTATGTTTCAATTCTTTACTTTTACGTGAGCATCATTGAAATCATCATGCCTAGCTAAAAAGGCATTAAAGAAAATCGCTTGTTGGGAGACAACCCAATATTTATACCTACTGTTTTTGTGTGTTCACATGATTAATATACTGTAGTAATCATGTTTTATATGTTTTCTTTCAATATTGTGCCAAGTAAAGCCTTTGGGATAGTGTGAATGCTTGTTGATTTGATTCTGTGCAAGAACAGAAACTTTTGCGTCCAGTGCTGGAATTTCTATTCTGTACTGGAGCGTGAGAAAATTCTGAAATTTTTACAGAGAATTGGGTTACAAATTTTTTACGTTGTCCTAATTTTTCAGAATTTTGGAAGGTACAGAAGTATGGTTTTTAAATCTCTTACTACACGTTGTTCTGTTTTTGACAGATTCTGTTTTCGATGCATAGTTTGCTTGTTTTAGTGTTTCCATAGCTTATATTGAGTAATATAAATTGTGGAAATGATAGAATACAGTAGAAATTATGTGATAAAAATTATGAATCTTGTCTTGACAGTACCAAGTGGATGATTTATTTTTATCATACTAACCTATCTCACGAAGTTCCGTTAAGTTTTGTGTGATTGAAGTTTTCAAGTTTTGGGTGAGATATCGATATGAGGAGAATAAGGATTGTCAAGACCCTAATCTTGGGGATTCCCAAGGCACCCCAAGGTAATATTCAAGGAAGACCCAAGCAACTAAGCTTGGGGATGCCCCGGAAGGCATCCCCTCTTTCGTCTTCAACATTATCGGTAACCTCACTTGGAGCTATATTTTTATTCGTCACATAATATGAGTTTTGCTTGGAGCGTCATTTTATTTTGTTGATATTTGCTTTGCGTTATCAATAATCATGTTTTGTATCTTTTAGTTCAATAAAATGCCAATTATAGCCTTTACCATGCTCAGTTTGCAAGTTCATGTGTTGCTGTTTGAAAACAGAAAGTTTTCTGTTATGTCCAGAATATTCCTGAATAGTCAGAACATGATAAAAATATGAAATTTTTACACAGTAATTAAGCATGAGTTCTCTGTCACGTGGTAATTTTTCAGAATTTTTGGAGTTAGGGAAGTATGGATTCTTATTCCCCTTTTATAGATTGTTCTGTTTTGGCAGATTGCTGTTATAGTTGCATTGTTTGCATATGTTTGCGTGTTTAATGTTTCTATTTGAGGATAGGAGTATTAAATATGAAGATGCATTTAGTATGCAATGTTTAATTATATTTTTTGTGATTTTCTACAGTAGAGAATGTTAAGGTTTTGAGTTGATTTATACTAACTTATCTCACGAGTTCTTGTTGAGTTTTGTGTGGATGAAGTTTTTAAGATTTAGGGAAACCGTGATATGAGAGGAATTAAGGAGACACAAAAGCTCAAGATTGGGGATGCCCAAGGCATCCCAAGTTAATATTTCAAGAAGTCTCAAGCATCTAAGCTTGGGGATGCCCCGGTAGGCATCCCATCTTTCTTCTTCAACAACTATCGGTCAGTTTTGGTTGAGCCTAAGTTTTTGCTTCTTCACATGATATGTGCTATCCTTGGAATGTCATTTTATTTTGTTTTCTTTGCTGTTTTAATAAAATTATCAAGATCTGAAATCTTTATTTGGAGAGAGTCTTCACATAGCTACTTATTTGTTTAACTACTCATTGATCTTCACTTATATCTTTTGGAGTAATTTCTCATACACTCTCATGCTTTACTTATATTATTTTGAGAGTTGACAATAGTAATGGCAATATGCTTAAGATATGAATTTGGTCCCAAAGTGATGAATATTCAAGAGGGATATAATAAAAACTTTCATATAGATCATTGGATATGATAAGTGTGATTCCTTGCAATAGTTTTGCGATATGGAGATGATGATATGTGAGTCATGTTAGTGAGTAATTGTGATTTAGTAAGAATATTAATGTTAAGGTTTGTGATTCCCTATGCATGCACATTAAGTCAATAGTTATGCAACGAAATTATATCCTACTTATGGTGCATTATTCGGTGTTAGTTATGTTCAATGCATGTTTATGACCGTTTTTGCTTTTTGGTTGGTTGCTTCTCAATCTATTTGCTAGCCTTCATTTGTACTAAGCGGAAATACTGCTTGTGCATCCAAACTCCTTAAACCCAAGTTATGCCAAATGAGTCCACCATATCTACCTATATGCGGTATTTCCATGTCGTTCCAAATAAATTTGCGTGTGCCAACTCTAATTTTCAAAATAATTTTCCGTTTTGTGTGCCCGTACCGCTCATGAAGCGGCAGGGGGTGGCCAATATTTTCCATGCTAGGTGTGTTATTCTCATGATGAGTGTTTATTCACTTGTCATTGCACGAGAGAGTGGCTGGTAATAGGGATGCCCAGTCCCACAATGAATCAAAAATTAATAACAACAAAATTCCTTGGAAAGTGTTGGTATGGAGGGCACCCGTGGATACGGCTAGCCATGGATTGTGAAAGAATGGTGGAAAGGAAATAAACTTTACTTTCTGTTTGGGAACCGCCTATGATGTGTTTAGCATGGAAAATATTGGGAATTCTCGGTCGTTTTCGTTGACAGGAAAAGCATGCCTCTCAAATTTTTTTATCTCTTTAATTTCAGCTTTGAGCTCTGGCACATTTGCAAATCTCTGCTTCCCTCTGCGAAGGGCCTATCTATTTACTTTTATGCAATTTTTATTTTCATTTTGAGTCTCCATCTTCTCTTATAAAACACCAACTAGAGAGCACTATTGTCATACTTGTGCATTGGATGTAGCTAATATTGAGTGTGTTTCATGAATGGATCAATGATTGAGCATAATGGGCTAGGGATAACTTTCTTTAGCATTGATATTTTGAAAGACATGGTTGCTTCTTAGTATGCTTGAGTATTTATGTCTTCATGTCAAATTATAGACTATTGTTTTGAATCATTCAAGTCCAATGTCCATACTATAAAAGAAAAGAATATATGATGATTATGATAGGTAGCATTCCACATCAAAAAATTTGTTTGCTATTTTATCATGTTGAGTTTTATGAGAAAAAGTTGCTGTTATGATGCTAGGAAAAGAGATTGAAATTATCATTGATCAAACTTATGCACTATGCTAGCATTCAAACTTCATAAATTATTTCTTTTATCATTTACCTACTCGAGGACGAGCAGGAATTAAGCTTGGGGATGCTGATACGTCTCCAATGTATCTATAATTTATGAAGTATTCATGCCATGTTTATTATAGTTTTGTATGATTTTGGTGCACTTTTATATGGCTTTTATATGATTTTCATGGACTAACATATTGACCTAGTGCCCAGTGCCAGTTGCTGTTTTCTACTTGTTTTTGGTTTTCCAGAAAATCTATATCAAATGAAGTCCAAATGCAGCGAAACTTTTTGACGATTTTTTCTGGAACATAAGAGACACTAGAAGCTTCGGGGGGAGGCGCCACCCCCCCCAGGCGCGCCCTGGTGCCTCGTGGGCCCCCTGTGGCCCCTCTTCGCGTGATTCCAACGCTGAAAAATCATATATATTCAGAAACCCCCGAAAGTTAACCTAGATGAGTTTTTACGCCGCCGCAAGCCTCTGTACCTCCACGATCTAATCTACAGCCCTTTTCCGGCACCCTGCCGGAGGGGGGAAATCATCACCGGAGGCCATCTTCATCATCCCGGCGGTCTCCATGACGAGGAGGGAGTAGTTCACCCTCGGGGCTGAGGGTATGTACCGGTAGCTATGTGTTTTATCTCTCTCTTTCTCTCTCTCTCTCTCTCTCTCTCTCTCGTGTTCTTGATTTGGCACGATCTTGATGTATTGCGAGCTTTGTTAATATAGTTGGATCATATGGTGTTTCCTCCCTCTCTATCTTTGTTGTGATGAATTGAATATTTTCCCTTTGAGGTTTCGTTATTGTCGGATCGAATATTCAGATTTGAGAACACTTGATGTATGTCTTGCATATGAATACCCGTGGTGACATTGGGGTAATCTATGCATAGGGGTTGATGCACGTTTTCATTATCTTTTCTCAGATAGAAACTTTGGGCTGCTCCTTGGAGTTCTTTGTGTGGATTGAATATTATGATTATGAAGTTGTTTGATGCATGTCGTATAATCAACTCACGGATACTTCTGGTGACATTGGAGTATCTAGGTGACATTAGAGTTGGTTGATGTGTATCATATGGTGTTATTTTAGTACGAACTCTAGGGCTGTTTGTGACACTTATAGGAATAGCTCAATAGATCCAATTAAAAAAAAAGCTCAATAGATCGATCGTAAAGGATAACTTTGAGGTGGTTTCGTACCCTACAAACAATTTCTATCTTATGTTCTCCGCTAATAGGAACTTGTGAGTGATTCTTTATCGCACGTTGAGGGATGGTTATATGATCCAATTATGTTAGCATTGTTGAGAGATTGCACTAGTGAAAGTATGAACCCTAGGCCTTATTTTCAAGCATTGCAATACCGTTTGTGCTCACTTTTGTTACTAGTTACCTTGCTGTTTTATTATTTCAGATTACAAAAACCTATATCTACTATCCATACTACACTTGTATCACCATCTCTTCACCGAACTAGTGCACCTATACAATTTACCATTGTATTGGGTGTGTTGGGGACACAAGAGACTCTTTGTTATTTGGTTGCAGGGTTGTTTGAGAGAGAGCATCTTCAACCTACGCCTCCCACGGATTGATAAACCTTAGGTCATCCACTTGAGGGAAAATTGCTACTGTCCTACAAAACTCTGCGCTTGGAGGCCCAACACGAGTCTACAAGAATAAGTTGTGTAGTAGACATCAATATCCATCATCGTCTCCCCAGACACATTGTGATTTGATCACAGGGATGCCGGGACACGGAAACGAGAAAAGAGAACAAAACCGGTAACGAGGTAACTGGCATTGTGGACAAGTATTGATCCACGGGGATGCCGATGATTCTCACCTCGGGTATTTGTAACATATCGCGAAGCAACAGGAATAGCACACGGCAAACTGGAGGTTCACTCGAATATTTATTCGTGTGGGTATAGGGGTCAATATGGGTGTCCACGGCTCCGATGTTGATCATTGATCGGAAAGAGTTCCGGTCATGTCTATGCTTCACCGAACCTATAGGGTCACACGCTTAAGGGTCATCTATCTGCTGAATACTAGACAGGGAGTCTGAGAGAAAGTCACCGGAAAAGTTTCGGAGACAACGGAAGAGTTCTGGGGAGAGAACACCGGAAGAGTTTCGGTAAAACTAAAAAGTTGTTTCAGGGTATACCATTAAGTCTAATTGGTTTCGGCACACGCCTGGAAATTCTTGGAGGGTGCCAAAATTGTTCTGGAAACTTTTGGGATTTTTCCGGAGAAAAAATCAGAAAATGTTCCGGAGCAGCCGGAAATGCTTTGGTTGCTTTTCGCTGATGAAAATCATTGATCCAGAAATGTTTCGGAACGCGTCCAAAATTATTTTAAGGGGTGCCGGAAATGTTCTGGGCCTTCAGGAATTTTTTCGGATTAAACAGCCGATGAAAATATTTCATGAATAGTGTTATGAATAGTGGAAACACTATTGGGAGGAAATATCTCACGAATAGTGGAAACACTATTATGAATAGTGTGAAAAAATCTGAGGGCATTTTGGTATTTTACCATCTCTTCTCACCCTATAAATAGGGGTGGAGGGTGCTCTTCATTTTCATCCAAGTTCTCTCATGAGTTCTCATACACTGCCATGCAATTATCTGGCTTTCTCTCTCCCTCCCCGCGAAATAGTTTCGTAGAGCCAAAAGGCTGTCTGGGTTCCGGTGGGAACTAGTTCTGGACGGCGAAGCCCTGCCGGATAGATGACACCGTATGTGTGCAACCCCGTAGAGAGGTCGTAGGTTCGATCTTCTTTGCCCGAGGGGCTGTTCGAGAGTGCCTCCCGAAGGGCTGTCCGAGTGACCGTCCGAGTTTCGAGTGTCCTCCCGAAGGGCTGTCCGAGTGACCGTCCGAGTTTCGAGCGTCCTCCCGAAGGACTGTCCGTGACACCGTCCGAGGGACTGTCCGACTACCGCCCTGAGAGCTGTCCGAGGGGTAGACGAGGGAGAACATCCTCGCGGTTGGGAGGTTGTAAAATCCTAGCTGCGGGGATCTGCACCGCCGATCGTCATCGACTCTACTTCCGCTGCGCTACGAGTCGGTAACAAAAATATCAAACCTTGTATGCAGTCTCCATAGTGGTCCTGGGCGTGCTCGCAGTTTCGGAAATTTTTGTTTTCTGCTGCGTTACCCTACACAAATGGCTTCATATAGCAGAAGGAGGGGGCCAGAGGCCAGCTGTGGGCCCCACAAGGCATCAGGGCGCGCCCAGGGGGGCCGCGCCCTGTTGCCTTGTGGGCAACTGGTGGGCCCCCTCTGGTATTTCTTTTCTCCAGTATTTTTTATATATTCAATAAAAATCTCCGTGAAGTTTCAGGTCAATTGGAGCTCTGTAGAATAGGTATCTCTGATGTGGCTATTTCAGGTCCAGAATTTCAGCTGCCGGCATTCTCCCTCTTCATGTAAATCTTGCAAAATAAGAGAGAAAAGACATAAGAATTGTACCATAAAGTGAAATAATGATTAAAAACATAATAATTGTTCATAGGAAATCATGATGCAAATTGGACGTATCAAACGCTCACACACGCTTCCGATGATTGACATCGAGCCTTGGTGTGTACACGCTCTGCATAAAATGTCGTCGCACTTTTGAATGAGCGCTCAATGTCCCACCGTGTTGCCGCCCAAATATTGGTCATTATCTGTATTTTGGCGTTGTATTAGGGGGCCTCAGATTCTAGTTTCGCCCCGGGCTCCCGAAATCTCAGGACCGGCCCTGACACTGATATTCGCATTTTTCTGAATTTATTTCAGGCCTTCTGGCGATGTGCGTTCCGTGAGAGAGGGACTTTTTCGTAGATTTCTGTGACAACTTCGTCAATCTCAAGATGATGTACCGGCTCAGTCTATCGGAGGTGCTCATAAGGGTAGGATGTGCGTGCGTGCGTTCATAGAAATGAATGTATGTGCGTATGTATATATTTTTTAAGCAACTGGCAGAAGTTCTACCTCTTCATTAAGAAAAATATAATTGACCAATTAATAAGGAAAACTGGCCGAAAACCAATACATATGTGACACACGCACACACCAGCCCTGACGTTGCGCACCAGCCGAGCCGGCAACTCCGCCACCCAAGTAGCCAGCACTAGTGGAAAAAGGGCTAGCCACAACTTTCGTTGGTGGCGCGCCATTTTCAATTAATGCCAGCGCTATTTTTTCAAATAGTGGTGGCGTTGGCTTATTTGGTACGACATTAGTAGGGACATAGTGGTGACGCTGGATAATCGTTGAACGTCACAGGTATACGGGTCCCACAGTTAGTAGAAAGCCTGATATAGTGCTGGTGTAGCATAACAGGGAACGCCAGCAAAAATATATTTAGTTGTGGCGTGCCATGTGTTGCTTCGTCAGCACTATATGACATGGGGTTCATTTTTATATTATATTGTAGTTTAATTTTATTTTTGGAATTACTTTTATTTATAACTATTTATTCTTAATTGATTAGAATGTGTCTAATAATATTATTTTTGTTAATGTGATTAGAATGTATTTATTCTTAATTTTTTTTATTTGTTGGTGTGGGGTTCATTTTTATATTATATTGTAGTTTAATTTTATTTTTGGAATTACTTTTATTTATAACTATTTATTCTTAATTGATTAGAATGTGTTTAATAATATTATTTTTGTTAATGTGATTAGAATGTATTTATTCTTAATATTTTTTATTTGTTGGTGTGGGGTTCATTTTTATATTATATTGTAGTTTATTTTTATTTTTGGAATTACTTTTATTTATAACTATTTATTCTTAATTGATTAGAATGTGTTTAATAATATTATTTTTGTTAATGTGATTAGAATGTATTTATTCTAAAAAATTTATTTGTTTGTGTGGGGTTCATTTTTATACTATATTGTAGTTTATTTTTATTTTTGGAATTACTTTTATTTATAACTATCTATTCTTAATTGATTAGAATGTGTTTAACAATATTATTTTGTCAATGTGATTAGAATGTATTTATTCTTAGTTTTTTTTTGTTTTTTTTGTAGGTGTGGCTTTTTTTCATATTGGGCCAAGCCCAAAAATTATTAGGAGACAGTTTTGGGTCAAAATCAAGGGGGCAACGGCCACCTCGCCCCACTCCCCCTCTCTCTCTGCCCCGCGCCCGTTCTCTCTCTCTCTCTGTTTCCTCTCTCGTTCCCCTTTCTTCCTGTCGACGTCGCCGCTCCGATTCCGATGGTGAGGTAACAGCTAATCTCCCTCTCTCTCTCTCCCTCTCTCGCCGCTCGTTGCCGTCCGATTTGATTTGATTTCATTTCGTTTTGATTTGCATCGCTAGGGTTTCACCGACGGCGGCGGCGGACCACTAGGGTTTCAGCGACGGCGGCGGAAACGACCGACGGCGGCGGAGGTAACAACTAATCTCCCTCTCTCGCTAGGGTTTCACTGACGACGGCTAGGGTTCTCCCCCCCCCCCACTAGGGTTTTAGTGATTTGACTAGGCCAAATTGAATTAGAATGGTAGGCAAAGTAAGTGGTGGTATTTGCCAAATCAGTGCCACATAGTTGGCATTTTTAGTGATACATTTTTAGTGTAGTGTTAGCTCTAGTGCATTCCCAAATCAGTGCCATTGTTGGAATTTTTATTTGATACATTTTTAGTGTAGTGTTTGCTCTAGTGCATTCCCAAGTCAGTGCCAAATCTGTGCCACATCGTTTGCTCTAGTGCATTCCCAATTCAGTGCCAAATCTGTGCCACATTGTTTGCTCTAGTGCATTCCCAAGTCAGTGCCAAAAAAATTATGCTATGCCAAGTCAGTTTAGTTGACAAGTTTATCGCTAGGGTTCAATTAGAACTACAATTGACAAAATTTTAGTGTAGTGTTTGCTCTCTAGTGCATTCCCAAGTCAGTGCCATTGTTGGAATTTTTAGTTGAGACATTTTTAGTGTAGTGTTTGCTCTAGTACATTTTTTGTTAGTTTAGTGTTTGCTCTAGTGAGTGTACTTGACATTTTTAGTGTAGTTGACAAAACAATTATGCTATGCCAATGTAACTAGATGACCACCTTTAATCATATTTTTGATAAATTTATATCATTGCTTAGTTCTTACTATGCGACCTTCGTTCTTAAAATGCATCAGGTCTCATGGCCAATTCTGGAGGCAACATGGAGGAGGTTTACGATGTGGACATGCTGAACGCAGAACTCTTTCAGTCTCAGCAGTATGTCATCAACAGCCAGCAGGAGCTGACTGCCTCGCTGAACGCGGAGATCAGTCAGCTGCACAACGAAAGGGTTGATCTCGTAAAGATCACTAATAAGCTGAGGGCCGAGAGGGATGAGCTCATCGAGGAAAGGAATAAGCTGAAGCAGGAGAGAAAACTCCTCATGGCAGAGAAGATTGACCTCAAGATGGACATAGCCCATTTCAAGAAAGATGGAGCGGCCAACAGAAAGAAGATTCGCCAGCTGAGCGTAATTCTTGATGAAGAGTAGTTTCTTTAACTAGGTAGTAGTTCTTTACTAGCTAGGTAGAGTTAGCTAGTCTTGAGTTGATGAATAACTTGAGTACAATGAGTAACTTTTGTGAAGTTTATTGAGTTAATGAGTATCTATTGAGTAACTAACTAGTAACTTTTCTGAAGTACAATTATTTAGTTTGTGAACTAATTTTTTTATTACAAAAAAACAATTTGCCGGCGTTGGCCAACAAGGAACGACAGTGGTAATATAACTTAGTGCTGGCATTGGCCACGCGGGCACGCCATCGGCACGTGGAATACTGCTGACATGGGATCGAACGCCACCACTATATTCTAACAATGGCGCCATATTGGTGGCGTCGAGTGTCCACCCCAGCAAGGCTGTTTCTGGCACGCCATAGCTAGGCTTTTCTGCACTAGTGCAGAGACGACACCCTACAAATGCAACAGCTGATTCCGGAGCTGCTGCTCCGGCCTCCACACCGGCCCCAAAGCCGCGCACCAGACGAGTCGACGACTCTCTCGCCCCAACGATCAGATCAGACACCATACCATCCAATCCGGAGTCGCCACTCCACTCCGACTTACGAACCTAAGCAACACATACACGCCGGCCCTGGGGCACGCACCAGGCCGACCGACGATACTCCCGCCCAAGCGACCAGAATCAACACCCTTCCCAAGAAGACGACATCCGTAGCCGCCGCTTCGTATGTATAAGACTGTGTTAGACTACCCATAATTGAGAGTAACATATGAGTGGTGTCATGCAACACTTCATTTATTAGCTTATAAACTCATTTTGTCTTGGTATGTGTGATGTTACTCCTAGTGTGAGTAACTAGCTATGTTATCAAATCATCTCTCTACTCGTTAAATCATTGCCACATAAGCAAATTTGCTGAGTTAAACCTTATATATTAGTACTAAGTTACTCGGGCAGTCTTAATAAAAAAGTGACGGACTCACGGGTCGTGACACCACAAACAAAATACTAGTACAACCAAAAGAAAACAAAAACACGAACAGAAAATCACAGCAGTCCACCGCGATGGCAAACGAGCGCGGAGCCGGCGAGCGGGGAGCGGGGAGCGGCGGAGGACAGCGTCGTGTGGAGGGAGGAGGCGGGGAAGTTCGAGACGCCCGACGGCGAGGCCTTCCTCCAGTACCGCCTCGTCGTCCAGCCGCGCGCCTCCTCCGGCCGCGGCGGCGCGTCCCCGGCGGCGATGGACATGGTGCACACGTACGTGCCCGGGAGCAAGCGCGGGCAGGGGCTCGCCGCGCGCCTCTGCGACGCCGCCTTCGCCCACGCGCGGCTGCACGGCATGCGCGTCATCCCCACCTGCAGTGGCGGACCTAGAATTGGAGGCTTGGGGGTGCCATGGTTCAAAGTTTACACTAAACATCATCATAATATCAAGAAATAGTCTGAAAATAGCAACAACGTAATGGGTATTTTGTGCTAAGTATATAGTAAAATTTATTTCACAATTTTGGAGGGGGTGCCATGGCACCCACGGCACCCCCACTGGATCCGCCCCTGCCCACCTGCTCCTACATCTCGGTACGGCAACCCCTCTTCCCTTTCCTCCCCTGAGTCCTTCTCTCCCTCAAAGTCTAACCAAATCAGTTCTTGCTCCGTGATTTTCTCGGTGATCAGCGCTAAATGATCTATCTGCCCCGAAAAATTAAAACGGAGTCGTGATTGATTTCTCGGTAGCGACAAGCAAAATAGAAATTCCTGGTTATAACTGCTCTCGCGTAGACTCGCGGTTCAAGATTTAGGGGATTTGATCTCTTTCAGGTCAGCATTTTTATCTGTGCCATAACTTCATCTACAGCTTGGCTATGTCTACATGAACATTCTTTTCGAAGATCTCCATTTTCGAGCTAATAGTTCTCCAGCTCGTCTCAAAACAAGTTGTTGAACTGCTTGGGGGCTGCAATCGTCTCAACATTTTTATTCTTCGGCTGTTGCTGACCCTGACGCCCCGTTCCCTGAACTGCAGGACACGTACCTCCCTCGCAATCCGGCGTGGAACGATCTTGTCTACAAGGCTGACGAGCCCAAACACAGCAGCACCAGCAGTAGCATGTAGAAGAAGTAAATCGTGTGCTCACCTCAGAAGCTGTGGGTGTGCTCAACTGCTGTGTAGTGTATCACTGAGTAATCAGTTGCCCAATTGATCAACCATGGCGACGCGCCACTTGTAAGCCCTACGTCACTGCGACTATTACGCTTAAGATTCACGGCACTCATGTAAAAGCATCGAGCGGTCGATGTTAGAACATTGATGCGGAACGCAAAACAGGTATTCGTTTTCATCCATGTACAAGCATCAGTAGACCAGAAACACATATTCGGCGGATGCTTTCATGGTTCAGGCCCAAGTTTCATGATATTTTCAACGGACAACCACACACATATATTCGGCGGCAACTGTTTAGATTCACGGAAATACTGAAACATGTCAAAAGTATAAAACAGTTTGCTGTGATTTCACATATATCATTAGCCAGCCATGAGAATTATGCAATACTACAAGGGATACCTGTAATTATGCATAACTTTGTTTAGACACCCTGATATCATTTGCCAGACTCAAGAATTGTGATACTGTGATTGATACCCCCATAATTATACATAACTCGGTTGTTACACAAGGGTGCCTCCACCCGTTTCGACATGGTGTTTATTTTCTGGCCCACTTTATACCAGCAACATACGTAGCATATAGTATAATACAACAACATGCCTTCAACCTGAAAAGGAAACAAAACAAGTACTGTGTATGTACATATCGTTCCAACATGAACTCGGTATGGAACGAAATAAGCCGGTCGTATCAATCCGCATCATAGTATCAGCCTGTGATGAGATTATCGACCATCTCCATTGCCCATCGTCGTGGTCGTCTTTAGGAGGTGCTGCTCACCCAGGGACAAAGTAATCCATCTTCTCCACTGGCAGGTTTAGCACTGAAGTATCAGCCTGAAAATGCAAATCTTCAGTTAGTTGTATTCACTATGCCTGGCATAGAAATTCAGACCACACAAAGTCCAGCTAGCCGCTCCAATGGCAAATGAATAGCATAATACGCACTTGGTTGTATATCATATGCCATACCTCCTCAAATGGAACAAACACAAAGGGAGTCAAACCCCTGCTGTGGGAAACAGCAGGCACGTCTGGGTCGTGCGTCTCGTTCTCCTCCCAGTCCTCAACAAGTTCAAGTATGTTGCCTTTCCAGTTTCCCAGTTCGGTTCCATTCACCCCTGTGGTTAGGATCTTTAAGACATCCAACCTGTTATTTGCGCCAATTGTAGTGCCTCTAACCCTGCGGAATGTTAGTGCAAAATTAGGTAAGGCAATCATCACCAACACCAATAGAGAAATTCAAGTCAAAATACCTAAGGCGCATCCTAACAAGTGTGTACCGATGCCCAGGATATATGAGTGCCATTTCTATCTGCGTGCAAGAAAGAGAAGCTAATGTTAGCAAGTGATGAACACTGGACAGTGCCCAAGAATGCATAGACAGAGTCCTCTGTTTTTCACCTGGCCATCCCCTGACAGTGTATAATCCCCTTTAAACACACTATCGCCTTTTGATGCTCGGAGATGCATGCACTTCACAACATCTTTAATTTTCTGTGGGGAAATCTGCTCATCGCAGGAAAGCAGAACATCAAATGATGTTTCACAAACAATAACCATACTGTTCACCAACAAAAAAGTTCAAACTGGAACCTTGTAGAGGAACTTCCCGGTTGGAAAAAATCTCAAGTAACGGTAGTAGCAAACCTGAAGTCAATAGAAAAGTATTAGTAATGAAACTAACTTGGCAACGATAGGAAAAAAATCAATGATATAACCTTACGAATACAGTATGTATAGGCAAAACGTCTTAAAATAAACAACAATTCCTTGAGATATAAACAGAGAGTAACACCATACCACATTGACAGTTTTATTGAACTCCCATTCTGTAATTCCAGTATGAATATATGTGTTTCTACTAACATAAAGACCTGGAGAAGTACCAAGTATCAAACATCAATGCAAAGATAACACAGCCAGAATAACAAATGCTCTAGCAAACACATAAATAACAAGACATTAAGGAAATTAAAGCAACGCCTGTCAGCTGGTCTTTGGTGAAGTATTTACCAGGAAACTGCAACCATCTATGCAATAGGACAACTTCGTAGTGAAATCAACACTAACACATAATAACCTAAATGATGAAGAAGAGTGGGAGCACTGACCACTATCAACAACCTAATGTACCTTTAATAGCATGCTCACTAGAGACCATAGTAACATATCTATGTTGTACTTGAAATATGTCATTAAGCCCCACAGCTCAAGTGTGTAAAGTAACACGGATGCGGAAAAAAAGGAGTTAGATATAGTGCTCTGAATCTAAATAGCACTTTATAAAACTTTCCTATTTATTGCACAATAACTGACACACAAAGATCTTGAAAGAACTTCCACGAATCCTATACTTGGTTTTCATGGTGACCAAGTTACTGAAATAAGAAATAATTGGAATTTCCTAGGCCACACCTGGTCAGGTTGAACAGATTAAAAAACAACGATATTAACCTTCAAAGCAATTTTCCTGTTCAAATAAATGCGATTCTACAATGCACCATATCATACAATCGAATGCAGAACTGCTACTTGATATTTACCATCAATTCGGATTCTTGGTCTCTGCACCCACATTTTCCTCCAGGAAGAATCATATAACGACTGCACCATCCTGAAGTTTGCCTCTATTCCATTCCTCTTTATATAAAAAAGCCAGGTGTTTGAGAAAACACGACGAGTGTGAAACCCAAATACTAAAATATATATGTATACTAACCTGCCAAGTTTTCAGGCAAGCGTTCCGCCACAAAGTAGGATTGCGTGTAGTATATTTCCACTTGCGGCAGACACAAGCAGCCCTCCCTAAAGTATATGGGCTCATTCTCCCAAAGATCTGTTGAGAATATTGCCACAAAATAGTTAAGCAAAGCATTATGACATTGATTACTATAATCTTGCCACAAAGCTCATAAGCGAAGCAATATGGATTAACTACTGTGATCTAATATTATCATTTTTTTTCTCGCACTGATGTCATGATAGAATGAGGCACCAAGTGATAGGGATACTTACTTTACGGTCAATCAAGGATATTAAATTGTATTCATGCCAATATGTTCTGATATGCTGATTTGTATAGTAATATTCACTCAAGAGAAAAGACAATACAGGTACTTTTTCGATGCCCAGGATATACTTACCTTTCTTTTGTACTTGTTTCGAAAATTGACATGGTCTTGAATAAAATTGACATGGATTAACTACTGTGATCTAATATTATCATTTTTTTCTCGCACTGATGTCATGATAGAATGAGGCACCAAGTGATAGGGATACTTACTTTACGGTCAATCAAGGATATTAAATTGTATTCATGCCAATATGTTCTGATATGCTGATTTGTATAGTAATATTCACTCAAGAGAAAAGACAATACAGGTACTTTTTCGATGCCCAGGATATACTTACCTTTCTTTTGTACTTGTTTCGAAAATTGACATGGTCTTGAATAAAATCATTTGACTGGTACTTTTTCTAAATATATCTTAGCAAAAAGAAAAACAATACAGGTACTTTTGATGGCAAATCCATTTATATCATCACCATGTTACAAATATAACAGTTATGCTTAGTGGTCTGAATTTTAAAAGCTCGACCGCACACATTTGCAAACAATACCTATTTGAGAACAGGTGCGGTACACAATTAAAACCTAGTGATTTAGCACAATATTCAAATTGCATGCATCAAAAGGATGGTAAATGGTGTCATTTAGCCCATACAAATAGGTAATCATCACCTCGATAAGCAGTTCATCAGGTAAGCACTGGTGAATGAGTGCCAGATCGGGCGTACTGCTCAAACTGTCGAACGGTGAGACGGGTGGAACTCTTATTCCATATAGTTCTGTGAACAAAATCAACAGCAGAACTCTTATTCCATTATGCTAAAGCTAATGGCCATGTCATTGACCAATGCACATGAGAGTAGGGCCAAGCAACCACTTAATGTTGTACTTACTCAACCATGGTCTATCTGTTGAAATATATCCCGTGCTTCTTAGATGATCAAATGAGTTAAACTCTGGGCGAATATCAATGGAGATGTCTGCATGAGAAGACAACGATGTATCACATAAATTTTCCAAAGTGATGACTTATCCAAAATTCTGCAACAAAAACAAAGAGGCCCGAAAGTATGATAGTTCCTGCATGCAAAACATTCTCAGTTACAATTGAACTAGCAGCAGGAAATGAATTTTTGGTCTAGCTCAGCAGCCTCTGCTTAAAATTCTGAATATTAATCAACAATCACCTCTTTATTTTATACTTTGACAGAACACCCTCCACCACCCTCAAAAATACATAATCCACCACAACACAAAGATCAACATCAGAAGCAACAATACAGTCTACAGCATTCCCAAACTAATCACCAAAAGAACATAAAACTTGCAAACTCCATCTGATAATTTGCACCCGAGTCTGGTGTCATTATTTCTATAATCATTGACATGATTGAAGACATCATCGTAGCATGTTCTCATGGAGCAGGGTTTGTTCGGTTTGATCACTTCACGGTTGCTTCATCAGAGCCATCAATCCACAGCGCTCATTTCTTAAACCCCCACATGCAAACTTTGGTGGCCCCTTCACCCAACCTGTTTCCACTGGCGAGGTGTCATTGGTCCAAGGGCCAGGTTGATCAGCATAGCAGCCGCAAGACGCTGGAGCATCACTCTCATCCAATTGGTTGGCATTGTCTTCTCAGGGATTTGGCTGTAGCCGTTTATTTTAATTTTGGACCTCCATTCGTGCTCAAGTACAGAAATGTATGATCTACTTTTCCAGTGGTCCTTGCCAATGCAAGGGCCGTGGTACCATTGTACTTAATTCTATATCGTAATGGAAGTGCTTTAGACCCTTTTGTTTTCCTTTGAAAAAGAAAACGTCATGAACTCAATTTATCGTGACCTTGTTGAATCTTGCTGAATTATAATCCTTGTGAAGGTACTTAACACTATGATGTTACCTTGTTGAATGACGACCCGGATTATTGCCCTTGGTAGATGTACTTCTAGGTTCTAATGATAGATACTATACCGATGTATCGCTATGCTTTGTGGAATGTCCATTTGGATTCTAGCCATTAGTAGAGGCAGTCAATCTGTCTTAACCAAAATTGCTTCCTAGTTTCCGCTAAGGTAGTGTTTCGTCAAGACAGATAATGTAAATTCAATGGGATTGGGTATACAGGTGATTTGGTGGCGTAATAACTGATGATCATCTGATTAGTTTGGTTCAACAAAAGAATGCTTTTCAAGACCGTTAAACCGTTTATTGGACTACATCAAGTGGTTGAGATGCGATACAATATTTGGCAAAAAAAAATGAGACAAATCAAAACAATGATAAATTCACTAAACCAGTGGCAAATTTACCAAATGGATGTAAGCAAAACTCAACGCGGTTTATATAAGAGAATACACAGAAATCCAATATCAAGAGAAACCGAAAAGAAACCTCCAACCATTAGACACACAGGACCAACAGCACAGAAACCCAATCCGCCAACCTAAGCAACCCTAAACAAATTTGTCGGGTCATTGACTGCACGCCCAGCTCAGCAAGTTTAGCGCCGAGGAGCAGCAGCGCTGCACAGGTATCACATGCCGAATCTAATGGGGAATTGGCTAGGGCACTGGGGTGACCGGGGAGAGGCGGGTTCGCCGGATAGAGGAGGAGAGCGGCTGTGCGAGGGCCTCTTCCTCGCCGCGAGGCGCCGGCGCTCGTGATTGCGGCAACCTCCCGCGCGCGGAGGAGGAGGGGGAATCCATCGCGACGTACTGAACAACGAATACCGCCGATCCCTTTCGAAAACAAACGAGGTAGAGTAACAAAAATCCCCAAAAACTATCCGCGCGAGTTCATGAATTCGAAGGGAATGAGCGAATGAATACCTGGGGAAGCCATGGGGAACCAGAAATTCGGAGGAATCGGAGCGGGGAATGGTATTGGTACGCCGTGTGCGCCTGCGCGGGCGCGCGGGCGTTCGAGAGGGGACGACGAACAGAGGGGAGGCTGGTGGCCTCCGGAGGGAGAGCTCGTGTCTCTCTTCTCCTGCTGCAATATTTACAGCCACAGAAATTTGTTTCTCAGGACTATAATCAGCGTGGTGCACCCGGTCGGTTCCTCCCTTTTTTTGTAAAGATGAAGTGTTATATATAGCTTGTCCTATCTATTTAGGACCTCTTTGATTTGCAGGGGTTTAAAAATACTGCAATGCCACGTTTATTTATGTCTTATATAGGATTTAAATTTGTTCAATTTGCGTCACATGAAAAAAAAAGTTTATATCACGTTCAGTGGTATAGGGATCTCGATGTAATTTTCATTATGTTCGAGGTGTTTGTACTTCTCATGAACTTTTATAATAAACTCGGATCCTTTTCGGAAAAAAGTGCATCACATGAAAACTCAAATAATTTTTCCAAGAGATCAGAGTCCATGCAAAATTTTGCAAATGAATCCTTAGGAGAAATTCTTATAAGATTCACTCGTACAAATCAAATATGTGGAATTTTTTTAAGGATGTCAATCCTCCGAGTTCCTATAAAAATATTTTAAATCAAAGAAGCTCCTACTAGTACAAAACTTAACCTTCATTCATAAATATAAATAGGTGTTGTGTACGATCTCTGTAGCAAACATTTTGTTTGTCAAAGAATCATATTTGTTGTGTTTGTATTGAATCAAACAATTTGTTAAAAAGTAGCATGCTCCACACTAGGTATTCCCTCCATCCACTAATACAAGGCCACTTTGTTTTCGTGCCAAACTTTGTCTTATAAATTTAGTCAACAAAATATGGATTATATGTCATCAAAATTATATTATTGAAAAGTTGTTTGAAATGTGCATCCAATGACATACTTTTTGTGACATATAACTCACATTTTATTGATAAAATTGATGGTCAAAGTTAAACATGAAAATATAAAGTGGCCTTTTATTAGTAGATGGAGGGACTAGATGTTATAGTACTCTACACTTCCATGATGAAGAATAAAAATTCCAAAACTGGATTATAGTGTGCTGTGAACTTTCAGTTTGCCTATGATGACTGAATTCTTAACTAGATACGAGATAAATGACATAATTTAGTTCTTACATTTGAATTTCATTCTCATGACCAAGTTGACATTTGTCATGGCTAAAAATATCCTAGCACCTACCACTCATTCTGGTTATCCAAATATTTCAAAATTATTAATACAGTAGTCGCAAAACAATCTAAAACTCTAGTTCACAGAAAAATTAAGTTCCATCAAAGAGAAAGAGAAAGAACACTTACATGCTCAACTCTCTTCTTCTGTAATGCATTGCGGGAGCTCCCCCGCCCTGTGACGAGGTTCTGTAAAAAAGCCCAATCTCGATTGCAAGAATTTGAAAACATAGAAATACAAAAATGCAGGAATGAGATGTCATGTACCATGAAATCCTATAAGATTTCAACACATGGATCCTTTTGTATGTGCCTTTGGATGGTGCACATGAAACAAACACACGAATTTTGAAGAATTCAGGAGTGAGGATAGAGAGATAGAGTGAAAATGCATTGAACTTCTCGAAAGAAATAAAATAAAATGAGGTTTAAGCTCATGTTGAGATTCAGATGAAACAAGAGGCATACGAATATGCTTCATATGAGGATAATCATCTTCTGAGCCCAGGCTCATCTGCACCCGCACCGACAAAAAAAATCAAAACAAATACTAGAAAAATTCAAAAAATTCCAATTTTTTTTGCATGGTAGATAATTTGATGCGTGAGGTCCACTCCAATTTTCAAACCATTTGGACATCTGAGTAGCTCTCGGCAAAAAAATTCACTGTTCATGCACTATTCTGATATGATTTTTTTTTCTGATTGGGTGCAGATGAGCCTGGGCACCGAATCGCTGCACTCCTTCATATTATTATTATTATTTTGAAATTTGCTCCATATGAATTCAGTAGCCTCAATCATATGATCCAGAGGGCTTCCATAGAAAAACAATCGTAAGATTGAAATCCTCCAAAATGTCTCTAAAATTCTAAAATTCCTAGGATCCAAAGAGAGCCTAAGTTTGAAATACTAAATCACCGATCGATTTTGATTCATAGATCACCTGGACAAAACAAATGTACCAAGCCCATGAATGTAAGTACTCTCTCCGTTCCATAATGTAGTGCGTATAGATTTTCTAAAAAGTCAAACTTCGCAAACTTTGACCAAGTAAATAGAGAAATCTATTTATATCGACAATACCAAATATATAAAATATGAAACTACATGTTATGGTGAATCTAATAATATATGTTTGGCATTCTAGATGTGAATGTTTTTCTCCACAAACTTGGTCAAAGTTTATGCGGTATGACTTTTCAAAAAAATCTATATGCACTACATTATGGAACGGAGGGAGTAGTAACTATATTCCTTCAACGGTATGGTATGTCCGTCAACTACGAGGCGTTTGTGACGACTTTGTTAATCTCAAGATCCATCGGTTCAGTCCCTTAAACTGTTTATATAACTAGTGTATATGCATGTATGCGTTCATAAGAGAGTGTGTGTGCGTGTATGTAAACGTCTGTGTCTGCTATGTTTTGTGTTTAAAAAAATAGAGGCTCTGTTGTTAAACTTGCGGGGTTTTTTTCCATATAAATTACTGCCTTTTTTAAAATCGACTAAATGAATAATAATTTTAAAATGGGACGTGCTACGCGTCCGTCGGCTGATCTTTTTAAAAGATCGGCCGGGTCGCGAGCCGTCCGATTGTGTATGCGCGAGCGGTCCGTTCTTCTTCCCTAATTCCTGCAACAATGCTCGTGTGCAAAACCTTCTCTTCTTTAATTTCTGCAATAAGTCCCTTGTTGCAAAACCTTCTCTTCTCTAATTTTCTGCAACAAATCCCCCGTTACAGAACCTATTCTTTAATTTTCTGCAACAAGACTCTTGTTGTAAATATTGCAACAACATCTCCAGCCGCGTCTTTCGGCATCTTGTTGTAAAAATTGCAACAACATCTCCAGCAACAACGGTATTGTATTTCATTCTAGGAAGCACAATCGTCTTTCGCTGCCGCCGTTTCGCAACAACACCGTTGTTGCTGAAACTTGTCTGGGAGTCCGAGCGCGGGATGGGCGTGTACGTACCGCGTGGTGCTGCGGCTGCTGCCAGCGTCGGATGTGGTGACAGGACACGGCGAGGTCGATGGCTCTCCGCACCGGCGTGGCGGATCTCGTCCGATCCATCGATCCGGTCGGCGCAGAGACGTTTGGCGGCAGAGAGCCGACATGGATGTGCTCGGTGACGACGACCTACAGACGGCGGCGCTCGGCTGTTGGGACCGCATCCTCCGTGGCAGTAGCACGCCGTCGGCAACCCCCCTACACCCCTAGCCTACAGGGATGGAAAAAGGGGTGTCCAGATTCGTACGTGTGTAGTCGGTCTGCAACAGGTGCTAAGTTGCAGAAACACTTTTGAACACACGGGTGGGGTTGCAGGAATGTGAAGTAGGTGAGGGTGGCTCCTGACCGCCCGATCAACAACAGATCGGACGCCCACGGAGGCGGTCGAGGCACGCGGAAAGATCAGTCGGGTGAACACAAGTGTTTTCCTTTTAAAATACGAGAAATACAGATCCGTGCTCCCCTCTGGAACAATCTGGGGTGCACCGTACAATTCCACGCCGCGTTTTCTGTACTTTCCAGACAGCAGGGAAGCAAAACGATAGAGGCGTATCCACTATGGCGGCACCCTACTGCGCCTACCCCGCCGCCTCCGCCGCCGCCGCCGCCGCCAACCCTACCAGACGCCGTCTCCAAACACTAAGCTCGCCGGGCGCCCTACCTGCTGTCCGGAAACCCAGCCGCCAACCCCCCTCCTTCATCTCTTTCCGGCGCCCCAATGCAGCGCTGCCGCCGCTCCGCGTCGCTGGCGCTGACCCGCAGGTGAGATCTTCGGATTCTATCGTCGCTGTTGTCAGCTACGAGATTTGTTCTCTACTCGGTTCCTAGAGAATTTCGGCTCTCCGGTCCTCTTCTTGTTTGAGAGACAGAGGGATTAACTGATTGGGAGAAGTGGTCTTCTAGCAGAGGAAAGCTGAGAAGATTATAACTCTTTTAGCTCCAGATTTTTCTTCTGTGTTTATGCTGTGAGGTGTTATGTTTGGTGGTTCATATTATTATTTTCAGTGAAAAGCTTCACTTGTACTTGAGCAAGCAACGGTGAATTTTGATGTGAGAGGTGACACTGATAATTTATAAGCATTCATTTTACAGTACACATACGGTATGCTCTGAAAAAAAAAATCATAATGGGGAATGTTGTTTTTGCACTCATCAGCTGAACTGAACAAGATTGAGCATAGTGATAGAGCGAGTATTCTAGGGTTAAGACACAATAGCAGATATGCATGTTAAGCTACTTTTTCAACTCATGAGCACATAATTATTGAACGACCAAAATATTGGTGCGGGTACGGCAAAACTAAAATGGAAAATAATCGGTTGATCATCAAAAAACAATCTGTAGCTTATTGTTATGTATACGAAGGATTTGATTTATCAAGTTTCACTAAACCGATTAGTTTACTGCAGATTGTAAATGGGGAAGATTTTCCTCCTATGAATGACCTAATTCGACTATACAAGAAAGCCTTTCTAGATGGAAACGAAGATGTTGTTAGTGACATCGAGAAGGCGATCACTAGCATGGAGGAAGAGAGAAGTAAAGCAGCTTCTCAGTTTGAAAGTATCACAGCTGAAATAGCTTCAGGGAAGAATACGTTTCTTCGCTTAAATGCTGACCTAGAGAATTTCCGGAAGCAGACTGAAAAGGACCGTGCAAAGTTTACATTGAATATACAAGTGGAACTTGTACAGAGTCTGTTGCCTCTGGTTGACAGCTTTGAGAAAACAAATGTAGAGGTCACCCTAGAGACTGAGAAAGAGCAGAAAATTAGCGCAAGCTATCAAGGCATATACAAGCAATTAGTAGAAACACTGAAAAGCTTAGGCGTAGGGGTTGTGGAAACTGTTGGCAAGCCATTTGATCCAGTGGTAAGTATTGTTTACATTCTTTTTTATATATACTTCATCGGAGTGACTGCTTTAAGTTTATTGCAACATGCTGAAGATTTCATATTCTTGTATCAACACACGCATATTGATACGCCGTTAGGTTTATTTTGGATGTAGTGTGGTGGTACGTAGATGATGTAGGCTTGTTAGTTTAACATTATGGTTGTACTCGACAGGTGGATTGCTGGTAATCTGCTGGTCAAACGATTCTTTCATATTTACAACCCGGTTCATATTCTGTAGTGAGTTTATCTTAGCTGCCACACGTTTCATCAACATGCATTTTGTGAATTTATATTATCTCTTCGGCTGAAAAAAGTCACTTGTCTACTGCTTTGAACACTTTGCACAAGTAGGAACCTCACTTTTGTCCTTCTCAAAACAAATTGGAGGATGAATAATAACTACTAGCCTCTAAATTGATTGTGCTGTTGACAGTTTGACACACACACCTTTTTTTTCTCATTTTAATAAGTACATAACATTCCCTGCAAAAAAGAAAAAGTACATAACATGGTTTGAATTCATCATCTATGCACAATGGTTCCACCTGGAAGTACAGAGGCATGCTCATGCTACTCTTCTTTTCTCATCATATGCAACATAACATGAGTTGATACCTTCTTTCTTTTTAAGGTTCACGAGGCTATCGCGCGTGAAGAATCCACAGAGTTCAAGGCAGGGATCGTCTCACACGAAGTCCGCCGAGGGTTCCTTCTGAGGGAGAGGGTGCTAAGGCCTGCCGCGGTGAAGGTCTCTAATGGTCCTGGTGACCAAAACGTGAGCTCCACATCTTCGGAGGAGCCTGTGGAGGATACCAAAGAGGATGCCGCTGTGTGAATCCGCCAGAAACCTGGCGCCAGCATTTAGCAAGTCGTTGTAGCTGGAGCACCATTGTTTGGGAGCTCTCGTTATACTGTTAATATGGAGCAGAGTCATTTATGAGAATGTACATCTATGGTGATTTGCAACTTTGCAAGTATCCTAAAGAATTTTACTTTGGTGCATTCTAGCTGAGTTCTTCCACGTGAACACTGGAGATTTAACTTGTACTAGTACCTTGTTAGCTCTAACTATATTACTTTTAAATTCGCTGACGTTCTTAGTAGAGTGGTGCATGGCTCCAAGAGCAGCTCTCAGTTTCATCTCTCACTGCGTTGGCGACTTGGCGTGCGGTGGTCATCGATGACGGCAAGGTAGCGTGCGGGGGGGTTATTGGTGACGGCGAACTAGCTATTGGCGACCATATTGGTGACTCCTGGGTCTGCGTTTGGTCCGGTCCGACTACTTCAGCAGCAGAACACCACAAAACCTTGCTCACAGAACCATGACAAAACAACAAATTTCAATTTATGTATGGCATATCAACTGTTTATACAAGAAAGATCAGTCCTTTTGGGTGAATACACCATTGAACAAATGAACAAAATGCTGTGGAAACTATGGTACACTCGTGCGCTAGGTCCAGACGACCAGAACATTAACCATCTACTCTACTGGTTGAGCAAACCGTGCAGACCTTGTCCTCACGGAGTGGCCAAGATGACCCTGGACTGGACGTGTGTTCGTGTGTGTTGTGTGTCCGTGAGATGCTGCTGATGCTGCAGCAGAAATCTAACTGTTTATTTCCAGCTATGCTAGAACAACTCCTGTTCATTCGTCGAATTCTTGGACAGTTTCAGCAGCAAGATTTAGCGCCACATCAGAAGAATTTGTAGTCCGAAGGCTGCTGGTCCCAAACCTCCATAAAACCTGAAAAATAGAACAGTTTCAAAATTTGCAACCCAGTCTTGGGGAAAGATGGAACATAACGCCAGGAGCTTATAAGCATCACGCCGCTGCCATGGACGGCAGGCTGCATTTTTCAACAAGCAAAACTAGCATGTTGTTCATTTTCTTTTCTTTTCTTGCA
Source organism: Elymus sibiricus (assembly GCA_039707655.1). NCBI lineage: Eukaryota > Viridiplantae > Streptophyta > Magnoliopsida > Poales > Poaceae > Elymus > Elymus sibiricus. Next base: position 329,433,603 of record CM077666.1, on the reverse strand, counting down.
AGGGGAACAAAAGGAATTCAGAGCAATCTACACAGAAGAAGTTCGAACTTTGATGATTTTATGCAAGCATATGATCCACAGCTCTGGCAACTGGCAGCATTCTGGAATGTGTGAGCTGACCCAAACTACGTACATACAGCTCAAAGTATAAGCTAAAATCTAGTATGAGACATTCCCTTTTTTCAAATTGTACAAATAGTTGTGGTTTGCCGACTAAAGTGAACATAGACACACTACATTATCAGCGTTTCCACTATCTCATTTGTCTGCACTAATAAAATATAATAAGTACAAAAGGCTATGCTGCAAGGATAATCGATATGTGCAGAACACCAAATATGAACTGAACCTTAGTGCTTGCAAGTTTAGAAATTAGAACTCTGGCATATCTTTTGTAGTCCTATAAGTTTCAACAGTCTACGGAGTAGGTAAATGAGAGGTAGGCCACACTTCACAGAAACAACAAAACAAATATAAAAAGAACATAATAGGGAAGTATCAATTACCAATATCACCTAGAGAATCATATATTGGATCATCCATGACAGTGATGACCTGCAAGAAAAATATATTTATTCATTACTTGTGAAAGCTATGTGGCATATGATGGTAACTCCACGAAATTGAGTCACAAATTATAAGACTCTATGCGATGACTACCACTCACTCTACCAGACTACCAGTACCAGCAAACCTCACCTCTGGATCATTTAGGCCCATCTCGGCATGAAGGTCTGCATGTAATGGTGGATAGCATGGCATATCAGCACCAAGGAAATCTGGAATTGCAATGTTATAACCATCTTGCGTGCCAGGAAAAATGTTGGTGTTCACACTAGAGTTCATCATATTATCCATGCTTGGATATACCATCTCACTTCTGATAGACAGTAGATTGTATTAGTATGGAAAAAATAGATATAAAATTTTCCGAAGCATGTAGCAAGCATAACAGATACACAAATATATACCAAGGAAACTTATAAAACAGATGTCAATTTATAGTCTTACACATGATTGGTTTGGCCACTGAGATGGTTCCCCCATGTTACTGATTGGGACCAGTGGACTATGCAAATATACTGAAGGCGTGGTCGCACCATAATTCAGTGGAAAGAAAAATGGCCGCCCTCCATCTTGAGCAGTACTTTGGCATAGTGCCGAACATATACATAGTAGGTTTGGTTTAGAAAGCAATGACAAATTGTTTCTTTTTAGCTGAATTGCTTCAAGTTCCAGTAGCTACAAATGACTGAATTAGTTTTTTGTTCTCTTTGACTGTGAATGCAGTAGCTCGTTATATTAATGCCATAGACATGAAAATACATATCTAGCTGTTGCTGATGCTATGATGGCAACGTTTGCCAGGAAATCAGTAATGAAACTATTGGCAAGATAGCTTCCAGCATATTTACCAATCAACAGCTTCTCGAAGATCACTGAGCAAATTACTGCTGATGGCTACACAAAATGGTTGCCTAAAGTTAACTACTCGAAGAGAATTTTCTTCAAGGCCAGTCATGATAAATCCATAATGTCAAAAAGGAAATGAAATGTTCACTCTTGTGTATCTATCAGCGAATGTTCAGGAAATCGTTAACTGGTAACTGCTCGGTCGGCTGGCGAGCAGGGGATTAATAGGCGAATCAGCCAGTTAATCAGCCCATAAATCAGTTAAGCGGCTATTCGGTGACCCACCGAGCAGGGATTTGAAAAATGCTATCAGCATAATGAAATAGCAGACAAATGGGAGGATGAAGGAACTTACTTTGGTCTCAAAGCATCAGACACGCTAGGTTCAATTGGAGGGTCATCTTCGATATCAATTATTTGAATAACCTTATCGTTTAACGGAATTTGGGCATACCTATCAGTATTACTAGCACTGTTACCCACAGCTGTTCCAAAATCAAAATGCTGCTGATTTTGTGCCTCCATTGAACATACAACATTGGAGCACTGACCGAAACCAGGATCATTTCGTATATCAGCAAGCTCTGGACTACCAATCAGGTTAAGATCACATATTTTAAATGAGCTAGATTGACCAAGTTCTTCCTCTTTTATCGTGACAACAGCTTCATCTTTGATATTAGGTAATAATTCGACACTATCTGTTGTTTTCCCTTTATCAGCTGAATCAATCAAGTCTTCATCTTGTGGCGGTGTATCAATATTGTAAATTTGCACTTCTTCCCTCACTTGAAGCTTCGAACAATCGTGCTGAGAAGCCAATGTAGGATTTAGTCCATCACACTCCTTAATTTCCTGAACTGTGTAATGTTGTGCAGTACTGTTCTGTTCTTGCATATCTCGTATTTCAGTTTGTGCTTCTTCTTCTTGGAGTCCCACGTGTTCCACCATTTGATTGCAAACAATACTTGGGTCAGTATGTTCTAGGCAGACAAGGTCATCTTTATTGTCTCCCTGGACATTAGTCAATGAGCTGTCATTTGCTGCTTCATCAATCACCATCAGAGGAGCCAGATCTACCTGTTTGGCCAATGCAGTATCTCTATGGGTTGATGCTCCGTTCCTATGAGCAAGTATTGATCGTGGTCTTGTTGGGGCTCTTGCAAAATTACAATTGCTTAGCAAATTCTGACAACCACCATGCAAATTTTTATTTTCAACGCTTGATCCCTTCTCATCTTCAGCCTTGTCATCCAAACTCTTGTCATGTTCAGCCTTCTCGTCCATAATACTACCATCATCAGGCTTGTCATCTGAGGGCACTGGCGAATGATTTATCTCCCCCTCCTCAACAACACCAGAAGAAGCATTATTATGAATACTCTCACTGTTGATCCCTTTCTCAACGACCTCCGAATCAGACACCTTACTATCCTCCTCCATCTTATTAGCTTCATTCTCATTCTGCACCTCTTGCACGGCATCAACATCCTTCCTGACATTACTGTTAGAGCTCACCTTTGAGCCAGTATCCTCCAGCTCTGACTCCCCCACAGCCTCCACCTTTGATGTTGGTCGGTCCCCGGCCACGCCCGAGACACTACTCCCAACCTCATCAATCCCAGCACTGGCTCGCCGGTCCCTCCTATACCCAGGAGCCCTATCCTCCTCGTCATCATCACCATAATTCCGGCTGTCCAAATAATCCCTACTCCTCTCCCTGTCCCGGCCCCACTCTGAATTCCTGTTGTAAGCCCCAAACTTCCTCTTCCCCCTCCCATTGTAGTTACCATTGTCACCACCAATGTAATCACCACCATGGTTCCGGCGTGAGCGGGGGTTAGGATTACCGTAGTCATCATCAAGACGCTGTCGGCCATTCCGGCGGGAGTCATAGAACGCGGGGGCTTCCTGAGCCTGCGGCAACGGAGGCGCGGGCGGCATCTGGCCCCACCCAGCACCAGCGCCCCGCTGCAGCGATGCCGGCGGGAGCACGCCTTTGGCCACCAGGTACTCGGCGGCGAGGCGGCCGGCCTCCATGAGCACCTCGTACCTGTGCCGCGCGGGCGCGCCCGCCTGAATGGACGGCGGCGGCGGCGGCGGCGGGTGGTAGAAGTGCTTCTGGCCGCGGCCGCCGCGCGCGAACGGCGGCACGCGGCTGCGGCCGCCGCCGTGCTGCGGGTACTGCATCCGGGGGTGGTCGAATCGGTGCGGCTGCAGACTGACGCCCTGCTGCTGCCCCCGATCCATCCGCGGCAGCAAGCAGATGCAAAACGACAGAGACCACGCAACCGAAGAGAAATGCGAGAAATCGCGCGCGCGAGCCGGAGAAGGGGGGAGGCTCACGGGTGGACGACGGCGGCGGGGCGCCGGACCATCGATCGGGGGCCGAGATTTGGGGCCTCCGAAGCCGGAGCTGCGGTTTCCCTTTCGCGACGAAAAGGAGGAAAAAATAGCGCTAGGATAATTTGCTTGCTGCTGCAGGTGGAGAGGAGAAATGATTTACGAGTCAAACGAGAAGCTCTGATTCGTTTTGCTGTTTGGATGGTTTGGGGAGAGGTGCGTGTACACGTGGATCGGTGGTGGATAACCGGAGTTATTGACAGGGTGACAGGTGGGGCCGATGACGTGTGTGGGCCATGCGCTCCGGCTCTTGGTAGGTTGGCCACGCTCATGGGACCGATGGTGACGGTAGGTGGGCGAGAGATGTTAATCCCTTCCCTTTGATTCATGGAAAATAATGGAATATCTCGTGCGAGAATTCGAGTAGTATTTCTGGTGGTATTCCCGCGAACTGAAGACTCCCGGAAAGGAAATGGTGTGGCCGCCTCCCTCCTCCGCCCACGCCCACCTCTGGTGGTATTCGAGTAGTATCCGACGGCTGCGTTTGCACTCGCCCATTTTCCGCCTTGGCCGTCAACGTAATGAGCTCGGACGGACCGCGTGCGGCGTGCGTTTTCGAATTTTTGTCCAAAAAGACCACCTCCAGAGTGGAATTGCTAAAAGAGACCACCTGCGAGTCAATTTGCCAGATCAGACCCCCCTGCCGCCACTAGCGCAGGCGGCTGGGGCCTGCCGCCACCAGCGCAGGCGGCCGGGCGGGCGGGCCGGCGGGAATCCCGTTTCGCCACTGCTCGCTACAGAACGGACGAGGGGCCGTGGGACCTGCCGCCTCATGTAGTGGCGGCAGCACTGTTCACGCGCGAGTGAACAGTAATTTCGAAAAAAATATCAAAAAAATTCAAAAGAATCTGGAATTTTTTGGCAGCAAAGAGAATCGAGTGTTCTAAGTGGGTGCAAAATTCCAATTTTTTTTGAATTTTTCTGATATTTTTTTATTTTTTCCGAAATTACTGTTCACTCACGCGTGAACAGTGCTGCCGCCAATGCATGAGGCGGCAGGTACTGTTTGCTGCCGGCCGCCTCGGCCATTGGCGGCAGGGCCCGCACCTGCAGCTTCCGTTCCGTAGCGAGCGGTGGCGAAACGGGATTCCCGCCGGCCGCCAGCGCTGGTGGCGGTAGGGGGTCTAATCTGACAATTCCAGTCGCAGGTGGTCTCTTTTGGCAATTCCAGTCGACAGGTGGTCCTTTTGGACAAAAATTCTGCGTTTTCCACCTACCACATGCTCCGCCACGACTCGTCCCAGCTCTCAAACTTCCCAAACCATGGCCGCCGCGGCCTCACGGCACCTCTGCTGCGCCACGGCGCTGCTGTCTCCCTCCGCCGCCGCGGCGCCCATCCGCCAGAGGGTCGGCTACGGCTACGGCTCCTCCTCCAACCGGCGGTGGCCGTGCCGCCGTTGGGCCCACCGGCCGGACGCCGCGTCCCGGATCCGGCGCCTGACGCCTCGCTCCAGGGCAGCGAGGGTGAGCTGCGCCTACTCTACCGGCGGTAAGGGCTTCCTCGCTGGGTGATCACGGTTTTAAGCTTCAGTTCGTGGGCTGCTAGTGCCATTTCCGTTTCACTCAGACGCCATGCCTTCGTTTCTCGTATGATTGATTGCTTAGTCCTTTGTGAAGGTAGTTTGCCACTACAAGATAGAAGAGTTGTCATATGATCAAGTTCGGGCCACTTGAATATGTTGCAAAGTTGAACCGTGTGCCCTGGCAATTCCAATTCCGCGCTGTAAAATTGAATTTTATATGCTACCAGTGTCTAATGTACTATGCAGGAAAATACAGCCCCATGTTCAGTTCTTAGATTGCTTGTTCCATTAATCCCGTACTACGCAACGGAACAACGTGAAATGGGGAGCAATAACAAAAGTACGAAACCAAAAATACTATTGAGATTTTTTTGAGAGAGAAAGATTGGGCTTCAATCACATAAAACAAGAGTCTTTGTACAATGATGCCCCCAACACAACTGGAGTTATGTGCAGCCACACTTGCTGCATTACAATTACATCCAGTCTTAGCTAACACATGTCAACAACTATTTGCAGCGCTATGCACCCAGACAATGCGACAAGCTTTGAAGTTGTTGCATTTTTCCCTGACCTCCTGTACCGATGATGCACAAATTCATACTCCCTCCATTCACAGATATAAGATGTTTTGGATATTTCAATATGAACTACATACAGACTGAAATGAGTGAACAAACACACTAAAACATGTCTATATACTCCGATTCACAAAAAAGTTAGAACATCTTATATTTGTGAACGGACGGAGTATAACACAACTATATTATATAGAAAACTTGGTCGTTATTGTCTTAACATCAAAGGAATGCATCTTCAGCAGCAAACATGAAGTACTCTCCGTCCATGTCCTCTTCGCGGATTGTTTCCTCATGCATGCCATCCTCAGGGAGGTTATCTAAATCATCTAAATTTCAGTTGTAAAAGTAAATAATAGAACACATCAGTAGACCTTGCTTTGCTTTATTGGATTCGAGAACATTGTTGAAACAAACCTTTTGAGCTATATAATCTACCCTGTAGAAACATTCATCAATGTTGAGTTTTTATGTCAAGAATAAGTTCATATGAAGCTTTCTACAACATATACTGTCTATATTCAGTTAAGGTCACATGATTAATAAGATTCCATCTGATATGAACTAAGAGGCTTTTAGTACAGAATTAGTACTCATAAGCATGCCAAAAAAATTGTAAGATCTAACATGACATACACCAGGGTAGGATGATCATATTCTTCTACAACCGCACTTTCTTATACCGAGATACCAATGTTTACTCATACACCAGCATGGTCTGGCGATCAAAGATCCAACCATGGCTTGCTCGCGTTTTCTAATCCTTTACTCTCATGTGTATTGCTTCATTATTAACTACACTCAGTGTAATTACATGATGATTAAGAGAATGTGAACTATGCATAGAACTACAAACTGAATTGAGTAACAGATCAGGTCTCCAACTTGAGCATATCACTAATTTTGTACTATGTCTAACCTAAATAGTTATATTAGAATCTTTTTTACAATATTCTGGCACATATTTCCAAACGCCTGACAATGTCTTTTGCCTTCATGAACCTTATACCATAAGTTCTATCGTCACTATTACTGCAATTTCTTCCCGTAGAACAAATAGAGTTTCAAGCTGAATGAATTTCTCATATTTTAAATACAAAAAAATTAGCTTCACTGTAGTACTATATCACCCAATAAAGGCACAGACAATATTGGTATCACGTATACAGGTTATACCAGTACAAAAATGTTTAAGGCTACTGGAATGAGTTAATCGATTAACTACGACATCTCAGAGACAAAGAGGCATGTCGGTGTAGTGCTACTAATGTTATTTCGTAATCAACATTCTAGAAACATGAATATGGGACTTAAAAGTTTCTAATGACCAGGATAATACAAAAGATACAATGCCGAAGTTTCAGTCTTATAGCAGATTAAGTCCATCCAATTGTATAATTTAAAAATTTCAGCAAGCGATATATACAAATTCAATATAGTAAAGTACGTAGCCTAGTATGTGTATCCCGCGAACTCTGATCAGATGTGCAAGAAAAACAATTTATGTAGTAGCAGTACCTTTTATACAAGAAAAAACTTTAATCATCTCAGTCTTGCATCAGACCTGTCAAGTGGTTCTCTTTCTGTGACACTGTAAACATGTACACCGAACGATCCTGAAGAATTACGTGATAGCTATATAAAAAAGTGTACCATGTAATATCAGCATATCAGTTTACTATTTCAGAAGTGTTCGAGAAAGTTGTAATTCATACGGAGCAGCATAACTAATGTAATCCGACAGCGCCACCTATTATTAGTTAAAAAATAGTAATCTATCTGGTGCAAAACAAACCATTTAGCTCAAATTTTCATCCATATAAATGTTATAAATAGACACAATAACAAATCAGAGTCACATGTCATTCTTTGAACATTTGGTAGTTCCCATTCTTTCCTTTTGATGCTGAATGAAGTGGACTTCCAAGACATAATTTATGTTTCCAATTTCAAGTTCAGTGTATATTCATCAGGCTTGGTAATAGTACAAACAGGGGTGAATGGCCTACCAAATACATGTGTATACTAATTGTTTGAAGTAGGAACTAACAAATACACATTTCTCATGTTCAGGGAGATGAATCGTACTTTCTAAAAAAAATCAAATTCTTTGAGCCCTAAAGCAAGCAGGAAAGACATGAACACATGAGTTGCATGCAGTCGGCCCTAAAGCAAGCAGGAATTCCTATACCATGGAAAAACAATGAGAATCCAATATTCTTATCTGGTGCATGTGTACCTTGTGAAGTTCGTTAAGCTATAAGCCGATTGAAATCAGAACTCAATATAAGCGTGAAGAAAATTAGAATGCAAAATTACAACCATGAATTGGGTGACAATGTGTGTGGAGACTTACAGAAGCGGCAAATAAAACTGAAGAGGCCGTTGTGGGCTTGGATGGGAGCAAATCAAGGGTAAGCGGAGCGTGACAGACGGTCCACTTTCAGAATATAGAAGAGCCAATTAGCTTAGTTAATCTTTGTGATTCATCTCAGTGAAGACTAGTAGCTACCTACACACTTCTTTCACGTGTTTGATTTTCTCAACTCCGTTAATTAACTTAACCTGTTTTTAGTTCTTTGTGAATTTAGTCTGCACACGTAGAGAAGATATGTAACAGTAGTGTTCTTTCCATTTGTACAGCTGAAGCAATCACTGCATGTTCCTGGAACCAAAATGTTATCTGTAGTGATGTACCTGTACTTGTGGAGTTTTGGGCCTCATGGTGTGGGCCTTGTAAAATGGTCCATCGAATTGTCGATGAGATTGCAGACGACTACGCTGGAAGGATAAAATGCTATAAGCTTGACACTGATGATTACCCACAAACTGCAACTTCCTACAATATCGAGAGGGTTCCGACTGTTTTACTATTCAAGGATGGAGAGAAAATACATAGTATTACTGGAACTCTGCCAAAAGCCGTTTATGTGAGGGCCATTGAGAATTCTTTCTTGGAACAGTGACCATTTTGGTTACAACGTTATATTGTTATTTGGTTCAGATTCATATTCCCATATACTTGATTTTTCACTGCCAGCTAGTGGAAAGAGTAGGGAAGGTAAAGTTTGAGTTACAGCTTGAGCTTCTTGATATCCCTTAGCTACACAACTTACTGTAAATATTGATGTACTTCTTATAAAAAAGGATTATTGGACCTCTTTATTTTACCTTGAGGGTTGTAATGAATCATGATTGTTATCATTGATGTGAAACAGGGTCGAATATTTAAGGCCCTTAGAAATATCTTGTTAAATGAAGTCAAATTAAGATTTTCGTTATACTTTACTTTATGTGCCTCACATTTATGTCTGTTTTTCTTCTTTTGCACCCCTTATGTATTAAAATTTTCGTGCTATTTTTCAGAGCTAGAGTAAATACTTAATCATTTAGTTCCTCTATACAGAAGCATCTAAGATCTAACCTATTGAAGTTTATCTTCTGAAAAGGTTTGTCCCTGTTATGTCAGTGCAATTGTTGTTTCTGTGGGGCTGCTAATACTGAGCTAATTGTCCCAGGTAACTCCTCAAGGCATGTTTTATTAAACCTTGTGCTCCTATTATTTATTGTCTCTAATCTGCAATATATATCTAGACTCAACAGGCTAAACCTTGGTTATGATGCAGAACTTTTTTTATTACCCTTTAGCTCTCCTTGGGCTGACAAAGAAGACCCACACACTAAGGTAAAAGCTGACAAAGAAAAAGATTTTAGATTAGGTGCAGGAATATTGGGAAGTACTCCCTCTGTAAAGAAATATTAGAGTGTTTAGATCACTACTTTAGTGATCTAAACACTCTTATATTTCTTTACGGAGGGAGTACTTTGGCAGGCGGTATCAACAGGCTGGTGCCATGGATTTTTAACTTGGGTTCCTTAGAGATTGAATTGCTTATTATTGATAATATCCAACTGAATTAATTTGATTATCTCATTTTTCGTGGACAGTCCAACTGAATTAATTTGATTATCTCATTTTTCATGGACAGTATCACAGTTGCAGCTGCTCCTACAGTGGTACTGTTGGCTAGTGGCTACATATATTTACCCTACCTTTCAGAATTTGAGCTATGTAGAGTAGCCTTCTGAGGAAGTATAGCACAATAATATGATTGGAATTTCCGGTGATCACCAGAATGTTCAGGTAGACCTAAATGCAGCTGAACCACATCAAGTGCCACATGATGGAGATCAAAGTTCTGGTGATTGTCTGATGACTGCTAGACTTAAATCAATTTGCAGACACCAATGCTGATGGGGCTGCACTAGAGAATATTTAGCGAAGTCTGTATAAGTGAAACTATCGAGCCTATTTTCAGTCTAATGCTACACATGTTTCAGTTTGGAGCTCTGAAGTTGTCTGGGCTTTACTTAAAATTCAGTGTAATGCTACACGTGGTTTTGAAGGTACCGGAGTGAAGTTTTAGACGCGGGTGGTGCATCAGGTGCTTACACTTTTTTTTTCCGGATTTAGGACATGGATCATTCATATGTATTGTAAAAATCATCTACTTTGCCCTTTTCTGAAGTTTTATTTGTATCCCTCATGGAAATATCAATAACATCTGGAAAAGCAGGCAATCACTTTTCATCATTTTTCTTATGCACAAATAACCTTTGTATCTATGGTGTATACTGGTACCGATCGCTGTTGAACATAGCAGCCATTTGAGATTTCCAAACAAGCATGTAATAATGCTTATAATTTCACACCCTATTACATTTAGAGATTTACATATTTGAAGCAAATCAAACTGGTGGAATATGTGTTACTAGCTCATTTTAGGCCAAATGTGATTTGTTGAGAATTTTTTTTTACAAATTTATAAATTACAGAGGCTAAATACACTTGACATCATCAGTACCCTGGTGTGTTTTTTCTCCTTTCCTTCCAGTCTATGTATTACTTCTTCTGATCAGTATTATATAATTTATTGTTTTCCTATGGTCATCCTTTATTTCTGCTCCTGCTATGTTGGCAGGTCTTTCTCCTCACTGAGCAAATGCTGAGACTATTGGGCTCCTGACAGCATGCTTTCCTCCAACCTCATTCCAGGTCAAGAACCCATGGTTTCCAATGTAGTTGTAGTCATCTCCTGCTCTCTTCACCTGGCTGGCCTGCACGGTGACACTGAACCCCTGCTTGCTGCCTTTGCCTCCAAAGGACAGTGCTGATGGGGTCACCGTCACCTTCATCCCTGCCGGAGCAGTCACCGACACGCTGTACTTTGCGGCGGAGCCGGCGACGTTTGTCAGGACCCTCTTGAACGTCCGGGTGGCCGACGTCGTGTGGTTGAGGATCACCATGAACGATGGGTAGTTCAGGTCAAGGTTCGCACCGGCGGAGCAACTGGCGTTTCGCCGGCCGGTAACGGCCGCTATCTGGCGGCTGCTGTAGCGGAGGCCGCAGAGGAAGTTGACGTAGTCATCTGCTGTCGCGTCGTACACTAGGCCGGGGTCTGTGGCCTGGTTGGGGCTCACGTGGCCGCTGCCGTAGTCGAGAGGCGTCCCCGGTGATCGATTTGGCATGCTGACGATGACGTTGTTGGCGTTGTCCTTCACGTAGGCTGTTGTCATCATGGCCGAGCGGATGGCTGCCGGGCTCCAGTCCGGGTGCGCAGACCGCAGCAGGGCGACCACGCCGGCGATGTGCGGCGACGCCATGGACGTGCCGGAGACGAGCATGTACTTGGCGTAGAGCTTCTGCTTGCCGATCTCCATGATTTCCTTGTTGGGCACCCATGCCGCGAGGATGTCCACCCCTGGCGCGACGATGTCCGGCTTCAGGATCGCCGGGCTCTGCTGGCTCGGCCCGCGGGCGGAGAAGTACGCCACGGCCGGTGCCGGCTTGACGCCGAGCTCCGTGCCGACGAACCGAATGCTCACCTTGGGCGCCTTGGTGGCCGTCACAAACTTCTGGATAGCGGCGCCATCCGACAGGGTGACCAGCACCAGCGGCATGAGGTAGTCAGTCGGCTGCAGGAAGTCCTTCATGTTGCTGGCGGCGATCAGCCCGCGGCCGCCGGCGCCCTGCACCTCGTCCATCTGCTCCCTGATGCTCTCGCCGGCGGTGCAGAAGACGTACTTCCCGCTCACCTCCTTGCGGCTCAGGCTGGAGTAGTCGCACTTCTGCTTGCTCTTGTTGCCGTGGCCGTAGTAGAGGTCGGCGTCGGCGATCGCTGTGTGCTCCGGGTACACAGATTTGCCGTGGACGCTCCTCCCGCCGCTGCCGCTGCCGAGCGTGACGGTGGCGGTGAACTCCCTGTCGATGGTCGACGCGCCGACGGTGGTGATCCAGGGCGCGCCTTCTTGATGGTGTACCCGTCTGAGCCGTCGTTCCCGGCTGAGCACGTAACGAAGATTCCCTTCTGCATGGCGGCGAAGGCCCCGATGGCTATGACATTGGTGTCGTAGGAAGTTTCGGGAAAACCCAGCGACAGCGACATGACGTCGACGCCGTCGGCGATCGCTCGGTCCATGGCGGCCAGCACGTCGCTGGACGCGGACTCGAGGGTGTCGCCCGAGAAGACAGCCTTGTACATGGCGAGCCTGGCCATGGGCGCGATGCCCGTGGCCGTGCCGTTGGCGTAGCCGAAGTAGCTGGCGCCCTTGACGGCGCTGCCGGCCGCCGTGGACGAGGTGTGGGAGCCGTGGCCGTCGTAATCCCTCGCCGAGTCGTAGTCGTCCGGCGCGATGGCGAGGCCGCGCTGCTTGAGGGCCTTGCTGAAGGAGCGCGCCCCGATGAGCTTCCCGTTGCACATGGAGGCCTTGAAGGCCTTGCCGGCCTCGCACGCGCCCTTCCACCTCGCCGGCACGGCCTTCGTCGTCATGCCCGCGTCGCTGAAGCTCTCGCTCTCGGGCCACACGCCCGTGTCGACGATCCCCACGATCACGTCCTCCCCGTACTTGGACGCCGGCCAGACGCCGCCAGCGCCGCCGCCGCCGGTGAGCCCGAGGAACTCGGGCGTGCGCGTGGTGTGGAGCCGCGCGTACGTCTCCGGGAAGGCGGTCACGTGCCCCTCCATCCCTTGTACCTCCGCGAGCTGCCGCGGGGTGAGCACCGCGCTGAAGCCGTGCATGGCGTGCGCGTACGTGTACAGGTGCTCCGGCGCCGCCTCCTCCGCCTTGCCTGCCAGCGACGACAGCAACGACGTGTACCAGCCCTCGTGCGTCGTGAAAGGCGTCGGCATCGCCGACACGTCCATTTGCACGATGTACGGCCGCCGATCGCCCCCTGTAGCGGCCGCCACACATGTCACCAAGAAGCCTATCACGCCAAGCAGAGGCAAAACCTGATGATTCATCGTGTCAGATGTTTCAGCTCAGGCAAGAGCGTCTTCCTCTCTTATGCTGCAGAGCATGTACACTGTGTGAGAGTGAGTGGATGCTACGAGTGGAGAGCACTCGCAGGGCGCGGTGGTGGCACTGGTGGCAGCCTGCCGGATACATTATATACATATTGGATTCCATGAGCCCCCCTAGAAAATAGCCAAGAATCTTCTGAAGATCATTCTATGGAGGAAAGCAGTTCAGACAGCCGGGCCCCGGCCGTGCAGATGGGCGCCATGTTCCACCATGTATGTTGCAATCATTCGCGTCGGCCGTTGGCTAGCTTGGCGCGAACGCGAACGCGAACGCATAGTTGTGTTGGGTGTGCGTCCATTTCGCTGGGCTGGCGGTGGCGGGCGCCGGCCTTGCTTTCCTCCCACGATACCCTCGCCGCTGCCTTTACAGCGGTATAGTACTGACCTCAGTCTCGTCCGGTGGCCGCGCCGTTAAATCGTACTCGACAATTCGTTACGCACTCGTCATTTCGTTCGGGTCAAGTCGTGGCACCGAGCGGCGTGCATGCTCTCAAAGTCTCAAGATATGTTATCCTCCCTTGTGGGTGCTGCACTAGTAGCACTGGTCTTTTCACCGCTCTTTGTCTTCTGAAATCCTACCCAAACACGTTTTCCATTAAAGAAAACAGAGGTTTGCTAGAAAAATGTACGTCGTATTTATTTACAGAGGGAACGATTTATCATGTCTCTCACGTACTGAGATATACCACTACATGGATTTTACGGCTCTCCGAGTGGCGCCGCGCCGCGCAGCCATCGGGGTTGACTGAACCCACGAAAGGGACTCAAGTGCTGAACCCTCTGAGAAAGGGGAGGAATTTCGGGGCTGAAGGCGTGCGGCACTGTTTGCACTGCACGCCCATTTAATTCTGAATCTTCGCGTGCCGGATTCTAATTCCCGAGAGCGACGAGGGTGACTGAATGCTGGCTTGAAAGTGATCAGAGTTCCTGGGATCATGCATGGTGCAACCCAGTTCTGCTCTGCACCAGTCGTCAAGCTCTGAGTCATAAGCTATCGACGTGGTTGGCCTTGTTTCCTGCGAGGTCCAAATCAAACAGTAAATGAAACTCGAGATTTTGGGTGCTTTGAGTACTCCATCTGGTCTGGGCGACGGTTGCACCATGGAAAGGAATTCTTCTTAATTGCATGCAAAGTCATTACACAATCACATTTTGTGTCATCCATCTTTCTATCCAATGCAGCTTCATAAACGCTACTGCATGGAGAGGAGTACAAGGGAGATGCAAACCAAGATTGCTGGTGGATGCAAGAGGGGTGGGTTTGCGGCCATTGCCACAAGAGAGGCTTGTCCCCGTTTAGAAGAAAGGATTTTCGTGTCAGTGATTCCTTAGTTTTCTTCAAGTTTTGGAGGATTCAAACCTCATGTTTCTATTTCCTTTGAGAAGTCCAATGCAACGAATATTCTCCGCTCTATCGCCTCAATCCTCCCCTCCCATATTCTCCGCTATTCTCTTTGTTGATGAAACAATTTCCTGTAAAATTTCTGTGGAGCATTCGAATAACTATGTTGCATAATTCTTGCATTTTAGATTCCAGTAGAACTTCATGAGACTTGACATCCAATTCTTGCAAATTTTATATGCCTGTGTTTTTTCTATCCCGCGTTTGTTTCAAACATGCTCTTTTTCGAGAGTAGTTCCAAACATGCTCTTAGTGTTAATTTTATGACCAACGACGAACTAATTAGCCGTGGGTCGCCACTTGCACCCCTAACAGGTGGCATGCGGTAGTTGTCAAGCTTGGACGGTAGCACTGTCCTAGAAGAAAGTGGTTAATTATAATGGTATATGATTAAGAAACAAAAGGGATAGACACCATGATGCAAAGTTGATGGTGATGAGTCTTTCACGGGGCCAAGTAATCATAGGCGGTTGGTGCATCAGGCGTGCGGCCTTTTACTAGTAGGAGTACTCGTTATCGAGAGACCAGGTCGGGTGCAAATGGCAAGGAGAGAAAAGGATGTGGTCGATCCACTTTGTTTCAACTTTCAAAGACGTTAACCTAATTAAAGGCTCGTTAAAGCTTCCTAAGGACCTTATCAAGCAAAGCTTGATGCCTATGTTCTCAAAAGAACGTTGTTTAATTTGTAGTGAGACGGCTTCCAGCTTATCTAGAGCCCCGGACAATTCTTGAATGAAGCCATAAAAGAACTGAAAAAGAATATGGGAGGGGAAATTTAAGGAGGATCATGCCCTAGCCCCTAGGTTGTCCGCCTCACTTTGTTTGGGACTAGATATACTAACGTCGTCAATAAAACAACGATAAACTGTAATCTGGACAAAATGCATAGATGATCATATAACTGCGCTAGAAAGGCCCCGGGAGCATATTTTTCTAGAAACACCCATAGATGCACACAAACGACGCACTCACAAAGAACCACCACACTAAAACGGGACACCCTATTTCGTGCGTAGGGCGGGGCGGGCGCAGCAACACCCCCCCCCCCCCCCAAGCCCATTGCAGGGAGTTTTTTTCCTACCGTTTTTTTTATTTTTCTATTTTTTGTTTTCAGGATTTCCAAAAAAGTTCACGAAAAATTAAAAATTGTTCACAAATTGGGGAAAAAATGTTGGCGAATTCAAAAAAAAGTTCACGTATTTCAGAAAATGCTTGACGATTCATAAAACATTGGTGAATTCACACAAAACCATCTCCCTCTTCCTGCTCCAAAAGCTACTCCACGCTCCGCGCCGCATTTATGTCGGTCCGGAGCGGATATGAACGGTCACGGGCGCATGCCGGCCGAACGACGCTACATTCACACTGGTGCGGCGATCGAGGGGCCAGCTCCGTCCCGCCGCTCGCGCCACGTGCGCTCGCTCTCTGTGCACCACATTAATGCCGATTCAGAGAGGATGCGACGAGGCGGGGTGACGGAACAGATTTCTACTACATTGAAGTCGGTTGCCCATTCGTCCGCCTACCCGACATTGAACAGACAAGGCGGCGGAGAAAGCCACTTCGGGCATCTGCATTCAAACCGACGCTTGGTCTGGCTGGTGCCCGATATATAAGCACGATCGCGCATGGCACAAAATGGCACCGCCTTCACTTCCCTTACTCCACAGTTCACGACCGCCGGCGTACCTCCACTCAGAACTGTCGACGCAATGACCGCGAGCGGCAAAGCATGGGGGAAGCGCCTCGCGTCGTGCCGCCGGCGCGAGATCATGAGCATCGTCCACGACTGGCATGCCCGGCGCCCGGAACCCATAGTGTCGGGCCTGTCTCTGAGCTTGCCGGATGATAGCTCGGAGGACGAGGACCGGATGATGGAGGAGGAGGAGTTCGAGAACGAGCCCGAGCCCGTGCCCGCGCATGCATTGGTTGTGGGCTTTGACACAGCTAAATCCGGTATATTTGGGGGTAAGGTTCCCGAGCTAGGCGATTAGACATGATGGTAACAAGGACACGAGGTGTGACAGCCCGAGACCGATGCTCCAGATGCCTTCCATGATTTTCGTGTTCGCCGCGTTAATTATTTGTTTGTTGCATTCATCATCGCATCATTCACATTGCATCGGTAGTTCGCTGCCGTGTTTTTATAAAACCTCGTTGCATTTGTAGACGTCGCTTATCCCCTTGTCTCTGTTGACCTTTTCTCAGACCCGTTGTCGTCGTTGACCATTTCGAGACCTGTCACACTTGCAACCTGGATCTCCATTTTCTCTCTTGCCTAAGCCCAGGGCCTCTCCGCACAGTCATTGCAGCCCACCTAGGCCCAGCTAAACTCCTCTCTGTCCGGAATCGTCTGATCGAGATCGGAGGGTCCGAAAACATCCCCAAACCCCCTCCTCTAGCCTCCTACCTATTTTAATCAGTGGAAACCCTAGCCTAGCTCTGTCCCATCCACCAAATCCCCTCGTCGCCGCCACTCCAAAATCTCCCTCGGGATCCCCAGCGGACCAACCCACCTTCTCCACCCCGCAGCCACCGGCCTCTTGCTCGATCCCGAATGGATCGAGGCAACCACCTCCTCCGACCGGACCCAGCCTTCTCCTCGTTTTCCTCCATCACCCACTGCACCACCCGCCACCAGAGGCCACCGTAGCAGCCCCTGTCGTCGACCTCCACCAGGCCGAACTCCCTCGCCCTCTCCCTTCCATTCCTTTTCCTCCCTCCCGTCTCTCTGTTCTCTCTCTCTAAACTCTCTGCTCTCTGTCTCCTTCACGGGCAGAGGACCATCACCGCCGGCCGCGCTGATCCCTGCGAGTCGAGCTCGTCCCGCTCGCCCGCACACCTGCTTCACCTGCGAGTGGGGCGACCTCGCCTGCCGTCCCAGCGCCAAGTTCCCGCCGTCGGTCCTCCTCATGTCGTCTTCAACCACGAGCGCCACCTCCTGTCGACCTCTCCGGCCAGCCGGGCCACCGAAGCTCCATCCCGCCGTCCGGCCGCATCCGTGCCACCAGGTCACGTCGCCGGCCTCCTCTCTTCCCTTCCTTCTTTTTCTCTCCTCCTCACCTCTCACTCTGTCCAGGAGCTCCCCGCGCCATGGAAGCCCGATGGAGCTCACCCTTGCCGCCGCGCCGTCATCAGCCTTGGACCTGGCCAGCCCGGGTCGGATCCTCGCCGCCCGCGCTGCCTTGACCTTCCCCGGCCGCCCAGACCACGGATCCGGCGGGATCCCGTGCCGCTGCCGCCCCTGCACCATCGGCCTCGCCTCTGCTTCGCTCTGGTTCGAACGAGCGTTTGCCCGCACCGTTGACCCCGTCGCCCTCACGCTGGTCCTCGTCGAGCCGTGCCCCTCTTGGGCCTCCTCCACTGACCGGGCCAAGAGCCCATGGTGAGCACTGCCCAGCTCCTCCTCTGTTTCCTGGGCTTGGCCCGTGTGCATCTTTGTCTACAATGCGCTCTGTGTCGGTACCAAAACCGGCAGATCTCGGGTAGGGGATCCGAACTGTGGGTCTAGGAATCAATGGGTAACAGGGAACGTAGAGACGGTGATTTACCCAGGTTCGGGCCCTCTCGAAGAGGTAATACCCTACGTCCTGCTATATTGTATTGATGTGATTGTATGAAGGTTACAGACCTGATCTACCTCGAGATCGGATGGGCTAAACCCTAGGCAATGGATATGATGATCCTCTACAGACTAAACCCTCTGGTTTATATAGACACCAGAGGGTCCTAGGGTTACATATAGTCGTTTACCATCAGGGGATAAACATGCCAGCCACGCCAATTATTCCTTGGAGGAGACGCCAAGTCTTCGGAGGTTTCCTTCTGATACACGGGGTCGCCCACAATCCGGCCTTCCATCGACGAGTAGAGGGCGGCCCACCAGCCCGGCCTACTAGAGATAGGTCGGCAGCCCGAGTACCCCCTAGTCCGGGACACCCTCAGTAGCCCCCGAACTAGTCTTCGAAGCCGAGGTAGATGTCGAACACCATCGGCTTTGTGGACCAGTTCCCTTCCTTCTGTGGTATTAATGACCGGCCTGCATCTCCTTCTGAGTCGAGTCTTTATGTGTTGCCTGGCCGCGCCCGCCCCGAAATATACTTCGGTCGCCAAGGGGTGTCGATAACTTAGCCTCGAAGGCCAGTCACCTCGGTATGAACAGTATCCCCACCTGACAACTTTTTACCGAAGGGTCACAATGCGCCACGACCACGAGTTGTTTTATGAAAAACTCGATTCGCGGTTCGAGGTGGTTTTTTCATTGGCACGTCCCATCAATATGGAGATCATGCCCTGGTTTTAAGGGATATGATCAATAATCTGCCCCGCCCCACGCACGCATGATGGCACGGTTACATGGGGAAATGGCGAGGACTGCGGCGCAGTAAAGGGGCCGTGGGTTTTACAACCCATAAAAGGGGAACGGTCTCCATTTCCTTCGCACGCTCCCTCTCTGCCTTCGCCATTGCCTTCCCCATTCTTCGAGCTCCAGCGCCCAGATCCACTTTCCTATCCAAGAACCTTCCCGGCCGCCGGTTTCAATCCAGCAATGGCGGGCTCCGGGTCCAAAGGCAAGTGGGAGGCGTCTGTCGTCACTGAGAGCGCCATCTTGGAGCTGAAGGACGCGGGCTATCTCCCCGCCAACGTCGCCCACCGCGCCCCAGAGGCTGGCCAGGTCGTTCTCACACCGCGGCAGGGCGAGAGGGTGGTATTCCTACCCCACTTCATACGAGGCCTGGGTTTTCCCCTCCATCCCTTCGTCAGGGGACTCATGTTCTTCTACGGGCTTGATTTCCACGATCTCGCGCCGAACTCCATCCTCCACATCTCGGCCTTCATCATCATCTGCGAGGCCTTTCTTTGGATCCGGCCACACTTCGGCCTGTGGCTGAAGATCTTCAACATCAAGCCGAAGATCGTCGATGGCCAGCAGGCGGACTGTGGGGGTGCGATGGTCAGCAAGCTCCCCCGAGTGGAGTGGCCGGAGGGCACATTCATCGAGACCATCAAGGTCTGGCAGAAGGAATGGTTCTACATCACCGAGCCAAGGAGCGCGGATTGGGGGGCGATTTCGGCCTTCCGATCCAGACCCCCTACGAGGCTGGTCTCATGGACCAAGAAGGGCCTCGACTGGGGGGTGAACAAGGAGGTGGCGTAGCTGCAGAGCCGGATCGCCAAGATGATAGAGCAGGGCGTCGAGCTGCCCAACGTGATCCAGATCATGCTCGGCCGCCGAGTCCTCCCATGCCAGGACAGGGCCTCCCCCATGTGGGCCTACAAGTCCGAAGACCCGGCCACCATGCGCAACTTCTTCCGCACCTCCCACGCTCAGCTGTGGAGGGCGCTGTTCAAGCCACAGAAGGACTGGCCGGCCGAGGAGGAAGACATCGGACTTGACGCCGCGAATCCCCCATGGGAGGTATGAATAACTTTGTACTTATACCCGAATTGTTCCCTTTTGATAAGTTACTTAGCCTTTTCACTTCCCGTCCGCAGAACTGGCTGAAGAAGGCCGAGCGGATCGACAGTCCGGCGCCGCTGCCAGAGGGGCCCAGGACACCCCTACTGACGGCCATGTTGGCCGCGGAGCCATACGAGGCGCCGGAGAGGAAGGAAAAGAAGAAGGATCAGAAGAAGGAGGCCAAAGAGGGCCTCCGTTCCCGGGGACCCCCGGACACTAGGTCTGGGGACACCCATGCCCCCTCCGCACAAGAGGAGGAGAAGGAGCAGGGAGGAGAAGGGGAGGAAGATGATTCCTCCCGAACAGGGAAAAGGGCGGCGTCCGAAGACATCGAGGAGGAGCCGCTCTGCCCTCCCCTCAAGAGAGCATGCAGGGCCAAGGTGGCCCTGTCCGACCATAGCTCGGCTTCTGCCGAGGACTCCGAGCCCTCCGAAGAGGTTCCTCGGAGGATCCCCAGGGCCAAACCACAGGCCCAAAGGTACGCATTCCAGTATCCTCGGAAGTGTTTTCGACCGAACTAAACTCAATATCGATCACTTTTTGCTTTTGATATCGCAGCCCGCTACGCGACCTCCCCACCGACCGAGTCTCTGAGGGGGATTCTCCACCGGCCGCGCTGGCGGAGAGCGGGACCGAATCGTGCGCCTCGCCTCCCCCAATCACCGAGGAGGCCGAGGAGGTCCTGTCGAGGAGGACCCCCCCCCCCCCCCGTGCCGCACACAGGGGGAGGGGGCGACGCCATCATGGCCGAGGCGAACACCTCGGTCGCCGAAGACCAGGAGGGGAGGGCCCCTTTGGTTCACGAAGAGGAGGAGCCCGGACAATCCGAGCTCTCTCCGAGAGCGGTTCCGGAGTCGTCAAGACGTCCGGAGCCGGGCACATCGGTCCTCGAGAGGGAAGAAACCGAAGTGCCCCCACCACCCCCGCCCGCCCCAGAGCGGGTGCCGACTGGGTGGCCAGATGAGATGGAGGATGCTCTAACCAGCTCCTCTATCGCCGAAGAGCACCGTGCCCTTATGGGCGCGGTGTTGCAAAGTCTTCGGTCTGTTGATAGCGGACTGAAGGAGGCTTTCAATGGCCTTCTCACAGGCTTCAAGGTGAGCCAAGTAATGTTTTCCCTTAAATAATTTATTTTGTATAAATGTATGGTCTTATACACAGTAGCCCCCGAGACTCTGGCTGGCTGGATCAAAGCCGGTCAGAGGATCAAAAATCAATATCTCGGATACTAATGTGCATAGAGCATCGCGCAGGCATCGTCTTCGGCAGCAGCCGCCAATGCCGAGGAGTTGGCCGAGCTGAATCGGAAGCTCAAAAGCTCTGAGGACGACCTCAGCCTGGTGAACAAGAGGTTCGACGAGGCGCAAGGCAAGTCCGGACTGCAGTATTTACTTACAGCCGTTGCATTTGTGTTAAGTAAGGTTTAAATTAGCCTAATCGGAATCAACTGGTATGACTACAGCCGCCGCCGTGGAGGTCGAGAACCTCAAGACCGCGCTGAGGATGGCTCGGCTAGAAGCGGCGGAGCAGAGGTCGGCAGCCGAACTGACTTCGATGAAAACCGCTAGTCAGAAGCACGAAGCCAGAGTGGCGGAAGTGCAACAAGAGCTCGCGGATGCCGTCACAAAGTGTGAGGCTCTCGAGCAGAAGAATAAAGAGCAGGACACCGAGCTAACCTCACTGGGGTCGGTGGCCAAGGAAGCGCGGACAGAGGCGCGCGGCTACCAAGAAGAACTCCGCCAAGTGAAGTTCATTGCGGATGGTAAGCCATATTTGCTGCAAAGTGTCTTTGGTGGTAATAGGTTCGCTTTGCTCACACGGGTGTGGCGTTCCGCAGGCACCTTTGCGGACCTCCCGAAGAGTGCGGCTGATGCGGCGAGGTTCTTCGCCACCCAAGAGGGTCGGGCCGAGCAGAGGTTATTCTGGGCACAATTTCAAGCGCCCGAACACCCTCCCCTCCTCAACAACCAAATGAAGCAGTTGATGGAGCTGCATCGGATGGCGGAGCCGGCGATGAAGGACCTCCGCATCAAGCTATGGCCGTCGGAGCCGCTGTCGAGCAGCTACTTCGGCCTGGTGCAGAGGCTGTGCGACGCCACCTCCCGGATCGACGCTTGGAAGCGCTCCGCATGCATTGAGGGGGCTCGGATGGCCTTCGGCAAAACAATGGTACATTGGCCGAAGATAAAGCCAGCAGAGATGGCCACCGGACCTCCGCCGCCAGGGAAGGAGCATAGGCGCCCCGAGCAATCCTTTCCCATCGTGATGGATGGTGCTCGGGCAGTAGAGGCCCAGTGCTCAAAAGATGTAATTTATGAGTAGATTTAGTTTCCTTGTAACCAAGGAGTTGAAACTTTTGTTTTATTGTAATGCAAGTTGTTTGGCTGTGAATAAAGTGCATGCTTATGTTAATTTTGACTCCTGTGCGGCCGTTTGTAAACTGAAAGTGACCAGTCGTCCGCTTCAGCCCCCTTGCAGATACTGCATGGGGTGTTTTCTCGTAATACTTGAACCCTTAGCCGACGTCTCGGTGCCCGGAGGCGGTTGTATGTACGAAAAACCAGGCAATCAGACTATGCGGTTTTAGTGCTTTCACTTAGCCAGAGGAGCTTGACTGTGGGGGCTGGTGACGAGCCCCCGGTGTTTGTGATATTCGGACAAGCCGCAGTTGATACCATCATCACATGGTTTCTGTAACAGAGAACCCTTCGTTTAACATGGACTAACCTCCAATGATTTGAGTTTGACACGAGTCATCGGATCGCCGACCAGTTCTCGCTTATTGGGACAGTCAGTTTTCGGCTTTCTCCACTGAGGTACTTAACCAGGCTAGCTAGAAGTACAATCGCAGTGGTTCTCCCTTTACCCTCTTAGCCGAACAGTGTGGAACGTAAGAGGGTAAACACAGGAGCCGGGCAACCCAACTATTGACGAAAGACGCAATTCGGAACTGATTCATATAGTGCAATATCCGCGACGCCGAGCACATAAAGTAAAAATAAGTGCCGGGATAAAGTTTGAGGCAAGATTTATGTTCGAGCCCCCGGTCTATTAGCCGGTTACCAAAAAAAAGGGGTGTATCGTAATAGTTTACTTCGGCTTAAAAAAGCGGAAAGGAATATGCAACGCGAATGACCGCACAAGTACCATAGAGAAATTGGTCTTTATTTCCTTTGAATATGTGACGTCCAACCGTACAATCCGGATTGCCGAAGTAGCTTTGATAGATACTTTTGAAGAAATGAATACGTTAGAGTAAAGGTTTACACAGGGCCTTCATGAGTGGTTTGACGTCCCTACTACGCCCTGCTGCACGTCTGCGCCTTTGCTCTTCAAGAAGCTTCCGTGTGAGCGAAGCTGTCGACTGTATGTTCGGCGGAAGTAGTAATGTTTGGCAGACGAGCCCTTGGAGAAGGGTTTTGAGAAGTCGCCGTGGTATATCAGTTTGACGCTGATCGGGCCCTAGATGGTGCCCGTTGTCGATGTTGATTTGAAGACATCTGTAGGCCATTGCTCGGTCGAACCGGGCTCTCGG
This sequence comes from Elymus sibiricus, assembly GCA_039707655.1. NCBI lineage: Eukaryota > Viridiplantae > Streptophyta > Magnoliopsida > Poales > Poaceae > Elymus > Elymus sibiricus. The sequence goes on along the minus strand of CM077666.1, from coordinate 329,409,924 downwards.
TCTTTGTGTCATGTGTCCCCATAACTACCCATGGAATTTTGAGCGCGAAATTGTGCGCTCGAGGTATGTATTTCGCGACTAGGTGGACCGTGCTGTGGGGCGCGTACCCCTATTTGGGGTGAGCATGGGAGTGCTCCGGGACCGAGGCTGCAGCTCGGGAGCGCTTGCGTGCGTCCAGTGTCTTGGCAGTAGACTGGGCTTGCGACGCTTCTTCGGCGGCGAGAGCCGCCGTATGTTCCTCTGTTCGGAGCGAGCGCTCGGTATTACCATTGATGGTAATAACGCCCTTTGGTCCTGGCATCTTGAGCTTCAGGTATGCATAGTGCGGGACGGCGTTGAAGAGGGCGAATGCAGTCCGGCCGAGGAGTGCGTGGTAACCGCTGCGGAAGGGGACAATATCGAAGATCAAGTCCTCGCTGCGGAAGATATCGGGCGAGCCGAAGACAACCTCCAATGTCACGGATCCCGAGCAGCGTGCCTCGACACCTGGGATTACACCTTTAAAGGTGGTGTTGCTGGGTTTGATTCTTGACGGGTCAATCCCCATTTTCTTCACTGTATCTGAGTAAATCATATTGAGGCTGCTACCTCCGTCCATAAGGACTCTGGTGAGGTGAAATCCGTCCACGATAGGGTCGAGCACCAGAGCCGCCGTTCCTCCATGGCGTATACTGGTCGGATGGTCTCGACGGTCGAAAGTGATCGGGCAAGCCGACCACGGGTTGAATTACGGGGCTACCGGCTCTAAGGCGTAGACATCCCGAAGCGCGCGTTTCCGCTCCTTCTTTGGTATATGCGTGACATAGATCATGTTCACGGTTTTGACCTCTGGAGGGAACTCTTTTTGGCCTCCGTTGTTCGGCCTGCGAGGTTCGTCGTCCTCCTCGCTGCGGAGGCCCTTGCCCTGTTCTTCGGCTGTGACTTTGTCGGCCTGTTTAATTACCCAACAGTTACGGTTGGTGTGGTTAGCTGGCTTGTCAGGGGTGCCGTGAATCTGGCAGGGCCTATCCAATATTCTATCCAGTGCAGACGGGCCGTCCCGGTTCCCTTTAGAGGGTTTTTTCCGCGGTCCCGATTTCGAGCCGCTGAATCCGGCGTTTACTGCTGTGTCATCGGCTTCACTGTCGTTGTTTGAGTGCCGGCGCTTATTATTCCTATTGCACCGGGGTTTTCCGTTCCCGTCCCGGGCCTCTGAAGTGCCGGGGTCTTCGGGGTGGTTGCTTCGACGAGCCAACCAGCTATCCTCACCCGCGCAAAAGCGGGTCATTAGGGAGGTAAGGGCCGACATTGTTCTCGGCTTATCCTGGCCGAGCTGGCGGGCGAGCCACTCGTCCCGAATACTGTGTTTGAATGCCGCAATCGCTTCGGCATCCGGACAGTCGACGATCTGGTTCTTCTTGGTCAAAAACCGGTTCCAGAATTGCCGGGCTGACTCCCCGGGCTGCTGAATAACATGGCTCAGGTCATCGGCGTCCGGTGGCCGAACGTAGGTGCCTTGAAAGTTAGCTCGGAATGCATCCTCGAGCTCTTCCCAGCTCCCGATGGAGTTTTCGGGTAGGCTGTTCAGCCAATGCCTTGCTGGTCCCTTGAGTTTCAATGGTAGGTACTTAATAGCGTGGAGATCATCTCCTCGGGCCATGTGAATGTGTAGGAGAAAATCCTCAATCCACACGGCCGGGTCAGTTGTCCCATCGTAGGATTCTATATTGACGGGTTTGAACCCCTCGGGGAACTGATGTTGCATCTCCTCATCAGTGAAACACATTGGGTGTGCGGCGCCCCTGGCCCGGGCCACATCGCGCCGGAGATCGGTTATCATCCGGGCGCGGTGCTGCTCCCGAGCTCTGTCGTTTCTATCGCGCCAGGCTTGGTATCCGTCCCGTCCGGCAGGTGCGTATCCTGTGGATCCATAGATGGATCTCGACTGGATCCCTCGTGCGTTCAGGTCGTGGCGCAGATCGTATTGGTCGTCCGGTTGAACCGGGTCTTTGCCTGCTCGGCGAGGAGGCGCGGGTGGGTATTCGGCTTCTCCGGCCACCCTATCCCGTCCTCGAGGGGGCGCGGGTAGGAGTTCGGCTTCCCCGGCCGCCCTATCCCGTCCTCAAGGGGGCGCGGGTGGGTATTCGGCTTCTCCGGCCGCCCTGTCCCGTCCTCGAGGGGGTGCGGGTGGGAGTTCGGTTTTCGTAGCCGGCCTATCCCGTCCTCGAGGGGGGCGGTCGGGCTGGTTTGCGTAAGTTCGTCTGGGAGGCATGGGCTCGAAGGCCTCATCCTCAAATTCTGGGAGTAGGCGCCGCCGTGGGTAACTCTTGTATTGGCCCTGACGTTGATCGTCAAGGCCTTCTTCGGCAGCTAAGACCATCGTCCATGTGTCGTTGAGCGTATCCTGTTCGGCTTTTAGCTGTTGTTGTTTCCTCTTCAAGCTTCGGGCAGTGGCGATGAGTTGCCGCTTGAATTTCTCTTGCTCCAGGGGATCCTCTGGGACGATAAAGTCTTCGGGTCCGAGGCTATCTTCCTCTTCAGACGGAGGAAGGTAATTGCTGTCCTCGGAATCGTCGAGGTCCTCGGGGTCACCCTGGCCCTCGTGCCCTTCAGGGGCGTCGGGGCACTGCTAGGGCGTGTTATCGCCGAGCTCCCCCAAGTTGTTCGGAGTCTCGTTAACCCCGGTGCCGTTCGTGTCTGTGTGATTTTCCTTGCCCTTTCCCCGCCCTCTGGCTCGCCGTCGTCGGCGTCTGGGCGGTTCTTCGGCGGGATCGTCGCCGTCCTTTTTGGTTGTGTCACCATCCTTCATGGGGGTGTCGACCATGTAAATGTCATAGGTGGAGGTGGTGGTCCACGTTCCGGTATTGGAAGTGGCAAGGGAGGGAGCCGTGTAGGGCGGGACGTCGTTATCCTCGTCCATGTCGTCAGCCTCCTCGGAGGCGTAGTCCAGCATGTCGGTTAAATCTTCGACAGTGGCTACCAAGTGGGTGGTGGGTGGGACGCAAAATTCCCCGCGGCTGGCCTCCTGTCCGACCTGTTCCTGGTCCGAGGATGGGCCATCCGCGATATTCATCCTCTGGATCCGATCTAACATCTCGCTTAAAAATGAGAGGTCAACCGGATTCATGTTCGGGCATCCGTCGGAGTTGAGCTCCGGCGCGCCAATACTATGAATGTGTCCGGCCAAGGGTGACCCTTGGTTTTCTGGCGCTGGGGTTGGATCTGAGCTCCGGGCCAGATCCGAACTGAGGCCCGGCCCGAGGATAGGGACGGGGAGGGAATCCGAGGTCAAGGCCTCGGGATTGGTAGGCTCCCCGGGTAAGGCCGAGAACCCAGTGAGGACCAGATCGCCCCGAGCATCGGCGACGTACTCAAGGCCGCCGAACCTGATTTCCTGCTCAAGGGCGAAGCTACCGACCTGGTCAAGGTGACCGGTCGGATCGGCGTGCAGCACAATGCTGCCAAACGCGAAGAGCTGTCCGGGGACGAAGATGTCCCCGCTGCGGATTCCATCGCTGATGAGAAGGCGAGCCATTGATCCTTGGTGACCCACAGCGGAACTCTCAATGAAAGCACCAATGTCGGTACCAAAACCGATAGATCTCGGGTAGGGGATCCGAACTGTGGGTCTAGGAATCAATGGGTAACAGGGAACGTAGAGACGGCGATTTACCCAGGTTCGGGCCCTCTCGAAGAGGTAATACCCTACGTCCTGCTAGATTGTATTGAGGTGATTGTATGAAGGTTACAGAGTTGATCTACCTCGAGATCGGATGGGCTAAACCCTAGGCAATGGATATGATGATCCTCTACGGACTAAACCCTCTGGTTTATATAGACACCAGAGGGTCCTAGGGTTACATATAGTCGGTTACCATCAGGGGATAAACATGCCGGCCACGCCAATTATTCCTTGGAGGAGACGCCAATTCTTCGGAGGTTTCCTTCTGATACACGGGGTCGCCCACAATCCGGCCTTCCATCGACGAGTAGAGGGCGGCCCACCAGCCCGGCCTACGAGAGATAGGCCGGCAGCCCGAGTACCCCCTAGTCCGGGACACCCTCACTCTGAGCGCTGTATAGCTATGCAACGCCCGCCAGTTTTGGCCCAGTTTCTGTTTTTTTCCTCTCGGCGAATCCATCAATTATGTCCAGGAATTACTGTTTTACAGAAAACCCCCATGGTTCATGCATTTAATATCTCACCAACCGTGCATCGGAATTAACCAACTTATATATGTAAAATGTTTAGAATTTTGTGTAGATTAATAATTTCCAACTTTCATCCATGTTAAAATTGTCTAAAATTGCTGTTTGCATTAATTTGCATAAATGACATGTTAAAATGATTTATCTCATAACTAAATAACCGTAGCTTCGAATTAAATAAACTTTATATGTAAATGGGGTAGAAAAATGTGTAGAGTAACATGGTGCACTTAATTTAGCTGTTTAACAACAATAAAATATGGTTTAGGGCAGAACAGTACCAATTTCAAAATTACATATGGGGATTTTCCGGAATTGTTCTTGGTTGTTTCCGGCCTCATTTAAATTGCCTAGATAGGTAGTTTAATCTTGCTTCACCTCTTGCCATGTTAAACAACATTTAATCTTGCCATGTACATAAACGGGAGTGAACTAAATAATTGTTGTGGAGTTTCGTCAATATGCAACTCGTTGCATATTGAGCTTCACTTAATGTGTAGTAGTTGTTTGTTGCATCCTTGCCATGCCATGCATCTTTAAACTTGACATGCATCATACTTGATTGTGCATTATGCCATGATTATGCTTATTTGTTTACCATGTTGTTGCTTCTTTCCGGTTGTGCTTCTTCTCGTTAGTTCCTGTTTCGGAGTGTGAGGATTCGTTCGACTACGCTTGTTCGTCTTCTTCATGGACTCGATCTTCTTCCAAGCGGAATTTCAAGCAAGATGATCATGACCCTGGATACCTCTACTATCTTTGCTTGCTAGTTGTCTCGTTGCTATCGCTATGTCACGCTTCCTACCACATATATGTCAGCCTCCCATATTACATGAAACAACTTCTAACCACCCTTACCCAGCAAACCGTTGTTTGGCTATGTTACCGCTTGCTCAGCCCCTTTTTTATAGTGTTGCTAGTTGCAGGTGCAGTTGCAGGTTGTTCCATGTTGGGACATGGATATCATGGGATATCACAATATCTCTTATTTAATTAATGCATCTATATACTTGGTTGTGGGTGGAAGGCTCGGCCTTTTGCCTGGTGTTTTGTTCCACTCATGCCGCCCTAGTTTCCGTAATACCAGTGTTATGTTCCTTGATGAGCGCTTCTAACACATGTGGGGTATATGGGAACCCCCCTGATCATTCGTTTTAGGATAAACTTCTCCAGCAAGGCCCAACTTTGGTTTTAAAATTTGCCAACATAATAATACTGAAATTAATTAATTAATGCATAGGGGCTGATCACCTCGAGGATTCTTAATTCCACATAATACAGGTGGGCCAGTGCTGATGGTGCTGGTCCAAAACTAGAGCACTGTGCGGGGCCACCCCTTGGCAACTTGGGGTATTTGGCACCTGTACGCGTCGCTTATCCGCCGTGTCCTGAGAACGAGATACGCGGCTCCTATAGGGATCGTCAACACGATGGGAGGTCTTGCTGGTTTAGTTTTACCTTTTACAAATGACTTGTCCATCGGAATTCCTTATCGTAAGCATCGTGTTATCATGGTGTGAGGATGTTCCATCGGATGCGTGTGGTAATTTATAATGGACTACTTGGAGCACCCCTGCAGGGTTAAATCTTTCGCGAAGCCGTGCCCGCGGTTATGTGGCGACCTGGAAATTTATAACCTCCGGTTGTAGAGAACTTGACACTAATTCTAATTAAAATACACCAACTGCGTACGTAACCGTGATCGTCTCTTTTCGAGGGAGTTCGGAAAGAGAACACGGTGGGGTTATGTTTGACTCGTAAGTAGGTGTTCAGGATCACTTCTTGATCATTATTAGTTTGCGACCGTTATGCGTAGTTTACTCTTCTTATTCTTGTACTCGTAAGTTAGCCACCATACAATGCTTAGTGCTTGCTGCAACCTCACCACCTTACCCTTCCATACTCATTTAAGCTTTGATAGTCTTGTTACCCATGGTTATGGGATTGCTGAGTCCTCGTGGCTCACAGATTACTACAACAACAGTTGCAGGTACAGGTAAAGCGATGCTTTGATGTGAGAGCGATGCATGTTTGCTTTTGGAGTTCTTCTTCTGCTTCTTCTTCTTCGTCGATCATAGGATGGGTTCCCGGTTGGCAGCCTGGGATTAGCAGGGTGGACGTCGTTCTTCTTTTTCGTTTGATTTCATCCGTAGTCGGATTCTGCTCTTCTGTATGATGATTGCTATGTATTGATGTATTGATGTATTCATGCTGTAGCCTGTGGCGAGTATAAGCCTTTATCTGGTATTCTCATCTATTCAGTACATGGTATGCTGTAATGATATCCACCTTGCAAAGCATCTTCGATATGCGCTTCTATCTTTAGTGGAGCTTTTGAGTTCCTTGAGGATAGGACCGCATATTGGGCGTGACACGAGGTTACCCAGGTTCGGGCTCTCCAAAAAGATAACGCTCTACGTTTTGGTTGTGTTTATTGCTTTGGATTGGAGTACAAAGTACATATGATATACCATGAGATTATTGTGTGTCCTCTACGAGCCCTACCCCTCAGTTTATATAGATACCGAGGGGTCCCGGATAACAACATCCTAGTCGGCTATGCACGAAAAGATCGAGTCTTCGATGAATCTAGCATCTTGAACTGCAAAATAATATGGGAGAGGAAAACCGAGGCTACTGGTCCGGCCCTAGGTTGGCCGCCTCACCTTTGTTTGGCCCCGGATATACTAACGTAGCCAATAAAACACTGATAAATTGTTATATGGACAAAGGGACCTCCTATTTAGGGGCACGGCTATGTTCCGCCCACAACGACTCCTATGTGAGGGTCACCTATAGGGAATAGGTCTGGGCCAGCCTAGTAACCATGTGGCATCGTCGTCACGTCCGTCGATGAGGGGGAGCGAGGTGAGCGACCGCACAGGGCCCCCAAAATCGTGGGGCCCCATCGAGAGAAAAAACCCTTCGTACGTTGCCTCCCTTCCGTTGAAAGATCGCTAAAAAAACCAGGAAAGGAAATTAACGTACGTGTGTACGTGACTACGTGCTGTCTTTGATTTTTTTTAGGAGAAAAGCCAAGTTTTATTCATCGAAAACCACAACATGTGGGATACAGTTCAGATCATGGGGTTGACCATACCCTAAAGAAAGAGAATACTTGGCTAAGCTATGAGCTTCTACATTAACCTCCCTACGTTCAAAAGTAAAAATACATTGAAATTGTTCTGCTTGAAGATGAATCTCACTACTAATAGCACCATATTTTCCACGAGCAACCTTGTTGATATTTGAGATCACTTGTTTAGAATCTGAAGCCACGACAAAATTCTGCAAATGTATGTCCTCAGCCAAGGCGAGTGCCTCGCGGCATGCTATTGCTTCGAGGGTGGCTGGATCATCAACACAAGGGATGACCAAGGCTAAACTTCCTAAGTAGTTCCCTTCTCTGTCCCTGCAGACAGCAGCGGCTGCCCCTCCTCTTCCCGAATGCACTCCGGCATCGACATGGATTTTTACGTGGTGTCTTTGATGCATATGGGTGTCTGCTAGTGCTAGAGGCCCAAATAACAGACTTACAGAAAAGAAGGTTGGAGGCCCAATAGGTCGATCGGAAGACTGGATACGGATTGCTTGATTCCAGCGATTGCAGACGAACAGGCAGCGAACTGCCGTCTAGGTCTCGCGAGCGGCGATCGGGGATTGACGAAGGCCCTAGCAGTCGTACCGGCGCCGGCGCAGTTACCTCTGATCTAATCCCATTGCTGATCGTCTTGCTACGTGAAGCCACAACAGCCGTGGACCACGGTTCCGTTCGTTGCTTCAATCAGGATTGAGGAACACATCCGGGCCAAACTACAGACTGTGTTTTAATCTCCAAGTTCAAGGTTCTATTTTCAATTCATTTTCTTTGTATTTGAATGATCTATTCATCCAGGGATCGTTACTATTAGAAACTAATTAGATTCTGTTTGATCAATGATCACTTATAATTTGTTAGGTTATGTTCCTGAATCTTCATCATATCTACTAGAATTAGGAAGCATGAATCTGGTGTTGCAAAGCGTAAGAAGAAAAAAAGATTCGAAGTTGAGGCTCAATCTCTAACGGGTTCCCTTGATAGATATTTGGTGAAAGACCCCCAACATAATTCTGAAAATCTAACAACAGATGTTAATGTTGATGATGGCCGTGATGATAATGCAACAGAGGTTGAGGCTCATGATGCAGAAATTGATGATGGTAATATTGCCAGTGAAAGGGGTGATGGTAATATCGCCGATGGAGGTGATGATGTTGATACTACCAATGAAGGTGATAATGCTAATACCGGCGATGATGATAATTTTGCCGATGACATCAATATCCTTTTCCGTTTGATATATTTGATCCAAGAAATTGGGATGCACTTGATTAAAAAATGATAGATGTTTTGGTGCAAAAAGGTCCTAAAAGAGACACGTCTATTGAACATGGTGAAAAAGACAAATTGTCTTGAAGGTTTTCTGCATTATCATACACTAGAGTTCTCTCAAATGGAGAGAAGTGTGATAGAGAATGGCTTGTATACAACAAAGATCTTGACAAAGTATTTTGTTTTTGCTGCAAATTATTAAGAAAAGGGTTGGTGAGAGGGCAGTTAGCAAATGATGGTTTTAGTGACTGGGCTCATCTTGGTCATAGACTTAAAGAGCATGAAACTAGCAGAGAACATGTCACAAATATGACAACATGGTATGACTTGCATCTTAGGTTGGAGAAGAATCAAACAATTGACAAAGTTGCTCAGCGAGAACTTGAGAAGGAAAAGGAACATTGGAGAAAAGTTTTGCTCAGAATCCACTTGATTGTAAAATTACTTGCAGAACACAATATAACATTCCGTGGTAATAATAGCAAGTTGTACCAAGACAGCAATGGCAATTTCTTAGGACTGGTTCAAATGTTGGTAGAATTTGACCCAGTTATCAAAGAGCATGTTGATCGCATCACCAATGGTAAAATTCGTGATCATTATCTTGGTCCTTCCATACAGAATGAGTTAATCAATTTGCTCGTTGCTGCAATCAAGTCAAAAATCACTGAGAAGGTGAAAGAAGCAAAATACTTCTCTGTTATACTTGACTGCACTCCTGATGCAAGCCACCAAGAACAAATGTCTTTGATAATTAGGTATGTTGATGCATCTTCAGGTTCTTTTTGCATTGAAGAATCCTTCTTAGGTTTTTTGGATGTGAATGATACCATCAGGCAAGGATTGTTTGATGTTCTACTGAAGGAACTGAAGACCTTGGCATTGATGTGGACAATGTGAGAGGACATGAATATGATAATGGGTCAAATATGAAAGGAAAAAAAATAAAGGGGTACAAAACAAAGTACTCGAAGTAAACCGAAGAGCTTTTTATTCGGCTTGTGGTTGTCATAGTCTGAATTTGTCACTATGTGATATGGCAAAGTCTTGTCGTAAAGCAACATAATTTTTTGGAGTTATTCAAGGTATCTGTACAATATTTGCTAATTCTACTAACACTACAGGAATCAGAGAATTTGCCATCAGTCCTCTCTTTGCCGTCTGCTAGCGGACGGCACATATTGTCTTTACCGTCCGCTTCCAGAAAGCAGACGGCAAAGAAAGGCCTCATGGTGAAGATGGATTTTGCCGTCAGTCCTCTCTTTGCCGTCTGCTAGCGGACGGCAAAGAGCCTAAAAAGCGGACGGCAACTAGCAAGAAAGCAGACGGCAAAGAGCCAATTTGGGCCCCACTGGAGCGCGTGGCTGGTTAGGTCAAACGGACGGCCTATATGCCGTCTGCTAGCGGACGGCAAAGAAAAATTTCACTAACACTTTGAAACGGCCGCCGTGCCCCTCTCTCTCTCTCTCACCGTGCCCCTCTCTCTCTCTCTCTCTCTCTCGCTGCGCCCCTCCACTCCCCTCTCTCTATCTCTCTCTCTCTCGCCGCCGCGCCCATCGCCGCCGACGACCCACCGCCCCGCCGCGCCCGTCGCAGCCGCTGACCCACCGCGCCCATCACTGCCGAAGACCCGCCGCCCCACCGCGCCCTGGTGTAGATCCGCCGCGCCACCGCCCCACCGTCCGCGGCCGCCACCCCGCCCCACCGTCCGCGGCCGCCACCCCGCCGCCCCGGCCTCCTCCTCCCGCCCCACCCTGCAGCTGCCACGGCCCCCCCGGCCTCCCTCTGCCGCGCGTGGGGAGGAGCAGGCCGACCCCGTCTCCCGCTGCCCCGGCCCGGACCCGCCTCCGGTGAGTTTTTTTTATAATTCTTTTTAGATGAATTTTAAACTAGAAAAGGTTAGAGAACAATGTGTTAGAAAATGTTAGACTAGAATTTGTTAGAGGGAAATGTTAGACTAGAATTTTTTTGTTAGAAAGTGCTAGGGTTAGGCCGTGGTTTGATGCGACGAATGAAGTGCTTGATTGATCCTTTTCCCCCATGTCATTGCAACTTGCATCTTGCAAAACACATCAAACAATAAAGCCTATTAGAAGAGTAGAAGACATAACCGGAAGACAATACAAGCACATGAAAACAGTAAAGATGTTTGCTTTGCTTACCCAATTTGCAATGCCATTTGAGCTCCCAATTGCAGAATGGTTTAACAATCTCAACACCGTATTACAAATACAAACAATAACAAATTGACAAGCTCAGATAGACATAGACACATAGTCCAGCTTTTACCAGTCCAATAAGAACATGATAAATAGGAGCATAACAAGGCTCAGATGGGCAGATGGCCACATAGTCTCAAACGGTTCAAATGAGAAATAGGCAGCTCATAAGTACATTACATGACAGTAAAACATAAATGGAGAGAATGACTGATGGTCTCATTCTCTCATGTAGTGAATGGCAGTAGACTAAAACTGAAACTCAAGTGAGAGAATCAATGATTTCCTCCTCCAATTCTGGTTCATCAAGTGAAAGATCTGCAGATTCTAGGATGCCAACACCAGCAAAAGTCTCAACTCCATCTCCCCCAACATCCCACATTCGGCTTGGCCCAGTTTGATATGCTTGAGAATTCCTTGAAAGAAGGCGATGGTTGTTGTGTGTGTACACCAAATCAGCAGCTCGAGCAGGTGTTAGCTTGTTTCTTGCAGCACTATGGATGAAACCATATGTGCTCCAATTCCTTTCACAACAAGAGGAAGATGCAGGCTGCCCAAGTACCTTCAATGCTAAATTTTCCAATAGCTTTGTGCTGACTCCATGAGTGCCCCACCATTGTTTAGGTTCAAAATCAGCTCTATCTTCAATAGAATCTGGGTTTTCGAAGGCATTCATGAAAAGAGCAAAATCAGCAAATTCCTTCTTGATGGTTTTGAAATCCTCTTGACCTGGATAGAACCTTCTTGATGTATTTGGATGGAATTGTGTAGTTTTTGTAGATAGATGGATAGATGCATTTGAATGAATAGATGGATAGATGCATTGGAATATTTTGTTTGTGTAGTATTGGGTAGTTTTGTAGATAAATAGATGGATGGAAGAGAACAAATTTTGGTAGGTTTTTGTAGATATATAGATAGATAGATGGATATTAAAATTTGGATCATGATGATCTTGCTACAAAAAAAGTGAAGAAAAAAATTTGACACTCGGTGGATCATGATTATATTGTACTAATTTCGTTTACTCTTTGTCATGGCAGGTGTTGAAAGATGGTGGGCGCGGGTCCAGAGCGCTCCGCGGGTACTTCTTCGGCGGCGGCCCGCCGGAGGGCTACTTCCATTCCACCCCTACCTCTCCGGAGAGCGTTGATAGAGAGTATGGGGACACCGGCGGGCGCTTCTTCGTCAGCGTCGTTGTCCACCTGGAGAGGAGGTCGGGGAGGGAAGAAGAGAGGTGGAGGACGTGGCCGCGGGAGAGGTAGGCAGACTGCTACGCCTTCCTCGCCGCCACCCCCAGCTCATTCACCCGAGCACAGGACTGCTAGGGTGGACCCGTCTGAGGTGGAGGCTACGGGGACTCCGGACCACGAGCCTCGGGTCGACGGGCCTTCGGCCCACGAGACTCCGGTCCCAGAGGCATCGGCCCACGAGACTTTGGCCCACGAGACTCTGGACCAGGACGGGGATCGGGCTACGTCCCAGGAGACGTCCGGATGGGGTACCTGGCCGGATCCGCCTGAGGGGCCGAGTGGCCATGCTGATGGTGGCGGGGATCAGTTTACTGATAGTGAGGGCGAGGTGGTTGAGGGGGTCACCGTGTACCAGCGTGGTGGTACACGGCTCCCGCCCCTGCCGGCGACCCGCGAGCAGAGGCCGGTGATTAGGCCTGATGGGGAGAAGTAAGTGCATTTACTCTTTTTGTACCTTTTGCCTTCACGTTTCTTCAAATATCTAATGCGTTGGCCTTGTCATACTGCAGGGGTTGGCTACACGCCAGTGGAGTCCGCAGGCCCAACAACGTCCTTGGTGTGCTTTGCCGGCAAAATTTCCCGGGGTTTGTCACATTGCCCGGTGAGGGTCAGCTTCCACAGCTAGGATTGAGCTGGGAGCACTACTTGGCTGCCCAGGCCCCGCCGGAGGAGATGATCGACGGTGTCTTGTGCCACACGAGGGCCGAGATGGTGATCAGAAGCTTTTGGGTAATTTCTCCTTTACACAATTAAAAATTAACAATAGCTAGTTATTGTACTAATCAATGTTGTCTCGTTTGATTGCAGACCTTCTACAGGTGTGAGGAGGGATACGAGGAGGACGCGGCAAAGGTTATTGATACCGAGTGCAAGCGCCTATTACAAAAATTACGGCACGAGGCTCGGCCGCAGGCTGTTCGAGACTACTACGCCACGCGTGGTATTAAGAAGGACAAGCCGTCGTGCCGCGAAAAGTTTATGAAGAAGCATCAGTACATGAAGGTAATTACCTATTCTTAAGGCCTTGTACTTAGTTTCCTTGATTTGATTCGTAGGCGTAGCACTCAAATTTCTCTTTACTAACTTAGGTGCCTCCGAGATGGTGTGCGGATAAGATGGATTGTTGGGAGGCGTTGGTGGATGAGTGGTGCACAGACCACTGGCGAGCCGTCCACAACAATGCCAAGGACCGGCCTGCCCAAATGGTTGGTGTGCCACACCATCAAGGCAGCGCCAACTTATATCAGTTCGGGCGGAACTGGGTATGTGGTTTGCTTCATGATTCATGCAATTCATTCTTCATGCTAGCTTGAGCCCTTTACTAATACTTTGTTCCTCTCTTTTAGGCGCGACACAATAACACGGAGGTGCCAGAGGTGTACGACCTCTATGCCATGGCCCATACTGCCTCGTACAAGAAGGCCAAGGCATTCTCTGAGTCTGACCTCGATCATCCAGAAAAGTTCACCAACATCTCCTCCCACCACAAGCTCGTGAGGTACAACACGGAGGTGAAGGCGAGGAAAGGGGAGGACTATAACCCGAGCCAGCATCCTATTGATCCAGAGCTGCTGATGATATCTGGTGGCGGGAGGCCCCATGGCTCGATAGCCATTGGAGATGGACTGATACGTTGTCCTCTCACTCTCTCGCAGATCAAGGCGCGCCAAACGAGCTCCTGTCCTGAGATAAGGACTTGTCCACGGCCAGTCGATCTCGCCATCGAGGTTAGTTATACGGACTCAGATATCTTTCCTCCATTACATTGTGTGTGCGGCCATCGATGATTACAATGCTAACGAGGAGTGGTGTTGCAGGCTGCTCTTCAGAAAGAGAGAGCGACAACCCAGGCGCTTCTGGAGGAGAGGGACCGGGTGGCGGCGGAGAAGGAACTGCTGGCGGAGGAGAAGACGGCTAGGTTGTTGGAGGAGGAGAGGAATCGGAATGAGGCGGCTCACCGGGCCATGTACGAGCTCCTCGTGGTAAGTTTCTTCTGCATATTAGCCAAATCATGCACGTAATGTTCGTTTCATTACTAACTAATATGACTGACTCGTCAAAACCAAATGTGCAGTCTATGTGCGAGAAGACCGGTCAGACCCCTCCGCCGATGCCAGTCATTGCTCAGACGGGAATGGTGAGTTTCATTTGAATGGTCATTAGTTACTAGTCTTAACATTTGAGTGTCATCATGCTGACGAGACATTGCAAATGATCTTTGGTGCAGCATAACTCCCGAGCCGCATCGCACACCCCTTCTCCGGGGCAACCTTCTCCAGGTGATCGCGACTGCCAGAGCAACCCCGGTGCTTGACCTCCGTGATGACGACGATGGTAAGTTTTCTCTAATGTTTTGCTTAACAAATGCATACTTAGCTTCGTACATGCTAGTTAGCCCTAATATGCCACATATTTAGCTTATTTTCCCCAAAAAAGACATACTTAGCTAATTATCCTCCAAAATGACATAATTAGCTTATTTAGTTCATTTATGACATAGTTAGCTTAGTTAGGTCAAAAATGGCATAATAATAATCTTGGTTAGCTCATAAATGTCATATACTTACCTTATTTTCCTTCAAAATGACATAATAAGCTAAGTTAGCTCAATAATGACCTATACTTATCTAAGTTAGCTCAAAAATGACATAATTACCTAAGTTAGCACAAAAATGACCTATACTTACCTTATTTTCCTCCAAATTGACATAATAAGCTTAGTTAGCTCAAAAATGGCATAATTACCTAAGTTAGCTCAATAATGACCTATACTTACCTTATTTTCCTCCAAAATGACATAATAAGCTTAGTTAGCTCTAAAATGGCATAATTACCTAAGTTAGCTCTAAAATGACACAAATAAGGAATAAGAAGAAGAAAACAAGGAAGAGGAGAAAAAGACAGAATAGAAGAAGAAAGAGAAGAAAAAGAAAGAATAAAAGAAGAAGAATGAGAAGGAAAAGGATAAAAAGATAGAAGAGAAGAAGAAATTAAAGATGAGAAAAAGAGAGAAGAAGAAGAAAATATATTATCTTTCTTCCTTTTTCTCTTCTTTCTTTTTCTCCATCTTCTACTCCTTATTCTTATTATTCTTCTTCTTTCTTTCTTCTTATTATTTTTCTTCTCTTTCTTCTTCTTCTTCTTCTTCTTCTTCTTCTTCTTCTAGTCTTCTTCTTCTTCTTCTTCTTCTTCTAACTTTCTTATTCCCATTTTGCAGATTTGATTCACTTCATGGAAGCTGGCATTGATGGACTGCTAGTGTTTAGTTTTTGTTTTGATTTGTATTGATGAACAATGTGAAACTATGTATCTATATATGGATGAACAGTGTGAAACTATGTATGTATTGCTTCTTTTAATAGCCTATGTGTTCTCTTGTTCAATATTTCACGATGATGTTGGATTGTTGGAATACATGGCCTATGCTTCAGCTTGAAACTATATATATCATATATGTATTGTGAAAATGCAGGGAAATAACAGAAAACAGACAAAAAAGAGGCAGTACAGGCACTTTGCCGTCCGCTGGCGGACGGCAAAGAACTTTGCCGTCAGTAGGCGGACGGCAAAGGTGCCACATGGCAGCAACCTGTGCAACCTGGGAGCACCATGTCTGACCCATTTGGTCATTCTGCCGTCAGCTGGCAGACGGCAAAGATAAAGCACGCAGACGGCAAAGACTAAGCAGGACTGACATGCAGACACAGGCCTGCTGACGTCACTCGGCAGACGGCAAAGGCGATTATTTGTTTGCCGTCCGTAGGCAGACGGCAAAGTCTGCCGTTAGCCACCTAACGGGGCTAACAGCTATACTTTACCATCCAGAACCTTTGCCGTCAGCTTAGCCAGCAAGGCGGACGGTAAACGTCTTTGCCGTCCGTTGCCGTTATACAGACGGCAAAGAAGCTGTTTACCGTGACTTTATGTGCTGAAAGTGGGGCCGTCAGCCAGCAGACAGCAAAGCTGTTTGCCGTCCGTGGCCTGGGCCTTTGCCGTCTGCTATGGCAGACGGCAAAGGACCTGATTCCTGTAGTGTAAGAGATGGAAAATTCTCAAAGATAACATACCAGGATTGACTCTCAAGTCATTGTCATCTACTCACTGGGAGAGTCGTGTTGATTGTGTTCAGGCTATAAGGTTTCAGCTACAGGAAATAAGGGAGGCCTTACTGCAAGTGGCTGAAAGTGATAAAGATTCATTGACACAAAGTGAAGCTCAATCATTGGAAGAAAATGAACTGGTGGCTTTGACTTTTTAGTATCAATAATCATCTGGTATGAAATATTATCTGTTGTTAATTTGATTAGCAAAGAGTTACAGTCAAAGGATATGCTTGATATTGCAATTGAATCTGTTAAAAGCTTCCTTTCCTTTTTCAATAAGTATAGAGAAACTGGCTTTTCAAAAGCATTGGAAGTTGCAAAAAATTTTGCAGTGGAGATGGATATTCATCCAGAGTTCTGCACCAAGCGTAAAATCAAAAGGAAAAAAACAATTTGGTGAGGGCGAAGATGATGCATCTATTGATTCACAATCCGCAGAGGAGTCACTTAGGGTCAATTATTTTATACGTGTTGTTGATCAAGCTATAACTCCACTTACCATGAAATTTGAACAATATGAGGGGCATGAAAAGATATTTGGTTTCTTGTTTACTTCAGATAGGCTGCGATCACTAGATGACAAGAGTTTGATGGCTGCTTGTGTTAATCTTGAAGATTCACTTAAGAGTGGAGAACATACATATATTGATGGGCTTGAATTGTGTTGCGAGTTAATTTTCATCCAGGATTCACTTCAGAAATCTATGGGCCCTCTTGACATTCTGAATTATTTGAAGAAGCGCTCCACAATCTATCCTAATGTTGTTATTGCATGCAGAATTTGACCATTCCTGTGACTGTTGCATCTGCGGAAAGGAGTTTTTCTAAACTCAAATTGTTGAAGTCCTACTTGCGTTCTACTATGACACAAGAAAGACTAAATGGATTGGCGACAATAGCACTTCAAAACGATATCTTGGAGAAGATAAAATATGAAGATATGATTGAAGATTTTATTTCAAGAAATACTAGATGGATGCTCCTTTTTGGTAGAACATGAGGTCCGTTCATTGCTTTGCAATCCCTTTACCTTCTTAGCATTAGTGTTGATATATGCCTAAATAAGGTAGAAATAAAGCAGACTTGAAATTATATAATAAATTGAGAGTATTCTTTACACATATTAATTCTTCTGTTATGTGAATTGTTCAAAATTTTGGGCCACATTTTGGATTTTCGCCCGGGAGCCCGAATTTCTGGAGACGATGCCATGCTGATGTTACTCTGATGTCTCACACGTTTTTCTTTTTATTTATTCAAAAATAATACTAAATACGTATAATATGGAAAAAATAATTATTTTTTCTAAAAAATTTCATCACACATTAAAAAATGTAAAATGTAAATGTTCGCTCAACCTTTAACAAATGATTGTACCATTTGAAACAAAATTGTATGTGACATTACAAAAATGTTCATGCATTTCAAAAAATGTGTGTGATGTTCTAAAAATATGTTATACAATGTAACAAAAAATGTTCATATAATTAAACAAAAGGTTCACATATTTTAAAAATAATGTGTTGTCTCATACAAAAAATGTTTCAGCATGTATTTGACAAACAATGTTCAAAACAAGTATTTTACAAAATGTCAATCATGTATTTAAAATGTAAACGTATATAAAAAAATATCTCTACCTAATAATAAAAGGGTGATTGATCCTCAAAAATAAAATAAAAAATAAAAGGGTGATTGCTTCTGCCCGTCCGTCTGATTATTTCTTCGCCCGTCTGGTAATTCTTCGTACGCCGTGTTTGATTTTCTGGTACGTCGCTTGGTTGGGCTGCCGCCTGGCTACTTCTGTTGCTCAGATGGGCCTGGCTGGGCCTGCGGCCGTGGTTAAAATTATGTGCGCTGAGAATCGAACACACCACCTTTCATACGATCAAATCTCTATCTCTATCTCTATCTCTACCTCTCTACCTAATCTATATCTATCTATATCTATATCTATACCCCTAATTATTATTATTATATATATCTTTCCCTAATAATAAAGCACGGATTGACTCCGTGGGTTCACCGTCACAATACGCTTCTTCCCGTGAGTTTACGCCTTCAGTTTGAATTTAAAACATATACGTGAGGTGGTACTAAAGCACGCAAATAAAGCATGCAGTGCTTCTGTCCGTTCACTGTCGCCCACCTTTTTTTTTCAAGTTGACGGATTCTGTTCTATTTTTCCGTTCGTGTGCCGATGAGTTAAGTCTAACAGATGCAATCCCCGTTACAGCTTATCCATGCAACATGCTGGTGTGCTGCCGGGAGGATCGTCCCCAAGCCGGATCGGACGCCGTACTGGCCGGACAGAGTGGTGGGCTTGATGGCCAGCCGGATCGGATGCCATACTGGCCGGACGGAGTGGTGGGCTTGATGGCCGGCTTGATCTCCTTGATGGTCGTCCCCAAGGAGATCCAGTTGATGTTGCTCCACGCTGGGATCGATGTGGGAGACGGCGGCTAAGAAGAACGTGGACGTTTTAGAGCGAGAAAAGAGAACGCACAATGCGGAAAAGATAACAAAGCCATGTACAAATCGTGAGTGGGTTAGAGTTCGAGAGGCGCACGCACGCCAGCCACGACTCTGAATCAGGCTCACGAACGGAAAAATAGAACAGAATCCGTCAACTTGAAAAAAAAAAGGTGGGCGACAGTGAACGGACAGAAACACTGCATGCTTTATTTGCGTGCTTAAGTACCACCTCACGTATATGTTTTAAATTCAAACTGAAGGCGTAAACTCACGGGAAGAAGCGTATTGTGACGGTGAACCCACGGAGTCAATGCTTCTTACCACCGTAATTTCATCCGTTTTTCGTCCGTCCGTCGTCCGTCCACTTCGCCCCTATTTTTGCCTAAAATCATATGTCCGAGGTGGTACTAAAATTATGTACAAAATTCTGTTTCGTCCTGGGCCACCTAGATGTACGCTGCTAGTCCTGATCTTATGGGCCGTCACCCATGCAAGCGGCCAAAAAAGAGGCCCCGTTGGAATTCGAGCTCACGAGCTCTGCCGTCTAAAACCAGGGCTGCTGCAACCAGCTGAGCTATACCTTCACCAAAAAAAAAAAAAAGCTGAGCTATACCATATTTGATGACTAATAGTCCCACCTCGCTCTTTTAAATCGATTCACACCAGTTAATATACAAGCCGCCTTGAGTCAACAACAGATGAGTAGCAACCACGTGTTTGAGGCATGGTAATTAATCGGATGGGCTAACTAAAGGAAGGATTGTGGGCTGCCTAAATTGGATGGGCTAAATAAAGGAAAGATTGTGGGCTGCCTAAGGTATTTAAACGGATGGAGCTAAGTAAAGGAAGGATTGATTGATTGATTGGCTAATTAACGGATGGGGTTAATTAAAGAAAGGATTGTGGGCTGCTTAAAGTATTTAAATGAGTGAAGCTAATTACAGGAAGGATTATAATTGATTGGCTAATTAACGGATGGGCTAATTAGAGATTAGAGAAAGGATTGTGGCTGCCTATATAGAGTATTTAAATGTGAATATAATTTAGAGGCAGGATTGAAGGATTGAGATGCCCTGGTCGTGCTCAAACATGATGTCTCGTGGAGGCATCGGGCGCCGTGCGCGCGGCCAAGACCGTGTTAAATAAAAAACGCAAGCCATGATGACACATATCATGCAATCATGCATGTATGTGCAAATTGAAAGCTTGATGTCCGACATTAAAGAATTGAGTGTGAGTTTCTTATGCATTCGATCGATAGATGTGGAAAAGCGTACTTCACGGTATGATTTCTTAACAATTTAGTTTTCTGTTGCAAATATTATGTTTCAATTATTTATACACTACTTCAATTTTAAGGTTGATGCAGTACAGATTTTATTGAATTGAAAAGTATTGGTTGCTAGAGAATTTTTATTTCGTGACAACGCATGAGCATCAGGGAGTAGCTTGAGTCGGCCGGCCCTCATGTCTAGCTCATGATGTTAGTTCCTCATCAAATTATAAACATTCCCTTGCGTCGGTGCGGTTCAGTGTCACTGTGGTGGCTGGGCTTATCGCCTTGGAATTGACCACATTTGGATGCGTTGTGACCTGGAGAATAGCCACCATCGGTGACGACGGAAAGAAAGATACGCGACGACACAAAGGTGGTATCATGTTGAAATAGAGTACATGGATTGTGTGTGGTGGTGATGAATTGTGATATTATTTTCTCCCGTTGCAACGCACGGGCATATTTGCTAGTAATAATAAAAGGGCTATTGCTTCTTACCATCGTAATTTTCGTCCGTCCACCTCGAGCGCCCCGTTTCGTGCGTCGTCCTCGCTCGTCCGGTATTGTAAGTCACATGGGCTGGAATTGAATTTCTGTTATGGGCCACTAAAAAGTTGCTCCATTGCTAAAATTCTGGACTCTTTTTGTAATTAATAATCCCACACTGCTCCTTTAGATCAAATCGTAGTGCCTCCTGAAGCACCAAGCCATCCAGGCTCCCCTTCCGTCGGCGCTGTTGCCGGAGTTGCGCGGGCGCAGCGCGGACCGGGTGAGCTCTCCCCGTGCTGCTAGGAGGCGCTCCATGGAGAGCCTAATGCCACCTGCATCGCCTCCTCTATCGCCTACCACGGTGTTGCCGCCGACAATGCGGTCCAAGCAAAGTGATGGGAGCGGTGGCTCCTCCCTGCTGGCCACGCCACCTAGCCCGGCCCTGTTGGAGTTGTGCTCTCCAACGGTGCTGCTTCTGCCCCTAGCATCTCCGGCAAGACCGCCTGGCTTCTCCCGCTCTCCAACGCCGGTTCTCCACAGGGGTGACCCGCTGAGTCGAACCCCAACCCATGAGCCCAGGCGTGTCGTGGTTGTGGCAGATGCTGACCTTGCGCCCCTGTTTCATGAGCGCCCGGAGGCCCTGCTACCAACACCTCTTGCTCCGGCTCTTAGGATGCCAGCGGCGCGACGCAAGACGATGGCTGGCCTCACAATAGGCTGCAACAATGGTGCCTTCTCGCTACAGCGGACTAGCGCACGACTGAAAGCTGCTGGGCGGGCTGTGAGCAAGGCCAAAGCTACTCCGGTGGCGAGGGCAGCCGAGGAGCTGGTTTGCCGAGGGCTTGGCATCACCAGGGATGGCCAGGATGTCACACGGGAGATGATAGACTCCTTCGCAGAAAGATTCAAGGAGCAGTTGGCTCCAGAAGTGGTTGCCGCAATGCGTGGCCTGTTCAAGCTTGACGATGCCCAGGCGGCAGGACTCGAAGAAGCCCTCATCTCCCACGGTGGTGATGGAGCGATGGACCTGGAAGCACAGCAGGAGGAGGCTGTCTAGGCAGATTAAGCATAAAGAGGGATCCCATGTGCTTATGTTAGTGCACAAAATGATCAGCTTTAGGGGAGTCTTGAGTCTGATGCAGTACGCATCTGTGTGTTGGCCATGTTGGCTGTGTACCCAGGAGATGTCCAGTGTGGAGTTTTCCTGTGTTTGCTCTATGTACGCATGTGGCCCAAGGGCTAGAAGTATTGCATCTTGGTATTTATGTTGCCTGAATATCTGGACTAGGGATAAGTTAGTTTCCCCATGTTAGAACAAGCTATTAACACATTAAGTTGGAATGTCAGAGGGCTCAATTGTCCGGACCGTCGGGCTACGGTTTGTGAAACCATCGCGGCCTCTTCTTGCCACATCATTTGTCTCCAGGAGACGAAGTTGTCCAATGTGGACCAGTTCATGGCTACCTCCCTTGGTGGCACGAGGTTTCGAAATTTTGCGCAAAGGCCGGCCAACGGATCCAGGGGTGGAATCCTAGTCTTGTGGGACGATCACCTTGTTGATCTTTCACACATCACCACTACCAACCACTGCATCTCTGCCATGGTCAGAGTTCGAGACACTGAGGTGTCGTTCAAGCTAACATCCGTTTATGGGCCGACTGACGCCGCTAGCAAAGATGCCTTCTTTGCCGAGCTCATTAGCCAGGCACCGCCACCCGACGTGGCCTGGTTAGCCTCCGGAGACTTCAACCAAATTTACAGGGCAAGAGATAAAAACAAGAGAAATATCAATATGAGTCGGATTGTCCGCTTTCGAAACACTCTTCAAAGCTGTGGCTTAAAGGAAATACACCTTCAAAACCGTAGGTTCACCTGGAGTAACGAGAGAGTGAACCCAACTTTATGCAAACTCGACTCTTTCTTATGCAACGCTGAGTGGGACACCACATTCAACACCCACGTGCTGCATGCCCTATCGTCTTCGCTCTCCGACCATTGCCCCCTCCTGCTTGCGGACGCCAGGGGGCCAAGGAGGCCACGAACCTTCAGATTTGAGAATTTTTGGGTGTCCATGCCCGGATTCAACGAGGTCGTGCAGAAGGCATGGGCGGAGCCCTTGGGCCACACGGAGCCGTGCCAAGTCTTGTTCCACAAGTTAAAGAAGACGGCCATCCGGCTGTCCGAATGGAGTAGGCGCCTGTTCTCCAAAACCAAGATCCAGCTCAATGCGGCCAACTTGGTGATCCTACACCTCGACATTGCTCAGGACAATCGGAGGCTTTCTGACGAGGAGCGTGACCTCCGTACCCGTCTCAAGAGGAGGGTGGTGAGCTTGGCCATCCTGGTCAGAGCTCGGAAAAAGCAATGTGCTAGGATCTCAAACCTGAAGGAAGGTGATGCAAATACCAAATTCTTTCACCGGCGAGTCAATGCAAGACGACGAAAGAACCACATCCATCGCATCAAACACGGCCTTGGTTGGGTGACGGAACATGAGGCCAAGGAGTCTATCATTCACGAGCACTTCTCCAATGTCATGGGAAAGGGGAGTCACAGTAATAAGGACTTCAACTGGGATGAACTAAACATTGTTCCAAAGGACTTGCACGAGCTTGAGGAGCCCATCTCTCAGGAGGAAGTGAGCGCTGCTATCAACGACATGCCTAACAACAAAGCACCAGGGCCGGATGGATTTACGGGCATCTTCTTCAAGAAATGTTGGGCCATCATCAAGGATGATATCATGAGGGTCATTCACCTTTTCGAGTCCTGCCATTCAGAGAACTTGCATTGGCTCAACTCCGCGAACGTGGTGCTCCTCCCCAAGAAGGAGGGCGCGGAGGGCATCTCTGACTATAGACCCATCAGCCTCATTCATGCTATTGCGAAGATCTTTGCCAAGGTCCTCTCCATTAGGCTTGCCCCTCACATGGACAGCCTGGTTTCCAACGCGCAAAGTGCTTTCATCAAGAGGAGAAGTATTCACGACAACTTTATGTATGTCAGGAATTTTGCGCGGAGACTACACAAGTGTAGGACCCCTGCACTCCTCTTCAAGCTGGACATCCGCAAGGCCTTTGACTCGGTCAGGTGGGAGTTTATCCTTGACCTCCTCCAGAGAAAGGGCTTCCCCTCCAAGTTTCGAAATTGGATTACCGCCCTCCTTCGCACGTCCTCATCGAGGATCCTTTTAAATGGGGTGACTGGTCCCCCCATTTTGCATGGGCAAGGGTTTCGACAAGGCGACCCTCTGTCGCCACTGTTGTTCGTCATCGCTATTGACCCTCTACATCAAATCCTAGAGCTTGCTACTCGAAAAGGGCTTCTTCATAAAATACGCGGAAGGGGAGCTAGGGTCAGAACCTCACTCTATGCGGACGACGATGCCGTCTTCCTGGCGCCCATTAAAAGGGATGTGGACAACCTGGCCGCCATCTTAAAGGGGTTCGGCGAGGTCACAGGACTTTGTACCAACTTTCAAAAAAGCTCTGTTGTGCCCATTCGATGCAACCAAATAAACCTGGAGCGCGTTTTGCGTGGACTGCCGGCAATCAGAGCATCCTTCCCCTTGAGGTACTTAGGACTACCACTGTCGGTCTGGCAGCTAAGAAAGGTGGACCTCCAATTCTTGGAGGACAAGGTGGCAGGAAAGTTGGTCACATGGGAGGGCCAAAACGTCACCACCATTGGCCGCACTGCTCTGGTCAAGTCTGTCATCACCTCCCAGGCGGTCTACTTTATCACACCGCTTGTCGTCCCGCAAAGCACCCTACTCAACGTCAACAAGCTCGAACGAGCCTTTCTTTGGGCTGGTTCAGACAAAACTACTGGTGCCAAATGCAAAGTCAATTGGGACACGGTATGTAGGCCATTAAACTACGGAGGCCTAGGTGTGCTGAATACTGAAAAATTTGCTAGGGCCTTGAGGTTGAGATGGCCATGGTTCGAGTGGAAGGAACTGAACAAATTATGGGTAGGCTTGGGAAACCCATGTGACGAGGATGACCTCAAGTTCTTCTATGCATCCACCACCATCATCGTAGGAAATGGTGCGAAAGCACCTTTCTGGGACTCTCCGTGGTTGCTAGGCCGGAAGCCGAAAGAGATTGCCCCCCTCATCTTTGAGGCATCCTCGAGGAAAAATTGGAAGGTGCGCGAGGCTATCAAGGAGAATGCATGGATCTTCAAGATCAACTCATCCACCGTTGTTTCCGCCGCACATATTTCGGAGTTCTTCACGCTTTGGATGCTCATTCATGAAGTCAACCTAGATGAGCATGTTGAAGACGACATTATCTGGAAGCACACCATGGATGGACAATACACCGCGGCCTCTGCCTACAAAGCACAATTCTTGGGAATGACTCTCTCTCCAATGGATCAAATGGTTTGGAAAGTTTGGGCACCGCCTAAAGTTAAATTCTTCGCATGGCTTGCCATTCAAGACCGTATTTGGACCGCCGATAGATTGGCCAAACGTGGATGGCCAAATTGTGGCCTTTGCACGTTGTGCAAGAGGGAACAAGAAACGGGTAGGCATCTATTCTACAAGTGTCGTTTTACCATTAGACTATGAAATTTGGTCACCGAGAAGCTTGGGCTACACTACATGGACATCTCGACATGGCACTTGGAGGACTCCGTTGAAGCTTGGTGGGATCACCGGACCGGGATGTCCGTTCCAAACCGGAAGGCCACGGCCTCCCTCACCATGCTCGTCTCTTGGGCAATTTGGAACGAACGAAACTCCCGGGTCTTCCGCAATAAGAGTGCTCCGCCGACGATTCTACTCGACATCATCCTAGAAGAAGCAAAGCTTTGGAGCATTGCGGGGGCAAAAAAACTAGGGTTGCTCATTGAACGCGAGTAATCACCATGTGGATTTGTGGGTTGGTGGTAACAAACTCTAAACTCTCTTCTTAATTAATGGATGAGGCAAATCTTTTGCCTCCGTTTCGAAAAAAAAGAAAAAAATCGTAGCAACTTATATACGTGTCGAGTTGCAAGAATCAAACAAGCCAAGGCACAAAAAGAAGAGGGCGAGACCTGTCGACCAATCGAAAAACATATCTCAGAAGGAAGGCTAGGCTGGTACCAGCGAGGGAGGAACCAAAAAGAGGAACAATAGAGAGGGAGTTTACCTTGCCCAGACTAATAAAAGGGTCGCAGCTAACTGAAATTGGTAGCCGGCTTGTGTGTAGGAGCGGACCAGCCTGAAGACCCCTGACGCCATCACAGTCGTAGCAGCGCGCGACTCCAAAGCGGACCGCCCCTGCTGCCTTTCCCTCAGCCGCCTGCGAAACCTCCTCTCCGGACCATGGAACCTACCAGCACTGCTCTAGCACCGCCGCTCTTGCTCCCAGTCCCATCTCGTGGTTGATGGAGGGAGGCAGCCGCTACGCCGCGCTGCAGCCAGGGGAAGCAGAGCTGTGGTGGTGTGGTGTGGTGCCAAGAGAGAGAGAGAGGCGGAGAGAGGGAGAAAAACTCGGGAGCTACGTGTTATTGTCAGCGGTGAGTGATAAACTGGGAACGCGTGGAGCACCAACACAGCAGACTTGGTTTCTTCTAGCAATCTCTTTTTTGCGGGTGTTCTTCTAGCAATCAGTCAACGTAAAACTTTGGGTGATAACGTGTGCATTCCAGTTTTAAATTACAGTTGATTGGGTTTGGATGCTTCACAGACGGGTAAATATCTCCAAGTCCATACGCGGGCGTGTTAGCGTGCACGCATGTATTTATGACGTGTTAGCGTGCGCGCATGTATTTATTTGTATTCTGTTCTCTGAACATCCAACGTTGCCGGATTTGATGCTAAATATTTTTGTTATCAGGTTGGATTTAGCTCCGTTTGTCTCCCTCACGAATTCATACAGACTGACTATCTAGACGTGAAAACCGGGATATACGAAAATAAATTTCTAAATTCTTCTGTAACAGCAAATATTAACTTGAACTTCAAGCCAAAATTGTCCACAGTTTTAAAAAGGGGATACGAGGAAGAAGTAAAACATTACTATTCAAACAACACATATATTCTAAAATGCTTGTGTGTAGTGTAATTAAAATAATTTATGAGTAGCTACGTATGCTCTATTTATGATGCAAAATCTAATCAATTTTTTTTAATTAATACATTGTAGAAAACTCTCATGAGGGCAAAAAATACGCACGAAAAAAGCAGAAATATGCAGTCACAACAAAAGAAAGATAGAATAGATCAAATTACATCTAACCGTCAACTGAGGCGCAACAGACTAAGCAAAGATTCAATTGCGACGGAGAATTCTACATATATCGCATGTATATATATTGTAGATAGAGTTATTCACCCGATTAGTTGACTAGGATTCATGTCCCATGTTTCGAACTAGCGTCCCAAGGAATCCTATTGATCCATCATTTTTGTCACCATCAAACTTATCCTCTATCGGACCAACCTAATTGGGACAATTGGCGTTTGCTTTGCAGCGAAGCACGTCAATTTATTTTCTCCCGTTGCAACGCACGGGCATGTTTGCTAGTTCTAATCAACGTGGCCAATTGAGTTGTAGCATACGCCTGTCATGAAAAAAGATGCGTGGTTATTTTATGTGGAATAGTCCCACCTTGCTCCATTGAACGGATTCTGACCAATATCTACTCCTAAGGGACGACTTGGTAGTCTCCGCTTCGTTCGGTTTTTTTTCGTCTCAACCTTCCACCTTTGTCTGTTTTTTTTTTCTCTCCCCCACGTACACATGATCCCGTCGCACGTAATTAAAAAATCGGACGACGACCGTGTAGCCAGGCCCCCTCGAACGAAAAAAAATCGAAGGAAGACCATGTAGCGAGGCCCCTCGCACGAAAAAAACATGGGAAGAACCAGGGAGCGAGGCCCCTCGCACGAAAAAAAACCAGACGAACGAGGCCGCCCTCGATCTATTCGCTACGACGACGACGGGAACCACGCCCCAGCCGCCATCGCGGATCCCTTCGCCGCCGATCTATTGGCTACGTCGACGGAAACCACGCCCACCACCCGTCGTGTACGGCTAGGGTTTCCGATGAAGCCCGCGGCCTCCACATCATCGCCGGTCGCGTCGGCGGCGGAGAGGCGGAGGGCGGCGCCGGAGGCCGCGGAGCTGCGGCTGCGGCGGAGGACACTCGAGACCATGCTAGAGCAGTGCCAGCGCGCGCTCGGGCTCATGCACGACGCCGAGGGGGACGGGGATCTGGACGACGAGTAGGAGGGGGAGGACGGAAACCCAGGCGAGGGTGCGGACGGGCGGGCGGCGGCGTCAGCGACGGGGAGGGGCCGCCCCTGGCGCCGGAGAAGGAGCCGTGCGACGCCGACTACAAGACGGATGAGGTGAGGGAGATCTACCGTCCACGCGTGATTTGCTGGTCCGTTGGAGAATTTGGATTGCGATGCTGATGGGCTCGATCGGTTGGCGACTTGGCATAATCGGGGGTCCTCGGAACCATAGTGATTGAGCAGCCTCTTGTTGGAATTGTTGTTCTGCACTGCCTTGGTATCTGGCTGCTTGACACCTTGTTTTTTCTCTTAATAATTATCAATAAGGTTTCTGCTACTGTTTGGAAGGACCCAACTGTTCTCTGCTACTTTTGGATATCACTTACTGGAGTGATAGTAAAGCTGGGACTAGGGACAGAGGGAACAGTCTGGTACTTTTGTTCTCAACTGCCCTAATTTTCACACCTCTCCCGTTATTTTTGCAGCTATGTAATCTTCTCAAATCAAGGTTCGAATTGCCTGAAAATGAGCTTCAGAAGTCAGTATACCAACATGGTGCAGGTGCATAATTTGTCTTATAAAGTGACCTTGCCACACCATGCTTCAAATTCTTTATTCCCCATTGCAATCAAACCTGACAACTAAACAATTCTGCAACTACTCATGTAATAGTAGATGAAACCATATCATGGGATATCGTAAGTGTGGAGGACATATGGGACGAGAAGAGTATGAACGTCAATGATGATTTAGACGATGGATATGTTCTCGTTAAGCAGGAGGATATAGTCGATGGGATTGGATGCTTCATGGATGCGTACTTCCTGTCGCTGAAAGAAACTAAGGTATGCAAAATTCAATTCACCTTTGGTTCGCTTTGCTTCATGAATATTGGCCTAAGTGTTCATCCAACAAATCTTGGATTCTGACCAAAAATCATGCTTATTCTACGGTGACAGTTGAGGTTCTGGATGAGTACATATCTCTACTATTAGAGGGGAATCTGTGGTCGTTTCGTTCGTATCTTACCCAACCCACCCATTGAACCATGTCGGCAACCCCACACCAAATTTTCTGATTCGGTCTTTTGTGTGCCGCAGGTGCGGGTGTGTGTCGATGGGGCTTTAATCATGTGTTCATCGGCATGTCGGAGCTACTCTTAGGCCAGAACCCCAATTATGTGCACCGGTAATGCAATCAGTCAGATATGAATATTCCATTTTTGTCCGTTGGGTCACACTAGGAGCAGGGGATGTGCACAAGAACTTTCCTGCCCAGGTGGTTGCCGACCTTCTGGATTGCTTTGGCTGCTATAGAAAATAGAACCAGTTCCACAAAAATTGATTGTTTATTTGTGTAATGG
This sequence comes from Elymus sibiricus, assembly GCA_039707655.1. Taxonomy (NCBI): domain Eukaryota; kingdom Viridiplantae; phylum Streptophyta; class Magnoliopsida; order Poales; family Poaceae; genus Elymus; species Elymus sibiricus. The sequence continues at coordinate 329,380,952 of CM077666.1, read as the reverse complement.
AATCTCTATTATGCTCAGATTGGTTGTTGCATGCACGCTAACCATGTGATTGGTGGAATGCTTGGGGTTGTAATGTTTACTCATGCCAAAGTGCTTTCAACTTTCAAGTAATGCTAGAGAGTGTATATTTGCTCTGCTTTCTATTTTGCATTCGAGGAAGACCATGATCTCCTTCTAAGTGATTACCATATGCTTCATTCTTCTGAATCATATTGAAGAGGCTTTTTTACTTTCAGTTCTGAACACTGTATGTAGGTTACACTTTTGGTCCATGTCCGACGGTGTAAATTTTGGCTGCTTCCATGAACAGTTCGTTCCCCGTCGTGCAATCTTCTGATTCGGAAAGATTTCCTGTCCATTAAGGTAATTCAATCTGCCATTGATCGGTAATTCTTGCTATGTGCAATTATATTTGAAAACAACATGCACGTGCTACTCCTTTTTCCAATCACAATACTTAAGTGTTGTAAATAAATTGTATAAATTTTTAATATGCTACTGAACAATGCGTACAGAGACTCGAAATTATCATCTACTAATAGGTAGTGCGCTTGACAGCCTTGCACCGTGCTGCCAAAATGTTTGTGAATATGCTTACAGTTCAGTTTGACTCGCCTGTTTAATGCTTCGAGTATTCAGTTGTTGCTTCTCGACAGAAACCATGAGCCAGTTCAAATACAAGAATTACCTGGATAACATTATATTGCAGCTCCATGCGAATTTTTACAGATTCTTCATTGATGGTATTAAACTTCAGAGACACAAAAAAATCCCTGCGTACAACCCCCCTTGACTTCAGTTGCTCTCCTGATCTGTTCTCCCACTCTCACGTCCACCCCTCGCAGGACGACGGTCCACTGGTCCACATGACCACAACCGCCGGGGTATGATGCAGTAATTTATTCATTATGCGGTTTTTATCTGATCTTGAATTATCTTTCTGACCAACATTGAGGTTGAATTTAACATTTTGTTTGTCCATACACTGAAAGAGTTTAAAAATCATCTAACCAAGATAATGCATGACCGATCTTAGTTGTGAAACTTGTTTTATGAATTATTTGGTGTCTTTGACTTGGCCCACAAGTATGATGCAATACCGTAAGTGGCAACCTCAACTAGCAGGATAAGTTGTATGAGCATAACAAGCCATTCTGTGATACGTGTGATGGAGAATTTGCCAATTATATACATGGTAGGTAACCCACTTCGCTTAACTGAATATCTGAAAATATTGGGGTGCTTTTAGTAGGAAAAATATCGACGAGGTTCAGCTAGAACTTATGGTGATCGGAAGTATGATGTGTACATCTTTCGGTGGTGGGCAATGGGTACTAAGTTGTCGTACTTTAATAAAACATGATGGCTCTGGTTGTCCAACATTGCATGAATACCACAATAATCCAATACAGAGTTGATTACAAGGTGAGCAAACAAAAAACAAAATTTACAAAGTAGTTAGTAGTAATATAGTACTTGTGATTATATTTACTACTGTGTAACCCTTACCTAATTTGTTCTTTGCAGCTTTATTTATATCTTTTCGACGCGGTTATAATTATTTGTTGGTATTGTTTTAATCTTCCAGATTACATATCCTCTTCAACTGCTAGCCTGCTACAGGGTTGGTGAACATTCATGACCACACAAATGATCATTATGTTCATAGAGACATCAAATCAAGTAGTAACTTCTTGCTCAAAGGTTCTTTAAGTTTTATTCCTTCTTAGTACGCTTATATGTGGGTTCGATGTATTATCATTATGAAGATCTGAAATGATGCTTGCTATTCTTGCATGGGCACTCGAGATGGTACTTTCATTGGAAGTTTCCTTATCAAAAGATGTTGCAAAGCCTACAGGATGTGTTACGGTTGATCAATTAACATTGCCAATTGTTGGTTATTGTAGCTCATTGTTTTACTCATGAGCCTGTTCCCAACCTTGCATGATGTTTTCCTTATTGTTGGTTAACTTTGCTAAATGGCAGCGATTGTGGAAACCTTGAATTTCTTTTTTTGTTAACATGATCTTGTTTTAATTTAACAGAATCATGGCAGGAATGGCACTAGAGAGACCCAGTATCATGCTAACCATTAGATGACCGAGTTGTTGCAAGTCATATATGCACCAATGTTTATTATCTTATCGTTTGGAGGCTATATAAAGCTTCCTTCTACTCTAAGATTTCATGCCCTGGATTTATGTGATGATAGCAATATGTGTGAACCAATATGATACCCAGGAACTTTTCAGTTTATATGATGGAAGTGTATAAGAGTGTGTTTACCTAATTGTTATCCCCTCCAATCCATATTAGTTGTCGCTCAAACGGATGTATCTAGCACTAAAATACGTCTAGATACATCCGTTTGAGTGATAGGTATATATGGATCGGAGGGAGTATTATTTTGTTCCAAAGGTATGCTTGCTCATCTATATCTCTTCATTTTGCTTGCAGGTGTGCTTCCTTGATTTCTTTTCCTCGTTTGATTTCACTGCTTACAGTTTGAGCTTGGTCACAAAGATAGGGGTGATACAGAGGCATTCCTCCATTCTTTAGCTTTCAGACTCTCTATTATATGCAGGAAGTATGATCAACAAATGTCAAAGAGTAATAGAAAGATCTCAAATTTCCAAGATATGCATAAGACTTTGTAACAAAAGCTGCAATCTCTATGTAGCTATTTACTTCATTTGAAGAATTCACTTCATGACAAGACATGGTGCGCTGTGGAAGCTTGTTGTATAATTTACTTACCTTGCTTTGCGGATTTGTATATTGTGAACAGTTAATCCAAATAAATACTCTTTATTGTAAATGAGAAATAAGATTGCTTTTCTTCAACTTAATACAGGTGTCTACATCCTAATATCAAATTAGACTTTTGTGTTATTGTATTCCAGTGAAGAAACATGACCCTGCCCATTGAACTTCATGTCCTACAGTCAAGATGGAGACTTTGTTCTCTCTCCATGTGGAGCATTGCGAGATGATAATTATTCACTCATTGGTCAATGAAATTGCTTACGATAGGTTTGCGATGTGAAGTATGCATTGTAGCCCGTAGCAACGCACGGGCGTTCTACTAGTTTAAATACGTTCGCAAGTTGTTCACAATATTAACCAGGGTCCTCAACTCCTCATGAATCAACAAATAGACGTATCAACAAACAGACGTGAGAACGTCAAGAATGGAAGGAGGCCAATGAGCAGCAGCCGACGAGCAGCATCGTACATGACCATTCACACGAGGATGGTGGCCAAACTAAGCGAGAGGCATGGCCGCTAATTATTGAACAGAAGTACATGACAGTTCACATGAGGATGGTGGCCAAGCTGAGCGAGAGGCATGGCCGGCAAAAGTGAGCCCAGTATAAGCTACGGCAGCACATGAGGTCTTTGGCTCCAAGCTGAGCCTGAGCGTGAGGCATGGCCGGCCGGCCGCGGCCTTCTACGGCAGCACATGAGGTCTTAACATAAGTAGGCTGAAGATGATTAGGAAGAGGAATAACTAAAGTACATGTGACGGCAGCACATGAGCTGAGCCCAATATAAGCTACGGCAGCACATGAGGTCTTCGGCTCCAAGCTAAGCCTGAGCGTGCAAAGAGAGCCTTGACTCAGTGGTTGGACATGCGGTTGTGCAGCCTAACGACCCGAGTTCCTAGAATTGACAGGTGATGCACAGGGGTTTTTCCCCATTTATTGAGGATCAAGCTTGGTGTATGGTGGAACCACTCATCAAGAAATATCTTGATACTCATTTAAAAAAATTATGAGGACTATGTTTATCTTGGTACTCATACTAAAATGGCCGTATGCATCCCTGGTTGGTGCAGAGGCCGGGGAAGTGAAATTCTCCCCCAATTTTAACATCCCCCTGACCCCCGCGTCGCCAACCCTAGGCGACACGGGGGAGATCGCGCCGCCGGCCCTCGGCCTCCTCTTCCCGATCCCTCCCTCCAGCCGTCGCCCGAGTTCACGCCGGCGAAGCCCGGGCTGTGGGCTGTGACGGCGGCAGCGGGGTCTTCTCCCTCGCGCGCGGTGGCGTCTTATTCTGGCGGCAGCGACATGACCACTACGGTGATTCGGCGGCGCGGTGTGGCAGGATCCCGACGGAGGATGTGGCGGCGGCGACAGTGGCGGCGCGGCCTTCCCGCGGCGGAGGCGCCCTGTGGCGGTGGCCGGAATCTCGGATCTCGCCGGGCCCAGATGGGCTTAGGCGGGCCGACAGATCTGGTGTGCAGCGGCAGGCTGGCACGGTGGGCCTGATGAAGCCGGCTGCTCCGGCACCGTGGTGGTGCCGCGGCCGGTCAGGCGGCGGCGGCTGGATCCTTTTGGTCCGGTCCCCGGCATAGAAGGCGGCGATTCGTGCACAAGATGCTGGATGGAGTTCTTCAAACAGATCTGGGTGAAAACCTGCTCTCGGCTAGATGCCAAGGCCGACAATGGCGGCGCTCTTTGGTGTCGTTCCCTTCTTGGAGGCATCGTCATGGAGAAGTTCTAGACTACTATCTGATACCTCCGGGGGAAACCCTAGATTAGTAGATCGGAAGACGGCGGCGTTCTTATGTCATTTCCCCCTTGGGGGTGTCGTTCTTGGAGGTGTGCACGGACTCGAGGGATCAGTGGACCGCATCTTTGGTGGAGCGGTGCTTTATCCTACACATTGATGGCGATGGATCTCGACGGCGTGTCGCAGTGCAGATTCGGCGTCCGATGTGCGAGGATGGACTCGCGCAGGAGGACGACGCTGTCTGGCGTCGTGGTGACGTCGATGGCAGAGAGACCTGGCATGGTCGATGCGTCAGTTTCTGCTCTGAAGATGGATCGATGGAAGACGGTGGTGTCGGGCCTTGCAGGATGCGCAGTGGTGCCCACTGTGAGTGCGCCGGACCGGTGTGTGACCCAGTCCCGGTATGTGGCTAGGCTGGGGCATCCGGCTTTAGATGTTAGGCTTTGGTGCGATGTATGTTTGGTATTAGGCTCGGACATTCGGCACCCCTTCATCAAGGGGATAGGAGTAGCAACAGGTGTTGCCAGGATGGTGGCTTCAGGCGTACTGATGTATTACTCTGTAAGGTATTTGTGAATAATTAATAAAATGACTGCATGCATCGTCCAGATGCAGAGGCGGGGGTTATACCTGGCCAAACGTCGGGCCGGGCCGGGCTTCGGGCCGGGCCTAACAAAGCCCGCAGCAAAAAACCCAGGCCCAGGCCCGTCCCGGCCCGGCTGTCGGGCCTAGAAATCAGGCCCAGGCCTAGCCCATCAATGCAAAAGCCTGTTGGGCCGGGCCCTTCCTTAAACTGCAAAAATGACGGGCCCGGGCCCGGCCCGGCTTGGCCTTCGGGCCTAGATCTCAGGCCCAGGCCCGGCCCGTGGACAAGGTCGGGCCGGGCCGGGTCGGGCCGGGCCGTCCAGGCCGGGCTGCCCATGGCCAGGGCTACCGGGGGTACATCCTCCTTTTCTAAAAAAAAGCTAAGCCTGAGCGTGAGGCATGGCCGACCGGCCGCGGCCTTCTACGGCAGCACATGAGGTCTTAACATAAGTAGGCTGAAGATGATGAGGAAGAGGAATAACTAAAATACATGTGACGGCAGCACATGAGATGAGCTTGAGCGTGAGGCATGGCCGGCCGGCCACGGCCTTCTACGGCAGCACATGAGGTCTTCGGCTCCAAGCCGAACCTGAGCGTGAGGCATGGACATGGGCTAGAGGTATATGGCCGGCCGTCGGAGCTAACTCACGAGGAAGCAGCGTCGGGATGTGGCCAAGCTGAGCTAGAGTCATGGTCGGCCGGCGGAGCTCACTCACGAGGAAGCAGCGTCAGGATGTGGCCAAGCTGAGCACCCTTGCCGTAGTCCGTTGCCGTGGCCACTGACATTGACGACGTCCGCAAACACAGGCTAAAGAGGATGAGGAAGATGAAACGATAAATACAGGTGAAAAAGTAGTACTATGGCAGAATAAAGTAGCCGCACTCCATGCACTTGCTGCAATGGGGAGCGGCCAGGAACCACTCCGGCTGTGCCAAGCCAGCGATGTGTTGTGCCCGTCGAGTAATGGAATCCAGTGGTTCCCATTATCCATAGCAAGATCATCATGATATATACTTCATATCAATCAAATGAAATTTATCAGAATTTATCTCAGTTGGACATCGGGCTCGCCATCCAATGTCCACCGGGGAGTGCCTCGATAGGGGGGTTAGTCAATGGTTGGCCGACCATGACTAACGTGTCCCATCAAAACAGACTCTCCCACAACGGGTAAAGGGAGAGATGCGACTGGTGGTAACCCCAACCCGACCATAGCATCAAACCACGACCCTCACAATTCACTTATTTGTTTCCATATGAATTAATCCAAGTACTCCCTCCGTTTCTAAATATAAGTCCTTTTAGAGATTTCAATATGGACTACAAACAGATGTATATAGACAAAGCTAAGAATATTCAGGAAGTACATGTTGGTTACAAAGCATGAAATGCATGTGATGTCATACAGTAAGATGAAAATGAAGATACTGAAATTGGCAACAACATTTTCTTGGAGTCCTAGAATGCAAGTTGTGAATTTTTACAAGATCTAAAGACGTGTTGTTAAAGTACATGATCTTTTACTTCCAAGCAATAATATTGACTATGTTCATATTTTCTGTTGCTACAGTACAATTTAAACCATCCAACTCCATATCAGTACTACTCCAAACAGAAACTCGAATGATTTTGTTATGGATTTTACAAGTTTAGCAGGTTGAGCATTTTTCTGAAACTTTTATGCACAGGGAAGACTAGCCTTAGTCTGACAGTATGACGAGCAAGTAAATTAAACGGTACTGAAACATGGCCATTTCTAGGTGAATCTAAATATGGCCATCTCCCTACACAAATGTATAACTTCCTTTCTTTCTCTCATTTACCCGCAGCTCAAGGGCAGCAGCAGCAAGCAACAAAAGCAAGCAGCAGCGGCAAGCAAAACATCCAGCAGCAGCAAGCGGCAAAGCAAGCAGCCAGCAGCGGCAACAACAGCAAGCAGCAAAGCAAGCCAGCAGCAAGCAGCAACAGCAGGCAGAGGTGACTCCTCACCTTGCTGTTCATGGCGGGGTCGGACGGAGCAGGGAGGCGAGAGGACGGACGATAGCAAGTTTCGGACGGCGTCAATGGCGGTCAGCGGTCGAGGAAGAAGTAGGATGTGTTAGAGAGAGAAGAGAGGGATCTGCCCGGGGGCGGCGCGCGGGGCGAAAGCGGCGGGCGGCGGCTAGGGTTGGATCGGTTAGGCTGATACCATGTTAGAAGGGATAGAGAAGGATGATTGGCGTAATGCGATGGATGTATTATTGAGCCTCGAGGGCGAGTATATATTGAGTACAGGACTTGGAGGGCAAGACGCCTCCTAGAGATAAGATGGAAACAATTCCTATCTAATCCCGGACAATCTCTAAATACCAAATATATCTCTAACAGGATGGACCCGCGGCTTCGAGTCCGTGGTCCAGAGGAGACGCAGACGACGCGGAGCCCGACACGGTCCCTGGAGCTGCTAGGGGAGGAGGATGACCACCGCGGCATCGCAATAGCAGCCGACGGAACCGAGAAAGGCGGCCTTGGTTCAAGACATTCCTGCACCCTGGCGCCCGGAATCACCATTAAAGGGACTGCAGGAGCAAAAATACAGCTAGGGAACTACCTAGGAGCAAGAACGCACCGGAGAAACGAGATGGTTCACAGCGCCGTCCAGCAGGCGTGCATGTCGGAGCCGGAGGCGTGGACGTCGATCCAGACCGACGGCTGGCGGATCCCGCCGGTCCCTATGGCTGGCGTTGCAACGGCGAGCGGCGGCGTCCCCGGCGAGCTTGACAAGAAAGGGGGTCCAGGGGGAACCGGCTCCTCTACCGTGCCCGCTGAGCACGGCAGGCTGTCGTGCCTTCTTACGACGCCAGCGAAGCAGTGATCTCCCATATCGACAGCCCAGCAGCTCGCCTGACGCCTGATGCACTAGTGATTAACAGCATTAATCTTCTCAAAATAAAAGATTAACAACATTAGTCCATGGTTGCATGTTCTCATGGCGTTTTGGATGTGGCTAAATTTCGGTCGATTTAAATTTGGCTAAGTATATAAGTCGACTAGTGTTTGCATGTTTTTTTCTCGGTTTGTCTTTTTTTATTTATGTTTTCTAATACATGAATATATTTGTTAAAGTTTCAAAATAAAAATATGTAAATGTAGGAAATGGTACCGTTGCCCGTTCAAAGCAAAATATAAATATATTTTTACAAATATAAATATATTTTAACAAAATATAAATATGTTGCTTCGAGCGGCAACGGTACAAATAATTTTTTTCTCATTTTTTGTATTTTTCTTATTTTTTAACAAAATAAATATTGGAGAGACATTGGGAGACTAAAAATAATTAAAATATGTAAATGTAGCTTTTTTGGAAACATGGTAAGACGCAGACGTTCATAAACACGGACATACACTCACCCGTAGAAATGCATGAACACAAACCCAGTGAGACGTCACGACCGCTCTGGGCCGGCGTCAATGCGTAGCGGCCGCTCTACAGCGGCATGAATGCGGCAGCTGGCCACGGGCAGGAACGCGCGCGGGCGCGGGTGGTGGTTTTTGGGTGGGCCAGGATAGTCAGGCGCGGGCATGGCATCTGTCCGGACTCCCGTAACCCACCCCCACCCCCACCTTGTCTCCGGTTTGCGTGAAAAGGTGTGTCCGGATTGCCGAACGGACCGATACAGGACCGCGTTAGATGTCAAAACACGTCATACATTTACATTTGAGCAACATAATTATATTTTGTTAAAATATATTTATATTTGTAAAAATATATTTATATTTTGCTTTGAACGGGCAACGGTACCATTTCCTACATTTACGTATTTTTATTTTGAAACCTTAACAAATATATTCATGTATTAGAAAACATAAATAAAAAAATAAAAAACCGAGAAAAAACATGCAGACAATAGTCGACTTATATACTTAGCCAAATTTAAATCGACCGAAATTTAGCCACATCCAAAACGCCATGAGAATATGCAGCCATGAACTGATGTTGTTAATCTTTTATTTTGAGAAGATTAATGCTGTTAATCCGTAGTGCATCTGGCGTCAGGCAAGCTACTGGGCTGTCGATATGGGCTTTTAATACTTTCCTGGGCTAGATCATTGCTTCGCTGGCGTCGTAAGAAGGCACGGCAGCCTGCCGTGCTCAGCGGGCACGGTAGAGGAGCCGGTTCCGATCCAGGAAGGGGGGAAAAGAGTGAGGTGGTGGAGTGGAGGAGGCCGGGCAAGGGGTTGCGGGTGCGTGTCCCTTTGGGAGCTGACGCTGCTGGACTGACCCAGGAGACCCACTGGTCAGTGGTAAAAGGAGAGGTTGAAAGAAAATAAAAATAAACGAAATTGGTAGGAATATCTCTTTCTCCTCTACTACTTCATAAGCTTCTCAGGATTAGTATAATCTAAATGTTTCGGTGCTCAAAACTATACAAAATATTTTGGAAAATTTCACAGATGCTACTACTTATATAATATAAGTAGTATTATAATATAAGTAGTATTCTATATTGTTGTGTCTAAAATGAAAATTCCAAACAAGAACAGAGTCGCAGTTTGTATTTGTACGATGAATAACGAAAGTGTCAATTGCTAAATTTAAACCAAGGTTTTTAGAATAAATTGTGTTCTCTATGCTTGTCGCATGTAATCCATCAACTAAATGTATTACTCCCTCCGTTCCTAAATATAAGTCTTTATAGAGATTCCACTATGGACTCCATACGGAGTCCATAGTGGAATCTCTATAAAAACTTATATTTAGGAACGGAGGGAGTATATTCTTATAAGTGCAACCAGCGCTCAGTTTTATTTGATTTTGACTTAACAAGGTGGACTATACATTAAAAATGATAAAATAGTATATATACTACCACATGATAGTATATGAGATATGGGTGTAACTACACCCGGTAGTAGGATATAGATAGGGAAAATGCATCCTATTACCGGGTGTAGTTACACCCATATCTCATATATCATCATGTGATAGTATATATACTACTTTATCATTTTTAGTATGTTCATATACTATATCTAAGATACTCCAAAATGAGTTATTTAAAAAAAATGCATGTAAACCCATGTTTTTATCATATTTGTGAAATACGTACATATTTGTATGTAAAAAGGAGTATGTTCAAAATATGGTACATACTACCTACAAAATAGTATATATACTACCCAAACATTCTTACATACTACATACTACACGTACGTACTCTCCAATATAATAGATACTACTTACAACGTACGAAACCAAAGTGGGAGTAACTACACCTGGTAGTAGCGAAAATTTGTCCTACACGTACGTACTCTCCAATATATATATAAACACTATTCTCATCACGGAATGAGAATAATATTCTGATAACTAGTCGACCCGTCGCAACAGTAGTAGTTGAACTTCACCGAGCGACAGGTTGAACTTCCGCAAATATTGTCCAAATGGGTCTTGCGATATACCGTTGGAAAGTTGTGGTCACATGGATCACGACCTAAGTTAAATTTTTGTTAAAATCTACACGGTTTAAGAGCAGTTTTACAAACCATTTTTTTCATACAAAAAAACATGAAACGTATTTTCTAGCCCATTTCTAAACTGTTTATCAGAATGAGGCAAATAATACGGCGTTGGAAATCTGCTGCAAATTCGCTCATTCCACATATACAAAGTTTTCCCAAATTCCCTACGGTTAAAGAGTAATTTGGAAAATGGCGCAATTTCTCAAACCGAACAGCCGAGCTAGTTTTTTTGGAGTAATTTGAAAACGGCTAATCGGATTGATGCAAATGATATGGCGTTGGAAAGCTTATGAAAATGCGCTTCTTTTTCATATAGAAAGTTTGTTCCAATTTTGAAAGGTTTAAAAGTAATTTAGAAAATGGTCGAAGTTCCTCCGAGTTCGTATTTTCTGGTTATTTTTTAAAATGGTTTGTCGGAGTGCAGCAAATGATATGGCGTTGGAAAGCTTGAACAAATGCGAAAATTTTATATATAGAATGTTTCTCCTAATACTTTACGGTTTTATGACAATTTTGAAAATGGCTAAAAACGTTTTTTAGCCGTAAATTTCACAAACTTTGTCGGAATGAGGCAAATAATATATCGTTGGAAAGCTATCAAAAATGCGAAACTTTTTCATATAGAAAGTTTTTTCTGATTCGTAACCATTTTTAAGTAATTTTGAAAATGCTGAGATCATACATTCTGCCTTCATTGCGAAAACATAGTCTTCGGAAATGCACAGCGTGAAGAAGTTGAACTTCTAGGGCATGTCTGGTTGAACTTCACTCTGTTTTTCACGTGATGTTTTTTACCCGTAACTCCCCAACCACTTACCGGAGTTAAGCAAATGATATACCGATGGAAAGCTGTTGAAAACGCGCAACTTCCCCGTGTTGATCAGTTTTTTCATATTCATGACGATTCAAGAGATTTTTTTGAATACGTAAAAATGTGTTTTTAACGGTATACATGAAACTTTTAAACCGGTTATCGGAACATAGCATATAATATACTGTTGGAAATCTTATGAATAGGAGCAACTTTTTCATGTAGACAATTGTTACAAATTCGTTGCCGTTTGCGAGCAGTTTTAAAAATGGCAAAAGAACATCGTTTTTGCCTTTTTTGAACATGTAAATGAACGACGGACGTCTCGCACTAGAAATTTTGAACTGTGCCGGGAGGAGCACATGAACTTCTTGCAACAAACCTTTTAGGCTTTTAGTTTCGAATTCTTTTATTCTCACCTGAAACGCATTTCGTGTAGTAGTTGAACTGCTCGCTGTTTTCACTTTGAACTTCTGTCACGTATTTTTGTTCGTAATTCCTCACCCGTTCATCGGAGTTGCACAAATGATATACCTTTACAAACTTGTTGAAAAGATGCCACTTTTTCTAATACGGTTAAACTTTCGTTTCGTATAACATACATCAATTTGTTTTAACCGTTTATTTTGGAATAGAGCAAACGATATACCCTTGGAAAGTTGTTGAATAGGAGGAACTTTTTTCATGTAGTGCATTTTGTTTCAAATTTGTAATGGATTGAGAGAATTATTTTAAAACAACAAAAACAACATTTTATGTGTGTTTTTGAACATGTAAATACACGGTGAACCTCTCTCACAAGAATTTTTGAACTTTCCCGGGCTGAGCACTTGAACTTCTAGCAACAAAATTTTAGACTTTGCCTTTTTATTCCTTTTTTCTCATATGAAACACACACTATGCAGTACGTGAACTTCTGGCTGTTATCACTTTGAACTACTCTCTGGTTTTTTTGCCCTAACTCCTAAAGCACTCATCAATCGGATCATATAATATATCGCTGGAAAGTGTTTAAATAGAAGAAATTTTCTCATGTAGAGAGATTTTTCAAATTGGTCGCCGTTTTTATGAGTAGTTTTTAAGAATGCCAAAAATGACGTTTGATTTTTTTATTGAACATGTAAATTATAGGTTTTAATAAACTTTGAACTTCTGTGTTATTTTAATTTGAACTCCATATTTTTTTTATGAGTAAAGAATTTTATTTGATTTTAAATAAACATCAAATTAATGTGTTTTTTTTTTAATTTGAACTTCATCGTTGTAGAGAGGAATGGAAGGCGCGCGGGAGGCCCTCCGGTGGCTGCCGATGGAGGAGCACGAGGGCTTGGCATCCCCTCGTGACGGCGTGGAGGCGGACGGGCGAGGAGCAGAGGCAGGCGAGGACGAGACAGCTCAAGCATGACCGACCGACGGCGAGTAGCGTGGTGGAGGTGGGACGCCGGATCCGAAGACGGGGGTGGCGCGGCAAACGGATACGGGGAACGGTGGACGGTGACGGCGCGGCGGTCGGGGCCCGCGGTGGGGGCGGCGCGGCGGCCGGATCCGAGACCGGTGGCGGCGCGCCGGCTGGATCGAGACCAGTGGAAAAATACTAGTTTTTTAATAAACATGAAACCGCTTCGTTTTCTTAATTTGAACTTCTAGGTTTTTTAAAGGGGGGAGATCATTTTCTATAAACCTTTTTGAATTATTCCGTTATTTGAATTTGAACTTCTCTATTTTATTTTTTAGCAACGAGAAACATATGAGTTTTTTGTAAACTTCGAACTTCCTTCTTATTTTAATTTGAACTTCTTAATTTTATTCTTAGAAAAGAAAAAACATCAATCAAGTTTTTACATAAATTGAACTTCATACTTTTATTTTCCTAGGAAAGGAAAATCTGAGTTTTTTTTATAAAATTGAACTCCTCCATTTTCGTAATTTAAACTTCTTGGTTTTATTTATTTTAGTAATGGAAAAAAATCCTAGTTTTGTCATAAACATCGAACCGCTCGGTTTTTTAAATTTGAACTTCTAGTTTATTTTTCTAGAAACACGGAAAATCCGTCAAAGTGAATTTCATGTGAAATTCTTGTTTTTATTTCTTTTAGTAACACAAAAATCCTAGTTTTAAAATAAACATCGAACCGCTCCATTTTTTTTAATTTGAACTTCTAAGTTTTTTGAAAATGGGGAAAATTATTTTTTATAAACTTTGTTGAATTGTTCCGTTATTTTAATTTGAACTTCTCGGATTTTGTTTGAAAACCGGAAATCCGTTTTTATAAACTTTTTTTTGAAGTGCTCCTTTTTTTAATTTGAACTTCTAGTTTTCAATTTTGTTTAGAAGGCGAAAATTTTGTTTTCTAAAAAAAACGTCGAACTACTCTGTTATTTGAAATTCAACTTCTTGATTTTATTTTTAGAAAACGAGAAAAATCCATTTTTCATACACATCGAACCGCTCTTTTTTTTTTAACTTGAACTTCTTGTTTTTTTTAACTTTGATCTCATGCATTTATTTGATCTCCTGTTTATGCTACTATTTCGAACTTCGCTGTCAATTTTTTTAATTTTGATGTTACTTACCGACAGAGGTTTTATTTGAAGTTTTTTCTGCTTTTTGACCTCTCCTGCTTTTCATACATGAACTTCAACTTTTTTGTTATATTTTTGTACTGTTCTGATTTTTTCAAACTTCCCTAATTCTCGTCTCCAAACTATCATTTTTTTTATTAAATGTCCTTTGAACTATGTTTCGCTCGACAACAGTGCTTGAACTTGGGATTCTTTTATTCCTAATGTCTTTTTTTGTGATTAGTGGGTTTGGTAGTAACTCGCGTAAAATCAATACTTGTCCATCAAAAAAACTTTAACTAGTGCACCGTTCGTAGAATGCAAGTAGCACTAGCAATACCACCGTGTGCTCTTTTCCAAATAAATAATATTTTTTATACACAAAGCCGTGCATGTTTTTACACCACACTTTTTGATCCTTATTATCTCTCCATCTTATATCCTAGAATTAACAAGCACCACACGTTTATTCCTTGTTCTCTCTCCTTCCTGTAATTTGTCTCTGCTCATGCATACGAAGGTAGCAACTTGATGCAGCAACCCGAGCTAGAGAAGTTTTTAGGTTCACATTGGGTTCAGGCGCCGGGCGGACCATGGTCAGACCAGCTCAGAGAGGCTCAGCTCGGGAGGCGCTTGGCCATGCTTGGCAACAGCGGCATGGTCCTCGGCCTTGTGCACCCTGTACTCGTTGTACCGCCGGACGCAGCGTCCCGGCATCTCTGCAGCGATCTGCACATGGAGGCGTACGGACCTTGCAAGCGAAACTGAACTTCTACTTGGCACGCAAGGTGGGCGTGCAGTGAAATGATGTTGCGGCGCACAGGTGGCTCGACAGGCAGAGGAGGCCCTTGTTCCACGAGGCGCTGGCCTGCATCCCCACCGGAGGAGCACGAATCTCGACCTTCAACTTCTTTGCAGTCCGACCTTCTCTTGCTTCATAGCCCGACCTGTTACATCTTCACGAAGGATGGAGCACTGGCATGCTCGGCTTGGTGGGAGACCTCGACGCTGAGGAGGTAGCCCGCCTCGAACACATCTGCTGCGGTAGGATTGCCTCGATGCAGATGGACTGACGACAAACGCGATGAGAAACATAACAGCGAGGAGAGATGGCTGCCCACATGGACTGCTAGCGAGCGAGCCGACGGACTGCGCGCGAAGAATGGATGAGCAGACGACTTGTGGACGGCGTAGGTCGCATCGGCGGTGCAAATGGCACACCGGCCGCATTTGCTAGGGAAGCTGCAACCATGGCACATGGGAGGAAAGGCGAGCAGTGCAGGGGCTTCCCATGGCGCATCGGCGGGTTATGGTTGCGACGCAGTGCGGCGTGCGTGGTGGAGGCGGGTTCCCGGCGGCCGGTGGCGCGCGGGGTGGCTGCGGAATCCCGAAGGTCGGCGTCGTGCGGGGTGGCGGTGGGATCCCGGAGGCCAGCGGCGCGCGGGGTGCCGGTGGGATCCCGGAGGCCGGCGGCGCTCGGGTGACGGCCAGACCTCGAAGGCCGGCGGCACGCGCGGTGGCGGACGGATCCTGGAGGTCGGCGGCGGGCGTGGGGATCCGGGGGTTGGGAGGTTGAGGACGAGGGGTGCGTGAATTTTCTTTTTTCTCTACCGGTTCGGGTGGGCCGCGTTTCCAGATTCAGAAACATCCCATCGGGCCCTATATAGGGGAGTTATCAGAATATTATTCTGATTCCATGATCATAATAGTGCTACTCTATATGTATGTATGTATGTACAATATGTATGGAAAAAGTATGTAAAAAATGTTAATCATGTATTTAGAAAATGTTAAGCGTGTATAAAAAATGATCCTGATGTATACGAAAAATGTACAATGTGTATAAAAAAATGAATATATGTTGAACAAAAAAAGTGAAAAAGAAAAAAAAAGAAATAAACCAGTAAAAACAGAAGAAACACGTAGAAAAAAAGAAAAAGGAAAACGGGAAACCAAAAAAATCCAGAGAAAACCATCGTACAAATAAAAAAAAAGAGAAAAAAGCAGAAAAAATGCGCACTCGATACAGTGTTAGGCCGGCCCGTCAGTGCGCTGCTGGAAGCGATTTCTTCTAAATCGGGCTAATTTTTTTAAATAATACATTTTTTTATTAATTTTCAGAAATATTACGCTGAAATTATTATTTTTAAAAATAATACATAGTCGGCCATCTGGTGGCCGACTGGGTCCAGTCGGCCAGGAGGAAGCCGATAGGTGCCCTGTCGGCTGGCAGGAGGCCGATTGGGCTCCTGCCTCCTTTCTTGTAGATCCTGTCGGCTACCTATTGGCCGATTTGAACTAATTGTCTTCCAGTAGGACGATAAGGTCTAATTGTCTTCCCGTAGGACGATTAGTTCTAATTGGCTTCCTGTAAGCCGATAGGTGCATGCCCCATTATCTCAGCCCTCCGTTTCCCGCTTCTGGACTCCCGCTTATATCTTGGGCCGCCGTTTCCCGCCAGTATCTCCCGCCACATTTTCCCGCTTTCTAGTTCCGGCCATATTTTCCTGCTTTCCCACCCGGATCACTTCCCCACCCGGATCCGGACATAGACGCCTCATGTCCGAACATAGGCGGCTGATATCCGTAGGCTCCTGACTCAATTGATATTGAAAACAATAAAGAGAATTAAGTCATACTAGCTGGCTGTGGCTGTGGCTGAAACACGAAGCTCGACGTGGGACCCTGCTGCTGTAGCTGTGGCTGAAACACGAAGCTCGACGTGGGACCCTGCTGTTGTGGGTACTGCCACGTCGAACTGCCAGCTTGGTCAGGACGGGGTGGCCTGGTCGTCGGCTGATGTGCTAGACGGGGATGTGGCTAATGTCGGTGCGTGGAGGGACGCGGCTGCTGCTGATGCTGGTGGTGAACAACGTCGCTTCTCCGGATGCACGTGATAGCCTCGTAGACAGCTCATATCCTGTTCCGAAGCGGGAAACATAGGGCTGAGAAAATAGGGCATGCACCTATCGGCTTACAGGAAGCCAATTAGAACTAATCGTCCTACGGGAAGACAATTAGACCTTATCGTCCTACTGGAAGACAATTAGTTCCAGTTGGCCAATAGGTAGCCAATCGGCCTCCTACCATCCGACTGGGCACCTATCAGCTTCCTCCTGGCCGACTGAACCCAGTCGGCTACCAGATGGCCGACTATGTATTATTTTTGAAAAAAATAATTTCGGCGTAATATTTCTGAAAATTAATAAAAAAATGTATTATTTAAAAAAAATTAGCCTAAATCGGTACGAGCAACACATAGGCGCCTATATCTCGCCTTCAGCGAGTCTGGCTTCGGACTCGCTGATGGGGCGAGCGAGCTGGGCCGGCCCACGAACGCAGGAGGCCACAGTCTCTTTTCCCTGTTTTTTTTTTACGTTTTTGTTTTCTTTTTTACTTTTATTTTTGTACTTTTGTTTATGCTTTAAAATATGCTAAAAATATATATTACAAAAAACACTCTTCAAATTTTTTTTGAAAAATGCTGAACAAGTATTTAAAAAATGTTGAATAAGTATATGAAAAATATTAAACAAGTATTTGAAAAAAATGTTAAACAAATATTTGAAAAAATATTGAACAAGTGTTTGAAAAAATGTTGATCATGTATATAAAAATGTTGAACAAGTATTTGAAAAATGTTGAACGAGTATTTGAAAAAATGTTGAACAAGTATTTAAAAAGTATTGAACAAGTATTTGAAAAATGTTGAGCATGTATATACAAATGTTGAACAAGTATTTGAATTTTTTTGAGCATGTATATAAAAATGTTGAATGAAAAACCAAAAAATTGAAAACCGAAAAAGAAACAAATTAAACCAAAGAAAATGGAAAAAAAACCTGAAGAATCAAATGAAAAAACCCAGAGAAAGAAAAGAAAAAACGGAGAAGAAAAAATAAAGAAAAGAAAAGAAAACGAATTAAAAAAAAACAGAGAAAACGGGCACATCTTGCTTCAAGTAGGTCGCGCCCTTTCTGTTATCATGAACTGTTGGGCGGGCGCAGTGGCTAGTCGCGCTTCCTATGTTCGCGGCGACCAGGGATTGAGCCCTGGTGCTCCCCCTTTTCCCTTCTATTTTTCTTTAGACTCTGCGCGAAAATGGGCCAGCCCAGTAACGGACACGACCAGGAAACTTCGACGCGAGACTTAGTCTAAGGACTCGCTTAATGCGATAAATAGTCGCTGCGCAACACATAGCCCTGGCCTATTTCACACGTAGAGCAAGGTGAGTCGCGCATTCAAAAAAATTGGGCTGGCTCATGTGCTGGGCGGGGCGCCCCTTTTTCTGTTTTACTATTTCATTTTCGTTATTTTTCCCTTTCTGTTTTGGATTTTTACTCCTTTAAATAAAATTCGGGATTATGAAAAACGTTCATTATTTGGACGAATGTTCCAATTTTTTTTAAAAAAAT
This sequence comes from Elymus sibiricus, assembly GCA_039707655.1. Lineage (NCBI taxonomy): Eukaryota > Viridiplantae > Streptophyta > Magnoliopsida > Poales > Poaceae > Elymus > Elymus sibiricus. The sequence goes on along the minus strand of CM077666.1, from coordinate 329,362,555 downwards.
TAGAAAATCTGTTTTCGGAAAATGTTCCAAATAATAAAAAATGTTCACAAAATTGAAATAAGTTTCCAAATTTGAAAAAAAATGTTCTTGAGTATTAAAAAATGTTTGCAAATTTTAAAAATATCCCGGAACTTGGGAAATGTTCATGATATTCAATAAATTTCCATGATCAAAAAATCATGAATTCAAAAAATGTTTGCGATTTTTGAAAATTATTCCTAAAGTTCAAGAAAAGTTTGTCGATTCAATATTTTTTTGCGAATTCCAAAAGTTGTTCCCCAATTTTTTTTAAATGTTTGACGATTCAAAAAATTTGTCGATTTAAAAATGTTATTAGTTGGTGAGGCTTTCGCTGCTGCTGTTCGAGTCGAAGTTGAGGTCGATCAATAAAAAGTCGATCATCACCATGGACAGGTGCCGACGTTGCTTCGTGCCCTGCCTCCATGTAGGAGGTGCATAGCACACCGCAACGGTCGGCGACGAAGTCGAAATCTCTGCATCGAAAGATTTGACCCTTGTAGAAGGGTGTGGCGATACATCGCGCCTGAACTTTCTTTCAGGCCAAGCCGAGGGGGCCGAGGGCGATTCGTCGATTCGTCGCAAAGCTCGCGATCCTGGCTGATGATGCCAATAAGACCCTATTGGTTAGATCTCTGCACGGCCCCTACCTGGCGCGTCAACTATCAGGGTTCGTCCTAACAGTGTCGTCGATGTATGACGATTTTTTTGGTGGGGGCGAGTGCTCGGTGGATCAGAATGGTAAGGCAGAAACACCACGGATTTACCTAGGTCCATACCCTCCGCGAAGTAGGTAAGAACCTACTCCTTGTTTATTGTCTTTATTATCATGGTGGTTGCCAGATATCTAGAGGATCACCCGCGAGATCTTTCCTAGCAATTAGAGCCCACTCTGGCTGGCGGCGGTGAGCGGGGTTCACGAATGTAGATCTATCTTAGGTTTTCTTCTCTCTGCCCCTGATGGGGCCCCTGACTCGCCTTATATAGATGGTCGAGTCCGAGTTACAAGGTCTTACTCTCCAATCCCCAGGAGGGAGGTCCGGGGACTCTCGAGACGTGGTTGCCAATCTATGGAGGTCGGAGGTCCTATCTCGATCTTGGTCTCCGGTCCCTCATCACATGCCTGGGCCACCATGTGGTCGTTCGACCTCTTTTGTCCTCCGCAGCTACCCCAGGGGCATGGCATCGTCAACTCGCAAATTGCCTATCTGATTAATGATCTGTCTTCACCGTCGGATTTGTATTCAAGACTAACAGATGTCACTGCTCAATGCGTATCGAAACGGGTCAATCAAATACAAGTTCTACCAACTCACATTACATCTATCAGGTTAACATATATGTCCATGATCCCTGAAAGATGATCATCAGTTGATTGGTGTACCCATCTTTGTTTGTGCCCCCCCATCCTCCAAACCTAGGAACATTAGAATAACATCATACAACTTGGAATTCAACAATCCTTCCTCGGATTCCGGTAAATGTCCATCTTCGGCAAAAATGTTTTAGAAATGAAGTCTTTAGAAACAGACACCCTCGGCTAGTTTCCTTTTCACTCTCGGTCCTATGCTTCCCTTCGGTACGATGGCGTAGCTATGTGTATCTTAGGGGGGGGGGGGGCAGTGCCCCCCAGCCTTGATATAATCATTGAAGAAGAAAAAATGTTTTAGGGGCTTAAATAGAAGAAAGTGTAGTCGTTAGCCCCTCCTCCCCCAACCATTCATGTTTTCTCTTTTGCCCCCCCTGACATCTTGGTCTAGCTTTGCCACTGCTTCGGTAGCCTTCCTTACGCCTCCTGTTGTGGTACTCGCGACTGATCTATTTCCTAACCACCAAGGTTTTCTTTCCCAACATGTATCCCAATAGAATCACCTTGTTGGATGTCGCTGCAATCATCGGAATGCCCCATATCTCTAAAGTGGAAGGAGGAGCCCAATCCTCCTTGTCCTGAGTTACCATAGTGCAACCACCGTGAACTTCTGCCCGATCCTCCATGAGAGTCCACACCACTCCTCTTCGTCTTAGAAACGATTGGTGGTCCTTGAGATCCTCCACATCCAGGAAAGGGGCACAATGATTATGCCTCCACTCCCCCACAATGCGCTCTCCTCTTGGAGATTCGCTCCTCATTGCCGGGGCAGCACAACGACTGTCCCTGCAGGGCACAACCTCACCACCATGGGTGATCAAGCCCTAAGCGCCTCTCTGCTAGGTTATTTAGTATTAGTATAAGGTGCGACATATATTTTTTGAGGAATCAGTAGAGTCTAAAAATGTGTCTGGTTAATCTTGGAGGCTCTTGGATTCAAAACTAATTGCAACGGTGGTTTAGTTAATCATAATTTTAGGCTTTTCTTATGAAGGTTATGTGGTTTGCATGTTATGAGATGTGTCATTTTCTATGCATGGTTATATACCACATGTTTGTATGTTTATAAAATTTAGGGCCTCTTTGATTCGCAACATTCTAAAAAAACACGGGAATAGGAAAAACATAGGATTGGAATGTCATGGTCATCTCAATTCAAAGGATCGGAATGGTTGACTAGGGGAGGGGGTGAATAGGCGATTAAAAAAACTTAACCTCTTTTGTAAATTTTAGGTTCAACAAGAAAGTAGGTTGTCTAGATATGCAACTAGGTGGACAACCTATATGACAAGCAACACAAGTAACAAGTGCAAGCAAGAGTAAGCACACAATAAAAGCTTGCACAAAGTAACCGCAAGTGGAGTCGATGGAGACAAAGATGTGTTGTCGAAGTTCCCTCCTTTGCGGGAGGTATGTCTCCGTTGGAGGGGTGAGGAGGCAAAATGCTCCCCAAGCGTCCCAAGGAGTCACCCTATTCTCCTCATGCCCTCGCACAATGCAAGGTCCCGCAAATCCACTAGCGGTGCCCTTGAAGGCGGCAACTGGAACCTTTACAAACAAGGTTGGGGATCTCTCCACAACTTAATTGGAGGCTCCCAACACCACCATGAAGTTTCACCACAATGGATTGTGGCTCCGATGTGACATTTTCCCTCTAGGGTGCCCAAACACCCAGGAGTAACAAGATCCACAAGTGAAAGTATGGGGCAATCAAATTTCCTTTGGTGGAAGTGTAGATTTAGGTCTCCTCCCTCAATCCCTAGGAAATTAACAAGTTTGGTTGGCAAGGGAAGAAGATCAGGCAAGAAATAGCTTAGGGAAACAATGGAGGAGAGAAAGAGAAGCGAGAGGTAGGTGGGAGGTGGAAGAATAACCTCCTTTTATAGTCCACCCCAATCCAACCGTTATGCTCAGAACCGCACAAGGGCGGTACAACCACTGCGAGTAGCGGTACAACCTCCCTATGTGTGTCTGCACAGTTGCAGAGCCGGAGCGGTACAACCGCATGGTGTCCCGGTTGTACCGGTTTATTGAGATAAACCGGAACAACCGTTCGAGCACCGCTTGGTACCGCACCCAAACCCTAGTGGGATCACCCTACTCGCGGTGGTTGGGGCGGTACCTGCACCGGTACAACCGCCCGAGAGCGGCATACGGAAGTTGCTAAGTCCCTAGCGGTATAACTGCCTGGGACCCCGGTTGTACCGCTAATTAATCAACTACCGGAACAACCGGGTAGCAACCGCCAGGTACCGCAGGCCCTATCTGAAAGGAATCACCCTTTCATGGTGGTTGGGCCAGTTCATGGCGTGGTTGAACTGCGATCCGGTATTGGTAAAAGTAGAAAAAACAGTAGACAACCTTGTGAAATGATTCAATGCAAAAGAAATGCAAGAATGAGAAGTGAAAACTCCATCGATCGTTGTTTTCTGAGGAGCTATAAATGGTGGGACCCCTTCTCATTTGATTGTTTACTTTAGCTTCCTTCTCTCTATTATTTTTCTAGTAGAGTAGAGTATATCTCACTGGTCAGGAGGCATGAATTTTCTTCGGACAAGAGCCATTGCGATGGTTCTAGAACAGTCTGGAGGCAGCTGCTAGCTACTGTTCAAGCGAATCCCGCTGCTCTCAGCCATTTGATCTAAGATGCCAACGACTAGGAGCATGGCCTATGCACCTCGGAGGGAGTAGTGGCCTATGGCACACCGTATGTAGCACGTACTCCTACTTCTACTACTACTCCCTCCCTTCTGGTTTAGAGCAAGTACGATAGTGGGCTATAAGCAGTTTACATGGCACTTTTGCCTATGTGGAAAAGAGAGTCATGAAAAAAGTGAAGGAGTGGGCTCTCATGCAAGAGCTAGCCTCTACACGTGTTCCTAGGTAAAATCAAATATGAAATCTCATCAACCAAAGTAGATTTTGAGTGGATGACACGAGTTTTGTGGATACAAAACTACCCAATGAAATATTTCCCACATGTTCGACTCCCGAAGCAATAAGTGCATCACCCTCTCTCTTATTGGACTTGCATGGTACATGTATAATTTGATGCATGCATGACCACTAATTCCCTATCTCTAATCTCTATGAATTAAATGTGGCATGAGACTCAAAGCACTTTAACTCAATTGGACTCAAAGGGAGCCTAATATAATGGAAATCTGAAAATTATGAGATGAGCCCTCTAAACCGAAAAGGAGGGAGTTTTTTGTGCAAGTACTACTAATACTCCCAAACTGCTTCATACCCCTTGGTCGTAGTATTTTTTTCATACGAAGTTGTGCCGTGCAATTGGAATTCTAGCTTACGTGGAGTATTTTTTCATAGGGATCGAGCGTGCAGGATCGACTGTAAATGCGGAGAGATGAACCAGACAAAATAAAGGAAGATAGATTAAATGTAATAAACACAAGGGTGATATGATGGTTGCTTGTCCGTTCATTTTACCAGTGTAAGTGCATCAAGTGCCCCCTTAGTGGTTTTGGAGTATTGAAGACAAATAGGTTAAGGGACTAATGTGTTTGTGAGTGTACACAGGTGAAATAGTCCCTGAAGACTTGGTTTAACCCACGGAAGTCGACCCCTAAAAATGTATTTCTTCCAGTGAAGAATTTGGTGCGGCCTATGAAGAATTTGATGTGAAGACTTTGGAGCTTGAAGACTTTGTTTTCATAGTTTATTTTCTTCTTATTTGAGTCATAGGAAAAACCGTACTGTTAAAGGGGGTCTAGGTGATATACATGTCACATTTCCAAAGTGATGCTCTAACCTATACACACTATTGCCGCTTCAAGTGAAGCCTTTGGAAATCTCCGGAACAGCTAACGAATTTGCTAGCGACAGTGACGCAGTTCATCTGGTCGCTGACGAATTAGGTCAGGCTGAGGAGTTAGGAGTTCACCAGTGCGATCTGCCTATCATGAGGAGATTGAGTGCCTCGACAAAATTGAGAGTTCAACTTTCCGACCGTTGCTGCGCTGCGTGCCACCTGTCGAGTGGATTCTTATCCTGACAACGGTCATGTCCGAAGGGGCATTTATGACTTTTCATGTCGGGTTGCCTCCTGGCTATAAATAGCCGCCCCCACAACCACTTGTTGGTTGGCTGCTCTAGAGAGAACTTGACACTTGTCATTTGAGAGCAACCCTTCCTCTGACGACTTTGTGAGAACCCAAGCGAGGAAAAACCCAACCAGAGCCAAACTGATTGAGCATCACTGAAGAAATTGATCTGTGTGATCCGACGCTTTTTACCTTTGAAGACTGTCATTCTTCCAGACGGTTAGGCGTCATATTCTGAGCACCCAAGAGTAATTGTGGTGTGCCGGTGAACAAGTCTGTGAAGGTTTTGAAAGTCTACCTTGAAGACTTACCACGAGTGATTGGGCGAGGACTAAGTGACCTTAGCTCAAGAGGAATACGGTGAGGACTAAGTGTCCTCTGAGGTAAAACTCAGCCGCCTCAACCATACGTACAGTTGATACAGCAACTGGAACTGGTCTACCAAATTGCTGAGTCTTCACCAAGCCTACCTGGATTCAAATTCCTCACCCTTTACCTTTACGCTATTCCGCTGCTAAAGACCTTGTGTCCCACCTTTTTGAAGAATTTGAACTCAAGTATTTCATCATGTTATGTTTCATTTCCTCAGTTCATCTTCCTCATGCTTGTATGCTTGTATGATTACATGTTCTTCACTTCTATGTATCTCCTATGCATGCTTTCTGTCTCTGTGATGATTTAGTTTTGTTCCCGTTTCTATTTCTTCGCTCTGATTTTCGTCAAAGTCCTGGAGTTTGACGAATTTCTAAAAATCTCCCATTCACCCCCCTCTGGGAGTTATCCTGCGCTTTCACCAGGCCACTTATCATTAGGAGTGGTGGGGTTTTGTGATATGACGGCTTTACTGCCGCACCATGAGCTGGGTGACTCTCCCCTGCAGCGCCGCCCTCTACTCTAGTACTCCTATGTCTGTCCCGGTTTACTAGCACCTCTCCTATTTCAAGCTATATTTTTTACCATAAACTTAACTAGTAGGGAAATTGTACAGTAAGTTCGACGTCGGATTCGGGTTAAAAAATACTGTACATTATATGCTATAGCAAAACTAGTATTATTGGAAAGTGCATTTAAATGCAAATCCAACAATATAATTTTCGATGACATGGAGTACAATTTTGCAAATGACATACGAGGTCAAAGTTTGACCCAAAATATGATGTGAACTAATAAACCCGAACGGAGGTAGTAATTTGTTGGAAGGTCTGTGGGCCCAGATGTTGGTTGGCTCGCATGTCGGCCGAACAAATTAGGATGGTTGTGAGTCGTAGAAACCGGTTCCGACGATCAAAGGGGATCCAGGAAGTGGTAGATCGTGTACTTAGTAGTACAAATGTTACGACTGAGGGGTACGAAGTAGTAAGCACGACAGCCCGGTGAATTGATAAGACAAGTAGCCTAAATATTATACAATAAAAAATAATGTAAGCCGGAAGTGCAACGGGTGCAGCGGTTTGGGTCAAACACTCATATATACTAGTTCCCTAGTTTGACTTGGCGCGGCAAATTGCTTTTTGGTTATTTATAATTCCAAACACCACGTCGACACGTTCGCTGACCAGAAACACGTATGTACCATTTTGCAACTTTTAGTACCAAGTTAGTGGACATCCGGTGCAAGTTCTAGTCCCCTAGTGTTTTAACCTTTTTTCGTAATGATATCTGGAGAACGTTCGCCAGGAGCCCAATCCTAGCAAACGCCCACACAACCGCCAGATTTGCATCCGATGGTTGCATTTTTAAGCCCGTGGTATATTACAAAACTGTCGCCCTTACACATGAAACTGCGACACAGGTGTTTGCAACTGCCATGTCTCCCAGCAAGCGTTTGCTGGGGATTGACGTTAGGACTGCTGGTGTTTTTACATCCGTTCATAGTCGTTCCACGCTCGGGCATTGAAGTTTGTATTTACTAATATACTAGTCCTACTCCGGTACATTTATATTGTTCTGTAATCAGTGAAGTTGTTTGGCATCGATATGACCATACGTTGCTGGGATATGTCCGCTAAGTCAAGCGGCGTGCAGCTGTTACATTGTCATCATCATCTGTCCACTCCCCGCATCACATATTCGCTTCTCCATCCTCGCCGGCACATATTCTTGCATCCCCGCTAGCCGCCTCCCCCTCTCCCGAAACCCAAGCACTAACAATGGCGGAACCGAGCAGCGTCCGCAGAAAGAGTGGCTGGAATTCGCTCCCCACAGAGGTCCTCAAACTCATTGTTTCGCGTGTGGACAATCTCAGTACCATGCCGCTCGCCGCGTGCTCGTCGGGGCTGTACCGTTTACTCAAAGCCCTCAGGCCGGAGCTTTTTAAGCAAGCTCCCTGCTTGCTGATGTCGCCTGATCTTCAGAAATGGCGTGTCACGCAACATAAGGATCGTAGGGTGGCGAGCATCAACCCCCTCGACTGCGATCCGATCCCCGTCACCCTCAACTACATTAATGGTACATACTGGGTCGGCATGAACACGTCTTGGATGGTGCTCATCGACGGACGCGGCAGGTGGATGCTCATCGAGGTCTACACCTGGCGATTGATTCCCCTTCCTTCGATTAACACTGCACTGCTATGGCACTATGGCCCAGAATACTCATAATCTTATAGTAGCCAACATGATACCAAGTTTGATTTTGCTCAAGGTTGTAATCTGCCAAGTGCCCACAAGATCTGCGAATTATAAAGACTTCAGGCTAATTGCGTTCTTCAACCGCGGTCTCGCCTATTTGACAGGTCACTACGGTAAGTGGATAAATCTCCATGTTCATCGCATGATCATACATCCTCCATGGCTCTGTGATGCCATTGAACACAAGGGCTTCATTTACGCTGTGGACTGCTTCTATGGCTGGACATATTGCTGGCCTACTCCAATCCTTGCTACAAATGGTTGTTACAGCTGCATGTTACTTTCCTATTATTTACAAATATCATGATGGCTTGCTTCCTATTGTCAGAGTACAGTTTGAGGAGAGTTAGAATCATGACATTGCTGTTGTCAAATACACCCTCTATTCACTAACGTAGGACATTTTGGTAGTTTAAATTGAAGTGCCAAAATGTACCACATTAGTGATCAGAGTAGAATTTTGGTGAAATCAACTCATCCTTCCCATGATTATATTACTGTCAATATTTACTGAAAAAATATTCATGCTCTGAACATGTTGTTCTTAGATTTACAGTACCAGTCATTTTTTATTTGACTCCAACTTGATATGATGTTGTAGGCTGCCTGGTGTCCCTACCCTTCCTAATCCCAGAACCTTTGAAGGAAAAGCGGCATGGCAGTTGCAGGTGGTTCCTGGCTCGATTAGACAACGGTGAATGATTGATGATCGTTCTCACGTACCGGACGTGTTGTTTTGCTGAATACAATCATAGTCACTGCATGGTCTTTGAGCAGGATCCCAGCTTCTTTGGGCCTTCAGGATTTTTCGACTGGGGGCCGGTAAGTAGCCTCGGCACACGCTCTCTATTTCTCAGACTGAATTATCTGATTAACCAGGAGATCACCGACGGCAAGGATCCTGATGGCAGCGGGTTCCGTTCATCAGGCAAAACTGTGTGTACACAGCGTACTGCTACTTGTAGACTGCGTTGGTATTTCCCCGAAGAGGAGGATGATGCAGTATAGTAGAGATAAGTATTTCCCTCAGTTAGGAACCAAGGTTATCAATGCAGTAGGAGAACCAAGCAAAATCCCGTTAAGCCCACATGTACACACAAAAGCAAACACTTGCACCCAACGCAAATAAGAGGGTTGTCAATCCTCTTAGCGGTTATTTGCAAGGATTAATTCTGATAGTGGTAGATAGATAAACTAAAATACTAAATAAAATAAAAGTAAATAAATTGCAGCAATGTATTTTTGATTTTAATATATGATAAAAATAGACCCGGGGGCCATAGTTTTCACTAGAGGCTTCTCTCTCGAACACATAGCATACGGTGGCTAAACAAATTACTGTTGGGCAATTGATAGAAAAGCAAATAATTATGACGGATTCATGGCAATGATCATGTATATAGGCATCACGTCTGAGACAAGTAGACCGACTCCTGCCTACATCTACTACTATTACTCCACCCATCGACCGCTATCCAGCATGCATCTAGGGTATTAAGTATGAAACAGAGTAACGCCTTAAGCAAGATGACATGATGTAGACAAAGTAAACTCAAGCAATATGATTAAACCCCATCTTTTTATCCTTAATGGAAACAATACAAATACGTGTCATGTCCCTTTCTGTCACTGGGATTGAGCACCACAAGATTGAACCCATCACAAAGCACCTCTCCCATTGCAAGATAAACCAATCTAGTTGGCCAAACCAAATCGATAGATCAGAGAGAAATACAAAGCTATAATAATCATGCATAAAAGAGTTTAGAGAAGACTCAAATATTTCTCATGAATAATCTGATCATAAACTCACAATTCATCGGATCCCAACAAACACACCGCAAAAGAAGATTACATCGGATAGAACTCCAAGAACATCGAGGAGAACATGGTATTGAAGATCATAGAGAGAGAAGAAGCCATCTAGCTACTAGCTATGGACCCGTAGGTCTGTGCTAAACTACTCACACATCATCAGAAGGGCAGCAAGCAGGTTGATGTAGAAGCCCTCCGTGATCGATTCCCCTTCCGGCAGAGTACCGAAAAAGGCCTCCAGATGGGATCGCGGAAGAACAGAGGCTTGCGGCAGCGTAAAAGTTATTCGGGGTGGCTCTCTGTTGGTTTCCCAATATTTGAGAATTTATTGAAGTGGAATTAGGTCAAACAGAGCCACGAGGGCCCCACAAGGCATCAGGGCGCCCCCCTGGGGCCGCGCCCTGTTGCCTTGTGGAGGCTTCGTGAACCTTCTGGCCTCCTCTCCAAGTCTTTAGGGTCTATTTTGTCCAGAAAAAAATCTCCAAAAAGTTTCGTGACATTTGGACTTCGTTTGGTACTGATTTCCTGAAAAACCAAAAACAACCAGAAAACAGCAACTGGCACTGGGCACTAGGTTAATAGGTTAGTCCCAAAAATGATATATAATTGCATATAAAAACGTCCAAGATTGATACTATAATAGCATGGAACAATAAAAAATTATAGATACGTTGGAGACGTATCAAGCATCCCCAAGCTTAATTCCTGCTCGTCCTTGAGTAGGTAAATGATAAAAATAGAATTTTTGATGTGGAATGCTACCTAACATGTTTCATCATGTAATCTTTCTCTTACGGTATGAATAATAAGATCTGAATGATTCAAAGCAATAGTCTATAGTTTGACATAAAGACATCAATACTCAGGCATACTAATAAACAATCATGTCTTTCAAAATAAAAATGCTAAAGAAAGTTATCCCTACAAAATCATATAATCCTGTCAGGCTCCATCTTCTTAACACAAAATATTTATCATGCACTACCCCGATGACAAGCCGAGCAATTGGTTCATACTTTTTTAACGCTTTTCAGCTTTTTCAACCCCCACGCAATACATGAGCGCAAGCCATGGATATAGCACTATGGGTGGAATAGAGTGTGGTGGTAGAGATCAATAAGGGGAATTCAAAAAATAAGAAGATAGTCTCACATCAACGGGGCTAATCAACGGGCTATGGAGATGCCCATCAATTGATGTCAATGCGAGGAGTAGGGATTGCCATGCAACGGATGCACTAAGAGCTATAAGTGTATGAAAGCTCAACATGAAAACTAAGTGGGTGTGCATCCAACTTGCTTGCTCATGAAGACCTCGGGCATTTGAGGAAGCCCATCATCGGAATATACAAGCCAAGTTGTATAATGAAAAATTCCCACTAGTATATGAAAGTGACTAAACAGGAGGCTCTCTATATGAAAAACATGGTGCTACTTTGAAGCACAAGTATGGAAAAGCATAGTAACATTGCCCCTTCTCTCTTTTTCTCTCATTTTTTTGTGGGATGTTTTTGGCCTCTTTTTTCGTGGGCTCTTTTTGGCCTTTTTTTTATTTCCTCACTGGGACAAAGCTCTAATAATGATGATCATCATACTTCTATTTACTTGCAACTCAAAAGAAAATTACAACTCGAAACTAGAACAAAAATATCACTCTATATGAATGCCTCTGGCGGTGTACTAGGATGTGCAATGATACTAGCGTAACATGTATAAAAATGTTGAATAGTGGCTGAGCCACAAATACTATGTCAGCTATATGATCATGCAAAGCAAAATGACAATGACGATGTGTGTCATAAAAACAGAACGGTGGAAGTTGCATGGCAATATATCTCGGAATGGCTATGGAAATGCCATGATAGGTAGGTATGGTGGCTGTTTTGAGGAAGATATAAAGAGGCTTATGTGTGATAGAGCATATCATATCATGGGGTTTGGATGCACCGACGAAGTTTGCACCAACTCTTGATGTGAGAAAGGGCAATGCACGGTACTGAAGAGGCTAGCAAATTGCGGAAAGGTGAGAGTGCGTATAATCCATGGACTCACATTAGTCATAAAGAACTCACATACTTATTGAGAAAGTTTATTAGCCCTCAAAGCAAATTACTACTACGCATGCCCCTAGGGGGGAGGTTGGTAGGAGTTAACCATCGCGCACCCCCGACCGCCACACAAAGGCAGATAATCAATAATAAATCAAGCTCCAACTTCTTAGCATAACGACAGATCATACGTGCATGCTTCGGGAATCACAAACCTTAACACCAATATTCTTACAAAACCACAATTATCTACTAGCACCTCCCGTATATTACCATCTTAATATCGCAAAACTATTGCAAGGAATCAAACTTATCATATTCAGTGATCTACATGAAAGTTTTTATTATATCCCTCTTGAATACCTATCATATTAGGACCAAATTCATAACCCGTGCATATTACCATTGCTATTCATTAGACTCTCAAAAAGATATAAGTGAAGCATGAGAGTGCAACTATTTCTTTAAAATATAACCACCGCCGTGCTCTAAAAGATGTAAGTGAAGCACTAGAGCAACTGCCTAGCTCAAAAGATATAAGTGAAGCACATAGAGTATTCTAACAAATCACGAATAATGTGTGTCCCTCTCAAAAAGGTGTGTTCATCAATGATGATTGTGACAAACTAAAAAGCAAAACAAAAGCAAACAAACTATATCACAAGACGCTCCAAGTAAAACACATATCATGTGATGAATAAAAATATAGCTTCAAGTGAGTTACCGATAGATTGTAGACGAAAGAGGGGATGCCTTCCGGGGCATCCCCAAGCTTAGACGCTTGAGTATTCCTTGAATATTTCCTTGGGGTGCCTTGGGCATCCCCAAGCTTAAGCTCTTGCCGCTCCTTATTCCTTTATCCATCGTAGTCTCACCCAAAACTTGAAAACTTCAGCACACAAAACTCAACAGAAACCTCGTGAGATCCGTTAGTATAACAAACAAACCTTAAACTTTAGGTACTGTTGTAAATTGATTCATATTTAATATTGGCATAATGCTACTGTACTCCAACTTCCCCATGGCTCATACCCCCCGATACGATCCATAGATTCATCAAAATAAGCAAACTATGCAACAAAAACAGAATCTATCTAAAACAGAACAGTCTGTAAAGATCTAAATTAATGTTATACTTCTGTAACTCTGAAAATTCTGAACAATTAGGAAAACGTGGGAAATTCATATATAAATATTTAAAAAAAATTCAGAAGGTTCTGACGTTCCAGCAAAAAAGTAAAATTCAATCACTGGATGCAAAAGTTTCTGTTTTCAAACAGCATCAATTATACTATCATCCCAAAGGCATTACTTGGCACAAACGCTAATTAAAAGATAAAAACACAATCATAATAGAGGATATAATTTTGTAAACACACAAAAATAGAAGGTAAAACTTAAATTTATTTTATTCATTGGGTTGCCTCCCAACAAGCGCTATTGTTTTATGCCCCTAGCTAGGCATAATGCATAGTTTCAAGTGCTGTCATCCTTCAAGTTGATTCCATAGGTGGCCCTCATAATAGATTCATAGGGTGCCTTAATTCTCTTTCTAGGTAAGTGTTCCATCCCTTTCTTTAATGGAAATTGAAATCTTATATTACCTTCTTTCATATCAATAATAGCACCTATTGTTCATAGGAAAGGCCTACCAAGTATTATAGGGCAAGAAGGATTGCATTCAATATCAAGAACAATAAATCCATGGGCACATAATTTCTATTTGAAATAATAAGCACATAATTTATTCTACCCAATGGTTTTTTAATAGTGGAATCCGCAAGATGCAAATTAAGGGAACAAGGATCCATATCGGTGAGACCTAGCACATCACACAAAGATTTTCGTATAGTGGAAACGCTAGCACCAAGATCACAAAGAGCATTACATTCATAATCTTTAATTTTGACTTTAATAGTAGTTTCCCATTCATCTTGTAATTTTCTAGGAATTGAAACTTCCAACTCAAGTTTTTCTTCATGCACTTTCATCATAGCTTCTACAATATGTTTAGTGAAAGCTTTATTTTGTTCATATGCATTTGGTGAATTAATCATGGATTGCAACAAGGAAATGCACTCAATTAAATAACAACTATCATAATTGAAGTCCTTGTAATTGAAAGTAGTGGGTGCATTACTATTTAAAGTTTTGACCTCTCCAAACCCACTTTTTTCATTTTTATCCTTAAGATTGTCACCCTCCAAGCAATTGGGACTCCTTCTATCTAAAGTTGACTCTTCTTAAGTCCTTTTTTATCAAGTTTTATATTACTAAATAATAATTCAATAGGAGTGACACCAATCATTTTAATATCTTCATCGTTACTACGATAGAATCCGGGTGGAATAATAGCTTTTTCAAGAAATTCTCGCTTGGCTCTCAACCTAGCGGTCCTTTCTTTACTTTCATTAATGGAGACATAGATAGCTTTAATAGACTCATTTATATCATGCTTGGGTGGCAAAATTTTAATTTTGAGATTTTCCACATCATGAGCAATTCTATCCATGTTCCTAGCCAATTCATCAACTCTGTTCAATTTTTGTTCTATCATAGCATTGAAATTCTTTTGCGAACTAATAAATTCTTTAATATTACTTTCAAGATCAGAGGGTATCCTATTGTTATTATTATATAGATTGCCATAGGAATTACCATAATTATTTGAGGAATTTCCAGGAAACGGTCTAGGATTGAAATTACCCCTATAAGCATTGTTGTTGAAATTATTTCTAGAGACAAAATTCACATCAATAGCATCATTATTTTGCTCAATCAAAGTAGACAATGGCACATCATTAGGATCAATATGAGCACTTTTACTAGCAACCAATTTCATAAGAGCATCCATCTTATCACTCAAAGTATTAATTTCTTCAATAGAATTTACCTTCTTACCAGTTAGAGTTCGTTCAGTGTGCCATTGAGAATAATTTGTCATAATATTGTCAAGAAGTTTTGTAGATTCTACCAATGTAATTTCCATAAAAGTACCACCTACGGCAGAGTCTAGCAAATTTCTAGAAAGAAAGTTCAGTCCCGCATAAATTTTTTGTATGATCATCCATAAATTTAAGCCATGTGTTGGGCAATTTATTATCATTAATTTCATTCTCTCCCAAGATTGTGCAACATGTTCTTGCTCAAGTTGCTTAAAATTCATAATTTGATTTCTTAAAGAAATAATCTTAGCGGGAGAAAAATACTTGGTAATAAAAGCATCCTTACACTTATCCCAAGAATCAATACTATTTCTAGGCAAGGATGAAAACCAAGTTTTAGCGCGATGTCGTAGTGAGAACGGAAATAATTTTAGTTTGACAATATCATTATCCACATCTTTTTTCTTTTGCATATCACAAAGCTCAACGAAAGTATTTAGATGGGATGCAGCATCTTCATTAGGACTACCAGAAAATTGTTCTTTCATAACAAGATTAAGCAAAGCAGCATTAAAGTCACACGAGTCCGCACTAGTGGCTAGAGGAGCAATAGGACTACTAATAAAATCATTATTATTAGTATTAGAAAAGTCACACAATTTTGTATTTTCTTGACACATCACGACGAAGCAAGCAAACTAGCAAATAAAAATGTTGTTGTGTTTTTGTAAAAAAAAAATTAGAAGTGGGGGAGATGAAAACGAGAGGCAAATGCAAATAAAAAGGAAAATAAAATAAATGCAAGTGGATGATAGTTTGTGCGAAGGTACTTGGTAATTTTGATGATGTCTCCCCGGCAACGGCGCCAGAAATTCTTCCTGCTACTTGTAGACTGCGTTGGTATTTCCCCAAAGAGGAGAGGATGATGCAGTATAGTAGATATAAGTATTTCCCTCAGTTAAGAACCAAGGTTATCAATCCGGTAGGAGAACCAAGCAAAATCCCGTTAAGCGCACCTGCACACACAAAAGCAAACACTTGCACCCAACGCAAATAAGAGGGTTGTCAATCCTCTTAGCGGTTATTTGCAAGGATTAATTCTGATAGTGGTAGATAGATAAAATAAAATACTAAATAAAATAAAAGTAAATAAATTGCAGCAAGGTATTTTTGATTTTAATATATGATAAAAGTAGACCCGGGGGCCATAGTTTTCACTAGAGGCTTCTCTCTCAAACACATAGCATACGGTGGGTAAACAAATTACTATTGGGCAATTGATAGAAAAGAAGATAATTATGATGGATTCATGGCAATGATCATGTATATAGGCATCATGTCCGAGACAAGTAGACCGGCTCCTGCCTGCATCAACTACTATTACTCCACCCATCGACTGCTATCCAGCATGCATTTAGGGTATTAAGTATAAAACAGAGTAACGCCTTAAGCAAGATGGCATGATGTAGACAAAGTAAACTCAAGCAATATGATTAAACCCCATCTTTTTATCCTTAATGGCAACAATACAAATACGTGTCATGTTCCTTTCTGTCACTGGGATTGAGCACCGCAAGATTGAACCCATCACAAAGCACCTCTCCCATTGCAAGATAAATCAATCTAGTTGGCCAAACCAAACGGATAGATCGGAGAGAAATAAATTGCAGCAAGGTATTTTTGGATTTTAATATATGATAAAGGTAGACTCGGGGGCCATAGTTTTCACTAGAGGCTTCTCTCTCGAACACATAGCATACGGTGGGTAAACAAATTACTGTTGGGCAATTGATAGAAAAGCAATAATTATGACAGATTCATGGCAATGATCATGTATATAGGCATCACGTCCGAGACAAGTAGACCGACTCTTGCCTGCATCTACTACTATTACTCCACCCATCGACCGCTATCCAGCATGCATCTAGGGTATTAAGTATGAAACAGAGTAACACCTTAAGCAAGATGACATGATGTAGACAAAGTAAACTCAAGCAATATGATTAAACCCCATCTTTTTATCCTTAATGGAAACAATACAAATATGTGTCATGTCCCTTTCTGTCACTGGGATTGAGCACCGCAAGATTGAACCCATCACAAAACACCTCTCCCATTGCAAGATAAACCAATCTAGTTGGCTAAACCAACTCGATAGATCGAAGAGAAATACAAAGCTATAATAATCATGCATAAAAGAGTTCAGAGAATACTCAAATATTTCTAATGAATAATCTGATCATAAACTCACAATTCTGCGGATCCCAACAAACACACCGCAAAAGAAGATTACATCAGATAGAACTCTAAGAACATCGAGGAGAACATGGTATTGGAGATCAAAGAGAGAGAAGAAGCCATCTAGCTACTAGCTATGGACCCGTAGGTCTATGGTAAACTACTCACACATCATCGGAAGGGCAGCAAGGTTGATGTAGAAGCCCTCCATGATCGATTCCCCCTCCGGCAGAGTACCGGAAAAGGCCTCTAGATGGGATCGCGGAAGAACAGAGGCTTGCGGCGGCGTAAAAGTTATTCGGGGTGGCTCTCTGTTGGTTTCCCAATATTTGAGAATTTATAGAAGTGGAATTAGGTCAAACGGAGCCACGAGGGCCCCACAAGGCATCAGGGCGCACCCCTCCTGGGGCCGCGCCCTGTTGCCTTGTGGAGGCTTCGTGAACCTTCTGGCCTCCTCACCAAGTCTCCAGGGTCTCTTTTGTCCAGAAAAAATCTGCAAACAGTTTCGTGGCATTTGGACTTTGTTTGGTACTGATTTCCTGAAAAACGAAAAACAACCAGAAAACAGCAACTGGCACTGGGCACTAGGTTAATAGGTTAGTCCCAAAAAATGATATATAATTGCATATAAAAACATCCAAGATTGATACTATAATAGCATGGAACAATCAAAAATTATAGATACGTTGGAGTCGTATCACGTACCATGCGTCTGTCCATGCACCATACCCTGACATGTGCCGCCACGCTCTGCAACTCAAACTAGGAGAGAGGGTCGCAAGCATCAGAATTCAACCTGCTGGCTGGATTCTCCCCCGTCAGGCACCCATCTGATTCAAGCCTTCAGCCAATCTGCACCGCTTAATAAATAGTAACGTCTAACTGAGCCAGTTAGTTAGATGCATACACTTGGTGTAATAGGATCTTTATTTAGTTTGATGCGTACACTTGGTTAATTTTGGTATCCCTTTTCTAATGTTGGGTGATGTTTGGTTGGAAGAGAGAGCTGCGGCTTTACTCTGGAGCCCACCACATCTATGATGATACGTGTTTTTGTCACAATTATTGTCATGGAAGTGTCACATCTATGACAAAAAAAGTTTTCGTTCGGGCCATAATGTCACGAAAGTGTCTTTTTTTGTAGTGGTGAGACACATTATGCATAAGAAACACACATGGTATTTGAATCCAACATAAAATAGTTTCAAATATTAGAATTCAACCTAAAGTGGATTCAAATATTTGAAATGGTGATCATAGCGTTTGCAAATCATATGTAAAGGGCATTCAATCTTCGTTTTGCTTTTCAATGTACAATATATGTACAATCACGTACATAGGTTTGTATTCAAACAGAAAATGGTTTCAAATTTGTATTCAAACACGTGAATGCTTGTTCTCACACATGCGCTGCTACGGAATTTTGCCACGGTTAGCCAATCCAATATACTAGAGTACCGACAACATCTATAGTAGAGTATGGAGTGCTCCTACTTTATTAACACATGGCCCACCTCACACTCTCAACAAATTTCTTGCAATCCATGCTACAATATCTCCCTCCTCGTCTCTCTCTTCTAAATTCAGCCGACGCGGGCGCGAATGGTGGAGGGGGGAAGTTTGCCTACCGTCGGTTTGCTCTCAACTGCGGTCCCACAAGCGAGCGAAAACGCAAGACGATGCGCGTTCTATTCGGTGAGCGACGTGCCGGACTGACCGTGTCCGGGTGTGACGTGAACGCGACAGGCATGATGTAAGTGTACCATCTTTTCCTTTTGAACTTGCATACTTCGAGTATTGCGTAACACTTGGTTTTGCTGCTTCGAGTGATCGATCGATACAAATCCCACAGACCGCATCTAAAAAAAACAAATCCCACGGACCGATCGGTGGGGAGGTTTGGGGGAGTTCGAACATCTGCCACATCAGACTTTGACACTCTGGTCCCATTCCCACCCAACTAACTCTCCAGCCATCCGGCTTTGAGAACCTCTGCACATTCAATACTGATTGACCGGTCGTCACCATACCAGTATTCACACCAGAACCTTCGCGGCTCAGCCTACGCCAGCTACTTGCCGGCTGGCCACCCCCCAAAATCACACCTCTGAGCCCACTCTCCCACCGTTCAATGCCCCAAGCCCGCATCAGTCACCCCGTAGTTCGCCGGATAGCCATGGTGCGCAGTAAGATCACGTACTACAAGATGTTGACGTCAGAGCGCTGCGCAAAAATCGCGGCGGCGATCGGCGCCACAGACCTCCGTTCCCAAGCTCGCTTTGCGGCGGGCCAACCCCTGAGTTCTCTAGAGCTGAGATCCGAGGAGGAGGATGGCGATCCAATGGTCATGGCGGAGGTCGTGGCGCAGAAGGCCCCCGTAGCGGAGGAGGTGATGGATGTCGACTTCGTGCCGGCGTCCGGGACCCCCATGGTGCAGGTGGACCAACGGTTCCACCTGGCGATCCTAAAGGAGCACCGAGTGGCGAAGGCTCAACTCAACACGGAGCGCGCGGATGCCGCTACCATCGAGGCCCTCCTGCAGGCGGAACCAGACGTCGTGGGCGTGAATCAGGTGGTGGAGGCTCAACTCGACGCGGAGCGCGCGGATGCTGCTACCATCAAGGCCCTCCTATAGGTGGAACCTGACGTCATGGATGTGAATCGGGCGGTGCTCGCGCTCGTGCCGAGCGCCCACACGCTCCGCATCAATCAGTAGCTGGAGGCCGAGGACTACCATGCCGTGGAGACACACTTCAGCAGCTCCGGCTGGTTCGCGCCGGCAGCGAAAGATGACAAGGCCGGCTCGTTCCACGGGGAGTGATAGTTTTTCTTTATGTTATTGTTTTTAGGGATATTTTGTTATGTAAAAACATATTTAATAAACATATCAATGGAAATTAGGTGTGCGCGGTTGGATGGCCGAGTTTGGCCCATGCTGGGTTTGATCACATGCGGTTCCACGTGTCCGTGAAAAAGGAAACCGAAGTGCGTTCCCTTGGGTGAGCGGCGTGCCGGACCGACTGTGTGAGGGTGCGATGTGAACGCGACAGGCCTGATGTAAGTGTACCGCCTTTTCATTTTGAACTTGTAGAGCGTCACATTTCGTTTGCGAGGGTGAGCGACTTCGATTTTACTACGTTCAAAAAAAGGGGTGGGGCTTTTCCCTCGCGCGATCGGTCGATACAAATCCCAATTAAAAATGCGAGGGCGGGGCGGGCTAGTTTGACCCATGGTCGGATTGCTGACATGCGTTCCCACATGCCAGTGAAATGCCAACCCGATGCGCGTTGAGTGGCAGGGAATATCGACCGTGTGGGGTTCCGACGCGGACGCGACAGGCGTGCCGTGAGTGTTCCTTTTTTCTCGTTTTGAACCTGTGAAGTGTAACACTTGGTGTTGCGCCTTTGCGTGATACATCAATGGAAATCCCGATTATAATGGCGCTGCCTTTTCTACAGAATCCCATTAAAAAGCGTACTCTGTGCCCCTCTGGCCTTAGTCATCGAGCTAATCATATCTCTATTTGACTTGCTTCCCCAGTACGGTGACGTCGACGATATCGTGATGGCGGGCTTTGGCAAAGTGCATTCGACGGAGCACACCATTGAGGCAGACGACGGGCATGTTGGATTTCGGACAACCGGACAGGTCTAGACATTTTAGACAGACATCTGAGATTGCCCGGACATTTTTTGTGACTGCCGTGCTGTAGAGTCAGGGATAGCTAGGCCCCCGGTAGAGAGAGAAAGAGAGAGAGCTGGCTAGGGGACAAATATCACATGTCTACGAGGGAGAGATAGGGTGTCGATACACATGTGCACGTGTGTGCGTGTGCCGAATAGAGAAGGGGTTATAACTGAAGAGTCAAAATTAAGTCAGATTTTGAGTTATTTAAAAGCACAAGAAAGATCAAGATGGGGAAAGAATGCACGTCATATGAAGAGATAGCACATGCGACTCCGGGAGAAACATAGAGATGACGAGATAGATGGATAGAGTGTGTGTGTGTGCGGGTGTGTGTGTGTGTGTATGCGAGGGTTACCCATATATATAGGTAGAGTGGCCTAGTGGACAGAGAACGAGCATGTTGTATGTGAATGTAAAGATGTATCTATGTAAAATAGACGTACGGAGAGAGAGAGAGAGAGAGAGAGAGAGAGAGAGAGAGAGAGAGAGAGAGAGATAGAGATAGAGAGAGATGGGGGGGGTCTGTGTGTGATTGTTAGACTGAGGCAATCATATCTAAGGATGACAATTTTACCCATGGCCATGGGTACCCGACCAACACATCGGTAGGGTATAGGCACAATTTTGTGCCCGAACCCTGTATCATTAGTCATGGGTGCAATTATGTGCCCATGGGTATGCCATAACCAGACACGATAACTGCATAACCCTAAGCTACCTAGTCTATGTACAGAGAAGGCCGATGGATAGTGTGTGCATATACGCATGAGAGTGAAAGATGTGCAAACGGGCCGACGAGGAGTGCAACTATGCATAGAAGATTGTTCTACACCATAAATTTAATATAAAGTGGATTCAAATATTTGGATGGGATCATGGTATTCGCAATTCATGTATGAACAGACGTTTGTCTATCAAACAAGCATATTAAATCAAATTTGCGCATGCGTATGGTATTATTTGACATTATTGAAACATAATCAGTATTTGACATCCAAACAACCCATGCATGGCTTTTGCAATTCATATATAAATGTGAGTACACTTTATGTTGTCTGTGTCAAGCACATTATACATAAGAAACATACATGGTATACATTCCAAATAGCTAGCTATGAACTAGCATACATTTTGAATTCAACATAAAGTGGTTTCAAATATTCAAATCCACATGAACTGCATTCAACTATTTGAATTCGAGATCATGGCATTTGTAAATCACATCTAAAAGGGGCATCAATCTTTGTTGTGCTTTTAAAAATCCATCCTACCACCTAGGGGTAGTTACCCCACATATCCCATATATACTAATTTATCATTATAAGTATGTTCATATACTATATGTAAGATACTTCAAAGTGAGTTGCATGAAAAAATTGCAAATTGGCCCTTGGTTTTTATTATATTTGTGAAATACAAACATATTTGTACGTATAAAGAAGCATACTTAAAATACTATACATACTACCAAAAAAATAGTATATATACTACCTAAACATTCTTATATACTACATACTACGCGTACATACTCTTCGATTTGATAGATACTACATACAACAAACAAAACGCAAGTAGTGTTAACTACCACCAGGTGGTAGGAAACATTTGTCCTATATGGAATAACGTATATAGATTCATTTGAGAATACAAAATGGATTCGAATTAACTCCTCCATTCCAAAACAATTGAAGTTATATGATTTTCATGAGTCAATTTTTTTAAAGTTTGACCAAGTCTATAAAGAAATGATATCAAATACCATATATAATAAGAAAATTCATTTCAGAGTGAATCTAGTGAAGTAAATTTGATGTTGATATATTTTTCTATACAATACGTCAAATTTAATGAGGTTTGACTTATGACAATCCTAAAACTTTAATTGAGCATTACTTATTTTGAAATTGCCACAGAACTGTAAACGTGAATGCTTCTGCTCCCAAATTTTGAACGAAGAGCCAAAACAGCCTCTCGTTGCCCAAAACCGAGCGAGATCAGTAGAAGGAAATTACTATCCAAATTCTGACCCATGAAATCTATCGGCACGATGTCCAAAGGTCTAAACCGGGGTAGGTGATGAGTGATATTTTTACACTCATTTCACCTTTGTTTAAACTGAGGTATTTCATTTAAAAGAGATATTCGTTCCGATATTATCACTAATGGCTAATAAGTGCAAGGGATTCCACAAATCCTCTCTTTGATGTGTTTCCACAGGAAATTGGCTAAAAAGGGAAGAAATCACGTGTGGAAATGGAATGGAAGCAAAATGGAGGAAGAAAGGATCAACAGGAAACATCTGCGCGAAGACAGAACAAAAGACGACGTTCCATACGGGCACACACGCCCGTATGAGCGCCCGTTTGGCATGGATTTCGAGGCAGATCGTCCACCTGTACAACTTTTATTAAAGGGACCCCATCGAACTGTCAACAGAACAATGAGCACGGAAGCCAGAACCTCTTCATCATCATCCTCATCCACAAACCCTAGCCGCCGCCATTTCCATCTCCATAGCCATCTCCACCACCATAGTGCTCTTGCATCTAGTTCATACTTGTAATCGTGCATCGCACAAGGCATCCATTGTAAGACATATTGCAATCAATCAATATCAAGATGTGTTCTTCAATGTTTTCTTCTCGCGATCTGATCTCCATGTGTGAGTAGTTCGGTAAGGTATGGGTTGAGGCATGAGCCTTACAACCCAAGGTATTTGTTGAGGGGATCAATGGAAGACTTTGATATAACGTCCCGTATGTGTGAAGTAAAATTGTTCAGTGCAGATGTCTCTTGTCTTGTCCACGATCTTCATCCCTGCAGGTACCCAGGATCATGGAGATCGAGCACCGGTGAGGCTAGGAGCAAGGAGACCGTGAAGTGTTATACCGAACACCGGTGACAGTAAGGTTTAGTAGGGTAACATGGATCATATCCTTGGGGATAAATGAGGTGTAGTCACTAAACGCCCAAAGCTCTTGTCTGATTTCATTATCTTAATTATCAAGGCAACCCCGCGCGACGGATAGGACCTACGGTAGGACAACTGATTCTTGATGCAGGACTCGTGCTGGTCAAGATGTTATTTGGACACATCCCCCACTTTGATCCGTAACAAGCACATTTCGGTTGGTTACTTCCAGTGCACAAATTAATATCTGATTTGATCCCAGCGCAAATGCAAGGTTGTAATCATTAAGACCTCATACCCGTACCTCTTTTTATTATAATTGTTTGAATCACTATTTGCTTGCTGAGCCGGTCAAAAGCTGGACTTGACACTTCGACAAAAGCTTGCCAGAGACCATCGCTTCAAGGGAATCTTGCTCTCGTGGTTTCGATAACCCAGGGTCACCTCTGGGAAAATAGGTGCGGAATACTCTTTTCTGTTCAAATACTGGATCAATAAAAGGAGGCATCAAGCCCTTTTTCTGGCACCGTTGCCGGGGAGGAGTTTAGTATTCCTAGTCTTTGTGTTTAGAGTTTTTGTTAAAGTTAAATTTCAGTTTTTGTTTTTACTTTTTAGTTTTAGTTTTGTTGCAAGTCTTGTCAGTTGAAAAACCAAAAGATTACTATGGCTCGTAATCTTGGGAGTTTTGCTACTCCCAGCAACAACTTCATGCGTGAACCTATAGCACAACCTGAGGTTGCAGCTGCTGAGTATGAGATTAAACCGAACTTAGTTTTCATGGTTTAACAGGACCAATTTGGAGGCTCTGCTTCTGAGGATGCCGGTATGCACTTACACAATTTCACTGAATTGTGCAACATGACACGCATTAAGGATTATAGTCCTGACGCTCTGAAATTGCATCTATTTTCTTTCTCTTTAAAAGGAAAAGCTAAGGAATGGCTTCTAGCTCTACCTAGAGGCAGTATTACTTCTTGGGCTGATTGTTGTAGTAAATTTTTATCCAAATTTTGCCCACCTGCAAAGATTATGCAATTACGTTCTCAGATTATAGGTTTCAAGCAGGAGGAACGTGAGCCACTAGCACTTTCGTGGGATAGAATGAAAGAAGCTATAAGGAACTGTCCCAATCATGGAATGGAGGAGTGGTAAATCCTTCATATGTTTTATAATGGCTTAAATCATATGTCAAAAACTATGCTTGATACAGCTGCAGGAGGAACAATCATGGGAAAGCCCATAGAAGATGTCAAGAAACTACTAGATGATATGCAAGAGAACCATGCCCAATGGCATGTGGAAAGATCCACCACCAGGAGGGTGAATGCCATAGAACAAAGCAACACGGAGTTGACAACCAAGCTTGAGGAGCTTATCTCCGTGATGAAAGGCAAAGAGGAGGTAAACATTAATGCCATCACTAATGAAGAAACTAGTGATGTAAATTTTATTGCTCATAATAGCTACAATCCTAATTGGTAAAATAATGGTTATGCTTCTAGACTTCCTTATCCTAGTAATGGAGGAGCATCCAACAATTTTAGTGGAGCTAATGGTAGCAATAGAAATACTCTTGAAGAAACCCTTAAAAAATTATTGCTAGCCAGACTAAGCAAAATGAAAATTTTAAGAATATCTTGAAGAATCATGATAACTTACTTGGTCAATTGACCAGTAAGGTTGTTGGACTAACAAATGATGTGCAGATACTTGAAGGAAGATTCAAGAATATGGAAGCACAAGTGGCTAAAATTGTAGAGAGCCAAACATTAATTTTGGCTAAGTTTGCAGGTAAACCAGAGCCTAACCCGGTTGAAGAAGTTAAAATGGTAAGAAGCAACAAAGAGAAGGCCGAAGTGCTTGATACAAGCCATATGCCAGAGTACAATTATACCGTTGCAGATTTTGTGAAGATGATATCCATGAAGTATCCACTACCGGAGGTAACTAATAATGAAGCATATAATGTCTTTGTTGAACAAGTCACAGCCAAGGTGCGTGAACTTGATGATGAAAGGAAAAAAGCTCTACAATAAGTTACCAGCTAAGCAAGAGGATGCTTTTGAACCTACGATAGAAATTGAGATAGGATTGAATAAATTCAGTGCCTTCTGTGATCTAGGGGCAAGTGTTTCCACTATCCCTAAATCTGTTTATGATAGTCTCAATCTAGGTCCTTATGCTACTACTGAGATTATATTGAATATGGGTAACTCTACTTTTACTCAGCCAGTAGGCATTAATCATGGAGTTATAGTTAAAATTAATGATTGCCCTGTCATGATTGATCTTGTGATAGTAGATATGCCTGAAGATCCAATTGCTCCTATAATTCTCGGTAGACTTTTTCTAAGGACTATCAAAGCTGTGATAAATGTGTTTGAGGGGAATGTACGATTTGATTTACCCGCTAAAGATCCTTTTGTGAGACATTTCCCCAGGAAAAAGAAAATGAAGACCTACATAGGAGAAGGCATCATCGTGAATGCCAGAAGCTATGGTCTCGGTGTGTTTGCACCACCTTGATCACCACTACGGCCGAGCTATCCGACCGAAAACAAGCGCTTCATGGGAGGCAACCCACGTGAAAAAAGTAGACAAGTAATTTTTTATTTTTGTTTCAATAAAAGAGTGATTGAAGTTCTATATGAAGAAGTAAGTTTGGAAGAGTTGTTCTAATGAAGGCTTTGCTATGTGCAAGATGAATTATATGTTGTATTGATGCCTGGAAATATGTCTATGTATTGTTTTGGAACTAACCCCGCAGGAGAACAAGGAAAAAGAGAAGTTTGGAAAGAAACGGATCAAAAGACGGCCTTTAAAACGACCGTAGCGATCGTATGGGCGGTCGTATGGCCTGCTGGAGGTTGCAACACAAAATGACCAGAGACAACAGAATGATCGACGGCGTTTCGAACGAGCGCAAGCGCTCGTTTCAGTGGTCGTTTCATTTCTTTGCAGAAACGAAGAAGAGTCCAGAGCATTTGACGGCGTTCCAAACGGGCGCATGCGCCCGTCCGAGCGGTCGTTTGACATCTTCGACCAGAAGAACAAAAAGAACAGAACAGAAGACAACGTTCAAAACGGACGCTGTCGCCCGTTTCAGCGGTCGTTTCATCTATTCACAGACGCAGGTAAGTCATCAGGGGGAATGACCGCGTTCCATATGGGCACTTGCGCCCGTATGAGCGGTCGTTTTGATCCTGGCAGCCCCAATATGCCCGAGGAAGAAGATGTTTACACGGAGGTCTTCTCGCGTACGCGGTGCTTCAAGTTCATCCACAGCACCGCCACAACAAGTTTTCACTCAAGAGATCGTCTTCACCGACCGTGAAGAAAGGAAGAAATTCCAAAAGCTCAGTACAAGGAAGATCAAAGCAACCAAATGGGCTTGCGCGAACACACTCGCCAAGCTAGCTATTACTAATGATTTCAATTTGCTTTGTCATAATGCCAGGTTGCATCATTTTGTTTATCAGGGATGTGAGACATATGAACGCATGATGCCTGAGTTTCTTAGTACTCTCTCGCACAATGTTGGTTTGGTGCTAAATGCATATGGGGAGGAGAGGATCACTTTCCGTCTCCTGGACCAAGACTTCAACATCACTCTTGATGAGTGGTATAATTATTTTGGCTTCACCAACAATGATGATGATCTTAGATATGTTTATGATTTCACTGACCCGCACCCAAGGCAATCCTTCTACCGTATGAGTCGTCATGGCCCGAGACAAAGAGCCAGTTGCATTGAAAGTCCTGCTATACGTTATTTCTATTATGTTATCACTAACTCGTTGCAGGCATGAGGAGAAGTTTCTAAGGTGAACGATGAGAACATGCTAGTTCTCGGGAAAGCAGCAAACCTTGACATCGGTTATTCGCCCAACCTAGGGGAAATACTTTTGCTACACCTTGCGTATCAAGCAAATCATGCACAAGGAGATATCGTGTGTGGAGGAGTGATCACCATGTTGGCCAACTCCCTTGGTCTCAACTACAATCTCCTTCACCCCATCGTCGGTAACACCCTTGTTAATATTCGTGTTCTCACTAGTGCTGGAATGGTAGTAGTTCGTAACGGCCGTCATTGCATTAGAATTCCTGGAGTGGCACACTTGTTGCCTACTCCTATGCCTAACCATTTTTCCATCGAGCCTGGACAATTGCATTATGTTGCACACGAAGGAGATGCAACTTTTGACCAAGAAGGCCCAGAACCAGAACAGGTAGATGAAGAAGATCTCGCCACTGACGAAGAAGAGGAGCAGCCCCAAGAGCAGCCACAACCTATGCGGACCTCAGCAGCCTCCAGGGCTCTATTGATGATATGAGCAACCTCGCCGCATCCCTTCAAGGCATGTCTGCCTACATGAACATGAACTTCTCCAACTGGAGCCGGGAATGGGCTCCTGACCAACCGCCGCAATGATCCCGCCAGTTTAGGCTTGCAAAAGCCTAAGCTTGGGGGAGGTCATCACCACTTCTACATCAAGATGTGGTGGTATTTGAATAAATTGTAATGAGGTTGTACTTAAGCTCGTGGAGCTTCAAAACACTCGTGTTGGTTTGTTCCAACACTTTGCTTTTATTTGCTTTTGCTTTTTATTTTTCTTTTACCTTTGCAATTTTTTGGTGGCAAGTTAGTTTTCAAAAACCCAAAATACCAAAATATTAGAATAAGCTTTGCTTTGCTCTTGTTCTTTATTTAGCCCCTTGGAGTTCGTTTGCATTTTGTTTTCAAAAGGAGTTGATCTATGCTGGACAATGAGGAATGCAAGAGTAAGGAAGAGAAGTGTGTGAATTCGCAACCGTGAAGGTATGTCCTACGACCCCCGTCTTTTGCACTTGAAATACTTAGAGTAGATGTAGTAGTAGTGTGTGCGATATGTGCAGATGGGAGTGAGTCTTGATAATTAAGACAAAGGTTTTGTTCTAGTAGCTAAAATAATTTTGTAGCCTTTGTTCTGTTTAGTTTAGACAACCAAGACTTGCCGTGGAACTGTTTTTAAATGAAATGATATTAACCACGAATAACTATGCACAAGACAAAGTTTTTCAAGACTTGGGAGTTTAGAAAAATTGTAGTAGAAGTGATGTTTGAAATGCTCAACCCCATGTTGTTAAGTTTAATAGACTTAATAGCACTTATGGATTAAATTATCTAGAGGAACTTAGTTGAAGGGTGAACGAGATTATGCCAAAAATCCGTGTTGTATCTTACATGGTGCTTCAACTTCTTGCTGGTGCTATGGCCCCTCTACTCTATGCACGTGTACGTGTGTAAATGTGGCTTCGTCACCTTTCTTGATGTTATGCTGAGGACTCCGCTAGCCAATGAATGATCCACCACCAGTGCAGAAAAGCCTAGCTATGGCGTGCCAAAATTGCCCTTGCTGGCATAGGGCTCCAACGCCACCAATATGGCGCCAGTGAATTTTTTTACTGCTGGCGTTGGCGCAAACGTCAGCACTATTGTGAGTACTGATGGCGTGACACGTGTGCAACATCAGCAATATGACTGTGTTAGCTATGGCGTTAAGGTTGTGTCAACGCCAGCGACTAGAATTTTCGCTAATAAAAAAAATTATATGCAACAATTTAAACCTAATATATATCCAGCCATTTAAACTTACCTAGATTAAATTTCACAAAAGGTTAGTACTTGTAAACTACGTAGTCAACTTCACAAAAGGTTACTTGTAAACTACGTAGTGATCAAGTACTCCACAAAAGGTCGTTAGTACTTCTAAACTACCTACACACATTACATATTTCTCCGAAGGATTAACTTCATCTCATGAAGCTTATTCCTATTGCTCTCCCCCTCCTTCTTGAAATGGGCTTTCTCCGTCTTGAGCAGAATTCTCTCGGCCTTCAGGAGTTGTATGTCCCTCTTCAGCTCCTTCGTCTCGGCGACCAGTTCATCCTTCTGGTCATTCAGCTTCAATATCTTACCGTAATAATCAGAATTATCATGGATAAGCTGATCCTTCTCCTTCCTCAGGGAGTCATTCAACTCCTTGAGGGCCTTCACTGTACTCTCATGTGACGCGACCAGCTCGCGGTTGAGCATGTCCACGTCACATGGCTGCTGCTCGACAGGTGCTGGAGACGGGTCCCGTACGTACTCCTGGCAAGTCAAAAGTTTGAAATCATCAATAATTACTGGTTAGTTATATATATGATGTGTTTGCAATGCTCATGGATGTTTTTGTAATCTTACCTTGTTGGTGCTTGCTTCGCCTTTGTCTAGTTCGGCATATGCCACGAGGTTGCTCGAGGATTCGTAGTGGCTGTACAAGCTACTCATGGCTGCAACTACAAAATAATAAAAAGTCAAGCTACTTTGGATTTCTTTGTTGGTGTGAGTTGACAATTAAAGCAATTGCAGGGGAGTTACCAAGCATTACAGTGATAATGGTAGTAGGAGGGGGTGCATGTCATTTGAGCAAGTTTGGGTGCATGTCATATTTGCATAACTTGCCTTTTTGTCATTTTTGCAAGTTTGGGTGCAAATCAGCAATATTATCATGGCATGACATATTTTTAACAGGAAATGACATATTATCATGGCAAATCAGCAATATTATCATGGCATGACATATTCAACTTATTGTTAACAGGAAAACTGTTATACTAACATGACATATTTAGAGCAAGATTAAGACATGCTACAGGAGGTATCATGGCAATATCTTGGCACAGCAAGGTAGTACAAAACATGTAGATCAAAAATATAACATGGGTGTCGGAAGTCGGGCTCCGGGGACCCAAAGGTTCGAACACTGGGGTGAGCTCGTTCCTACCACCTCATCCTCTACCCCGGCTAAGCTACAGCGAAGCTACGGCGAGAGCGCGCTGGCGGGAGCGGGCCGGAGGCACGGTGATTTACCCAGGTTCGGGCCACCTTGCCATGTAAAACCCTACTCCTGCTTGGTTGGGATTGCTCTGGTGAGTAGAAGCGTACAAGGCGAGGAAGGTGGAATCTCTCCGGTCCTCGGATCCTCTCTACAGCGGCACCCTGCCCTCCTTTTATACTTGCCTTAGTCCTCTTCCCCCGAAAAACATTCGCGGGAAGGGTTGCCACACAACGACAATTTTGAAGGGGGACAGGGGCGCAGTCTATCCTGACAAGAGATGGTCTTCGCCTGCAAAGCGCCTATCCATGACGCGCCGGTGGGCTCGGTGATGACCTCCGCCCTATGCGTCCACCGTTTTGGTCTTCTTTCACCGATCGGGCAACCTTTGGGGGTTGCTTTGGGAAACGGACTGCTGGCCTTGCTCCCTTAGCACAAAAGGGGAAATCCTCTCCATCCGCGCCTGCTGGCGCGGCCTCTGTCGCCGTTCGTCGCTGCGCGCGTCACCCACGTGATGGGCACGAGACTGCGCGACTGAGCCGAATGGGACTCGTCTTGCATGCCTTTGGGAGGGCGCCTCGGGAGGCAACCTCGGTAGGCCGCCTCGCGAGATGGCCTCACAAGGCTCTCGGTGAAGCGACTAAGTCTTGCTCGCCCGCTCCCGGGGGAGGGGTCCTCAGGAGGCCGGGCCTCATGAGGGGTCTTGCTGGAGGCGCCCGCTGGTAGCCGCCTATTGGGCCACCGCCAAACGTTGCGCTCAGGGCCGCGGGCAGACAGACCAAGGTACCCTGGGTTCCATGGGCCCGACAGTAGCCCCCGGGCCCGCGGCGCGCACGTTTCCGCCTTCGGGGGCGAAACGGCGCGGGCCCTAACCGTCTGCGGGCCAGGCACGACGCGTGGCATACGATGTGACGGGGGACGCCCCTACTTCTCCCACGATGCCTAGGGAAACTGCCCATGCTGACATAAAGCCTGCCCGCGCACGGCGTGAGGCCATCATTGCCTTCCTTCGCGCATTCCGCCTCCCCGCGTCTTCCTTCTCGCGCACAGCTCCTCACGACCCCTTCTCCGAGCTCCGCCTCTTCCCCCGCTTCCACTCGCGACTCCGCTGCGCTTCGATACCGACAGACCCGGCCGTGAAGAACCTCGGATGGTGGCACGAGAAGCTCACCGACCCGAGGGCAGAGCCCGTCTTGGAGCGGATGGCCGCGCACCGGGTGAAAGCACATTTGCTCCCTTGGTGGTTTTGGTAATTCATAACAACATATATCTCATTGAACTAATGTCCATTCAAGATAAAGATTTCAGGATGTTCAATGATTGGCATGGCAAGGACTAGAGATGTGGACCCCTCAAAATGCTAAGGACATGGATTGGCAAAAGCTCAAGACTCTACATTTTTTGTTAAGTGATCCAAGATCACATTGAGTCCATAGGAAAGCCAATACTACTAAAAGGGGATGAGGTGTTGCTTAATGGTCTTTTTGCTCAAGTGCTTAGTGACAGTACTCCAAAACCCTCAACCACTTTCTCCATCCAAATATGTTCAAAACCTACATTCCAACTCGGCCCCACCGAAATTTCCTATCCGGAGCCACCGAGTTCATCTGGACTTAGCCACTGCCAAAACCCTAACAAATCGGATCCACCGATATGGATCTCGGTCCCACCGAGATGGCCTTGCCAACTCTCTATAATTGTTTGCACTTACTTCGGTCCCACCGAGTTTTGCAAATCGGTCGCACTGAGATGGCTTGCCAACTCTCTGTTGCCTTATTGCTTCACTTCGGTCCCACCGAGTTGATGCAATCGGTGCCACCGAGACGAGGTTTGCCCTAACCATTGCACATCGGTCCATCCGAGTTGTTCCAGTCGGTCCCACCGAGATTCCTAACGTTCATATCTTTTACACAGTTCGGTGCCACCGAGATTTCTAATCGGTGCCACCGAGTTGGGTCAAATGTGTGTAACGGTTGGATTTTGTGTGGAGGCTATATATACCCGTCCACCACTTCTTACTCAGTAAGGAGAGCCATCAGAACGTGCCTACACTTCCACCATACATTTTCTGAGAGAGAACCACCTACTCATGTGTTGAGATCAAGACATTCCAATCCAACCATTTGAACCTTGATTTCTAGCCTTTCCCAAGTTGCTTTCCATTCAAATCCTTCTTCCACCATAGCCAAATCTGTGAAGAGTTGTTTGAGTGTTGGGGAGACTATCATTTGAAGCACAAGAGCAAGGAGTTCATCAACAACACACCTTCTATTTCCTTTTGGAGAGTGGTGTCTCCTAGATTGGTTAGGTGTCACTTGGGAGCCTCCGACATGATGTGGAGTTGAACCAAGGAGTTTGTAAGGGCAAGGAGATCGCCTACTTCGTGAAGATCTACCCCGAGTGAGGCTAGTCCTTCGTGGACATAAGCCATGGTGGAATAGACAAGGTTGCTTCTTCGTGGACCCTTCGTGGGTTGAGCCCTCCATGGACTTGCGCAGCCGTTACCCTCCATGGGTTGAAGTCTCCATCAACGTGGACGTACGATAGCACCACCTATCGGAACCACGCCAAAAACCATCGTGTCTTCATTGCATTTGAAATCTCCGATCCCCTTCTTTACTTACATATGCAATTGTTTACTTTCCGCTGCTACACTCTTAGAATTGCATGTGTAGGGTGATGGTTGACTTGTATACTTGCTAAAATTTGCCTACAACTAAAATTGGGAAAAGGTTAGGTTTTTATTTGGTCAAGTAGTCTAATCACCCCCCCCTCTAGACATACTTTTGATCCTACAAGTGGTATCAGAGCTTTGGTCTCCATTGCTTTGGTTTCACAACCTAGGAGAGTATGGCGTCTAGTGAGGGTAATTATCACCATAGAGGTCCATATTTTGATGGTACAAACTTTGTTAGTTGGAAACATAAGATGAAAATGCATATTCTTGGTCATAACCCCGCCATTTGGGCTGTTGTTCGTGTTGGCTTGCAAGGTGAATTCTTTGAGGATGGCAAGGAACCGAATCGTGAAGCAACCCCGGAAGAATTGAAGATGTTGCAATACAATGCTCAAGCTTGTGACATTCTCTTTAACGGTTTGTGTCCCGAGGAATTCAACAAAATCAGCCGCCTCGAGAATGCAAAGGAAATTTGGGATACTTTGGTTGATATGCATGAGGGTACCGAGTCCGTCAAGGAATCTAAGTTGGATGTGCTTCAAAGTCAACTTGACAAGTTCAAGATGAAGGATGGTGAAGGAGTCGCCGAAATGTACTCTAGGCTTGCTCTCATCACAAATGAGATTGCCAGCTTAGGAAGTGAAGAGATGACCGACAAATTCATCATCAAGAAGATCCTTAGAGCTTTGGATGGAAAATATGATACCGTTTGCACATTGATCCAAATGATGCCAAATTACAAAGATCTCAAGCCCATGGAAGTCATTGGAAGGATTGTTGCTCATGAAATGTCATTCAAGGACACAGAGGAGCTACACAACAAATCAAGTGGTGCCTACAAATCCTCAACCGATGCTCCAACAACTCCAAGTGACAAGCTAGTATCCAATGAAGAGATAAGCCTAATGGTGAAAAGATTCAACAAGTTCTACAAGAACAAAGGGAAAGAAAGAAGCTCTAGCTCAAGACACTATGAGAGAAGATCATCAAGTCGTGACCGAAATTGCTACAATTGTGGAAAACCCGGACACTATTCCAATGAGTGTACGGCTCCCTACAAGAAAAGAGACGAATCACCAAGAGGAAGACATAGATGAGATGAATCACCTCATAAGGAGAGAAGGAGTAGAGATGGTCGTTATGAACGAAGACACTCTCGAAGAAGCAAGGATTCAGAAAGGAAGGACAAGTCATCAAAGAGCTACACAAGAAGAAGACATCAAGCTCATGTTGGTGAATGGGTTTCCGGCTCCGACTCCGACAACCACTCCGAGAGAAGTTATCACTCCAACTCCGACTATAGTCAAGATGAAGGTGTTGCCGGACTTGCTCTTGTGTCATCCAACTCCCATGATCTATTTGACTCACCAAATGAAGGAATTGGAAGATGCTTCATGGAAAAAGGCCCCAAGGTATCACACCCCGAGTATCTTGATTTCAAAAGTGATGAAGATGATTTGCTTGGTGATGATGATTTACTTATTGATAAGGCTAGTGATGTGAGCTATAATGAAAATGCTAGTAATCATGATAGTCAAGAGGAAACGAATGACAATGCTATGAAGGAGATAGAGCATGTAACTAAAGAACTAAATGCTCTTAAGTTAGCAAATGAAACAACTCAAGAGGATCATAGAGAACTTCTAAGAACTCATGATAAGCTACGCTTCGAGAAGCTAAATTTAGAGCAAGAGCATGAGTTTCTTAAAGCTATCAATGACGATCTTCGAAAGAAGAGTTCTTCATATGTTGCCAAACGTTTACTCTTGTCTACCTTTATGCCACAAGTTAAACCTAAGCAAACTAGTAACAAGGGTAAAAAGGGTTCTACCTCTAGTAGTAACAATGATGCTATATCCAATGTTGTTGCTTCTAGTAGTTCTATTGATTCCACTAATGATTCTCTTAACCAAGTTACACTTGAGCTAGAAAACAATCTATTGAAAGGAATTATAGAAAAAGGTGTCTACAAGAGTCTTGCCGGGAGTAAGCAATTTGAGGAAATTGTACGCAAGCAAGGAAGGCACCGGAAGAACCAAGGTGTTGGTTTTGAACGAAAGTTCAATGCCAATGGAGTTGAGTGGGAAGAAGATCAATACCCCAAGACGAAGTTTGTTCCTCAACAAGAGAAGTATGATCCTACTTCCTTCAAGGGAACACAAGCTCAAGAAGATCTTCCACCACAAGACCACAAGCTAAAAGGCAAGGACAAGCTTCAAGAAGAGATTGACTCATTTGAAGAAGCACCTCAAGCCTTGGTCAAGTGGGTTCCCAAGACTTCATCAAGTTCTACTTCATCAAGTGCTACTACAAATCCAAGGATTCCCATAAAGTTGATGTGGGTCCAGAAGAAGAAGAATTAGAGAGTTCTTGAGGGTGACTTCGCCAACAAACTTCACTCACATTCATTTATGGCAAGAACTTGTGCAATCAACTTCCACATCTTGCACTAGTTCATGGAGTCACAAACCCTCTTGTTGGTAAGGCAAGGGACAAAGGTAGTCATTGCATTCATGGACATCATCATATGTGTATTTCACTCTATGTCTATGGATATCCTTGTATGTTCCTTGTGTGGGACTAACCCATGTAGGTATTGAAAGCACAAAACTCCAAAGGATTGCTCCCAACTCTTGATGGTCTACATCAACATTGAGCATCCACATCTTCAACATCTACATGAAGTCATCATTGACAAAACCCAAGGTTGTTCATCCCTATTTGGGGGGATATCACATCTAGGGGGAGCTTTGCTCTAAGACTTGAGCTAAAGCAACTCTAATGGTGTGAACACATCAATGCTTTATGTAAAAGTGGCAATCCCACTTGTGCTTAAACGATGAGTATGACCTATGATCAAATGTTCTCATTTGACTCCTAAGTCAATATACTCATATATAGATGACCTAGCCATCGCCATTGCTTGATAGATGCTAGAATTGGTTGTGCATGTTTGACACATATTTCATTTGCTATCTTATTGTGTGAACATGTTGGTTTGCATGTTTTCTTCATTCGAGGACATCCATTTGTTGTTTTGATTATCTTGGTTTTTCTGGCCAAGTGGATGTACAAGAATGCCTAAGTACCTTCTCTAGCTATCTATGCTTTCTTGTCTCAAATTCTATTCTTGCTGCATCACAAAAATTGAACAAGTCATTTTCGGACCCTCCGGGTGAGGCGCACTCGGAGCCACCGATCTGAAAGGGCTGAACCTCCAAAACCTTCTACATGATTTCGGCCGAACCAATCCACTCACACTCGGTCCAACCGAAATCGTTTAGATTGATCTAGGTTTTCATCTCGGTGTCACCGAGTTGAACCATTTTGGCGCCACCGATGTGCTAAACTGCTAGCAGTTACACATATCGGTGCCACCGAGTTGTCCAGCTCGGAGCCACCGACAGCACACGGGTATATATACTCCGCGGGCCCGAACGAATGAAATTTCTCAAACCTCTTCATTCCCGCACCCCGTTGCTGCCGTCACCCAGGTCTTCGGATCATCGCCCTCATCTCCAGCGCGCCTTC
The DNA here is from genome assembly GCA_039707655.1 of Elymus sibiricus. Taxonomy (NCBI): domain Eukaryota; kingdom Viridiplantae; phylum Streptophyta; class Magnoliopsida; order Poales; family Poaceae; genus Elymus; species Elymus sibiricus. Next base: position 329,325,823 of record CM077666.1, on the reverse strand, counting down.
GCCGCCGGAATCCGCCGCCGTCAACAGCAATCTGCTCCGCCGTTGCCGCCATAGAGGATCTCCACCAAGTTAGGGTGAGATTCGACCCCCTCCGTGTTCCTCTTTCTGATTCAATGCACGGATGGATTGCCATTATTCTTGCCACAGATTGCAATGTTTATTCCACGAATAAAATTCCTTAGACTATATTCGAGTAAAAAAATTAGGTTTAAGTTTCCGCCGAACGCATCTCGGACCGACCGATTAGAGATTTTCGGAGTCACCGATTTGGCCCCAGGCCATTGCACTAGTACATCTCGGTGCCACCGAGTTGTACGAATCGGTGAGACCGAAAGTAAAGTCTCTGTGAAACCCTAGCATCTCGGAGACACCGAACCACATCTCGGTCTGACCGAAATGGAGTGTAAAGTTTCTGTTGAGTGCTTCGGTATCACCGAGATGATCAACTCGGTCCATCCGAAATGCCTTCTGTGAAAACTTGAAACTAAGATTTGAACTCAATTTTCATGAAAAACATCTGCTTTTTGTGATGACTCATCTACTCTGACCATACCCATCTATTCACAGGGTCAGCTTTGCAAGATGTCAGATGCCAGCGATAGTCAGAATATGTCAGAGCAGCACACTGATCTCAGTTCAGGCTCTAGTCCTGAGGAAAGCTTTTATGCGGGAGAGAGAAGCTCTCCAGATCTTCCAAAAGCTGCAACAAGGACAAGGAAGAATAGAACCTCAGATGATGAGGATGAGGACTTTGTTGCTAGTGAAGCAACATCAAAGAAGAAGAGAGTTGTGCTTGCAAAGGAGTATAGCACCAAACCTTCTACTAGAACCAAAGAGAAGACAGCAGTGAAGAAAGTTACTAAGGAAACTATGACATTCACACTTGAGGAACCAAGTGATGCAGAGGCAGCTGCTGCATCAAAGAAGAAGAGGCCAAGGAAAACTGTTGCTCGTGTTCTAGGCAAGCCCTCCATGGCTGAAGAGGAGGAGGAGGAGCCAGCAGCTGATGCACCTCCTGCAAAGACTCAGAAGCTTATGTCTGATGCTATAAGGACTACTGCTCCCACCAAGTCCAAGCCCAAAGCTCCAGCACCCAAGAGATCAACTAGAAACATCCCTGCTACTGAAAAGAATAAGGCCCCAGTGCCTGAAGTTGATGTTGATGAGGAGCCACTAGTGCTCAGAAAATTGAAGCCCAAGATTCCAGATCATGACAATGCACACCCTGTTGCCGAAAACATGATGCTCAGGAAGGACAAAGGACTGCGTCAGTGGAGATTGTCTGATCCTTATGCTGCAAGGAGAAGAACTGCTTGTGATTACCACTTTCAGACCAGAGAACAACAAGATTTCTATGAAACTGTGTTACTTGATAAGAAGCCAATCATCAGTGACATGAGATGGGTGGATTGGAAGTATATCGATGCAAATGAAGACTACTTCCCCCATGTTCATGAGAGTTTTAGGATAGCTGGTGTTGATGACTTTGTTGGACAGAAGCTTACCAAGTGGAATGATGAGATGATCATGCAATTCTACTCCACAGCTCATTTTTATCCAGATGGCCGAATTGTGTGGATGACTGAGGGATCCAGATACCAGTCAACCATCTCTGAGTGGGCTACTCTTCTTGGTGCTCCAGAGGAAGAAGATGATGACATTGAGATATATGCCAAGCTCAAGATGGACCACAATTCCATGGCTAATATGTACACTGCTATTCCAGAGAAGGACATTGAGTCTCACAAGCTAGGTTCAGTGAAGCACTTGCTACCTGGTTTGGCCACCACCAACACAATATTGAGGTACACTCTATTGCCCAAGTCAGGAGATGATAAGATGATATGTGGCCACTCTATCAACTTGCTGCACTTGTTTGACACACCTCAGAAATTCAAAGTCATGAGCCTTATAGTTGAAACTATCAAGAGAACCGCAGCTGACCAAAAGAGATCTTGCGGATATGCTCCACACATTTAGATGCTCATCAATTCCAAGGTTGGAATGAGCACTTATCTTCTTGATCGTGAGCATCTCCCATTGCGTCTAGAGTTCGAGGACAATGTAGTGGTGATGGACCCTTCACACCCTACATCTGCCCAAGCTCAAGAGAGGATCCGAGCAGCTGAGGCAGCAAAAGAAGCTCAGAAGGCATCTGCTCCCAATGCACCCATTTCAAACCTCAAGTCTAAGAATGATCAAATGACTTATCTGCTGGAAGCCACCCTGAGGATTGAGCGAAGTCTGGCCAACCTCACCAAGAACCAGGCTAGCCTAGAGCGGATAGTCGAGACAAAGATTCATGATCTTGATGTGAAGATCACTGAGGTACAGACCATAGTGGAGAAGCTGAAGGATGATGTTGATGCAGCCAGGGCTGCTTCTGATGATAGTGGAGATGACAGACCCATGACTGAGAGATTCTAGACTGTGCCCAGGGCAACCAGGTCTGCTGCAGTGCCTTTTTAAGGGAGGGCCTGGACAAGGTGCTCCCGCTGGTGGCCGGCGACCAGAATGAAGGGCAGGCGACCAAGATCTGGCCGGGCTAGCGCGCGCAGCGCGATCTGGGGGCGACGGCCTACCCCTTCTTCCTCCACAGTGTTTATGCTGGGTTGGTGCCGCCATTCTCGGACTTTTTCTACGCCATCCTCTCCCATTACCGGATTCATGCCCTCCACCTTCAACCCAACTCCATCTTCCTCCTGGCCATGTTCGCCTTCTACTGCGAAGCTTTCGTGGGCGTGATGCCTTCGGTGGCGCTCTTTCGCCACTTCTTCAGCTTGCGGCTGACTGCGGCTGACCAACCCTCCGGATGCATCTTGTTCCTCGCCGTCAAAGGTATGAAGCCCGGCATCATCAACCTGAAGGTCGCGAAGAAGGTGGAGGGCTACCGGCAGCGCTGGGTCTATATGGACGCGTGCCGGACTAGCCCGCACCTGATGATACCGACGGACCCGGCCGTGAAGAACCCCGGATGAGGGCACGAGAAGCTCACCGACCCGAGGGCGGAGCCCGTCTTGGAGCGGATGGCCGCGCACCGGGTGAAAGCACATTTGCTCCCTTGGTGGTTTTGGTAATTCATAACAACATATATCTCATTGAACTAATGTCCATTCAAGATAAAGATTTCAGGATGTTCAATGATTGGCATGGCAAGGACTAGAGATGTGGACCCCTCAAAATGCGAAGGACATGGATTGGCAAAAGCTCAAGACTCTACATTTTTTGTTAAGCGATCCAAGATCACATTGAGTCCATAGGAAAGCCAATACTATTAAAAGGGGATGAGGTGTTGCTTAATGGTCTTTTTGCTCAAGTGCTTAGTGACAGTACTCCAAAACCCTCAACCACTTTCTCCATCCAAATATGTCCAAAACCTACATTCCAACTCGGCCCCACCGAAATTTCCTATCCGGAGCCACCGAGTTCATCTGGACTTAGCCACTGCCAAAACCCTAACAAATCGGATCCACCGATATGGATCTCGGTCCCACCGAGATGGCCTTGCCAACTCTCTGTAATCGTTTGCACTTACTACGGTCCCACCGAGTTTTACAAATCAGTCGCACCGAGATGGCTTGCCAACTCTCTGTTGCCTTATTGCTTCACTTCGGTCCGACCGAGTTGATGCAATTGGTGCCACCGAGACGAGGTTTGCCCTAACCATTGCACATCGGTCCATCCGAGTTGTTCCAGTCGGTCCCACCAAGATTCCTAATGTTCATATCTTTTACACAGTTCGGTGCCACCGAGATTTCTGATCGGTGCCACCGAGTTGGATCAAAAGTGTGTAAAGGTTCGATTTTGTGTGGAGGCTATATATACCCGTCCACCACTTCTTACTTAGTAAGGAGAGCCATCAGAACGTGCCTACACTTCCACCATACATTTTCTGAGAGAGAACCACCTACTCATGTGTTGAGATCAAGACATTCCAATACAACCATTTGAACCTTGATTTCTAGCCTTTCCCAAGTTGCTTTCCACTCAAATCCTTCTTCCACCATAGCCAAATCTGTGAAGAGTTGTTTGAGTGTTGGGGAGACTATCATTTGAAGCACAAGAGCAAGAAGTTCATGAACAACACACCGTCTATTACCTTTTGGAGAGTGGTGTCTCCTAGATTGGTTAGGTGTCACTTGGGAGCCTCCGACATGATGTGGAGTTGAACCAAGGAGTTTGTAAGGGCAAGGAGATCGCCTACTTCATGAAGATCTACCCCGAGTGAGGCTAGTCCTTCATGGACGTAAGCCATGGTGGAATAGACAAGGTTGCTTCTTCGTGGACCCTTCGTGGGTGGAGCCCTCCATGGACTCGCGCAGCCGTTACCCTCCCTGGGTTGAAGTCTCCATCAACGTGGACGTATGATAGCACCACCTATCGGAACCACGCCAAAAACCACCGTGTCTTCATTGCGTTTGAAATCTCCAATCCCCTCCTTTACTTACATATGCAATTGTTTACTTTCCGCTGCTACACTCTTAGAATTGCATGTGTAGGGTGATGCTTGACTTGTATACTTGCTAAAATTTGCCTACAACTAAAATAGGGAAAAGGTTAGGTTTTTATTTGGTCAAGTAGTCTAATCACCCCCCCTCTAGATATACTTTCGATCCTACCCCAGGCCGCGAAGCTGTCGGGGGTAACGGTCGTCAGGGAGTACTTGCGGTGGCGGATCGCGCCGCTCCAACAACACTCGCGCCCTGTGAGGGAGTTCACCGGCGCGAGGGAGTCCATGAGATTGAATCACGGCAGCTTGGAGCAGGATGCGCTGGACGGAGCCCTGGCAACCCTGCTTAGCAGCCCTGCGGCGGATCCACCCGAGGATGCGCTCCCGCTGTTCCGCTACGAAGATATGACGGAGCTGGTCCCGGAGATGCCTGAATTCGACCAATGGGGCCTCGTGCCGGAGGGCCACGTCGGGCCCCGCGAGAACCCTCTCATGGTGGCGCTGGACTCCAGAGACAGCAGCGGCGACGAGGACTCTGGGGAGGCCACAGAGGAGGACGCCGACCGGGCGCTGCCGCGCACCCGCCATCAGCTCCTCTGTGACCTCGAGGACGATGACGCCGACAGCGCGCAGCCCGCGGCGGAGGTGACCCTTGGGCGGGAGGCAACCGAGCCCCCAGCGGCAGAGGCCCACAAGGGGGCCGAGACTCCCCAGGCCCTCGCGGGGGGCGACGGCGCAGCCGGGTCCACCGCGGTCCGCTCCGGGGGCCCAGAAGGCGGAGCCGGGGTGACACTTGAGGGTGGCGGCGACGAGCTACCTCTTGTGGAGAAGAAGAGGAAGTGGACCGCTAGCGACGAGTAAGTCCCGCGTCTCAGCCTCTACATTCACATTGCCTGTCCAAGCCCAGGGTTGAGCCACTGTTCGCACAGGAGGTCCGCCAGCGGCCAGAGGAAGAAGAAGAGGACTACGACGATGAAGATGCCCCCCAACCCAAAGGGGGTACCGAGGCCTGCCGCGCATGGAGAAGCCGCCCGCCATCCCGCAGCCGAGATGGGGTGCGTGGAGGTTGAGGAAGAACAGGCCATCCCTCCAGAGCCGCGCATGGGTGTGGCTCCTGAGACCGAGAGGAGACGCGGCGACAGGGGAGGTCGAGGCGCCCACTCCCCCGCCAGGTGCCCTCCTTATCACGGAGGAAGACGACGCGGGGTGCACCGCGGCGAGCTCACAAGCCGCACCCGCGCACGAGGCTCCCATGACTGGAGTGGCGAGTCCCCGTGGCGCACCGCCGCAGCCGAACGCGGGGGAAACCCCGACGAGCCCCTTGCTTCTGGCGAATGACACCGGAGCCTCCTCGTCCGTGGCAACGGAGGGCAGCGAGGGGCCGGGCCCAGACTGGCCCCTGGTGCTCGTGACCAGCCGCCCCCTGCTCCGGCACGGGGCCTTGCATGACGCTAAGGCCGCGCTTGATCGACTCGGGGCGGATTTCGGGGACGCGGAAGCGCATCTCGCCGAGGAACGCCTAGGGCTCGCTGAAGGGTGGCACCAGCTCAGCGTTGCTGTCGAGATGGGCCAGCGCCAGAATGAGGCCGCCCGTGCGAAGGGCGAGACGGACGTCACTGAGGTGAAGGAGGCCTGCGCGAGCGCTCTGCAGGAAGCCAAAGCGGCCATCAAGCGTCGCGAGGAGGCGGAGGTTTGCCTGAAGGAACTCCAGGATCAACATGCCGCGCAAGCGCAGCAGCTCCATGCACGGGAGAGCACCGTCATCACCCGTGAGGGGGAGCTTGCGGCCCGTGAGGCGGACCTTGCGACTCTCGGGGAAGACCTCGCAAAGATGGCAACTGAGCAGGCCACGGAGCGCGGGCGCCTGGAGACGCTGGGATGCCAGGTGGACGACGCTCAGGACGCCCACGCGAGGCATGTGGACGAAGCCAACGCCCAGCTGGAGGCCAAGGAGAAAAAGGCCCAGGACGACGCCGAAGCAAGGGTGGTGGCGGAACGCCAAGCGCTCATCGAGGAGCATGGCAAGGAGCTGAAGCAGTAGGAGGACCACTTTGAGGCGGAGCGCGAGGGGCTCCGACAGGAAATTGCCAGTCTTAAGGTGATGCTGGCTGAGTCAGAGGCCTGCCAAGAGACCGTGCTGAAGGCCCAGGCCGTCGCCGAAGCCGAGTTGGCCTCGCTTCGTCCTCAGGTGGGGGGCGCCACCAACGCCACCGAACAGACCAGAGGCGAGGCGGACCGGGAGCGGGAGCGGCGGCTCAAACGCGCCAGGACGCTCCACCATCTCGAGCTCCGAGCCCACGGCACCCTGAGCTCCATCTGCAGGGAGAGGCTCGAAGCCCCCGGCGAGCCCCACGACGCCGACTACGTTGGTTTCTTGACCAAGTTGATGGAGCAGCTCACTGATGGGGCCAGGAAGGCGGAAGACATCTTGGAGGAAGAGTGCCGCGACCTCTTCTTTCAGGAGGCGACTCGCGTCTTCAGCCACCTCCTTCACGCCGACCCCAACTTTGATCTTGATAAGGTGATAGTCCCTGTCCCCGAGGAGCTCCGTGATGGCCTTGCGAAGGCGGTGGAAGGCCATGTGGGCACGCTGCTTGGGAAGTTCTCTTGTGGCAGCAGCGAGAACTCTGACGGAGGCGGGGACAGCCATGATGACGGCGTCCATAGCGGCGGCGACGACAACGGCGTGACTTCTTAGGATCCCCTTTCCTCTGTTATCCTGCACTTGAGAGATGTGGCCCCATGGGGGCGTAAAGACAATGCTTTTGTGCTTAAGTATTTTATGATTTGCTGTGATGTATGCTTGTGCCCTTGCGGAGCTTTCTCTTGAGGCTTGTTTTCCTTTTTGCTTACCTTGTGTGCTCTACGTCGTCAGGGCCAAGCCCCCCGGTCGGGCTACAACTGTAACTGGTATGTCAGGTCGCCATGCCTGGACATGGCCAGGAGGTGAGGGCACCGGGATCTAGTAAAGGCTCCCGAGGCACGATGCTCAGGGAGCCCCCCTTTGTCGTGCAAGCGGCTCGCGGAGGGAAAAACGCCAGCGCCCGGTGAGGCTGCTAGAAAAGGAAGCTTGAGAGATGGCGAGAGTGGCTCGCGAGGTAGTAGACTTAGCTCTCGCGGTGGGTAGCGTCGGGCGAGCCGCCACTTGTAGGGTGTGCCCTGCGGGGTTTCTGCTCGCGAGATCTCCTCCTGAGGTGACCATCGTAAGTTGGCTCCCGAGGCAAGGCCTGTGAAGCTTCCTGAGACTCGAAGGGGCGCCTAGCCGTCGAGCCGCCTCACGAGGTGTCCTCGCGAGGCCTTCCAGGTGACCTGCTCCTGGGATAACTGTATGCAAAAATGCCTCACAATAGGGGAGCAGCGCACGCTCGCCGGCTTGCTCATGGGCGTTACGCGAGGAGATAAGACACCAAGGACCTTGGTGGGGTGGCGTGCACGGGAGCAGGCCCGCGAGCCAGAGCCCAGTTGCTTGGATTTTTCAGAGCTGCTGGGACATACCCGAGCACAGACACCGTGTCCCGTCAAGCGAGGGGATAAGACACCAAGGACCTTGGTGGGGTGGCGTGCACGGGAGCAGGCCCGCGAGCCAGATCCCGGTTGCTTGGGTTTTTCAGCGCTGCTGGGACTGACCCGAGCACAGACACCGTGTCCAACCCCCGCTCGCATGAGGCTCATGAGGGAAGCCGTGAGCGCGCACGGCTCGTGAGGCAAGGATATGACGAAATACACCATGTATGGAAACTGAAGCTTTACTGAAGCAAGACGACGGATTCCATTACACAACCAAAAAAGGGGGGTGCGGCTGCCGTGTCCGGCACAGGTCAGCTTGAGGTTGGTGCAGCCCGTGGGGCGCCCTCAGTTACACACCCAAAAGAGAAAAAGACGAGCTGCCGAGTCTGGCACCGGTCAACTTGAGGTTGGTGCAGCCCGTGGGGCGCCTCAGTTGATTGTTCCGCCAGCGCGGAGCATGGGGCTTCCACTTGGGTGTGGGCATGATCGCGGTTCGATCGTTCCGCCAGCGTGGAGCATGGGGCTTCCACTTGGGCATGGGCGGGAGCTCTCGCGTGCCCATCAGGCGAACACATCGAGAGTCTCCGGGGCATGTACAGCCCCATTTCGTTCATACGCATGGGGGCCACGGGTAGAACTTGTAGAGGTGTTGGATGTTCCAGGCGTTAGGCACAGGAACTCCGTCCTCCGTCTCCAGCCGGGCGGCGCCGGGCCTGGAGACATGAGCAACCCTGAAAGGGCCTTCCCGCGTGGCGAGAACTTGTGCAGTCCCTCCCAGTTCGAGGCCCCGACGCGAGGTGCGCAAGCCACTGGAAGGTAGTGCCGGCGTTCCTCAGGCCGAAGGGCATGTGGGCGTAGCGGGCGGCGGAGTCCACGCCCTGGCCGGCGCGCAGCAACAGAAAAGGCTCCTGAGGGAAGGTCTTGTTGAGGCTCGTGAAGTCAACGCACATACATTCCTTGTCGCCTTTCTTGGGGACGACGACTGGGTTGGCGAGCCATTCGGGATGGCGCACCTCACGGACGACTCCAGCTTCTTGCAGCTTGTGCACTTCTTGAACTATGAACTCTTGCTTCTCGGGCACCTGGCGCTGTGCTTTTTGCTTGACGGGGCGTGCGTTGGTGCACACCGGTAACACCCCGAGACTGATTCCTTGCATTATTATTATTATTATGTTGTTCGCTCGATGTTATTTTTTGCATTGCATCATTTCATCATGCCATCATGTCATTAATTTTTTTGCAACTCAACCAAATAAATTGTATGGATCTTTGATCCATTTAAATTGAGGGAAATTCACATGGTGATTTCTCTTTAAAAATATCCTCCTAATATTATTAGGGAGCTATTACAAACCATTCCATTAATTTTGGAGGGACCATAACAAACTTGCAATAAATCTCATGCATATTCTACTTCAACTTTAGCCTTCCAATTTTGTCCAAAATTCTTTTATGCTTTTCCCAAGCTCCACGTAAATTCTCAACATTTTTCGGGCACTTCTAAACCTAGTCCTAGTTCAAACCATTTGAATTAAATTCAAATGAGTTTGAATTTAAACCTCTCGATCATGCCCACTCCTATTTTCTTGGATCAAGCTCATTATTGTGAGTCTGAGAAAATTACCCTCTTGCCCAAGATCTACTCCTACACCCTCTTTCTTTTTCTTTCTATTCTCTGTTTATATTTTAGTAAATAGAGAGAGGAGCAGCACACAGCCGTGCTGAAGCCTCCCAGCCCAACCGGCTAACCAGCCCACCAGGAGCCCAGCCGGGCCTCCATCTTATCTCCCCAGCCGAGCGAACCCTAGTTGCCCAGCCTCGATCCCCACCTCGCTCGATCTCCTCCCTCACCCCTCGATCCCCTGCTGTGGCGCCGCCTCCTTCCCAACTCCCCGTGTCAGGGAGAGAGCCGAGCTGCACCTCAATGCCACCGCGCGCCCAACCTCCGCCACCAGCCGGCGAGCCCAGGCCACCGTCGCCGGCCTCTCCTCGTCTCCCCCCCCCCCGCGCACACACACAGCGCCGCCGCGATGCTCCTTCTGCCCATCGCCTTCGCGCCCACCAGCCCGCCATCGACCACCAGCGAGGCCTTGCCTTCGCGCCTGCCTGCCTTCCTCTCCTCTCCCGCGCCTCCTCGCGGTCGTATGCGCGCCCACGGCCGCGCCATAGCCACCGCCCCTAGAGCTCCTGCCTCGCGAGAGCAGCTCCGTCGCCCGCCTCTCTTGCTGCAGCGCGCCACCGCACGCATGCTCGCCCCACCTCCCTACTGCTCTGGCCATCTCTGTTGTTGCTGCTGCTGCTCCGAGCCCTTGGTCCTCGAGCAAGCACCGGCTCGGGAGGAACTCTGTTGCGCGCCACCCGTTTCCCTCTTCCACCGATGCCCTGCAGCACCACCGTTGGCCATGGTTTGCCCCTGCCAGACCTCCTCCTGCGTATCGTCTTTCACCACCTCCCTTACCAAGCTCCATCCTCCGCTGCCTCTGTCTGGTTGCCCCGAGGCCTTTGTCTTGCTTTGTTTTGGGAACGCCAAGTGCCAGAACTACCATGTACCTCTACTGCCATCCGACCAAGAACGAGACCTCCTCAAACAGGAGCATTTTTGGATCGCCAAGTACCCCTTCGGATCGCCAAGTTCGACTACCATCATCGTGTACGACTACCGCCGATGCCCCAAGGACCCGAGTACGACTACACGGTGATGCGTCAAGTTCCTCTACTGCCGTCTCTGGAATCACCAAGAACGCCAAGTACCTCGACACTCGATGCCTAGTACGACTACCGTCGCCGTGAGTTTCGTCAAGTTCGACGGCGACTTCCGAAGATCTTGGAAGCGCCAAGTTCCACTTTGACACGTGCACCTCTACTTTCACTGGACCGAACTTGAACCGTCCCGAATGCACGCTTCGAAGGTATAACCGCCGAGATGACCGCCCGTGAACGATGCATATGTTGTATGAAATGCTCGTGTGTGCACCGTGTCTGAATCGTTCTTGCACATCCCTCGCTTGCCATGCCACCGACACATGGGAACCCGGTAACCGGGATCACCCCACCATCTCTTGCATGTTTCGCACATTCGCACACTTGTTCCTCCTTTGCACCGGTATCTCAACGAGTTACCGGAACCGGAATGTTGCTGTGGCACCATTTTCGGATTTGCGCCGTGGCACCCAATTCCTTCCGCCATGACGACAAATACTCCATATCATGATATATGCCTACATCTTCATAAAATTGCATATAACTTGACATGACATCCTCATACATGTTAAGAACACTTAAATTGTTGTTTGCATTAAAATTGCTAAATGACATGCTAAAATGATTTATTTCATAACTAAATAACCGTAGCTCCGAATTAAATGAACTTTATATGTAATTGGTCTAGAAAAATGTGTAGATTATCATGGTGCACTTTATTTTGCTGTTAAACAACTTTAAAATTGTGTTTTAGGCAGAATAATACCAAATTAAAAAATTACATATGGGGATTTTTCGGAATTGTTATTTGTTGTTTCCGGCCTCATTTAAATTGCCTAGGTAGGTAGTTTAATTATGCTTCACCTCTTGACATGATTAACAACATTTAATATTTTTGAGTAGCATAAACAAGAGTGAACTAAATATTGGAATGTGGAGTTTCGTCAATATGCAACTCGTTGCATATTGGGCTTCACTTAATGTGTAGTATTTGGTTGTGCATCTTGCCATGTCATGCATCCTTAAACTTGACATGCATCATACTTAATTGTGCATCATGCCATGTTTATGCTTGTTTGTTTACCATGTTGTTTGCTTCTTTCCGGTTGTGCTTCTTCTTGATAGTCCGGTTTCGTTCTGGAGTTGTGAGGATTCGTTCGTCTACGATTGCTCGACTACTTCATGGATTCGGTCTTCTTCCTAGCAGGATTTCAGGCAAGATGACCATTACCTTGGATACAACTACTATCTTTGCTTGCTAGTTGTCTCGATGCTATCGCTATGTCGCGCTACCTACCACTTGTTTGTCAGCCTCCCAAATTGCCATGATACAGCCTCTAACCTTCCACCATCCCAGCAAACCGTTGTTTGGCTATGTTACCGCTTTGCTCAGCCCCTCTTATAGCATTGCTAGTTGCAGGTGCAGTTGCAGTTTGTTTCATGTTGGGACATGGATATCATGGGATATCACAATATCTCTTATTTAATTAATGCATCTATATACTTGGTAATGGGTGGAAGGCTCGGCCTTTTGCCTAGTGTTTTGTTCCACTCATGCTGCCCTAGATTCCGTAATACCGGTGTTATGTTCCTTGATGAGCGCTTCTAACACATGTGGGGCATATGGGAACCCCCCTGATCACTCGTTTTAGGATAAACTTCTCCAGCAAGGCCCAACATTGGTACTACATTTGCCTAATAACAACTAAAACTTGCATAGGGACCTGCTAGCCCCCGAGGATAATTAATCAACAACCCCGGGCCAGTGCTCCTCATGAGTGTTGGTACAAACTAGGGCGATGTCCGGCGCCCCCTGGGCAACCAGGGTCTCAGCTAACCCGACGTCCGGCTCATCCGGTGTGCCCTGAGAACGAGATACGTGCGGCTCCTATCAGGATTGTCGGCACCCCGGGAGGTCTTGCTGGTTTAGTTTTACCTTTTACGAGTGACTTGTCCACCGGGATTCCTTATCGTAAGCATCGTGTTATCATGGTGTGAGGATGTTCCATCGGATGCGTGTGGTAATTTATAATGGACTACTTGGAGCACCCCTGCAGGGTTAAATCTTTCACGAAGCCGTGCCCGTGGTTATGTGGCGACTTGGAAATTCATAACCTCCGGTTGTAGAGAACTTGAAACTAATTCTAATTAAAATACACCAACCGCGTGTGTAACCGTGATCGTCTCTTTTCGAGGGAGTTCGGGAAGAGAACACGGTGGGGTTATGTTTGACTCGTAAGTAGGTGCTCAGGATCACTTCTTGATCATTATTAGTTCGCGACCGTTATGCGTAGTTACTCTTCTTATTCTTATACTCGTAAGTTAGCCACCATACAATGCTTAGCGCTTGCTGCAACCTCACCACTTTACCCTTCCATACCCATTAAGCTTTGATAGTCTTGCTACCCATGGTTATGGGATTGCTGAGTCCTCGTGGCTCACAGATTACTACAACAACAGATGCAGGTACAGGTAATGCGATGATCTGACGCGAGAGCGATGCGCGTTTGCTTTTGGAGTTCTTCTTCTTCGCCGATCTTGGGATAGGTTCCTGGTCGGCAGCCTGGGCTAGCAGGGTGGATGTCGTTCGTGTTTTTCGTTTGTGTTTCATCCGTAGTCGGATTCTGCTCTTCTGTATGGTGTTTGATATGTATTGATGTATTCCTGTGATGATTGTATGTATTTGTATGTATCCCCATCTATTATGTACATGGTATGACGTAATGATATCCACCTTGCAAGCGTCTTCGATATGTGCTTCTATCCCTGGTGGGGCCTCCGAGTCCCTCGAGGATAGGACCGCATATTGGGCGTGACAACACCGCTAAGTGGGGCTCGATCACCTCCCTCGGCACATCGGACAAATCAGATGATTTCTAGGCAAAAACATCCAAATTTGCCCGAAGGAAGGTGACGAGCGCGCTTTCCTATGCAGGAGGAAGGCCGGCGCCGATAGTGAAGGCAGGGCCTGAGCCGCTGCCGTCAATCGATGCCTTCTTCGTCTCGGCATGGTCCTGAGAGAACAGCTGCTTCTTCTTCGCGGGCGCGGCCTCAGGAGGCTCAACCGCATCGTCGTCAGCTGGATGGGCAGTTGCGGCGGCCTTGTAGGCGTGCTCAAGGGAGCAGATCGCGTCATTCTCATCGCAGGAGACGGTGATGATGCCGCTGCAGCCAGGCATCTTGAGGACGTTATAGGCGTGATGAGACACCGCCATGAACTTGGTGAGTGCGGGGTAGCCCAGGATGGCGTTGTAGGGCAGGCCGATGTGGGCGACGTCGAAGTCGATGAGCTCGGTGTGGTAGTTCTTGTGGGTGCCGAAGGTGACGGGGAGGCGCACCTGGCCCAGGGGCACCGTGGAGCCATCGGTTACGCCTGAGAAGGGCCTCGTCGGCATGAGCTGCTCGTAAGGCACCTGGGGCTGCTCGAAGGCCTCGACGGAGATCACGTTAAGGCCGGCGCCTCCATCGATGAGGGTCTTAGTGACCACGACGTTGCTGATGGTGTGAGTCCATAGCATGGGGAGTGTGCCTGCGGTGGTCGCGGACTTGGGGTGGTCCTTGGAGTCGAAGGTGATGGCGTACTGCGACCACTTGAGGGGCCGTGCGGCTTCTGGCCTCGGGAGGGCGGCGTTCACCTCGCGAGAGAACTGCTTGAAGTGGCGGTTGGACGCAGGAGCCTGAGCTCCGCCGAGGATGCAGGCCACCGTGCGAGGCTTCTGGTAGCCCCCAGCGCCCTCGTCAGGCCGGTTGGCGTCGTTCCTCCGGGGTGGAGGCGGCAGTGGTGGAAGAGCGGCGTTGGCCTGAGGGTTTGCCTCACGAGGCTGATCGCGCCAGGCGGCCTCACGAGGCTGGTCACGCTAGGCGGCCTCACGAGGATGGTCGCGCCAGCCTTGGCGGAAGTTGCCGCTGCCGCTGCAGCCGTCCCAACGGTTGCCACTGCGGCCACCTCCGCAACCGGCGCCGTGGTCGTTGCGGTCCCCTCGGCGGCCCAGGCGCTCGTCGCGGAGCAGCTTGAGCTCCTGGTAGTCTTCGGTGCTGTGGGAGCGTGAGTTGTGGTAGGCGCAGAGAGGGCGGTCGTCTCTTTTGGGCTCGTCATGGTCACGACCGCGCTTTTGCTCGGGCTCCGCCGCAAGCATGGCAAGGCCCTTGCGCTTGATGTCCTTGCTCTTGGCCTTAGCGGCGTCGGGCGCCGCATCGGGGTCGTTGTGGACGAAGAGGCGACCTTCTTCAGCCTTGGCGCACTTGTCGGCGAGGTTGAATAGCTCAAGCACCGAGTCCAACTCGTCGTTGATGGCGAGCTTCTCGCGCATCTTGACGTCCGTGACGCCGGTGGAGAACGCAGAGATGATGGTCACGTCGGAGGCGCGCGGGATCTTGTTGCGCACCTGACTGAAGCACTGGATGTACTTGTGAAGGGTCTCGTCCGGGCGTTCCCGCACATGGCATAGGTCGTTGATGGTGAGGGAGCGGTCGTGCGTGCCCTTGAAGTTGGTGACGAACTGGTTGCAGAGCTTGCTCCACAACGAGATTGATGCCTCGGGGAGGTTCATGAGCCAGGAGCGCGGGCCGAACTTGAGGGCCATGGGGAACCAGTTCGCCATGACCTTGTCGTCACCGTTCACCGCCTCAATGCTCAGCGCGTAGAGCTGAAGGAACTCCGCGGGGTTGGGGTGCCGTCGAAGCGTGGAGGCAGGTCCGGCTTGAACTTTATGGGCCACACCACCCGGCGCAGCTCGCGAGTGAAGGCGGCAGCCTACGCCGCTTGAGGGGACACCGCCGGCGAGGGCGGCGCGGTTCTGGCGCCCAGCTGCCGCGACCTCCTGGACAGCCCGGTCTTGGCCCCGGCGCTGTTGCTCGAGGAGCACACGCGCATCAGGCGGCGCGCGGCAGACGATCTGGCAGCTGGCTTCGTCTCGGACCAGAGAGGACGCGCCGTGGGACGGCTCGTGCGCCCGCGCATTGCGTAGGTGTCCAGCGGGCTCGTCGCGCAGAGGAGGTGGTGGGGGAGCGCCATGCGCTACGTCCCCCGTGCGAGACGGCGGAGGGCGGAGCGAGTGGGAAGGCGCCGGAGCGTCCCCGGCGGCGTTGACGAGCTTGGTGATGCGACCAAGTCAGGCATCATAGCCGGTGTCAGCTGGACGGTAGCACAGCAGCTCACGCGCCATGAGCAGCGCGGCCTGCGCGTTCGGCGGCCCACGGCGGGTGAGGGAGGAGGAGGTCGTGGCGGTGCGGTCGTCTGCCTGCACGGAGGGGTGCAGGGAGGAGTCCTGCTGCTCGTGGGCAGCAGGGTCGGTGGCGGCAGCGGCCTCGACACGGCGGCGGTTGCCGTGGCTCACCGGTTCCGTCTGGGCAACACGGCCCGCCCAACGCTCAGCGCGCTCGCGGCGAGCGTCCGCCATGAAGCTGGTGGAGTGGAGGGCGGAGTGGAAGAATAGTAGTGCACCCCTACTTGGCGCGCCAAATGTCGGAAGTCGGGCTTCGGGGACCCAACGGTTCGAACACTGGGGTGAGCTCGTTCCTACCACCTCGTCCCCTACCCCGGCTAAGCCACGGCGAAGCTACGGCCAGAGCGCGCTGGCTGGAGCGGGCCGGAGTCACGGTGATTTACCCAGGTTTGGGCCACCTTGCGGTGTAAAACCCTACTCCTGCTTGGTTGGGATTGCTCTGGTGAGTACAAGCGTACAAGGCGAGGAAGGAGGAATCTCTCCGGTCCTCGGATCCTCTCTACAGCAGCACCCTACCCTCCTTTTATACTTGCCTTGGCCCTCTTCTCCCGAAAAACATTGGCGGGAATGGTTGCCACACAACGGCAATTTTGAAGGGGGACAGGGGTGCAGTCTATCCTGACAAAAGATGGTCTTCGCCTGCAAAGCGCTTATCCATGACGCGCCGGTGGGCTCAGTGATGACCTCCGCCCTGCGCGTCCACCGTCTTGGTCTTGTTTCACCGATCGGGCAACCTTTGGAGGTTGCTTTGGGAAACGGACTGCTGGCCTTCCTCCCTTAGCACAAAAGGGGAAATCCTCTCCATCCGCGCCTGCTAGCGCGGCCTCTGCCGTCGTTCGCCGCCGCGCGCATCACCCACGTGATGGGCACGAGACTGCGCGACCGAGCCGAACGAGACTGCGCGACCGAGCCGAGCGGCTAAGTCTTGCTCGCCCGCTCCCGGGGGAGGGGTCCTCAGGAGGCCGGGCCTCATGAGGGGTCTTGCTGGAGGCGCCCGCTGGTGGGCCGCCTGTTAGGCCACCGCCAAGCGTTGCGCTCTGGGCCGCGGGCAGACGGGCCAAGGTACCCTAGGTTCCATGGGCCCGACAATGGGCATATCCATAGGAGCTACAGATCAGTGGGAACCATCAAGACAAGATGCGGAGTTTTTATAACAGGCAGTTTAGACTTAGTGAAAACTAGCAAGTGCAAACCAACAATATTATCATGGCATGTTTTCAAGGTTGTGTCAGTGCCTTAACATGGTTTTCATGGCATGGGAAAAATACTATTAGACATATGACATGTTAATGCTCCAAAGTCCTGTTCAAAGTTTATTGATATGACACTTGCATTAATTCACACAAAAATGACAAAAAGGCAAGTTATGCAAATATGACATGCACCCAAACTTGGTCAAATGACAAAATATGGCCACTGACTAAATTGACTAAATTGCCTCTACATTGGCACTGACTAAATTGACTAAATTGCCTCTACATTGGCACTAACTAAATTGACTAAACTACATTGCCAAATCTGATGAACCCTAGTGATGCAATCAAATTGGTGGAGGGGATGAACCCTAGCGATGCAAATAAAAGAAGGTGGAGGGGATGAACTCACCGTACTCAATGCAGCCAAGTGGATGAAGATGGAGGCGATGAACCCTAGTAGTCTGTCGCCGCCGCCGTCGCTGAAACCCTAGCTCAAAACGAAATTAACTCCAATCAAGTTGGAGGGCAACGAGCGGCGAGAGAGGGAGAGAGAGGGAGATTACCTAACCGCCAGAACTGGCCGGAATCGGAGCGGCGACGAGCGACGAGAGAGGGAGAGAAAGGGGAACGAGAACGCGCGCGGGGCAGAGAGAGAGAGAGAGGGAGTGGGGCGAGGTGTCCGTTGACCCGTTGGTATTGACCCCCGGCCCACTGCCTCCTAATAATATTTGGCCTTGGCCCAATACGAAATGATCACCACCTAAAATAATATAAATGATCACCACCTAAAAAAAGTCAGTATTTCCATTTAAAATAATATAAATTTAATAAAAGTAAACTACAATATACTATAAAAATGATCACCACCTAAAAAAATAAAAAGGAAACAATTTTGAAGTGTCAAACTACATATTTGAAGTCTCAAACTAGAAAGAAAAAAAAGTAAAAATGAAGTCTCAAACTACATATTTTAAAAAATGTCAGTATTTATATTTAAAATAATATAACTTTAATAAAAGTAAAATACAATATACTATAAAAATGATCACCACCTAAAAAATAAAAAGGAAACAATTTTGAAGTGTCAAACTACATATTTGAAGTCTCAAACTAAAAAAAAAAGTTAAAATGAAGTCTCAAACTACATATTTTAAAAAATGTCAGTATTTCCATTGAAAATAATATAACATTTAATAAAAGTAAGCTACAATATACTATAAAAAAGATCACCACCTAAAAAAATAAAAGGGAAACAATTTTGATGTGTCAAACTACATATATATTTGAAGTCTCAAACTAAAAAGAAGTAAAAATGAAGTCTCAAACTACATATTTTAAAAATTATCAGTTTTTCCATTTAAAATAGTATAAATTTAATAAAAGTAAATTACAATATACTATAAAAATGATCACCACCTAAAAAGATGAAAATGATTTTTTTTGAAGTGTCAAACTACATATTTGAACATAATAGTGGTGTCGTGGAAACTAATGACACGCCACAACTAAACATAATAGTGCTGGCGTTCCATGTTATACTACGCCAGCTCTATATTACGCCTGGTACAAATTGTTGATCCCATATACTTGTGACGCTCACCTGTTTTCCAACGCCACCACTATGCCCCTACTAATGTCGTACCAAATAAGCCAACGCCACCATTACTTGGAAAAAATAGTGCTGGTGTTGGTTGAAAATGGCGCGCCATCAACGAAAGTTGTGGCTAGCACTTTTTCCACTAGTGCACCAAGAGCGATAGCTCGGATTTCGGCTATGAGTTTGTTACCGTACGTAGTGGCAACACTACAAACGCATATTATTCAGCTTTCTCTTGAATGGGTGTGTATGTGGTAAATAAAGGGGACTGATCAAAAGAACTTGAAAGAGACATATTGCTAAGGTCCATAGTTCCCAAACATTGAGCCACAACGAAAACCTATGCATGATCACTTAGTTGGCATATTCCCTTCACGTGATAATCAAAGTTCCAGCAAACAATGATTGAAATGAAGTGCTTGAGAGCCTTGAGGAGGAAATAATAGTGGGTGTGCTTATGACCACGTGAGCATCATATTTTACTACATGCTTTTCACTCCCTAACCTATGTTTTCATGGCTCTATCTAAAGAAAACTCTTTCGTGCATTCCTGGCAAGCAAGTGTTGTCTAGAATAAATAGAATATAGTGTTGCAAAGTTGTTTTATCTAGTAGATCAAGAACTTTGTGTTGGTTATCTTTGCTTCACTAACACTTGCACTATAACCATACCACCGCTACAACTATGCTAAGTTTTCAGGTCAAGAAGCGGAGGGCTATCTAGGCGTACCAATCGTAAGTGAACCAATACCTTCTTGTTATTTCGGTTTAAACAACTGAGTTCCTTATGATTCGGATTTCTCTTTATGTTGCTCGAGGACAATCAAGTTTAAGCTTGGGGGAGTTGATGAGTGATATTTTTACACTCATTTCACCTTTGTTTAAACCGAGATATTTCATTTAAAAGAGATATTCGCTCCGATACTATGACTAATGGCTAATAAGTGCAAGGGATTCCACAAATCCTCTCTTTGATGTGTTTCCACACGAAATGGGCTAAAAAGGGAAGAAATCACGTGTGGAAATGAAATGGAAGGAAAATGGAGGAAGAAAGGATCAACAGGAGGCGTCTGCGCGAAGACAGAACAAAAGACGGCGTTCCATACGGGCGCACGCATGAGCGCCCGTTTGGCATGGATTTCGAGGCAGATCGTCCACCTGTACAACTTTTATTAAAGGGACCCCATCGAAATGTCAACAGAATAACGAGCACGGAAGCCAGAACCTCTTCATCATCATCCTCATCCACAAACCCTAGCCTCCGCCATTTCCATCTCCATGGCCATAGTGCTCTTGCATCTAGTTCAAACTTGTAATCGTGCATCGCACAAGGCATCCATTGTAAGACATATTGCAATCAATCAATCTCAAGATGTGTTCTTCAATGTTTTCTTCTCGCGATCTGATCTCCATGTGTGAGTAGTTCGGTAAGGTATGGGTTGAGACATAGCCTTACAACCCAAGGTATTTGTTGAGGGGATCAATGGAAGACTTTGACATAACGTCCCGTATGTGTGAAATAAAATTGTTCCGTGAAGATGTCTCTTGTCTTGTCCACTATCTTCATCCCTACAGGTACCCAGGATCATGGAGATCGAGCACCGGTGTGGCTAGGAGCAAGGAGACCGTGAAGTGTTATACCGAACACCGGTGACAGTAAGGTTTAGTTGGATAACATGGATCATATCCTTGGGGATAAATGAGGTGTAGTCATTAAACACCCAAAGCCCTTGTCTGATTTCATTATCTTAATTATCGAGGCAACCCCGCGCAACAGATAGGGCCTGCGGTAGGACAACTGATTCTTGATGCAGGACTCGTGTCGGTCAAGATGTTATTTGGACACACCCCCACTTCGATCCATAACAAGCACATCTCGATGGGTGACTTCCAGCGCACAAATTAATAACCGATTTGATCCAAGCGCAAATGCAAGGTTGTAAGCATTAGGACCTCATACCCATACCTCTTTTTATTATAAGTGTTTGAATCACTATTTGCTTGATGATCCGGTCAAAAGCTGGACTTGACACTTTGACAAAAGCTTGCTAGAGACCATCGCTTCAAGGGAATCTTCCTCTCGTGGGTTCGATAACCCAGGGTCACCTCTGGGGAAATAGGTGTGGGATACTCTTTTCTGTTCCAATACCGGATCAATAAAAGGAGGTATCAGTTGGTTTGTAACTTCACCGAGATGCCAGACAACCGCATCCACAAAACATCCATACACCATGGGCGCCTAAACACCCATGTGCTTGGTCGATATCGCTCTCGCCCAATATTTGGGACATGTGGGATTACCGTCCTATCCCCGACCCGCAACATGTCCGAAATTTTAGACGGGGGCAAAGTTTGTAATTTTCCCCAAATTTCAAATAACCGCGTCCCAAACACATGGTCCCCCTAGCTCTCCCCTCCGATAACCTACTCATACTCTGTGGGTGCCAAAACGCCCTCTCCACCAACTGCCAAACCCCAGCCTCCTCCGTCTGCCACCCCATCGCACCCGATCCACCGCCGCCCTCCTCCATCACGCCGGAGCCGATACCCCGACGTCATCGTCCACCGCAACCGCAACGCCCTCAAGGACTTAGAAGTTGAAACCGAGGCAGAGCTGCCTCCACGACGCCGACGTGCGCCGTACTCGAGCCACTTCAACCACCACTACAAAAAAAAGACACATCCGTGACATTATGGCCCAAATGAAAACTTTTTCTGTCATGGTTGTGACACTTCTATGACGATAATTGTGACAAAAACACGTATCATCATAGATGTGGTGTGCTCCTACTTCTATGACAAAAAATTATGACAGAAAATGGGCTTTTCGTCCTGGGCGGGCCGGAGACGCACCCGCATGCCATTCTTTGGGCCGTCCATGACGTAAAAAATCATGGTAGAAGTGAGGGCGGGCCGAGTGATGCAGTGTGGTTTGTGCGTTTCTCTCGTACGCGCATGTGTGCGAGGCGTTCGCTAACTGAACCCGAGCGAGGCGTTCGCTTACTGAACCCGAGCGATCGCACTAGCTATGTACTGAACACGAGCGGTCGATCCCACTACGTACTGAAGCCGATCGATCCCTTCGCTGCTAACTGAACCCGAGCGATTCCTTCGCAGCTAACTGAACCTGATCGATCCTTCTCGCTGCTTACTGAAGCCGATCGAGCCCTCATGCAAGACGTAGCTAGCCGGTGTTGGGTTACCTCTCGATGAACAGTTCCCGTTGCTGCCGCACGCGCGATGCGTAGAACAAGTCGAGACTTGCATCGATCGAACCCCTTGCGCGAGACGTGGTGAGTTAACCTAGCCGGTTGGTTGGCTGTGGATGAACAGTTCCCGTTGCTGCCGCCTGCTCGTACGCCCCACCCCAGCCGGTGGGGGTTGGATGAACAGTACCCCAGCTGTAGTAGGCGGTTGCCGCTGGATGAACAGGACCCCGAGGAGGCCATGCCACGGTACGCCACACCCAGCCGATTGGGGGTGGATGAACAGGACCCCCGTGGAGGCTGGATGAACAGTAGCCGGTGGAGGCTGGAGGAAGTCAATGTTGATGAACAATAACTCATGGAGGCTAGAGAGGAAATCGACGGCGGATGAACAGTAGCCCATGGAGTCCTGTTTTGCGGTACGCCACACCCCTCCCGATGAACAGGACCCTGTTTCGACCGTAGGCAGTTGGGGAGAAGTCTGTTCCCTCCGTTTTGCGGTACGCCAGAGTCCTCCCGATCAACAGGACCCCGTTTCGACCGTAAGCGGTTGAACAGAAGTCCATTTCCTGTGCTCGTGCGTGTGTATTCAGATATGACGACTGATATATCATCCATTAGTTCCAGATATCCCCTAATCATATTAGCTCATCGTCAAGAATCATCTAAACACAAACACATGAGACTTTATTAAGTTAGAAGAGAAGAGGCAAACCAGCATGAGGTGCCATAGTTGCACTGCAGCGCGAGCGAAGAATCCTCCAAAATATGAAAAATCAGGTTTCATCGCTTATCATTGTATTCTCTTGAAAGAAGTGTTCATATCATTGCTACTTGTGAGCTGCGATGGGATTTCCTCGAAGAGGAGAGGACGATGCAGTACAGTAGAGATAAGTATTTCCCTCAGTTAAGAACCAAGGTTATCAATCCAGTAGGAGAACCACATAGAACCTCGTTAGCAGCACCTACACACACAAAAGCAAACACTTGCACCCAACGCAAATAAGAGGGTTGTCAATCCTCTTAGCGGTTATTTGCAAGGATTAATTCTGATAGTGATAGATAGAAAAGTAAATTGTAAAATAAAATAGAAGTAAATAAATTGCAGCAAGGTATTTTTGGATTTTTATATATGATAAAGGTAGACCCGGGGGCCATAGTTTTCACTAGAGGCTTCTCTCTCGAACACATAGCATACGGTGGGTAAACAAATTACTGTTGGGCAATTGATAGAAAAGCAAATAATTATGACGGATTCATGGCAATGATCATGTATATAGGCATCACGTCCGAGACAAGTAGACCGACTCCTGCCTGCATCTACTACTATTACTCCACCCATCGACTGCTATCCAACATGCATCTAGGGTATTAAGTATAAAACAGAGTAACGCCTTAAGCAAGATGGCATGATGTAGACAAAGTAAACTCAAGCAATATGATTAAACCCCATCTTTTTATCCTTAATGGCAACAATACAAATACGTGTCATGTTCCTTTCTGTCACTGGGATTGAGCACCGCAAGATTGAACCCATCACAAAGCACCTCTCCCATTGCAAGATAAATCAATCTAGTTGGCCAAACCAAACGGATAGATCGGAGAGAAATACAAAGCTATAACAATGATGCATAAAAGAGTTCAGAGAAGACTCAAATATTTCTAATGAATAATCTGATCATAAACTCACAATTCATCGGATCCCAACAAACACACCGCAAAAGAAGATTACATCGGATAGAACTCCAAGAATATCAAGGAGAACATGGTATTGAAGATCAAAGAGAGAGAAGAAGCCATCTAGCTACTAGCTATGGACCCGTAGGTCTGTGGTAAACTACTCACACATCATCGGAAGGGCAGCAAGGTTGATGAAGAAGCCCTCCGTGATCAATTCCCCCTCCAGCAGAGTACCGGAAAAGCCTCCAGATGGGATCGCGAAAGAACAGAGGCTTGCGGCGGCGGAAAGGTTTTCTCTTTTTTCTTTTTGGTATAATACGGGGAATATTTTGGAATTTATAACACTGGAATTAGGTCAGGACGTGCCACGAGGGGCCCACAAGCCTGGGGGTGCGCCTACCCCCTGGGGCGCGCCTCCCGAGCTTGTCGCTCCCTTGTGGCTCTTCTGGTCTTCTCCCGAAGCTTCGAGAGTCCCTTCTGGTCCAGAAAAAATTAATCCATTTTCTTCGTTTGGACTCCGTTTGATAATGATTTTCTGAAAAGGCAAAAACAGGCAAAAAAACAGCAACTGGCACTGGGCACTAGGTTAATAGGTTAGTCCCAAAAAATGATATATAATTGTATATAATTGCATATAAAACATTCAAGATTGATACTATAATAGCATGGAACAATCAAAAATTATAGATATGTTGGAGACGTATCAATCATTCGTCAGAATAACCTTCAATCAAACGGTGAATATTGTAAGGTAGAAATAACCAACTGGTTATTATTGATAAGTTTGCAAAATGTGTTTTGAGTTTCAAACCAAACTTTAGTGAGAACCTTCTCTCTATTATGCCTAAAATGTACACCCAGCAGGAGAATGTAATTCATAATCTTCTGCTCTAGGAAATCACAACAGTATCCAAGAGACGCACAAATAAATACTAACAAAATAAATGACTAACTATTTAGTCGCTATGTTCTACCTACCTAGCCACCAAGAGATGTACCAAGCCAAGAAATGCATAGCAGATGAGTAAGCGTTCCCAGATAGAGATCACAATACCCTTAAAATTTGACATCAAAGGGTGCGAAGAACGTGGTCTGTATACAAGTACATCTGCACCTTAATGGTTTACTTCTAGGCTCCAGCAAGTAATATATTTTCAGGTACCCCCAAGTGATATCAAGATTTCTCATAAAATATTATTTTTGAAATCAGTAATCACGTCAAAGAACGATGGTTAACACCAATTCAAGAAAACAAGAGAAGCGTAGGTTTCGGATGATTAGATATGTTGTGCTCAGTCAATAGAATTTTAGAAAACATCAGAACATTACCTTCAGAGTTCAGACTGACAAGCATCTTTAGATGCCCAATCTCTAGTTAAGCTGGCGAGGGCATCATCTTCTCTCACCTATAGCCTTGTCCAAGACAAAATAAAGTAGTATTTTACATGTCACACATGGCCAGACCAAGGAATTAACCAGCGGCGGCGCGATGTCAGCACGAGCACAATCTGTGTGGCAAGCCGGCCATTTGGCAGGGAAGACGGGTTGCAAAGACTGCAAAGTAGCAGCGGCGGATCAAATGGTGCTCTTTCATAAAATTCCTTGCATCACATATTGCTCATGGTTGGCCTCATTATTCAGTACTATATCGGCGGTACCCCTTGCTTGCAGAAAGAGAAGGGAAGGGATTTCTCTAAGCCTGCAGCAGCTTGAGCTGCGGGAGCTACTGGATCTCCTTGCCGAGGATGCTGCATCGCACCATGCTGCCTGCAGTGTACCACAACAGCTAGAGGTCGGCCCATGACTTGCCCGACGCCATCCGCTTGTGCAGGTAGCAGTCGAACGTCCGCCGTTGCACTCCACCAGTGCCTCGCGCCCGGTGTTGTCGCATAGAACACGCGCTGCAGTAGGTCCAGGATCCTGAACGTTAGCAGAAACTCATCGTCCCACCGCCGCAGGTACCCGCGCCTGATCCCGGCCTTCTTCACCACGCCCGTCTGCCGCAACTCCTTGGCCATCGCCTGCCCGCAAAGCCGCCCATCGCCTGCCCGCAAAGCCGCCCGGACTTGGCCGCGAAGTAGATGCCCTCGCCGGAGCACCAGGTCAAATACCCCGCCGCGTCGCCGACCAAGGCCATGCGTCGGATGAACCGACCACGCGGCACGGGCGACGGTGCTCCGGGATCTGGTGTGTCAAGGTCGGACATGACGGCGGAGACTTATATGCAGTACCTCTCAGTTTTTTGCCGGGGACGGAGAAGACTCTTGGGATTGCTGGATGGTCCAAACCTGTATTCCACGCGATCTTGGTCAGGGCGTCTCCTCGGCGGCGGCAGGGCGTGAGGCCGCGGAGGAGTGGCCGGCGTCGGATGCGACGGCGCGGGCGGAGGCCCCGGCCTCGGATGCGACGGTGCGGCGGAGTGCAGAGGAGCCGCCGGTGTACGCCAGGGCCTGGGGCACAGAGGAGTCGCCCTGGTCGAGGAGATCGGAGAGAAGAAGAGGACGGCGGCGCGAGGACGCGATGAGGGCAGGCGTCGGGAGGATCGCGCGTCCAGGCACGCGAGGAGGGCAGGTGATGGGAGGATCGTGTGAACGTAGGCGTTAATGGGCCGGCCCAAGTACGCCGCTGTGACGTGCTGTGAAAGGTAGGCGAAAGATAGGAATTATGGGATGAGGTGGGAGTGAGGCGAGACTACCTACTGAGACTTTAGGAGTAAAGATTACTGAGCAATAAAATTTAGCGTTTCCCTAAAAAAGGCTACGCACGTGGGTACATTCCATATGTCCAAGCGATATTGAATGCATGGAGATGACAATTCTCTGAACAAAGTATGACCGCATGACATGAACTACTATCTTGTGAATATTAACTGCCAATTTTAGACTAAATACTGACCAAAGTACTCTTGACCTATTTTGAAAATATATGAAAATCAAAATTTTATCAGAAACATTGTAACTCCGCAGGAGGTTGCAAACCTATAAGAATTCATGTAAGAAATGCCCAGTTTCTAAATTGTCATTGACATGTACACGTGCAAAGCACGTGCCTTCGACTAATATGCTTGGTATAGATATGCTAGAGTCCCATCAGTGGCTCTACACCCTTGTCGTTTGCCATGCTATACTATCAGGCCGTGATCCCTTCGAGCGATGATCACGGATATACTATATACTATTACACTATACATGTTATGCTAAAGTCGGGTCGGCTCGGAGAGCACCAGCGAGTGATTCATTATTGCGGAACGACGGGGCAGACGGAGACCATCCGGAGAGAGGTGGGCTTGGGCCCTGATCGGTGTCCATGGTTATCTAATAATAACATTCTTAACGAGATTTGGGTATTTGATCTGAGATTGTCATTGGCATATACTCACTAACCGCCGCGCGGGATAATGGTTATGTGGCCCTCGACGTCGTCAGTTCCTCCCGAAAGCTCTGTCGGATGTCACACTTTAGCGGGCTGATTGTTGGGGTGATGCGGGAACTGCCTGCTATGTATACAGAGGTGGGCTTGGTCCCCGGCCAGTCAGGCAACGTGCATGAGTGCTTAGGGTGATCGGTCGATGACTCCTTCGCGCTTAGGATGTAGACCGACGTGTTGACCTCTCTGGAGAGCATAGGTAGGACTTCGGCGTGTCGATTATCCGAGACCAGGCTTTACCCAGAAAAGTGTGTCCGGACAGAGGTAATCAAGCGTATCGGGTTATGTGGTGCACCCCTACAGGGAAGTTAAACTATTCAAACCGTTATGCTCAGATCCGCACAGGGGCGGTACAACCATTGCTAGTAGCGGTACAACCGCCCTAGGCGTGTTTGCGCAGTTGCATAGCCGGAGCGGTACAACCGTGTGGTGTCCCAGTTGTACCGGGTTTATTGAGATATATCGGAACAACCATTCGACCACCACTTGGTACCGCACCCAAACCCGAGTGGAATCACCCTACCTGCGGTGGTTTGGGCGGTACCTGCGCCGATACAACTGCCCGAGAACGGCATCCGGAAGTTGCTAAATCCCTAGAGGTACAACCGCCTGGGACCCTGGTTGTACCGGTAATTAATCAACTACCGGAACAACCGGGCAACAACCGCCTGCTACCATAGGTCCTTTCCGAAAAGAATCACCCTTTCGCGGTGGTTGGGCCGGTGCATGGCCCGGTTGAACTGCCTGTAAATAGGCCGGTACAACCGCCCTCGCACCCAGTACAACCGCAAGGGCAGTAGCCATCGTGACCACTCCACAAGGGAGCGGTACAACCGGGGCTACCTGCGGTAACCGCTATGGACAAGTTTTTCTGCATAAGTTAGATAAGAGGCTCTCTCCTCAAAACGGAAGGTTATATGTGGGTGCAATATATATTTGTGTACGTGTTTGATTCACCCGTACCTTCCAATGTGAACCCCCTCTTAATAGTACGGATTTCCTACGACCAAAGAAATAAACGCGTCGGAAACTCCGTCTTCGCTCTTATCCATCCGGAGGGGTGCCTAACCGTCTTGTGCCATCAAGAGTATACCTGTGTAGTTTAGGCACACGGTTAGTACGCAAATTGCATTGTCATCAACACCAAAACACTATAGGCGGGAAATGTCCTTTCATCAATCCTACAAGATTTTCGGTTGTTTGATTGCATCATAGTATAAACAAAATATTCTTTCAAAGAGGTTTGAGTGGATGCTAGAACCCCTATGAGAAGTAATACAAAGAAATTCTTAGAAAAAAAATCCTATATGATTCAATTCTATGAATCAAGCAACCAACATAAAAAAATCATAAGAATTCTAATCCTCCTAAATTCCTATGAAAATCCTTTGAATCAAAGGAGCCCTAAGTTAGCGGAGATCATCTATTTAGTTATATAGGAACTTTTTCTTCTTCTTCTATGGATTCATATGCACTACGTGTAAAGAAAATCACTTGCTCTGTTTTCTTGGAAAGATTTCTACGTGTTCCCTACAAGCAACCAGATACTCTCCAATCATGTACTCCTTCCATCCCAAAATAAGTGTCACTGATTTAGTACAACTTTAGCGACACTTATTTTGGGACAAAGGGAGTAGGATTTAAGGCGACATGCATTACAACCATACAAATCTACTGTCCTGCATTGGAAATTTTAGAAATCAAAGTCTTGAAGGTTGACTAGGTTTCTTCAAGAATTGTTGGTTTCTTACGGTATAACACAAGAGATGATTCCTAGCCCACGCCATGAGACATTGAGACCAGTGGCGGAGCTTAGTGGGGGCCAACCTGGGCCATGCCCCCATCTCAAAAGAAAATAAGCCTATATCCCTTTGTATAAAGCCTATTTTCCACTAAAAATCAGTTGAAAATAATTATGTTTGCCCCCCCCTCAAGCCCATGCCCCCCCCAATGTTTTTGGCTCAAGCTCCGCCACTGATTGAGACCTCGTAGGCTCGTAATCGTGATACTGAGGCATGAGCCTACTATGCAACACTCTCGGTAGGCTTTGTTTCTCGTTGAGTGATCCATGGGCTAGTAGAAAATCTATAGAGCGACATAACCCCATTGGTCAGGTCTGGCACTTGAATTTTGTTAGCACACAGGTCAAAGACTAGGCAATATACAGTTCAGAGTCATTATGAAATTCAAATAGCTCGTCATGTGAATGATTAAAAAAAATCCTGTTCGAAACAAGCAGAAATACTGAAACGTACGTCTTAAGCTCTCGTCGAAGGAAGTATATTTGAAGGGGGAACATCCTATATTTGTGAACGGAGGATGTATATCTGAACGGTTATATAACGAATCTCGTATTAATGCACGTAGCTGCCAGCCAATCTCCGTTTCACAAATGTGTTACTGTATTTGTTCACTCATTTCAGTCCGTATATAGTTTATATTAAAATATCTAAAACGTCTTATATTTGTAAAACGAAGGGAGTACACTGACACTATAAAATCGCAGTAATTCTGCACGCACGACGCACCTGCCCTCTGACTTCAGAACTCCTGATGCATATATATAGCCAAAATAGTCTCCGGTTGTCCATAATAAACTACAGTTTCAAGGCAACACTCTCGGTAGGCTTTGTTTCTCGTTGAGTGATCCATGGGCTAGTAGAAAATCTATAGAGCGACATAACCCCATTGGAGCTCAGTTGACATGTTCACTGCCGCGTCCATTGGAGGAATTAGATTCCGTGGCTTCGCGCAACGACCGGCTATCGGAACTAGGGGAGGCATCCTATTGCTTTGGGATGAGAACCTTCTCGATGTCGTTGACATTGTTGCAACCAACTACTGCTTGTCGGCCAGTGTGCGAATTCGTTCCTCCGGCATTTGCTTCAAGGCAGCAACTGTCTATGGCCCCACAGACTCGGCTTGCAAAGATGCTTTCTTTGCGGAGATCATCACCCACAAGCCGTTGCCGGATATGGCATGGCTCGTCCTAGGAGACTTCAACCAGATCTACCGAGCTAGGGACAAAAATAAAAGAAATGTGAACCGTAGTAGGATCATCCGCTTCCGATCCGCGTTGCAAACCTGCGAGCTCAAGGAAATCCACCTCCAGAATCGGCGATTTACGTGGAGCAACGAGCGGAGTAACCCTACGTTATGCAAGCTAGACTCTTTCTTTTGCAATGCGGAGTGGGACACCACTTTCAACACTCATGTCCTCCATGCCCTGTCGTCCTCCCTCTCCGACCACTGCCCCTTACTGCTAGCTGATGACAAGGGGCTGAGACGTCCTCGATCCTTCAAGTTCGAAAACCTCTGGATTTCTTTGCCTGGATTTCATGAGGTGGTCCAAAAGGCTTGGAATGAGCCAATGCAGCACTCCGAACCTTACCAAAGGCTTCATCATAAGCTCAAAAAGACTGCTTTGCGGCTTTCTGAGTGGAGCAAGAATATGTTCTCTAAGGCCAAGGTCCACCTCCATGCAGCCCACATGGTCATCCTTCGCCTGGACATTGCTCAAGAGGAGCGTCTTCTCTCGGCGAAGGAGCTTGACCTTCGCTCCCGTCTCAAGCGGAGGGTGATTAGCCTTGCGGTGTTGCAAAGGGCTAGGAAAAGGCAGTGCGCGAGGATTGCTAATCTAAGGGAAGGGGATGCCAATACAAAAAATTTCCACCGCCGCGTCAATGCGAGAAGAAGGAAGAATCACATACACCGAATTAGGTTGGCCAGCGGATGGGTCACCGAACACTCGCACAAGGAAAAGATTATCCACGACCACTTCTCTGAGGCCATGGGGCTTGGATCCATGCCTACCGCCGATTTTAATTGGGATGAGCTCAACATCCAATCCCTTGATCTCCATGAGCTTGGCAACGATATAACTGAGGATGGGGTGTGGGAGGCCATTAAGGAGATGCCCGGCGACAAGGCACCCGGCCCTAACGGATTCACCGGGCTTTTCTTCAAGAGATGTTGGGGCTACATCAAACATGACATCATGAGAGTCATTAGCTGTTTCGGCGCCCTTCGCACTAACAACCTCCAGTGGCTGAATTCTGCCAATGTGGTACTGTTGCCCAAAAAAGAAGGGGCCGAGGGCATTTCCGACTACAGACCCATTAGCCTTATTCATGCCGTCGCAAAAATCATTGCCAAGGTGGTATCCCTGAGGCTCGCACCCCACATGGGCGCCCTTGTCTCCCACGCTCAGAGTGCATTCATTAAGAAAAGGAGCATTCACGACAACTTCATGTACGTTCGCAACTTCGCCCGCCGGCTCCATAAGTGCAAGACTCCCGCCCTCCTTTTCAAACTTGACATAAAAAAAGCCTTTGACTCGGTCAAATGGGAATACATTTTGGACTTGCTTCAGCGAAAAGGTCTGCCAGATAAGTTTAGAGATTGGGTTGCAGCTTTGCTTTCCTCTTCATCATCACGGTTCCTCCTCAACGGCATCCCTGGACCACCCATTAAGCATGGCAGCGGTTTCAGACAAGGCGACCCTCTTTCGCCCTTGCTATTCGTGCTGGCGATAGACCCGCTTCACCACATCCTTGATCTGGCAACTCATAAGGGCCTTATTCACAAGCTTCGCGGGCGAGGGGCCATGGTGAGAACCTCCCTGTACGCTGACGACGCGGCGGTTTTCATGGCTCCGATCAAGACAGACATCGACAACCTGTCGATCATCCTAAGAGGCTTCGGGGATGTCACGGGCCTGTGCACCAACCTACAGAAAAGCTCTGTTGTGCCCATTAGGTGTGCCAATCTCGACCTCGAGCACATCCTCAGTAATATGCCGGCGACCCGGGCCTCTTTTCCCATAAAATATTTGGGCCTTCCGCTATCGGTTTGGCAGCTTCGGAAAATTGATTTCCAATATCCAGAGGACAAAGCGGCCGGCAAGTTGGTCACTTGGGAGGGCCAGAACATCACCACCATTGGCCGAACGGCGCTTGCCAAATCTGTGGTCGCTTCTCAAGCGATTTACTCCATCACGCCGTTGATTGTCCCGCAAGGAACTCTTCACAACCTGAACAAGATTGAGAGAGCCTTTCTTTGGTCTGGATCTGACAAGACAACCGGCGCACAGTGCAAAGTCAATTGGGAAATTGTTTGCCGTCCTTCAGCATACGGAGGCCTCGGGGTGGTAAACACTGACAAGTTTGCTCGCGCATTAAGACTGAGATGGCTGTGGTATGAATGGAAGGAGCCGAGCAAACTATGGGTGGGCTTGGGTAACCCATGTACTGTTGAATACCATGATTTCTTCTATGCATCCACCACGATAGTCATGGGCAATGGTGCAAAAACACCTTTTTGGGACTCCCCTTGGCTTCTCGGCCGCAAGCCCAAGGACATTGCCCCTCTGATCTTTGAAGCCTCAAGGAGGAAAACTTGGAGGGTGCGCGACGCCCTCAAGGAGAACGCTTGGATGCTCCAGATCAAGAGGGACACCGTCATCACCGGAGACCACGTCCGGGAGTTCTTCACCCTTTGGATGCTCACTCATGATTTTCACCTCGATGACCACGACGCGGATGACATTGTGTGGAAGCACTCCATGGACGGGATTTACTCGGCGTCCACTGAGGCGCAGTTCCTTGGTTTGACGCTATCCCCTATGGACTTCATGGTGTGGAAAGTCTGGGCCCCTCCGAAAGTTAAGTTTTTTTCATGGCTTGCATTGCAAGGGCGGATTTGGACTGCCGACCGCCTAGAGCGTCGAGGCTGGGCAAATTGTGGCCTTTGCCCCCTATGTAAGAGAGAACAAGAGACGACCATTCACCTCTTCGTTAGGTGCCGTTACTCTACACGGCTGTGGAACATGGTCATCCAAAAAATTGGGCTTGCGCACATGGACACCACCACTTGGCATCTCCACGCATCCCTCTTCGAATGGTGGGACAAGAGGACCGACACGACGAACCCCAATAGGCAAGCTATGGCCACTCTCACTATGCTTGTCTCGTGGACAATTTGGAATGAGAGAAACGCTAGGGTGTTCCGGCACAAGAGCGCGCCGCCTCCAATCCTTCTCCAACTTGTAACCGATGAGGCAAAGCTTTGGGTAACCGCCGGCGCTAAGAAACTAGGGAAAATTGTAATAAGCGAGTAATTGTCAGGCCGTGTTGGGTCAGGTCTTGTAACACTCCAACACTCTATCCTTCTCATTTAATAGATGAGGCAAATCTTTTGCCTCCGTTTCAAAAAAAAACAGTTTCAAGGCAGAAGCAGTAAAGTATACACAGACAGCCCGATCGATGCATCTGGTAGAAGTGTTCACTGTTCGGTACATGCCCATAAATGTTCTAGCGAGCCATTCTCACACTGACAGCTTGCATGTGAGGTGAGATCTCTCGACGCGAGGATGTATGCAGTGTTCCCGTTCCGTCCCTAGTGTACTTCCGGTTTTGTCAAACTCAGAATAACATTTTTTTAACCACAAAAAAAACTGGAAAATATCCTGCACTGGTACAAAATTGATGTACGCTCGGGAGCAAAAATGATAAATTTGTACATGAATTATACTCACTCCGTCCCATAAATTTGTACTAAATCAGCGACACTTATTTTGGGAAGGGAGGAGTCTAAATTGTACTAAATCAAAGACTTTATTTTGGGACGGAGGGAGTAGTACGTACCTAATTTCAGTTTGGTTGTCAGATTGGCCAATCATCAACATCAGCACTGAATCTGTCTTTTTTGTGGGAAAATAGATATACATGTTGAATCTGTGCATTTTTATTTTTCTTTAGTTTGTTCATAACTTTATAGTGGTGTTTCAGTCGCGGGCAATGTGGAGATGGGAGCACAGGATATGATCCGACACAAGACCTTCACTGACCCCTAATATACATCAATAATACTACTAGTAGCAGTGTTCAACCATTACAGCTATCGATGCACTCCTACTACTCTTCAACAGTGAAACGGCTCTGCGCATTAATACGAGGATTCGTTTTGTGACTGTAACCATCAGATTTTGGCAGTAAAAAAGAGCTAATGACCATCCATCAGATATCACAGTGCTCCTGGAGCAGTCTTGGAATTATACATTCATAAGTAACTGGACATCAAAAAAAGCTTTTGACTCGGTCAAGTGGGAGTTCATCCTTGACCTTCTGCAACGCAAGGGGTTCCCAAGCAAATTCCGAGAGTGGGTGGCTGCATTGCTTTGCTCGTCCTCCTCCCGGTTCCTCCTTAATGGGCTGCCTGGTCCTCCCATCAAGCATGGCAGTGGCTTTCGGCAAGGGGACCCCCTCTCCCCGCTACTCTTTGTCCTTGCCATTGATCCTCTCCACCAAATTCTGGACTTGGCAACTCGGAAGGGACTCCTCCATAAGATTCGTGGACGGGGAGCCATGTTGAGAACATCTTTATATGCGGATGATGCGGCGGTTTTCATGGCTCCTATCAAACGAGATATTGACAACCTCTCAGCCATCTTAAGAGGTTTCGGCGACGTCACGGGACTTTGCACAAACTTCCACAAGAGCTCCGTTGTGCCAATTCGGTGCAATCACATTGACTTGGACCATATTCTTGGTGGCGTGCCAGTGACCAGAGCCTCATTTCCAATGAAATACTTGGGACTCCCCCTCTCGGTGTGGCAGCTCAAGAGGGTGGATTTCCAATACCTTGAGGACAAGGCGGCGGGTAAGTTGGTCACTTGGGAGGGGCAAAACATCACCACCATTGGGCGCACGGCCCTTGTCAAATCAGTCATCACCTCCCAAGCGGTGTACGCCATCACGCCTCTCATTGTGCCTCCGAGCTCCCTGCATAACATTAACAAACTCGAGAGGGCCTTCCTTTGGTCCGGCTCTGATAAAACGACCGGGGCCAAGTGCAAGGTCAACTGGGAGATCGTTTGTCGCCCTAAGGAATATGGAGGCCTTGGGGTTCTCAACACTGACAAGTTTGCCCGTGCTCTCAGACTAAGATGGCCATGGTATGAATGGAAGGAGCCACACAAGCTCTGGGTGGGCCTTGGTAACCCTTGCACGGAGGAGGACCTTGATTTCTTCTACGCCTCAACGACCATCACCGTTGGCAATGGTGCCAAAACGCCTTTTTGGGACTCTCCGTGGCTCCTTGGGCAGAAGCCTAAGGACATTGCCCCTCTAATCTTTGATGCCTCCAAGAGAAAAAATTGGAAAGTAAGGGAGGCCCTCAATGGAAATGCTTGGATATTTAAGATTGGCCACGACTTCGCCGTCTCCGCTGCTTACATATGCCAATTCTTCACCCTATGGATGCTTGTACACGATTTCCATCTGGACGATCAGGCGGATGATGACATTGTTTAGAAGCACTCCAACGACGGGATCTACTCGACGGCCACCGCCTATAGGGCTCAATTCCTTGGGTTGATGCTTTCACCCATGGACCTCATGGTTTGGAAAGCTTGGGCCCCGCCTAAAGTCAAATTCTTTGCTTGGTTGGCTTTGCAAGACCGGATCTGGACTGCCGACCGCCTGCAGAAGTGCGGCTGGGCAAACTGTGATCTTTGCCCCCTTTGTAAAAGGGACGGCGAGTCGGGTGCACACCTCTTCTACAAGTGTCGCTTCACCATTCGGCTCTGGAATTTGGTCATCCAGAAGTTTGGTCTTGTGCATATGGACACCACTTCATGGCATCTGGAGGGGTCCGTTATGGAGTGGTGGGACAAGCGAACCGACATACATAGCCCCAATAGACGAGCCTTGGCCTCTCTCACAATGCTCGTCTCCTGGACAATATGGAACGAGAGAAACGCTCGTGTCTTCCGCCACAAGAGTGCGCCGCCTCCAATCCTTCTGAACGCAATCGTTGACGAGGCTAAGCTTTGGGTTACCGCGGGTGCAAAGAAACTAGGGCTTATTGTATTGCGTGAGTAGTTGTCATGCCGTTTTTTCTGTGAGGACTTTGTAACACTCTAAAAACTCTTTTCTCCCTTATTTAATAGATGAGGCAAATCTTTTGCCTCCGTTTCGAAAAAAAAAAAAGTAACTGTTCCCCGCAAAAGCAAAACATTCATAAGTAACTCTAGTTGGATGCGTATCAGCAAGCTAAAAACATTGAAACCACTCGTCGGTGTAGAAAGGAAGGAAATTTTTTCCACGGTTTATCGGAGCAGTTCACGGTTTATCGGTTTATCGGAGCAGTTTACACTGACGGTGATGGGACAGCAACGTCCGCCAATCCATACCGCACCAAAAGCGGAAGCAACACCGGCTTCACGGCAACCACGCCTTGTGCACACATCACAAAACCGACGCCACACCCACACCGTCCATGAAAAAATGCGGCAAGAAACGCGTGATCATTCATCCATTCCATCCCGATGCAGGCGACAAAATTCATCTGTACATACACAACGGGATTACATGCTGCTTTCTCCCGTCAAAATGGTACTAGTAATCCACGCATTACATCACATAACATAACATAACATATGCAGCAAGCAACGAGAAGAAGAAAGAAAGATGGCGGTGGCGGGAGGTCGGGTCGGGTAGGGTGGCTAGACCTAGACAGGGGTGCAGGATTTCTTGAGCGAGATGGCCTTGCCCAGCTTGGCCGTGTCCAGGCGGACGCTGCACTGCACGTTGTTGTAGAACCTGGGCTTCACCAGCTTGCCCAGCACCAGCGCCCGCGCCCTGATCCTCAGCGTCAGCTGCAGCGGCACCGGCGGCGGGGGCACACCCTTGGGCCCAGGGGTGCTGCTCAGCCCCGCGCCACCGCCGTACAGCGGCACCTTGCTGCCCACCACCGTCACCGCCACCTTGCGCTGGCTCTTCCGAGGCTGGTAAAAGTACTTCATCTGCCACCGTTGATGTTGTTGGATCAGGATTCAGAACTATATTTAGATGGTTTTCTTCAATATGAAGAGAGAAAGAAATAAAGAATATGAACTGGATTTCCCGCGGAAAAAGAAGAATATGAACTGGATGACAGCAACCCAGGATGACGATGTTCTGTTCGAGTTTTTCAACAGTGTTCAGTGGTCTCTGCTTTTGTAGCTATCAGCAGACGTCGCCATGGCTAAATTAACACCCTTTGTTTTGGTCAAGACATGTGCAGCTGTAGTCCAAAGTTCACATCTAGAAACCACAGAGCAAGACTGACTTTCTCTTTGGGCTTACAATATGCAAATGTTTATTCATAAGACTACTGGTTGACGTAAATGTACCGCACAAATTTTGATCTGTTAACAAGAAATTAATCGTCCAGGCATGTCCTGAATTCAGCATGGTGATTTAACAGATCGACTAGGCTGTTCTCCTAGTTGAGGCTTACCATTCGATCGATCAAAGAAACAGAAAATCTGTATGCGTGCGGGAAATAATGCTTACATCGCCGGAGGCCATGAGGAGCTGGGAGTAGTAGAGCGTGACGGGCTGCGCCGTGACGTGCACGCCGAAGAAGCT
Organism: Elymus sibiricus; assembly: GCA_039707655.1. Classification (NCBI taxonomy): domain Eukaryota; kingdom Viridiplantae; phylum Streptophyta; class Magnoliopsida; order Poales; family Poaceae; genus Elymus; species Elymus sibiricus. The sequence continues at coordinate 329,288,425 of CM077666.1, read as the reverse complement.
CCCCGTGTTGCGGAACGTGAGCCTCACCGTGGCGTTGATCGTCGACATCTCCGTGGGCACCAGCGACGCGTCCGTCCCCGCCTGGATCACGAAGTTGTGGAACGTGACGCTCTGCGCAACGGAGAGGAATCATCAGTTCTTGTAAGATCACGAATCCGGCGGCCCAGAGGAAAGGAGGGGTTTCTGGCTGAGAGCACGTACGTTGACGGAGACGACAGGCTTCTGGTTGCGGCTGGCGCCCCAGAGGATGAGGGCGAAGAAGGTGAAGAGCACGAGGAAGGCGCCGACGAAGCCGAGCCCGTAGCGCACCTTCTTCGGGAGCGCGGAGAAGCCGCCGGCGCGGCCGTCGGCGTCGTCGTCGTCCTCCATGAGGAGCCCCTCCTCCTCGATGGCCGCCTCCTTCATCCAGGGGCTGCGGCGCGCCGCCTCGCCGCCGCCGCCGCCACCCCCGCCGCGCTTCCCGCCTCCGCCGGCGACGCCGCGGCGGGACGAGCCGGCGGAGGGGACCTTGCCGGAGAAGCGCGAGGAGGACTCCCTGGAGTGGTTCCCGAGCGAGCGCGGCGGGGACGCGGCCGGGGAGGAGTGGAAGGAGGAGGCGGCCGTCTTGGAGTGGTTCTCGCCGTCGTCGTGGCTGGGCGACTGCACGTAGTAGGGCGCCCGCGGCGGCGACGACGGCGCCAGGCTCGACGTCACCTCCGAGTCGGTCTTGGCGTGATGCATTGCGAGAGCGTCCGGCGTGTCGTCGTGCGCCCTCGTCGCTGCCCTGTCTCCTCTCTTCTCTTCTCCCCTTGGTTGGTCGCCGTCTCCTTGGCCGCGGTCGCGTGCGTGGGCTGGCTCTTGTAGTGAGCGTGGATGTGTGTGTAGTAGTGCTCGCCCACCTCCGTCTGGCGTGCGCGGAGGGTCGGGTCGGCGTGGACGGGACGTGTTGGGAGGTGTGCGTCCGCGTCCGGGGATGACTTCCGGGGGGCGGGGCGGCAGCACCCAGACCCGGAGGGGTAGAATTTCGTGTTTTGACCCTTGTGGCTTACTATTTCAGGATCTGACCCTAGTTCAAATTTTTTTTGAGATCTGACCCTTTTGCTAGTGCCAGGGGATAGGCGGTAGGGTCAGACATCCTATCGCCAGGGATCCTGGCGGTAGCAAAGACGGCCACAACCGTCAGCTAACGGCCAGCACACCACCCTACCGCCAAAGAACACGGCGGTAGGTTATGGGACCCTACCGCCAGAGGTCTCGGCGGTAGGGTCCTGGGGTTTTTACCTGTGAACATGCTGTAACCAAAATACGCAAAACCCTGCCGGTAGGTTATGAGACCCTACTGCCAGGGGACTTGGCGGTAGGGTCGTGTGGTTTTGCCTGCAAACTTGCTGTAACCGAAAACGCAAAACCCTGGCGGTAGGTTATGAGACCCTACCACCAGTTGGCTTGGCGGTAGGGTGCCCATATTGCATTTTTTGCAAGTTTTAATGCTTGTTTCTTTTCTAAAATTTTATCATAGCAAAGAATACAATATAATATATATTTAAGAGCCTAAAATATGCAGATCTCACACAATATAACATGTATCACACTCGAGATATTAATAAAAGTTCAACTAATAGACATGTCACACATATCAAATTGTAGCAAACGGTTCCACATAGTTTCACAAATAGCAAATAGCAAACGGTTCCACATAGTTTGACAACCCCAACTAACACAAGTAGTTTCACAAAGCCAACTAAAACAAGTAGGCTAACAAGCCAAGACCACAATTACGTGCTTCTTTCCCTCTTGGAGGTACGGTCCTCGTTGTTCTTTGAACGAGTCTCTTCAGGCTTCTTCTTGCGCCCTCCTCGAGGAATCGGTTTCTGGAATGGGGATGGACTCTTCCAATCCTTCTTTGGCTTATTCCTCTTCGGAAGCTGAGATGGTTGACTTGGTGAAGGTCCGTATTCTTCATCGTACTCCTCCTCCCCATTGCTCTCCTCCTCCTCTTCTTCATGGGCCTCCTCCTCCTCCTCCTCCTCCTCCTCCTCGTCCTCAACCAACCTAGCCGACGAGGCAGCATGGCTCGATGAGGCAGCATGGCTCGATGAAGCGATGTTACCCTGTGTGCCTGCAGGATCATGAGCTTCAACCGAGCCAGCACACCCAAGCAGGCCTACCAGCTTGCGACAACGCTTCACGAACTTCTGCACTCACAATGAAACAAGGACATAATACGGATCAGATTTATGATTGCAAATGAACAAGAACATAGGGTATTTCTAGGCGGCTGAAATGTTACCTTCATCGTCTCCCTCATGATGTTCTCAGAATCTCCGGTCCCGGGGGCACCACCTAGTGCATCCGAGCCATCAAAGATGCATCTGTTCAGCTCGCCGGACTGTAAAGGCATAAGTGAGTCACAATGACGAATAAAATAAATTACATACAACCGCCGGTTCAAGACAGAAGAACACAACATACCACTCTGTTGATCAGGGGTGCAAACTCCCTAAATCCACTCATGTCTCTGATGCTGGCCTGGTAGGCCTCTTCCTCGGGGGCATCCATCTCCAGCTCCGCGATATCTTCTGTCGTCCACCGAGGCCTGAGACAAAGACGGTGCTTTTGGCCATCATCGTACCACCTCATGTGTTGGGCGTAATCATCCCAGTCAATCACTCGTCTCTCCCCATCTTTACGCCACCTGCGCCGGTTCCACTCCGTCACAAAAGTTTTATGCTCCTCTCCCCAGTCTGTGATCGACTGATTTTTCTGCCGGCTCTTCCTACAAGGCATAAACAACACAAAACATCATAAGAACGTCAAACGCAACAAAATCATGGTAACGGAGAACAATGCACTCACAAGTGGAGTTCGTGGCCGCCGGTATCGTTCGGCATGCCCGTTGGTGTATGCTGGTAGATCCCAAACTGCGCGGCCACGCTGTGTGGCAAGTGCCACTCGGCGGCGTACACACATAGCATGGGCACCATGCACCGCCAAAGACTCCTGTCCTGCTCGCACATCACGTTCAGCTCGAACCCCCACTCTCGGTCATGATACGGCCACCAGTTTACCTATTACACAAACATTGGTAAGTTCCCGATGAAAGTGGCGTCAAAGAGAAAGGTGAGCTAGTTCATATACCTGCGAAGTCGTCAAAGCGTCCATCTCGTTGGTGAAGGCCTTGTACGAAGCCTTGGATGTGCCCGTGTAGAGACGCACAACGTCCCACTCGTAAGCTACGGTCGGGTATCGAGTAGAGTCGCCATCTTCGCCATAGGCATCCCATGGACATCTTTGCAACTTCTCTGGACGCCCCACCGGCAGCCGCTCCCACATCCAAATGGAGAGGGCCCACACAAATCCACACATACCAGAAGTATCTTCCGTCCTCTGGGTTGCCTCGTCAAGCTACAAAACAACAATTGATGTTCAGATATAACACAATATCATGGAGCATACATTCGTAAAAAGCAATGAGATACTCTCTTACCGAGCAGTATAGGTAGGCGAGAGAGGCAGCCCCCCAACTGTACCCTGCATCCCAGTTGGCTAGGAAGAAGAGATATGACCAGAGGGCAGAGTTCCCGGAGCAGTCTGGAAACACGGCCTCTATGAGAAGGTACCACAGGTAGGCCCTCGCGTACTGCTCCACCGTACCCTCATCGGCATTTACGGGGCATTTCTTCCAGTTCTTCAGGAGCCAGGGTAGCGATACACCGGATGTCCGGTTACCCTTAGCGTCGGGGCAGTCGTCGATGAGGGTGGTAACCCTCTGCTGCCAGTTGGTCCTCTCCACTCGCCCGGTGAGTGCATGACCCTCGATCGGTAGGGCCGTAATCATCCCCCAATCCTCGAGGGTCACCGTCATCTCCCCGCATGGGAGATAGAAAGTATGCGTCTCGGGTCGCCACCGGTCAATCAAAGCCGTGAGAGCTGCGTGGACGACCGTCGGCGGCTGACGCTTGAACTGCAGGACGAAACCCAACAGTCGGTCTCTCATGAAGTACGGCGCGTAGCGCTCGTCGTACTCCATCTTCACGGCATTCGCGTGACCCCTCATGCGCAGTGGCGGGAGCATCTGTCAAAAAGTGGACGCCAAAAGTTAGTAACTTATTTTCATCAATCCGAAAACTTTGGTTCAATATTTCGATCGTAGTACTTACCACTCCGTTCTCTATGAAACGGGCACAATGACCCTTGTCGAACGCGTAGTCAAGCATGGAGTACCGTTTGCCGATGTTGTCCGCAAGAGGTGCCCACCTAAATAAAATTTCATAAACATAAGCATTTATAAGCATAAGCATAAGCATAAATTAAAAAAATGAAACATGCTTTATTCATTCATACAACATTCATATATTTATTCATACAACATTCATATATAACATCCACATGCAGCATATATCAATACAAATTCCTCCAACATGCATCATATCATCATTTTTTTTAACAAAAAAAAAATTATGAACTAGGGTTCATCTTGAGGGTTCACCATTTTTTCTCCAACAACATCCACTATACATCTTGCATCATATCATATCAACATGCATCATATATCAAAACAAATTCCTCCAACATGCATCATATCATCATTTTTTTAAACAAAAAAAATTATGAACTAGGGTTCATCTTCACACTACCATTCGAACTAGTGAGTAGTGTTCATATTCAACACCACTAGTGATTAGAGAACATCTAAACTCAACCTAAAACAATCCTAGGTAAAAAAAATTCAATCTTAGTTCAAAAATAGGGGTGATTTGAAGCAAATAATGCGTCGAATCGGAAGCTATTTGACTAAAAGTAATTGGAGGGATCGGAGGAGCTTACTTTCTTTCTTCGGAGCCATCTCGATCCGCAAAAACGGTGAAGAAACAAAGAAGATCCAAGGGGAGGAGTAGAGAGGGGCGAGAGAGAGCAAGAACAGAGTTCTTAGCGGCTGGGAGGAGAGGGGATGGGGGAGATGGGGCTGGGGCGGGGGCGTCGGCCCGTATAACTGCTTGCACCCTACCGCCAGGGTACACGGCGGTAATGTTAGACAGGCTACCGCCAGGGACAGTGGCGGTAGGGTGGGACAGAGGGGGAAGGTGGCCGTCTGGGGCTGCTGACGTGAATTAGTGCCTTACCGCCAGGGTCCCTGGCGGTAGGATGTGTAACCCTACCGCCAGGACCCCTGGCGGTAAGAAAAAGGGTCAGATTTCAAAACAAAATCGAACGAGGGTCAGATCCTGAAAATCTTTGCTAAAAGGGTCAAAACACGAAATTTTGCCACCCGGAGGACGCGGATCCGCCGCTGCTATAACGATGGGCGGTCCTACGCATTCGGAGTAAAATGCACACACTTTCGTGTTACAGCTTTCAGAAAACCACCACTTTACAAAACATGACACTTTGCACCGCATCAAAAATTTGACAGTGGCAAAAAACACTGAACCAAAAAATGATCTCGTTTTGACGTGGCCGATTGCGAGCGGGCCGCCAGCGGTGACGGCGCGCCCCTAACGGCCGTCTTTTTCGTTTGTGCTCTGTCCGAAGCGACTGGGTCGGGCCGGCCCTCACTCCCATCCCCCTCTCTCTCTATCTCTCTCGCTCCCTCTCCCTCTCCTTTCTCTCGCGGGCATGGCGACGGTGGCGGCTCCCGATCCATCGGCGAGGGAGTGGTGGGGACAAGGCGTGGTGGACAGAGCCGGTAACAGTGGCTGGCCGGCGTGGCAAGGGGCACCCGCGGCGAGGAGGAAGATTGTTGCGGCCACAACATATTCATCATCACAGAGTATTTCATCGTGGCCAGATTTGGAGCAAAATTCGTTGAGCTACAGTCAAATTGTGATGGTCGAGCCCTAGGTGAGCTGCCTCCCTCTCTCTATTAGCAAATCGCTGCTGGTGTTCCAGATTTGGAAACTAGGGTTTGGTTTGCTGGAATTCTAGCAAAATTTGTTGTTAACTGATTGCAGTTAACTGTATCTTGTTGTTTGTCACTGAATCTAGTTGTTAACTGAATCTAGTTAACTGAACCTAGTTGTTAACCGAATCTAGTTGCTAACTGAACCTAGTTAACTGTACCTAGTTGTTAACCGAATATAGTTATTAACTGAACCTAGTTAACTGAATCTTTGTTGTCTGTCATTGAACCTAGTTGCTCACTGAACCTGGTTAACTGAATCTTTGTTGTCTGTCACTGAACATAGTTGCCCAATGAACCTAGTTAACTGAATCTTACTGTTTGTCACTGAAATTTCATGTCATATTTGACTGAATTTTATGTTTTTCAAATGGTTAATTACTGTAGGGTTAGTTAATTCACTGATTGATAGATGTTGTTGAATTATACTTGTGCACTAAATGAAACTAACACTAAATGCCATTACTGAAATTTGCAGGGTGTTGTGCAGTGGTACATGAGTTAAAATTGGGTTGAGTGATGCAGTGGACAAGTTGAGCACAGAAGGAGTCAGTCAGTGTACATGGGTTTAAGTGATTTGACTGATGTGAAGTGTCAGTAGGTGTGCTCAATTTAATGTTCAAACTGAATTGATTAAAGGCAGCAAGTGTACCTAACTAGGAGAGAACTTGCAATATTCAGACTTGCATTGTTCAGACTTTATTCAATCAAACTATGCTACAAAATAAAATTTTATGTTTCATAACATTTCACCTATGCATTGACACCTAGGGCACACTTATTGTTCTATGCATTGAAACCTAGAGCACCAAAGTTTCAGATAGTGTGAGCAGCAATATTCAGATAGTGTGAGCAGCAATATTCAGATAATATGAGCACCAATATTCAGGTAGTTTGAGCACCAATATTCAGATAATATGAGCAATGTCATTCAGATAGTGTGAGCACAAACATTTCAGATAATATGAGCACAGACATTCAGACGCAAGCATAGATAGATAGATAGGATATCATAGATAGATGAGTTCAGATAGAAAGCACACATAGTTCAAGTTCTTCGGAGGCAAGCACACTACTAAGTTCAGAAACTAACTGAACCCATACATTGGTTCAGATCTTGCTGCAGAAATTAACAAGGACCTGAGTGTTGCGTCAGACTCACTCTTGCTGCAGCTTCAGAAGATGGAGAGATCGGCGAACTAGCCCCATGATGCGGAGCTGCTTCTTCTTCTTCCTCCTGTTGCTTATGCCTGTCTCCACCTCCATCTGCTGCTGCTCCATCTGCTGTTGCTCCACTTGCTGCTGCTCCATCTGGGGCGCCTCCACTTGCACCTGCTGCTCCATCTGAGGCGGCTCCATCTCCATCAGAGGAGCGAGGGGCAGCACTGGCACCACCCTATCGAGCTTGTAGTCCACGCGGGGTTGGTCGCGGTTCTGGTACATGTACCAGCGTGCCCTCTGGTATGGATCCGGGGAATCCCTAGCCTCCCCCATCGCCCAGACCAGGTTCTCGATCAGTGGGCGATGGAGGTCTGGCAATCGGGCGTACTCCTCATGGTTGGCTGCCGCCCTCACCGCGCGCGCATGATTCTTGAGGATTGCAACGCTAGCGTACCAGGTGCTCACCTAGTGTGACGCCCCGACTCAATCGTGCACTAATCATACACGCAAATGCGCACGATCAAGCCCAGGGACTCACGGGAAGATATCACAACACAACTCTAGACACAAAATAAAATAATACAAGCTTTATATTACAAGCCAGGGGCCTCGAGGGCTCGAATAAATAAACTCGAGTTACACAAGAGTCGGCGGAAGCATCAGTATCTGAGTACAGACATAATTAGACAAGGTTGCCTTAAGAAGGCTGAGCAAAACAACGACACTAGATTGAAAAGGCGCAGGCCTCCTGCCTGGGAGCCTCCGAAAGTACTCCTCGTCGTCGGTCTCCACGTAGTAGTAGGCTCCGTCGGGGTAGTAGTAGTCGTGGACGGGATCAACAGGCTCCGGGGCTCCGTCATCTGGTCGCAGCAATCGGGTATGGGGAAAAAGGGGTAGCAAAGCAACCGTGAGTACTCATCCAAAGTACTCGCAAGACTTACATCAGAATTATGTTAAATATGCAACGGTATCAAAGGGAAGGGGCTATATCTGTGGACTATACTGCAGAAATGCCAGAATAGAAGGGAAGGCCTAGCCTATCGAAGACTAGCATCTTGCAGCGTCTTGCAGCATTAGAAGAGTGCAGATTAGAATATTATATATAGTAATAAGTAAGTAGTAGCAATGCCCAGAGATCCTTCCTCGACTCCCTGCGAGAAAGCAATCCCTGAGCTAACATATTAATTTAGTTCCACAAGTATCCAGTTCTAGTTGTAGTAGATCGGGATACTTTCCGAGCGTCCTACTACCGTGGACACGGCTATTCGAATAGATATACTTCCCAGCAGGGGTGCACCAACTTACCCAACATGCTCGATTAACTCTGGCCGGACACACTTACTCGGGTCATGCTCGGCCTCGGCTGATCGACACGTCGTAGCCCTACCTAGGCTCAACAGAGAGGCCAGCACGCCGGTCTACATCCTAAGCGCTCAGGGGTCTTGGGCCCATCGCCCTTTGCACTCTTGCGCATTGCGGACGTACCCAGTCCAACCCGGCGCGTGCCGCTCAACTGCTGACGTCTGAAGAACTTCGGCTGATATATATGACGCCGAGTGCCCATACTTTTCTCGCGTGGTGGTTAGTGCAAAAAGGCCAGAGGCCTACTCAGATCACATATCCTAACCCTTAGTGTATTGGAAGCTCGCGGAGAGGAGCAGTGATTCACGAGCAGTGATCCCGTCGCCCCGTCTCGTGGACTTACGGCAAGGGCCAGGCCCATCCCTCTCCTCCCTCTCCTGGGGCGGTCTGCCTGCCTGGCTGTGCCACGTAGTTATCTCGCGGGTACCCTCACGGTCAACCCGACTTCACATCTCTCGCGGGTACCCCTCGGGGTCGACCCGACTTCAACAGGGGACTGAGGTAAATTCAGGGTATCCGTGTGTCCATAACATCAAGAAGGAACCCAAGGAATCACCCTCGTTGGATTCCTACTCGATGTAACCGTCAAGGTGAACTTGGAGGAATCACCCTCAATGGGTTCACACTTGAGGGGCTGCACGACAGAGGCATCATCGGAGGTGGCGAAAGAGGAATCACCCTCGGTAACCCACAACCGACTAGCTACGCTACAGAGATATCATCAGGAGTGAGGTAGGAGATATCACCCTCGGCACTCGATAGTAGCTCTGCAGAGTCGTACAACTAAGGGGGTGTGCGTTGCTGTGTCGGTCTCTGCACATCGATCACCTTGATCGAAACATCCGGTAGTAAAACCTGGCAACACAGACAAGGGTGTGGGGCCATTGATGGATCACTAACCAGCCTATACTAAGCATATAAGACAACATGTAAAGTATCAACAGCAGGTTACAAAATCAGGCTATGCATCAGAATAGGAGCAATCAATTACGGTAGCAAAATCGAATGCAAGCAGGGAAGAGAAAGAATAGGCGATATAGAAATGATCAGGGGGTTTTGCTTGCCTGGAAGCTCTGCGGTGAAAGAGGGGTCGTCGGTGGAGTAGCAGTCCTCAGGGGTCACGTCAGACTCGGGGGCTACCGGAGAGAAGAGGGGGAGGAAACAAATAAATACACTGCAATAAATGCAACACAGATGCATGACATGGCAGGATGCTATGCTTGGGGTGACCTAACGCAGTGCTACACATTTCAGACGGAGCGGGAAAATATCTGGGAATATTTTCCCAGTTTTAGGCATCTGTCAGACAGATGAACCAGAGGGGAAGGTTCCATGTTTATCTAGTTAGGAGTGATGGTCAAGCATTTTGATCACATATTCAGATTCATTAAATTTTTCTGATCAACTTTCATATCGAAAACATTTTCATCCGAGCTACGGTTGAATTTCTACGAATTTCCGAAGTTTTAAACAATTTTCTGAAATTCCTGATTTATTAATAATTCGAAATTCTTTTAAATTTAACTGCTAGGGGTACCCAAAAGTGTACCCAGTAGAGTGCTGGTGTGGCTGACAGTGGGACCCAATCAACTGCCCAGTCAGCAGTTGACTGGTCAACGGGACCAGCGGGTCCCACCTGCCAGTGACTGGGCTTGCCCAGTCAGCAGGTTGATTGGTCAACAGGGCCCAGTGGGACCCAGCAGTTAGTGATTGTTTATTTCAACTGTGTTTTAATTAAGCTAAATAGTAATCAGGAGGTGTGGGCCCAGTTGGTCAGTGACTTAGTTCATTAACTGATTTAACTTAATTAGTCTAATTGGCACAGTACAAGGGCCCGCGTGTCAGTGGCTGATTAGAGCCGGGTTAGTGTAAGTGACCTGACGCGCGGGTCCCTTCGGCGTTTAAACACCGGCGCGCGCGCCGGTGACCAGACCGACGGCGGCGCGGCGCGGGACACCGCCGGAAATGCGCTATGGGCAACCGTTTTGCGCGTCGTTTGTTCCTACGGAACCGGCGAAAGCAGGCGCGTCCACTGATGTGAACAGCAGCGGCGGAGGTGGTCGGAGCTTGCCAGAGCGATGACGACGAGCGGCAGTTGCGTTCGGGCTCCGACGGAAACGGCGATGCACGAGGTGAGCAGGTGATCTAAAGGCTCCGACAGCATCTACGGGACTCCAGGAGCGCGTTGGTGCCATGCGCTCGAGCAGAGGGGGTAAGGAGCGTGGAGCGCGATGGCCACAACGGCAGCCGGAGCAACGGCAGCTACGGCAGCTAGTAGCAGCAGCAAATCGAGCAACCTAGTAGGGGGTTCGGACGCGGAGCTCACCAGAGGAGCTCAAGGCGGCTCGTTGGAGGTTTAGTAGCAGCAGGGGCGTCGGGATCGAAGGAGAACGCCGGCGGTTGTCCGAGGAAGGAGGCGATCGATCCACTGCAACAGGGGGTCTCCGGCTTGAGCTAGAGGGCGTAGATGATGTGGCGGAGCACGTCGCACCCCCCAGACAAAGTTTACTGGTGCGGGGATGCCGGTGGCCACGGGACCGAAGCGGGCATGGCGGTGGCTACGTCGGAAGCTCCTCCCGAGCGCTGGTGAGGACGAGGGAGAAGGGGAAAGTGAGCGAGGGGGAAACCAGAGGAGTGGTTGGGGTCGCCCTTATCCTCTCCCATCGCCGCGGTGGAGGCACGCGTCGAGGAGCGGCGGCGAGGCGAGCTCCTGTCCATGGTGGCGCCGACACGCAAGAGGGAGCACGTAGGAGGAGGAGGAAGCTGGGCTGGGTGAGGGTGTCCTGGACTAGGGGGTACTCGGGCCGCCGGCCTATCTCACGTGGGCCGGACTGGTGGGCCGCTCTCTACTCGTCGACAGAAGGCCGGATTGTGGGCGACCCCGTGTATCAGAAGGAAACCTCCGAAGACTTGGCGTCTCCTCCAAGGAATAACTGGCGTGGCCGACATGTTTATCCCCTGATAGTAACCGACCTTATGTAACCCTAGGACCCTCTGGTGTCTATATAAACCAGAGGGTTTATCCCGTAGAGTATCATCATATCCATTACCTAGGGTTTAGCCCAGTCGATCTCGAGGTAGATCAACTTTGTAACCTTCATACAATCACATCAATACAATCCAGCAGGACGTAGGGTATTACCTCTTCGAGAGGGCCCGAACCTGGGTAAATCGCTGTCTCTACGTTCCCTGTTACCATTGATTCCTTGACCCACAGTTTGGATCCCCTACCCGAGATCTGCCGGTTTTGGTACCGACATTGGTCTTCGCTGCCGAAGAAGGCCTCGACGATCAACGTCAGGGCCAATACAAGAGTTACCCACGGCGGCGCCTACTCCCAGAATTCGAGGATGAGGCCTTCGAGCCCATACCTCACAGACGAACTTACGCAAACCAGCCCGACCGCCCCCCTCAAGGACGAGATAGGTCGGCTGTGGAAACCGAGCTCCCACCCGTGCCCCCTCGAGGACGAGATAGAGCGGCCGGAGAAGCCGAATGCCCACCCGCGCCCCCCTCGAGGACGAGACAGAGCGGCCGGAGAAGCCGAACTCCCACCCGAGCCCCCTCGAGGACGGGATAGGGCGGCCAGGGAAACCGAATACCCACTCGCGCCCCCTCGCCGAACAGGCAAAGACCCGGTTCAACCGGACGACCAGTACGATCCGCGCCACGACCTGAACGTACGCGGGCTCCAGTCGAGATCCATCTATGGATCCACAGGACACGCACCCGCCGGACGGGACGGATACCAAGCCTGGCGCAATAGGAACGACAGAGCTCGGGAGCAGCACCATGCTCGGATGACAACGGACCTCCGGCGCGATGTGGCCTGGGCTAGGGGCGCCGCACACCCAATGTGTTTCACCGATGAGGTGATGCAGCATCAGTTCCCTGAAGGGTTTAAACCCGTCAATATAGAATCCTACGATGGGACAACCGACCCAGCCGTGTGGATTGAAGATTTTCTTCTCCACATTCATGTGGCCCGAGGAGACGACCACCACGCCATTAAGTACTTACCATTGAAACTCAAGGGACCAGCAAGGCATTGGCTGAACAGCCTACCTGAAAACTCCATCGGGAGCTGGGAGGAGCTCGAGGATGCATTCCGAGCTAACTTTCAAGGCACATATGTCCGGCCACCGGACGCCGACGACCTGAGCCATGTCATTCAGCAGCCCGGAGAGTCAGCCCGGCAATTCTGGAATCGGTTCTTGACCAAGAAGAACCAGATCGTCGACTGTCCGAACGCCGAAGCAATTGCGGCATTCAAACACAGTATTCTGGACGAGTGGCTCGCTCGCCAGCTCGGCCAGGACAAGCCGAGAACTATGTCGGCTCTTACCTCCCTAATGACCCGCTTTTGCGCGGGTGAGGATAGCTGGTTAGCTCGTCGAAGCAACCACCCCGAAGACCCCAGCACTTCAGAGGCCCGGGACGGGAACGGGAAACCCCGGCGCAATAGGAATAATAAGCGCCGGCACTTAAACAACGGCGGTGAAGCCGATGACACAGCAGTAAACGCCGGATTCAGCGGCTCGAAATCGGGACAGCGGAAAAAACCCTCTAAAGGGAACCGGGATGGCCCGTCTGCGCTGGATAGAATATTGGATAGGCCCTGCCAGATTCACGGCACCCCTGACAAGCCAGCTAACCACACCAACCGTAACTATTGGGTAATTAAGCAGGCCGGCAAAGCCACAGCCGAAGAACAGGGCAAGGGCCCCCGCAGCGAGGACGACGACGAACCTCGCGGGCCGAACAATGGAGGCCAGAAACAGTTCCCTCTAGAGGTTAAAACCGTGAACATGATCTACGTCACGCATATACCGAAGAAGGAGCGGAAACGCGCACTTCGGGATGTCTACGCCTTAGAGCCAGTAGCCCCGAAATTCAACCCGTGGTCGGCTTGCCCGATCACTTTCGATCGTCGAGACCATCCGACCAGTATATGCCATGGAGGAACGGCGGCTCTGGTACTCGACCCCATTGTGGACGGATTTCACCTTACCAGAGTCCTTATGGATGGGGGTAGCAGTCTCAACCTGCTTTACTCAGATACTGTGAGGAAAATGGGGATCGACCCGTCAAGGATCAAATGCAGCAACACCACCTTTAAAGGTGTAATCCTAGGCGTCGAGGCACGTTGTTCGGGATCCGTGACACTGGAAGTCGTCTTCGGCTCGCCCGATAACTTCCGCAGCGAGGACTTGATCTTTGATATCGTCCCCTTCCGCAGTGGTTACCACGCACTCCTCGGCCGGACTGCGTTCGCCCGCTTCAACGCTGTCCCGCACTATGCATACCTGAAGCTCAAGATGCCAGGACCAAAGGGCGTTATTACCATCAACGGTAATACCGAGCGCTCGCTCCGAACAGAGGAACACACGGCAGCTCTAGCCGCCGAAGAAGCGTCGCAAGCCCAGGCTACTGCCAAGCCACTGAACGCACACAAGTGCTCCCGAGTTGCAGCCTCGGTCCCGGAGCACTCCCACGCTCACCCCAAATAGGGGCACGCGCCCCACAGCCCGCCCCACCTAGTCGCGAAGTACGTACCTCGAGTGCACAATTTCGCGCTCAAAATTCCATGGGCAGCTGTGGGGAATCATGACACAAAGACCAGGAGCTCGGCTCGACCGAACAATGGACTACATGTGTCTTCAAATCAACATCGACAAACGGGCACCGGCTAGGGCCCGATCAGCGTCAAACTGATATACCACGGCGACTTCTCAAAACCCTTTCCCAAGGGCTCGTCCGCCGAATATTACTACTTTCTCCGAACACACGGTCGACAGCTTCGCTCACACGGAAGCTTTTTAAAAAAGAGCAAAGGCGCAGACGTGCAGCAGGGCATAGTAGGGACGTCAAACCACTCATGAAGGCCCTGTGTAAACCTTTCCTCTAATGTATTTATTTGTTCACAAAGTATCTATCAAAGTTACTTCGGCAATCCGGATTGTATGGTTGGACGTCACATATTCAAAGGAAATAAAGACCAGTTTTCTCTGGTACTTGCACGTTCACTCACGATGCATATTCCTTTCCGTTTTTCAGGCCGAAGTAAACTATTACGATACATCCCTTTTTTTTTAGTAACCGGCTTATAGACCGGGGGCTCGAACATAAGTCTTGCCTCAAACTTTATCCCAGCACCTACTTTTATTTTATGTGCTCGGCTTCATGGATATTGCACTATATGAATCAGTTCCGAATTGCGTCTTTGGTCAATAGTTGGGTTGCCCGGCTCTTGTGTTTACCCTCTTACGTTCCACGCTATTCGGCTAAGAGGGTAAAGGGAGAACCACTACGATTGTACTTCTAGCTCGCCTGGTTAAGTACCTCTGTGGAGAAAGCCGAAAACTGACTGTCACAATAAGCGAGAACTGGTCGGCGATCCGATGACTCTTGTCAAACCAAAAATCGTTGGAGGTTAGTCCGTGTTAAATGAAGGGTTCTCTGTTACAGGAACCATGTGATGATGGTATCAACCGCGGCTCGTCCGAATATCACAAAACACCGGGGGCTAGTCACCAGCCCTCGTAGTCAAGCTCCTATGGCTAAGTGAAAGCACTAAAACCGCATAGTCTGATTGCCTGGTTTTCCGTACATACAACCGCCTCCGGGCACCGAGACGTCGGCTAAGGGTTCAGGTATTACGAGAAAACACCCCATGCAGTATCTGCCAGGGGGCTGAAGCCGACGACTGGTAACTTTCAGTTTCAAAGTGGCCGCTCGGGAGTCAAAATTAAAATAAATAGGCACTATAGCCGACAAACTTGCATTACAATAAAGCAAAAGTTTCAACTCCTTGCCTACGAGGAAAATAAATCTACTCATATATTACATCTTTTGAACATTGGGCCTCTACTGCCCGAGCACCATCCATCACGATGAGAAAGTATTGCTCGGGGCGCCTATGCTCCTTCCCTGGCGGCGGAGGTCCGGTGGCCATCTCGGTTGGCTTTATCTTCAGCCAATGTACCATTGTTTTGCCGAAGGCCATCCGAGCCCCTTCAATGCATGCGGAGCGCTTCCAGACATCAATCCGGGGAGCAGCGTCATACAGCCTCTGCACCAGACCGAAGTAGCTGCTCGGCAGCGGCTCCGCCGGCCATAGCTTAACACAGAGGTCCTTCATCATCGGCTCTGCCATTCGATGAAGCTCCACCAGCTGCTTCATTTGGTTGTTCAGGAGGGGAGGGTGTCCGGGCGCTTGAAATTGCGCCCAGAACAGCCTCTGCTCGGCCCAACCCTCCTGAGTAGCGAAGAACCTGGCCACATCCGCCGCACTCTTCGGGAGGTCCACAAAAGCGCCTGGGGAACGCCATACTCGCTTGAGCAACGCGAACCTGTTACCTCCAAAGATACATTGCAGCAAGTACGGCTTACCGTCCGCAATAAGCCTGACTTGGCGGAGCTCTTCTTGGTAGCCGCGTGCCTCTGTTCGCGCTTCCGTAGCCACTGCCGCCAACGAGGTCAGCTCGGCGGCCTGCTCCTTATTCTTTTGCTCGAGGGCCTCACACCTTGTGACGGCATCCCCGAACTCTTGCTGCACTTCCAGCACCCTGGCCTCGTGCTTCTCACTGGCAGTTCTCACCGCAGCCAGTTCGGCTGCCGACTTTTGCGCCGCCGCATCCAGCTGAGCCGTCCTCAGCGCGGCCTTGAGGTTTTCCACCTCCGCGGCGGCAGCTGCAGTCGAATCGGTTAAATCCGTCAGGATACTTCGAAACCTGCTTACAAAACAACGGTTGTATTCAATATTACAGCTCAGACTTACCTTGCGCCTCGTCGAACCTCTTGTTTACCAGGCTCAGGTCATCTTCGGAGCTTTTCAGCTTCCGATTCAGCTCGGCCATCTCTTCGGCGTTGGCAGCTACGGCCGAAGATGATGCCTGTGCATTATTATACACACATTAGTATCCGGGATATTGATTTTCGATCCTCTGACAGGCTTTGCCCAAGCCAGTCAGCGTCTCGTTGGCTACTGTGTATGAGGCTATACATTTACACAAAAGAATTTTTCTATGGGAAAAGCATTACTTCACTCACCTTGAAGCCGGTAAGAAGGCCACTAAAGTCCTCCTTCAGTCCGTTATCCACGGACCGAATACTTTGCAACACCGCGCCCATAAGTGCACGGTGCTCTTCGGCGATAGAGGAGCTGGTTAGAGCATCCTCCATCTCGTCCGGCCACCCAGTCGCCGCCTGCTCTGGGGCGGGCGGGGGTGGCGGGGGCGCTTCGGCTCCTTCCTTCTCGAAGTCCGGAGCACCGGATTCTGGACGCCTTGACGTCTCCGGAGTCGTCCTCGGAGAGAGCTCGGCTCGTCCGGGCTCCTCCTCTTCGTTCACCAGAGGGGCCTTCCCCTCCTGGTCTTCAGCGACTGAGGTGTTCACCTCGGCCATGATAGTGTCGCCCCCTCCCCCCGCGTGCGGCACGGGAGGGGTCCTCCTCGATAGGACCTCCTCAGCCTCCTTGACGATCGGGGGAGGCGAGGCGCGGGATTCGGTCCCGCTCTCCGCTACCACTGCCGGTGGAGAATCCCCCTCCGAGACTCGGTCGGTGGGGAGATCGCGCAGCGGGCTACAAAATTATAAACGGAAACGTGATCAATATCAAATCTAGTTCGACCAGTGACACTCGAACGGATATCAAAACACGTACCTTTGAGCCCATGGCTTGGCCCTGGAGATTCTCTGAGGAACCTCTTCGGAGGACTCGGCAGAGGCCGAGCTCTCGCCGGACAGGGTCACCTTGGCCTTGCACGGCCTTTTGGGGGCGGGTTGAGGCAGCTCCTCCCCGACGTCTTCGGACGCCGCTCTTTTCCCTGTCCGAGAGGAATCGTCTTCCTCCCCGTCCTCTCCCTGCTCCTTTTCCTCCTCTTGCGCGGAGGGAGCATTGGTGTCCCCGGATCTAGCACCCGGGGGACCTCGGGAACGGAGGCCCTCTCTGGCCTCCTTCTTCTGGTCCTTCTTCTTCTCCTTCCTCTCCGGCGCCTCGTATGGATCCACGGCCAACATGGCCGTCAGTAAGGGTGTCCTGGGCCCCTCTGGGAGCGGCGTCGGGCTGTCGATCCGCTCGGCCTTCTTCAGCCAGTTCTGCGGACGAAACGTAAAAAAAAGCTGAGTACCTTGTTAAAAGGGAACAGTTCGGATGTAAGTACAAAATTATTCATACCTCCCGCGGGGGATTTGCGGCATCGAGTCCGATGTCTTCCTGCTCTACCGGCCAGTCCTTCTGCGGCTTGAACAACACCCTCCACAGTTGAGCATGGGAGGTGCGGTAGAAGTGACATACGGTGGCCGGGTCTTCGGACTTGTAGGCCCACATGGGGGAGGCCCTGTCTTGGCATGGGAGGATTCGGCGGCTGAGCATGATCTGGATCACGTTGGGCAGCTCGACGCCCTGCTCTATCATCTTGGCGATCCGGCTCTGCAGCTGCGCCACCTCCTTGTTCACCCCCCAGTCGAGGCCCTTCTTGGTCCATGAGACCAGCCTCGCAGGGGGTCCGGATCGGAAGGCCGGAATCGCCCCCCAATCTGCACACCTCGGCTCTGTGATGTAGAACCATTCCTTTTGCCAGATCTTGACGGTCTCGATGAAGGTACCGTCTGGCCACTCCACTCGCGGAAGCTTGCTGACCATCGCCCCCCCACAGTCCGCCTGCTGGCCATCTACTATCTTCGGCTTGACATTGAAGATCTTCAACCACAGACCGAAGTGTGGCCGGACCCGGAGAAAGGCCTCGCAGACGATGATAAAGGCCGAGATGTGGAGGAAGGAGTTCGGCGCGAGGTCGTGGAAGTCGAGTCCGTAGAAGAACATGAGGCCCCTGACGAAGGGGTGAAGGGGGAAACCCAAACCCCGGATGAAGTGGGGCACGAACACCACTCTCTCGCCCTGCCGCGGTGTGGGGATGGCCTGACCCGCCTCCGGAGCACGGTGGGCGACGTTGGCCGGGAGGTAGCCCGTGCTCTTCAACTCCAAGATGGTGCTGTTGGTGACGCTAGAGGCCTCCCACTTGCCCTTGGACCCGGAGCCCGCCATTGCTGAGTTGGGCGGGTGGATGGAAAGGTTCTTGGGAGGGAGAGCGGATCTGGGCGATGGAGCTCAAGAGATGGGGAAGGTAATGGCGAAGGGGGGAAATGAGAGCGTACGGAAGGAACGAAGGCTGTGCCCCTTTTATGGGCTGTAAAACCCACGGTCCTTTTTCTGCGCCGCAGTCCTCGCCATTTCCCCATGTAACCGTGCCATTATGCGTGCGTGGGATGAGGTGGATTATTGATCATATCCCTTAAAACCAGGACACGGTCTCCATATCGATGGGACGTGCCAATGAAAACTGCCTCAAACCGCGAATCGAGTTTTTCATAAACCAACTCGCGGTCATGGCGAGGTGTGACCCTTCGTTAAAAGTTGTCAAATGAGGACACTGCTCACACCGAAGTGGCTAGCCTTCGAGGCTAAGTTATTATTACACTTCGTTACCGAGGTACAGCTCGGCGCGTATACGACCGGGCAATGCTTGAGAATACAACTCGGAATGATACAGGCCTGTTACTGGTGTCACGGAGGAAAGGGAACTGGTCTACAAAGCCGATGATGTTCGGCACCTACCTCGGCTTCGAAGACTAGTTCGGGGGCTACTGAGGGTGTCTTGGACTTGGGGGTACTCGGGCCGCCGGCCTATCTCACGTGGGCCGGACTGGTGGGCCGCTCTCTACTCGTCGACAGAAGGCCGGATTGTGGGCGACCCCGTGTATGAGAAGGAAACCTCCGAAGACTTGGCGTCTCCTCCAAGGAATAACTGGCGTGGCCGTCATGTTTATCCCCTGATAGTAACCGACCTTATGTAACCCTAGGACCCTCTGGTGTCTATATAAACCAGAGGGTTTATCCCGTAGAGGATCATCATATCCATTACCTAGGGTTTAGCCCAGTCGATCTCGAGGTAGATCAACTCTGTAACCTTCATACAATCACATCAATACAATCTAGCAGGACGTAGGGTATTACCTCTTCGAGAGGGCCCGAACCTGGGTAAATCACTGTCTCTACGTTCCCTGTTACCATTGATTCTTTGACCCGCAGTTCGGATCCCCTACCCGAGATCTGCCGGTTTTGGTACCGACACTGGGCCGGCTGGGCCTTCGGCCAGGCACCAGGTAAGCCTTCTGACCCTTTTTTTGTTTTCTTGTTTTTTTGTTTTATTCATTTATTCAAAACAGAGACAGTTAGGGAATTTTTAGGGCTACCAAATGACTCTAGAAAAATGTGGGACTAGGCCACATAAATACCTGGTAATATCTGGCACGGCCACAAAAAGTTTGAGGGGCAACTTAATCCAAATGAATTTTTCACAAATAAAATGGCATTCGAAAATGCTGGAATTGCACTGTTTTAATTGCTACAATCCTTCTTAGCTTGGAAGTGATGTTGTTTTCCTTAACAAACATTTGTTAGGAATTTTTTTCTAAATGATGAACTATTTTGCAGCATCTTTTGTGCAACTTCAAATTTCACTTACAAATTGAATTTGAATTCAGTGAAGGAATTTGAAATGAGATATGATTCCACTGTAAACATGGAACCTTCCCCTCCGGATCGTCTGTCCGATAATTTCCTAAAGCCGGGAAAATATTCCCAGATATTTTCCCGCTCCGTCTGTAACGCTTAGCATAGCGTTAGGTCGCCCCTAACCCAGCATACTGCCCTGTCATGCTTTGTGTTGCTTTAGTTTGCTTTATATTTATTGTTTCTTCCCCCTCTTCTCTCCGGTAGACTCCGAGAGTGACGCTACTCCCGAGTACGGCTACGCCCCTGACGTCTAGCCCCTTTCAGCAGAGCTTCCAGGAAAGCAAAACCCCCTTGATCATTCCTATATCACCCATTCTTTCTCTCCCAAGCTTGCATTAGATTTTGCTACTGTATTTGATTACTCCTATTCTGATGCATAGCCTGATTTTGTAACCTGCTGTTGATACCTTACCTGCTGTCCTATATGCTTAGTATAGGCTGGTTAGTGATCCATCAGTGGCCCCACACCCTTATCCGTGTTGCCAGGCTTTACTACCGGATGTTTCGATCAAGGTGATCGATGTGCAGAGACCGACACAGCACCGCACACCCCTTAGTTGTACGACTCTGCAGAGCTACTATCGAGTGCCGAGGGTGATACCTCCTACCTCACTTCTGATGATATCTCTGTAGCGTAGCTAGTCGGTTGTGGGTTACCGAGGGTGATTCCTCTTTCAACACAACTCTAGACACAAAATAAAATAATACAAGCTTTACATTACAAGCCAGGGGCCTCGAGGGCACGAATACAAGCTCGAGTTACACAAGAGTCAGCGGAAGCATCAGTATCTGAGTACAGACATAATTAGACAAGGTTGCCTTAAGAAGGCTAAGCAAAACAACGACACTAGATCAAAAAGGTGCAGGCCTCCTGCCTGGGAGCCTCCGAAACTAGTCCTGGTAGTCGGTCTCCACGTAGTAGTAGGCTCCGTCGGGGTAGTAGTAGTCGTCGACGGGGTCAACTGGCTCCGGGGCTCCATCATCTGGTCGCAGCAATCGGGTATGGGGAAAAAGGGGTAGCAAAGCAACCGTGAGTACTCATCCAAAGTACTCGCAAGACTTACATCAGAACTATGCTAAATATGCAACGGTATCAAAGGGAAGGGGCTGTATCTGTGGACTATACTGCATAAATGCCAGAATAGAAGGGAAGGCCTAGCCTATCGAAGACTAGCATCTTGCAGCGTCTTGCAGCATTAGAAGAGTGCAGATTAGCATATTATATATAGTAATAAGTAAGTAGTAGCAATGCCCAGAGATCCTTCCTCGACTCCCTGCGAGAAAGCAATCCCGGAGCTAACATATTAATTTAGTTCCACAAGTATCCAGTTCTAGTTGTAGTAGATCGGGATACTTTCCGAGCGTCCTGCTACCGTGGACACGGCTATTCGAATAGATATACTTCCCTGCAGGGGTGCAGCAACTTACCCAGCACGCTCGATTAACTCTGGCCGGACACACTTACTCGGGTCATGCCCGGCCTCGGCTGATCGACACGTCGTAGCCCTACCTAGGCTCAACAGAGAGGCCAGCATGCCGGTCTACATCCTAAGCGCTCAGGGGTCTTGGGACCATCACCCTTTGCACTCCTGCGCGCTGCGAGGACGGTCGGGAGCAGACCTAGCCCCCTGTATACACAAGCGGGCGTACCCAGTCCAACCCGGCGCGTGTCGCTCAACTGCTGACGTCTGAAGAACTTCGGCCGATACATACGACGTCGAGTGCCCATACTTTTCCCGCGTGGTGGTTAGTGCGAAAAGGCTAGAGGCCTACCCAGATCACATATCCTAACCATTAGTGTATTGGGAGCTCGTGGAGATGAGCAGTGATTCACGATCAGTGATCCCGTCGCCCCGTCTCATGGACTTACGGCAAGGGCCAGGCCCATCCCTCTCCTCCCTCTCCTGGGGCGGTCTGCCTGCTCGGTCATGCCACGTAGTTATCTCGTGGGTACCCTCACGGTCAACCCGACTTCACATCTCTCGCGGGTACCCCTTGGGGTCGACTTGACTTCAACATGGGACTGAGGTAAATTCAGGGTATCCGTGTGTCCATAATTGTGGCGCCCCTGCTCGACCGTGCACTAATCATACATGCAAATGTACACGATCGAGATCAGAGACTCATGGGAAGATATCACAACACAACTCTAAATGCAAATAAAAGTCATACAAGCTTTATATTACAAGCCAGGGGCCTCGAGGGCTCGAATACATAATCTCAAGTCATACAAGCAAAAAAATATCTGGGTACAGACATAGTTAGTCAAGTTTGCCTTAAGAAGGCTGAGCAAAACAACGACATCTGATCGAAAAGGCGCAGACCTCCTGCCTGGGAACCTCATAATCTACTCCTGGTCATTAGTCTCCACGTAGTAGTAGGCTCCACCAGTAGGGTAGTAGTAGTCGTCGACAGGGGCAGATGGCTCCGGGGCTCCGCCATCTGATCGCAGCAATCGGGTAGGGGAAAAGAGGTAGCAAAGCAACCGTGAGTACTCATCCAAAGTACTCGCAAGACTGACATCAGAACTATGCTAGTTATGCATTGGTATCAAAGGAAGGGGCTGTATCTGTGGACTATACTGCAGAAATGCCAGAATAGAGAGGAAGGCCTAGCCTATCAAAGACTAGCAACTTGCAGCATCTTGCAGCATTAGAAGAGTGTAGATTAGCATAATATAAAGTATCAAGCATGTAATAGCAAAGCCTAGAGATCCTTCCTCGACTCCCTGCGAGAAAGCGATCCCGAAGCTTACAGTTAAAGTAACATGTATTCAGTTCAAGTTGTAGTAGATCGGGATACAACACTGAGCGTCCTGTTACCATGGACACGGCTATTCGAATAGATAACTTCCCTGCAGGGGTGCACTACTGTTACCCAGCACGCTCGATTACATCTGGCCGGACACACTTGCTGGGTAATACCCGGCCTCGGGTAATCGACACGACGCAGTCCTACCTAGGTTCAGCAGAGAGGTCAACACGCCGGTCTAAATCCTAAGTGCGAAGGGGTCTTGGGCCCATCGCCCTCTGCACTCCTGCACGTTGCGTGGCTGGTCGGGGCCCAGGCGCGACACTGTATACACAAGTGACATAACCAGCCCACCCCAACGATCAGCCCGCATCTCTGAGCTGTGACATCTGAAGAGCTTTCGGCTGATACATATGACGTAGAGGGTCCCATAACCATTATCCCGTGGGTACCCTCCCGGTCAACCCGACTCCACATTTCCCGCGGGTACCCCTCGGGGTCGACCCGCCTGCAACAAAGGTCTGAGGTAAAAGTCATGGTAACCGTGTGTTCAAAACATCAAGGGAGAACCCGAGGAATCACCCTGGATGGATTCCTACTCGATGTAATCCGTTAAGGAGAACCAGGAGGAATCATCCTCGATGGTCCACACTTGAGGGGTTGCACGACAGAGTCATCATCGGGAAGGGGAGAGCGAGGAATCACCCTCTGCAATCACCATCGATGTGCTATACTACAGGGATATCATCAGGAGTGCAGTACGAGGTATCACCCTCGGCACTTGATAGTAGCCCTGCAGAGTCGTACAACTCAGGGGGTGTGCGGTGATGTGACAGTCTCTGCACATCGATCACAAAGATCGAGGCACTGGTAACAAAGCGGGGCAACAGAGACAAGGGTGAGGGGTCACTGGTGGATCACTAACCAACCTATTCTAAGCAGCTTAGGATGACAGGTAAAGTAACAACAGCAGGTTACATAAACAGGCTATGCATCAGAATAGGAGCAAGCAATTACAGTAGCAAAATCTAATGCAAGCATGAGGGAGAAGGAATAGGCGATATAGAAATGATCAAGGGGGTTTGCTTGCCTGGAAGCTCTGTTGAAAGGGGTTGGGCGTCTGAAGGCTACTCGTCCGGAGCGTAGTCGTAGTCAGCTGCGTCGGCGGCAGTCTCGGCATCTATTGGGAGAGAAGGAGGGGGAAGAAACAATAAATTCACGGCAACAATGCAACAGCGATGTATGACCTACCTACATGACATGCAGAGGTGATATAATGCCTCTCTAATTGTTTTAGTTAATTTAGAAATTTATTTGCAATTATTTTACTAAGGTCATGCACTATTCATTTATCGAAAACAGGCAAAAAGTTCCATGTTCATCTAGATAGGAGTGATGGTCAAGCATTTTGACCACATATTCGGATTCTTCATATTTTTCTGATCATTTTTCATATATAACTTATTTTCATCCGAGTTACGGTTTATTTTATATGATTTTTCAAAGTTTTAATCATTTTCTGGAATTTCTGAAATTATTTAATTCAAATATTCCAAAACAGTAATAGGTGACGTCAGCGAGTCAAACCCGGTTGACCCGAGTCAAACCTGACCAGTGGGTCCCACTAGTCAGTGACACAGTAGCTAATTAGGGATTAATTAAACTAATTAAGATTAATTAGAGGGTGGGCCCTACTGTCAGTGACTGATTAACTAAATGATTTAATTAACAGATTAATTAACGGTTTATTTAATTTTAAAAAGTTTTAAACAGTGCGGGCCCACATGTCAGCGACCCTGGGCTGCCTAGTCAGCACCTTTGACTGGTCAACCCAGTCAACGGGGCCAGTGGGGCCCGCTGGCAGCGACCCAGGGGTGGGCCCTGGTCGTGCCACGTCGGCGCCGTCGCCGGAGTTGCTCCGGCGACCATTTTTCACGGCGGCGCGCACGGGAGGGGTCGGGTTTTGGCTATGGTGGCTCAAATTGAGCGCGGTTAGGCTCATTCGATCGGGCACTCAACGCCGCGTCGAACCGTGGCGGTGCCGTGGCCGGAGATGCGGTGTAGCGTCGACGGCGAGCTCGTCGGCGGACGTCGGAATCGGGCGATGGCGGATCCAGCGAAGCAGGGCTCGGCAAGGGCTGCGGGCAGGCGCGTTCGGCTGCTGCGAGCGTGCTGAGCACGATGCCGTGCTCGGTTGAGCATGTCGTCGCCGGAAGCGACGGCGATGAGCACCGCGGCGGAGCAAGGATCGGGCGGCAATGGCAGCGGCGGCTACGGGCACCTAAGCACAGCGCAGAGAGAGGGGAAAGGTGCGCCTGCTCACATCGGTGACGGGGAGCTGCTCGGGGAGGCGCGGGATGCGGTGACGGCGACGAAATCGCCGGCGAAATGGCAGCGACCGAACGGAGAGGAAGAAGACGGATCCGGCGCGGTAGTGGCTCTTGGGTTGGGTTCGCTGGCGCGGTCGATGTAGCGGACGGTGGCGGGGCAGACGGACGCGGCGGCTAGGCGAATGGGGCTCGGTGGCTACGCGGGCGGCAGAGCAACGGCGACAGCAGAGGCGAGCGGCGTTGCGAGGAAGAAAGCGATTGAGGGGAGGGGGAATCGAGCTAGGGTTTCGCCAAAGGAGTGCGCGGGGTCCTTATCCACGCGGGGCACGACGGGATGGCCGACAGCGAGGCAAGACGGCGGGTGGACGGTGCGCGCGCGTTCGAGCGCGCCATGGCTTCTGGCGCGCGAGAGGACGGAGAAGGCCTCGCTGGGCCGGGCCGATTTGCACTGTGCACTGGAAGCCCAAGTGCACAGTAGCCCGTTGTTCTTTTCCCTTTTCTTTTCTGTTTTGTCTTTGCTTTTTCTGTTTTGTGTGGAACGTAGTGGTAATAGTACGCGCCTCGCTCCGAAACAAAGAAAAAGGTGCAGTTCTCCATGGGCGCTAGCGCTATCTTGTTCGCTTTTGTCAACTGAAGTCACGCAAAAAGAGGATAATAGGTACCCCGCTGCTTGATCATTAAACCTGAAAGGGGATTTTTTCAATCAGAGGAAGCACTTGTGCACATCAACTTAGGATATCCCCTCCGTTCTACACCAGATTATGCACTCACCTCTGGTATAATATAGGAAAGGCGACTTGTCGGCGGCAACCGACAGGATCGATCTATCAAGAGTGGCAAAAAGAGATGCATTATTCGTGGCAAGTAGGCAGTTCCTTTTCCCTATTACCTCATTGACTTCCCGTTTGGAGCTTGCAAGCCATTATTCTAGGGAGCACGGACACATATGAAGGGGAGGAGACGACTGGTGAGGGTGGATTTCAGTCGAAAGAGCTTCTGCAGTCACCATTGCGTATCCGCGAGCGAGGAAAAACGGGTAAAAATAAACCAGGTCCTCGAGGGCATTTCCGATAGGCTGGAGGAAAGATACTATAAGTAGGA
This sequence comes from Elymus sibiricus, assembly GCA_039707655.1. Lineage (NCBI taxonomy): Eukaryota > Viridiplantae > Streptophyta > Magnoliopsida > Poales > Poaceae > Elymus > Elymus sibiricus. The sequence continues at coordinate 329,262,264 of CM077666.1, read as the reverse complement.
CAAAGAAAGACCCTATAAGAGACCGGAACTCAATACGATTCAACCAATCAAAATTGCAAAATGTTTGCCCACCATTACACTTTTATAAAATATGCGATTGGTCAAATCAAATATTAGGCAATATTTAGTACTGCCAGAAATCGGTTGGGGTAATATTTGAATTCACTTGAATTTTTTTTAAATAAAAAGGGGTTAAATGTTGCTGTTTTGTTAATGTTTTAGGTGTTAGACTCATCTAGGGAATTTAGGTGATGTTTTTTTTCTTAACATAATTAGTTATGGATTATTTGCTATTTAATGAACATTTTAGTTTCCAAATTGGAACAACTTTTATTTTCAATTTATATTTGAATTTCAATTTGAGTTGGAATTTGAAATGAGATATGATTTAAATGATGATCAAACACTGTTAATCATGGTGACTTGGCATTATCAAAAGGGTGATCACTGTAGCTAATACATGGGGGTGTTACAATAACATCAAGAAGGAACCCAAGGAATCACCCTCGTTGGATTACTACTCGATGTAACCGTCAAGGTGAACTTAGAGGAATCACCCTCGATGGGTTCACACTTGAGGGGCTGCACGACAGAGGCATCATCGGAGGTGGCGAAAGAGGAATCACCCTCGGTAACCCACAACCGACTAGCTACGCTACAGAGATATCATCAGGAATGAGGTAGGAGGTATCACCCTCGGTACTCGATAGTAGCTCTGCAGAGCCGTACAACTAAGGTGGTGTGCGGTGTTGTGTCGGTCTCTGCACATCGATCACCTTGATCGAAACATCCGGTAGTAAAGCCTGGCAACACGGACAAGGGTGTGGGGCCACTGATGGATCACTAACCAGACTATACTAAGCATACAGGACAACAGGTAAAGTATCAACAGCAGGTTATAAAATCAGGCTATGCATCAGAATAGGAGCAATCAATTACGGTAGCAAAATCTAATGCAAGCAGGGAAGAGAAAGAATAGGCGATATAGAAATGATCAAGGGGGTTTTGCTTGCCTGTAAGCTCTGCGGTGAAAGAGGGGTCGTCGGTGGAGTAGCAGTCCTCAGGGGTCACGTCAGACTCGGGGGCTACCGGAGAGAAGAGAGGGTGGAAACAAATAAATACACGACAATAAATGCAACACAGATGCATGACATGGCAGGATGTTGTGCTAGGGGTGAGCTAACGCAGTGCTACACGTTTCAGATGGAGCGGGAAAATATCTGCGAATATTTTCCCGATTTTAGGCATCTGTCAGACAGATGAACTGGAGGGGCAGGTTCCATGTTTATCTAGTTAGGAGTGATGGTCAAGCATTTTGATCACATATTTGGATTCGTTAGATTTTTCTGATCAACTTTCATATAGAAAACTTTTTCATCCGAGCTACGGTTGAATTTCTACGAATTTCCGAAGTTTTAAACAATTTTTTGAAATTCCTGATTTATTAATAATTCGAAATTCTTTTAATATTTAACTGCTAGGGGTACCCAAAAGTGTACCCAGCAGAGTGTTGGTGTGGCTGACAGTGGGACCCAGTCAACTGCCCAGTCAGCAGTTGACTGGTCAGCTTTGACTGGTCAACGGGACCAGCGGGTCCCACCTGCCAGTGACTAGGCTTGCCCAGTCAGCAGGTTGACTGGTCAACAGGGCCCAGTGCGACCCAACAGTCAGTGACTGTTTATTTCAACTGTGTTTTAATTAAGCTAAATAGTAATTAGGAGGTGTGGGCCCAGTTGGTCAGTGACTTAGTTCATTAACTGATTTAACTTAATTAGTCTAATTGCTACAGTAAAAGGGCCCGCGTGTCAGTGGCTGATTAGAGCCGGGTTAGTGTTAGTGACCTAACATGTGGATCCCTCCGGCGTTTAAACGCCGACGCGCGCGCCGGTGACCAGACCGACCGCGGCGCGGTGCGTGACACCGCCGGAAATGCGCTACGGGCAACCGTTTTGTGTGTCGTTTGTTCCTACGGAACCGGCGAGAGCAGGCGCGTCCACTGATGCGAACAACAACTGCGGAGGTGGTCGGAGCTTGCCAGAGCGATGATGACGAGCGGCGGTTGCGTTCGGGCTCTGACGGAAACGGCGATGCACGAGGCGAGCGGGCGATCTAAAGGCTCCGACAGCATCTACGGGACTCCAGGAGCGCGTTGGTGCCATGCGCTTGAGCAGAGGGGGTCAGGAGCGTGGAGCGCGATGGCCACAGCGACAGCCGGAGCAACGGCAGCTACGGCAGCTAGTAGTAGCAGCAAATCGAGCAAGCTAGTAGGGGGTTCGGACGCGGAGCTCACCCGAGGAGCTCAAGGCGACTCGTTGGAGGTTTAGTAGCAGCAGGGGCGTCGGGATCGAAGGAGAATGCCGGCGGTGGTCCGAGGAAGGAGGCGATCGATCCGCCGCAACAGGGGGTCTCCGGCTTGAGCTCGAGGGCGTAGATGATGTGGCGGAGCACGTCGCACCCCCCAGACAAAGTTTCCTGGTGCGGGGATGCCGGTGGCTGCGGGACCGAAGCGGGCGTGGCGGTGGCTGCGTCGGAAACTCCTCCCGAGCGCTGGAGAGGATGAGGGAGATGGGAAAAGTGAGCGAGGGGGAACCAGAGGAGTGGTAGGGGTCGCCCTTATCCTCTCTCATCGCTGCGGTGGAGGCACGCGTCGAGGAGCGGCGGCGAGGCGAGCTCCTGTCCATGGCGGCGCTGACACGCAAAGGGGGAGCAGGTAGGAGGAAGAGGAAGCTGGGCTGGGCCGGCTGGGCCTTCCGCCAGGCGCCAGGTAAGCCTTCTGACCCTTTTTTTGTTTTTTTGTTTTTTCTGTTTTATTCATTTATTCAAAATAGAGACAGTTAGGGAATTTTTAGGGCTACCAAATGACTCCAGAAAAATGTGGGACTAGGCCACATAAATATCTGGTAATATCTGGCACGGCCACAAAAAGTTTGAGGGGCAACTGAATCCAAATGAATTTTTCACAAATAAAATGGCATTCGAAAATGCTGGAATTGCACTGTTTTAATTGCTACAGTCCTTCTTAGCTTGGAAGTGATGTTGTTTTCCTTAATAAACATTTGTTAGGAAATTTTTGCTAAATGATGAACTATTTTGCAGCATCTTTTGTGCAACTTCAAATTTCACTTACAAATTGAATTTGAATTCAGTGAAGGAATTTGAAATGAGATATGATTCCACTGTGATCAAGCATTACAAACCAAAATGATTTAGCCTAATCAGGAGGATCACTGTAGCTCATTACTTAGGGGTGTTACACCTCGCGCGCGTAGGAGAGCTTGGTGTTGTCGCCGTCGTAGATCTCCTGCAGCGCCTGGTCCCATCCGATGCCAAATGCCATGGCGCGATGGAGGTTTTCTTTCGTTTCTGTGAGTGGAAGGAGGAAATTGGATGGAGACGAGCGATGGAGAGGTTGTGGAGTGGTGGTTATCTGTGCAAGAGGCGGTGAATGAATGCAGTGTGAGTGTGGAGACTGGGGTTTTCTGGAGAAACCGAACGGGCAGTCAATCGATCAAACTACCGCTTAGTTCTTGTTTTTTTAGAATAATTGAATGAGGAGAGCCCGACCCAGCAGCCCAAACGCGTCAGGCCAGATAACCTACCCCTCCCTCACGCGGCAAGCCGACCCAGCAGCCCAAACATGCCCAGCCCAGTAAACTACCCCTCCCTCACACGCCGGCTCGACCCAGTCACTTCGGACAGAGCGCAAAAGAAAAAAAAAACGGCCGTTAGGGGTGCGTCGTCACCGCTGTCAGCCCGCGCGCGATCGGCCACGTCAAAATGAGATCATTTTTTGGTTCAGTGTTTTTTGCCACTGTCAAATTTTTGGTGCGGTGCAAAGTGTCACGTTTTGTAAAGTGGTGGTTTTTCAAGAGCTGTGACACGAAAGTGGTGGTTCTGTGCATTTTACTCACGCATTCGTCAACCGTGGCTCCCAATGGCTGGGTTTAGCCCTTTAGGCCACTTGCTTTGCTTAATCTGGGCCGTCAATTCACGATCCGATCGCTGTGCTTACACACTAAGTTTCCCTTCTATAATTGAGATTGACTGGCGGTAACGACATGGGGTGGTTGCGCCGATGACCACACAACGGTTTAGGAGCCGTCATTACTTAACGCACTATCATATCAATGCTAATAAGATACTACTCCCTCCGTCCCATAATATAAGAGCGTTTTCTACACTTACTTAAGAAGAAGAAGAAAAAGAAAAGTGTCATTGCTAATCCAATTGCTATCCATGTTGCAAGTACCGTACCTCTCATTTCCTTTTTCAAATTGTTTCCTGAGACCACAAAAGGAAAGAGAGAAGAAATTGTGAATGTACTTTAAAAAATATATACTCGTCAGTGGAACAGTACTATGCTAATGACAATTTTCACCCGGATTTGATGATGATTTGTTACATGAGTATCGGTTTGTTGCTTGTACCCAATCCATATTGAAAACTATTTATCCAAAAATGCATCCAAAAAACTCCCAAATTTTTAGGGGGTGCATTCTAACACATCTCAAAAAACATATTTCCCAATACAAGTTTATGTGCTATTTCTCTCTCACCCAATTGCAGCAAACATCACTCCAACTTCATTTCCACATGTTTAGTCGGACATTGATGTTTTCAAATACATACATTTCAACAACATTTCAAAGACCATTAAAAAAATCAACACACACATGTTCACCATTCATGAATACTACTAAAAGCAACACCACAATTCCTCAAAAAGCATCAACGTAAACACGTAGTTCATCGAAAAGCAACGAAATGCAACATAGAGGTTCTTAGTGGTTTGGTAGCTCCCAATATCTCTCGAGGAGTGACCTCCCGTATTATTATTTTTCTTTTCATACAATCCCATGTCATCCATGATCATGAGTGCTCGCTCTCGCTTCGTCCTTGTGTTCGTCTCTGCCTCGGCCTCCCGTTGCGACTGCCACTTTCATAGTACATCATTCTTAGCAGTTTGGTAGCTCCCAGTATCTCTTGAGGAGGGATCTCTCCATAATTTTTTTTTCATACAATCCCGTGCCATCCATGATCATGAGCGCTCGCTCACGCTTCGTCCTCGTGTTCGTCTCTGCCTCGGCCTCCCGTTGTGACTGCCACTTTCATAGTACATCGTTCTTAGCGGTTTGGTAGCTCCCAATATCTTTTGTGGAGTGATCTTATGTATTATTTTTCTTTTCATACAATCCCATGCCATCCATGATCATGAGCCCTGGCTCTCGCTTCGTCCTCGTGTTCATCTCTGGCTTGGCCTCTATCCCCAACCTCTCCTTCTCAATAGCAAGCCTACACTCCTCCTCCCACACCTTCATCTTCTTGGCAATTGCCATCATAATTAACTCTCCTCCTCAATCAACTTGAGCTCCATCCACCTTGCCATCATAGTTTGCTTTCATTCGGCCACAACTCCCTTTTGTGTCTATCCTTTCTTTGATCTCCTCTTTGTATGTGTCACCCACTACACCACCATTCTTCTCTCTCTCCACCTTTTTTTGCCAACCGTCCTAGAGGTAGGGCGTTACTTCTCCCCTCTCCTCACCATCGACGTCTTCCTTTTTTTGAAGCTCTTGATAGTGAGGGAGCCCCCCACTGACTTTATATTAGACTGGTAAGGGGTTAGTTACATGCAATATTTACATGGGGAGGAGGAGGGGTGTAGTTAAAAAAGGAGAAGAAACAAAATACATTCAAGATTAAAGACTCCTACTAAACAGAAGCAACAAGGTGCAAGATGAAGGGCTCTAGGCTCCTTTTGGCCATGTATCTCAGCAGCTCAAAATCGCTCTTGAATCTCTGAACCCAAGACTCAACAGTTGGAACTACTCCCCTGAAGTGCTTATTATTCCTCTCCTTCCAAAAGCCCCAAGCAGCAACTATGAAAACCTACATGAACATGGGTGTTGACCATGAGTGTTTTGCCTCATGTAGGAGCCGTAGTCTGTTACCAAGCCCAGCCCATTGGATCCCTAGCTTCCCCCAACATAGAGCACTAAACGAGAAGTTGAAGAACAGATGTTCAAGGGTCTCTTCGGGAGGGTTAGAACATAGAAGGCAGGAATAATTGTTATCCTGAAGTACCTGGTTTCTCCTACGCAACATGTTGCGTGTATTAAGTCTATCTACCAACAGCAACCAGGCAAAAACTTCCCACTTATTTGTGCACTTAGACTTCCAGATCCAGTTGAAGGCATCATCAGCTTGCATATCTCCAAAACAGTGTAGGTAAAACTTGTTGGAAAAAATTCATTCGCTCCCCAAGTGCAGCTCCAAACGTCATTCATCCCAACGGTTAACTCTGTCTGCTCGGTAACGGATTTTAAGTCAGCTAGTTCCATCGGCATCTTGCTCATGACAATAGAAAATAAAGTGGCAATCTCATCCTCTCTGGTGTTGTCTCCCAATCTCATCTCGTCCACTTCTCATTTCCTTATAGAGTTTCCCAAAAATTATGGAAGGCGAAGGGTGTTTCACCCTTCATCTTGTTCATTTGCTTTTATAGTGCTATGTCCACTTTCTCAATACTACTCGACCACCAGTTGCATTGATCTTGAATCGTGGGTTGATTCGTATCAAACGTATCTATAATTCTTTATTGTTTCATGCTATGTTTGTATCATTTTCCATCAATTTTTATGATTTTTCTGGGCAAACCTGTTAACTCAGTTGAAAGGATTCATACGGCCAACTAGAGGGGGTCTTAGTTGCCAATTTTAAGGGTAAGCGGATAAATAGGGTTCACTAGAAATGCAATTAGGTGAACACAACCTATATGACAAGAAAACTTAAAGCAATGTATGCTAGGTGATACGTCTCCGTCGTATCTATAATTTTTGATTGTTTCATGCCAATATCCTATAATCTCCACATACTTTTGGCAACATTTTATATTATTTTTTGGGACTAACATATTGATCCAGTGCCCAGTGCCAGTTCCTGTTTGTTGCATGTTTTTTGTTTCGCAGAATATCCATATCAAACGAAGTCCAAATGCAATAAAATTTCACGGAGAATTATTTTGAAATATATGTGATTTTTGGGAGGTGGAATCAACGCAAGGCGGTGCTCGTGGGCCCCACGAGGCACCAGGGCGCGCTAGGGGGGGTCCGGCGCGCCGTGGTGCCTCATGAGGCCCTCGTAGGTCGGTTGGTGCCCTTCTTCGGCCTCAAGGAAGCGAATATCCGGAAAAAAATGTGTTAAAATTTCAGCGCAATCGGAGTTACGGATCTCCGGGAATTTAAGAAACGGTGAAAGGCCAGAAAACAGAACGCGAAACAGAAGAGAACATAGAGAGAGATCCAATCTAGGAGGGGCTCCTGCCCCTCCGCTGCCATGGCAGCCATGGACCAGAGGGGGAACTCTCCTCCCATCTAGGGGGGAGGCCAAGGAAGAAGAAGAAGGAGGGGGCTCTCTCCCCCTCTCTCCCGGTGGCGCAGGAACGCCGCCGGGGGGGGGGGGGGAGGGACCATCATGACGGCGATCTACACCAACAACTTCGCCGCCGTCAACACCAACTCTCTCCCCCTCTATGCAGCGGTGTAACACCTCTTCTCCCCGCTATAATCTCTACTTAAACATGGTGCTTAATGCTACATATTATTATCCAATGATTTGTGGCCATCCTATGATGTTTGAGTAGATTCGTTTTGTCCTATGGGTTGATTGATGATCGTGATTTGTTTGAGTTGTACGTTTTATTTTGGTGCTGTCCTATGGTGCCTTCCGTGCCGAGCACACGTGGGGGATTTCCGCTGTAGGGTTTGCAATACGTTCATAATTCTCTTATGGTGGGCGGCTAGAGTGACAGAAGCTTACACCCGAGTAGGGGGGTTGTTGCGTATGGGAGTAAAGAGGACTTGATACTTAATGCTATGGTTGGGTTTTACCTTAATGATCTTTGGTAGTTGCGGATGCTTGCTAGAGTTCCAATCATAAGTGCATATGATCCAAGTACGGAAAGTATGTTAGCTCATGCCTCTCCCTCATATAAAATTGCAACAATGATTACCGGTCTAGTTATCGATTGCCTAGGGACAAATCATTTTCTTGTGTTACAAAAGCTTTTTACTAAACAACTAACTTTTATTATCTTGCAAATTACTCATAGTTTTATTCTCGCAAAGTACTTCTAGTTTTATTCTTGTAAACCTATCCTATCACCTACAAAATAGTTTCATACTTGTTCTAGGTAAAGCGAACGTTAAGTGCGCGTAGAGTTGTATCGATGGTCGATAGAACTTGAAGGGAATATTAATTCTACCTTTAGCTCCTCGTTGGGTTCGACACTCTTATTTATCGAAAAAGCTACAATTGATCCCCTATACTTGTGGGTTATCAAGACCTTTTTCTGGCGCCGTTGCCGGGGAGCAATAGCGTGGGGTTGATATTCTCGTGTGTGCTTGTTTGCTTTATCACTAAGTAGATTTTATTTTGTGCTCTTGTTTTCTATCTTTAGTTATGGGTAGGAAACGTAAAATACCAAAAAAATTAGTTGTAACTGCTAAAACCAATGGTTGAAGAACCACCCAAAATCTATCATACTGTTGAAGCTTTCTACTTGGATCATCTTCGATCCCTATGTGCTTGTGCTAAAAACTCAACTAGCTTAGTTGAGGGAAAATCATTAGATGAGCATGCTCATTTTGTGCGACACCGCTTATCTCAAAAAGGGAAACTTTTATGGCATCAAATTAATACTATGCATTGCTATGCTTAGAATTTATGCGAAATACATGATTTTACTTGTTGTTCTGAAGACCCTAAGAAACACCTTCCCTACCAATGTGAGTTTAGTGATAATGGAATCATATATTCTTATGGTAAAGGTGTTTGTAGTTACTATGATATTGAACAAATTGAAGAATTTGTTGCTTTTAAGGGTGCTTATGAAATTGCTTCTTTGATTGAAAAGTATGATGCTACTCTTTACAAATCTGAAAATTTTGCCATACTTAAATATTGCCATGAAAACTATGCTTCTAATGCTTATGTGAAAGAATATATTGAGGACACTTCCGCTGTCCAAGAAGAGACTAATATTTTGCAGGAACCTATGGAAGAAGAAATTGATGAAACTGTGAGCTCATTAGATGAAAAAGATGATGAGGAGAGCGAAGAACAAAAGGAGGAAGAGCGGTTTGATCACCCGTGCCCACCTTCTGAGGAGAGTTACTCTTTATCTCATACATTGTTTAATTTCCCTTCGTGCTTACCGAAGGATGAATGCTATGATGATTGCTATGATCCCTTGGATTCATTTGAAATATCCCTTTTTGATGAAATTGATGCTTGCTATGACTGTGGCCATGATGCCAATATGAATTATGCTTATGGAGATGAACTTTCTATAGTTCCTTATGTTAAAAATTAAATTGTTGCTATTGCACCCACACATGATAGTCCTATTATCTTTTTGAATTCTCCCAACTACACTATATCGGAGAAGTTTGCTCTTATTAAGGATTATATTGATGTGTTGCGTTTTACTACTACACATGATAATTTTGATGAATATAATATGCATGTGCTTGCTGCTCCTACTTGCAATTATTATGAGAGAGGAACTACATCTCCGCCTCTCTATGTTTCCAATACGATAAAATTGCAAGAAACTGTTTATACTATGCATTGGCCTTTACTTGGTGTGCATGAATTGTTCTTTTATGACATGCCGATGCATAGGAAGAGAGTTAGACTTCATCATTGCATGATATATGTTGCTTTGTGCTCACTACTAAATTACAAATCATTGTTAATTAAAATTGGCTTTGATATACCTTGGGATCCGGGTGGATCAATTACTTGAGCACTTTATGCCTAGCTTAATGGCTTTAAAGAAAGCGCTGCCAGGGAGACAACCCGGAAGTTTTAGAGAGTCATTTATTTCTGTTGAGTGCTTTTAAAAAGTTTAAAAACAAAAAATATAGAGGGGAACCTAAAACTTTTCAAAAAGGAAAGTGAAAGTAAGAAAGACGAGCACCGTTGAAGTGGGGGAGCTCCTTGAACTTTGTTCATGCCCATGGAAACTTTGTGAATCTTGAATTACAAAAAATATTCAACAAAAATAATTAGACCCTTGTACAAATCCATTGTATTATAAAAATAATGTGCCAAGATTTACCGTTATGATGTTTAAATTGCTTGTTTGGTGTGTGCGGTGCAAAAACAGAAACTTTTTCTGTAGTGCGTGAATTTACATTTTTTACTGGAACGTGCAAAAATTCTGAAATTTTTATACAGTACTGCTATACAAATTTTTTATTTTTTCCTATTTTTTCAGACTGTTTGGAGTTACAGAAGTATGGTCAATGTTCAGATTACTACAGACTGTTCTGTTTTTGACACATTCTGTTTTTGATGCATTGTTTTGCTTGTTTTGATGAAACTATGGATTGTATCGGAAGGTATAAGCCATGGAGAAGTTAGAATACAGTAGGTATAATGAAAAAATAAAATATTAATGGGTTTGCAATAGTACTTAAAGTAGTGATTTGCTTTATTATACTAACGAATCTCACGAAGGTTTTGTTAAGTTTTGTGTGGATGAAGTGTTCAAAGATCGAGGAGGTATTAATATGAGAAGAATGAGGAGAGGCAAGAGCTCAAGCTTGGATGCCCAAGGCACCCCAAGTAAATATTCAAGGAGACTCAAGCGTCTAAGCTTGGGGATGCCCCGGAAGGCATCCCATCTTTATTCAACAATTATCAGTAAGTCTCGGTTTTTGTTTTGTTCACATGATATGCGTAAATTCTTGGAGTGTCGTGTGCCTTTTATTTTTATTTTAATAATGCACCATGCTGGAATGGGATAGTCCTTGGTTGATTTATAGAATGCTCTTTGCACTTCACTTATATCTTTTGAGTATGACTTTATAGAATGCTTCATGTGCTTCACTTATATCATTTGAAGTTTGGATGCCTGTTTCTCTTCATATAGAAAACCGTTATTTGTAGAATGCTCTTTTGCTTCACTTATATTTATTAGAGCATGGTCTTTTGTAGAAAGAATTAAACTCTCTTGCTTCACTTATATCTATTTAGAGAGTCAACAGGAATTGGTCATTCACATGGTTAGTCATAAAACTTGTAGATCACTGAATATGATATGTTTGATTCCTTGCAATAGTTTTGCGATATAGAGATGGTAATATGTGGGAGGTACCAGTGAATGATTGTGGTTTAGTAGGAATATTGGTGTTAAGGTTTGTGATTCCCGAAGCATGCACGTATAGTCTTTAGTTATGCTAAGAAGTTGGAGCATGATTTATTATTGAGTGTCTTCCTTTGCGTGGAGGTCGGGGGCGCGCGATGGTTAACTCCTACCAACCTCCCCCCTAGGGGCATGCGTAGTAGTACTTTGCTTCGAGGGCTAATAAAATTTCGCAATAAGTATGTGAGTTCTTTATGACTAATGTGAGTCCATGGATTATACGCACTCTCACCCTTCCGCAATTTGCTAGCATCTTCGGTACCGTGCATTGCCCTTTCTCACCTCGAAAGTCGGTGCAAACTTCGCCGGTGCATCCAAACCCCGTGATATGATACGCTCTATCACACATAAGCCTCCTCATATCTTCCTCAAAACAGCCACCATACCTACCTATTATGGCATTTCCATAGCCATTCCGAGATATATTGCCATGCAACTTCCATCATCATCATATACATGACTTGAGCATTCATTGTCATATTGCTTTGCATGATCGTAAGATAGCTAGCATGATATTTTCATGGCTTGTCCATTTTTTTTATATCTTTGCTACGCTAGATCATTGCACATCCTGGTACACTGCCAGAGGCATTCATATAGAGTCATACTTTGTTCTAGTATCGAGTTATAATTTTTTAAGTTGTAAGTAAATAGAAGTGTCATGATCATCATTATTCATTATTAGAGCATTGTCTCAGTGAGGAAAGGATGATGGAGACTATGATTCCCCCACAAGTCGGGATGAGACTTCGGACAAAAAAAAGTGAGGCCAAAAAGAGCACAAAAAAAAGAGAAAACAAAAAAAATGAAATGAGAGAAAAAGAGAGAAGGGGCAATGTTACTATCCTTTACCACACTTGTGCTTCAGAGTAGCACCATGTTTGTCATATAGAGAGTCTCCTATGCTTTCATTTTCATACACTAGTGGGAATTTTCATTATAGAACTTGGCTTGTATATTTCGATGATGGGCTTCCTCAATTGCCCGAGGTCTTGAGCAAGCAAGTTGGATGCACACCCACTTAGTTTTCAGTTTGAGCTTTCATACACTTATAGCTCTTAGTGCATCCGTTGCATGGCAATCCCTACTCCTCGCATTGACATCAATTGATGGGCATCTCCATAGCCCGTTGATTAGCCGCGTCGATGTGAGACTTTCTTCCTTTTTTGTCTTCTCCATATTAATCTCTACCACCGCATTCTATTCCACCCATAGTGCTATATCCATGGCTTGCGCTCATGTATTGCGTGGGGGTTGAAAAAGCTGAAGCGCGTTAAAAAGTATGAACCAATTGCTTGGCTGACACCGGGGTAGTACATGATAAATACTTTGTGTTAAGAAGATGGAGCATGACAAGGCTATATGATTTTGTAGGGATAGCAGTCTTTAGCATTTTTATTCTGAAAGACATGATTGTTTGTTGGGATGCCTGAGTATTGATGTCTTTATATCAAATTATAGACTATTGATTTGAATCACTCGTGTCTTAATATTCATGCCATGATTATATTACATGATCAAGATTATGCTAGGTGGCATTCCACATAAAAAATTATCTTTTTTATCATTTACCTACTCGAGGACGAGCAGGAATTAAGCTTGGGGATGTTGATACGTCTCCGCCGTATCTATAATTTTTGATTGTTTCATGCCAATATCCTATAATTTCCACATACTTTTGGCAACATTTTATATTGTTTTTTGGGACTAACATATTGATCTAGTGCCCAGTGCCAGTTCCTGTTTGTTGCATGTTTTTTGTTTCGCAGAATATCCATATCAAACGAAGTCCAAATGCAATAAAATTTTACGGAGAATTATTTTGGAATATATGTGATTTTTGGGAGGTGGAATCAACACAAGGCGGTGCTCGTGGGCCCCACGAGGCACCAGGGCGCGCCAGGGGGGTCCGGCGCGCCGTGGTGCCTCGGGAGGCCCTCGTAGGTCGGTTGGTGCCCTTCTTCGGCCGCAAGGAAGCTAATATCCAGAAAAAAAAATTGTGTTAAAATTTCAGCGCAATCGGAGTTACGGATCTCCGGGAATTTAAAAAACGGTGAAAGGCCAGAAAACAGAATGCGAAACAGAAGGGAACATAGAGAGAGATCCAATCTAGGAGGGGCTCCTGCCCCTCCGCCGCCATGGTAGCCATGGACCAGAGGGGGAACTCTCCTCCCATCTAGGGGGGGAGGCCAAGGAAGAAGAAGAAGGAGGGGGGCTCTCTCCCCCTCTCTCCCGGTGGCGCCGGAACGCCGGCGGGGGGGGGGGGCATCGTGACGGCGATCTACACCAACAACTTCACCGCTGTCAACACCAACTCTCTCCCCCTCTATGCAGCGGTGTAACACCTCTTCTCCCCGCTGTAATCTCTACTTAAACATGGTGCTTAATGCTACATATTATTATCCAATGATTTGTGGCCATCGTATGATGTTTGAGTAGATTCGTTTTGTCCTATGGGTTGATTGATGATCGTGATTTGTTTGAGTTGTACCTTTTATTTTGGTGCTGTCCTATGGTGCCTTCCGTGCCGCGCACACGTGGGGGATTCCCGCTGTAGGGTTTGCAATACGTTCATAATTCTCTTATGGTGGGTGGCTAAAGTGACAGAAGCTTACACCCGAGTAAGGGGGTTGTTGCGTATGGGAGTAAAGAGGACTTGATACTTCATGCTATGGTTGGGTTTTACCTTAATGATCTTTGGTAGTTGCGGATGCTTGCTAGAGTTCCAATCATAAGTGCATATGATCCAAGTATGAAAAGTATGTTAGCTCATGCCTCTCCCTCATATAAAATTGCAACAATGATTACCGGTCTAGTTATCGATTGCCTAGGGACAAATCATTTTCTTGTGTTACAAAAGCTTTCTACTAAACAACTAACTTTTATTATCTTGCAAATTACTCGTAGTTTTATTCTCGCAAAGTACTTCTAGTTTTATTCTTGCAAACCTATCCTATCACCTACAAAATAGTTTCATACTTGTTCTAGGTAAAGCGAACGTTAAGTGCGCGTAGAGTTGTATCGGTGGTCGATAGAACTTGAAGGGAATATTAATTCTACCTTTAGCTCCTCGTAGGGTTCGACACTCTTATTTATCGAAAAAGCTACAATTGATCCCCTATACTTGTGGGTTATCACTAGGCTACAGTCTATATAGCAATCCAACAAGCATATGAAGCAAAGTAAAGTGTGGGAAAAGATTAACCATAAGTGAGTTGATGACACGGATTTTATTCTGAAGTTCACACTTCCTTGGGGAAGTGCTAATCTCCGTTGGAGCGGTGCCGGAACCAAAGCTTTCGGAATGCTACGACAGGCTCACCGTATTCTCCTCAAGTCACCTCCAACGGATGATCCTCGAATCACTCGGGGGTTGGCATTGAAGGCGACCACCACACCTTTACATACATCTCTGGAGCACACCACAAGCAAGGAAGCTTCTGTAGGAACCTCTAACCGTCTTGGAGCCCAAGCTCCAAAAGTAACAAGTTGGTGAAGATGAGAGAGTTGGGGAAACACAAATCGGTTTAGTAGGAATGTAGATCGGGTGAATCTCCTCCAATCCCCAAAGAATCGAAGTGTTTGGGTGTATGGTGATGGATATCTCAAGCTTTTAGGGTATGCCAATGGTGGGAGAGAGCTTGAAGAATATTAGAGTTGAAGGTAGGAGAAGGGTAGGTATTTATACCCTCCAAAGGCAAAGTAACCATTGCGCATCCGACACCTCCAGGCACCCGGACCATCCAAAGGCAGCATAGGTACTTCCGGGCACCCGACGGCCAAATGCCTCGGGCACTCGGATAGAAAACAGCTGAGCACCAAGGAGCGTCGGGCACCCGGGGGTCGAGGACCCTGGGCACTCTGACAGAACAACAGTTGAGCACCAGGGAGCGTCGGGCACCCGGGGGTCGAGGTGTTGGAAATATGCCCTAGAGGCAATAATAAACTGGTTATTATTATATTTCCTTGTTCATGATAATCGTTTATTATCCATGCTATAATTGTATTGATTGGAAACTCAAATACATGTGTGGGTACATAGACAACACTGTGTCCCTAGTAAGCCTCTAGTTAACTAGCTCGTGGATCAAAAGATGGTGAAGGTTTCCTAGCCATGGACATAAGATGTCATTTGATAACGGGATCACATCATTAGGAGAATGATGTGATGGACAAGACCCAAACTACGAACGTAGCATATGATCGTGTCAGTTTATTGCTATTGTTTTCTGCATGTCAAGTATCTGTTCCTATGACCATGAGATCATGCAACTCCCTGACATCGGAGGAGTACCTTGTGTGTATCAAACGTCGCAACGTAACTGGGTGACTATAAAGATGCTCTACAGGTATCTCCGAGGGTGTCTGTTGGGTTGGCATGGATCAAGACTGGGATTTGTTACTCCGTGTGACGGAGAGGTATCTCAGGGCCCACTCGGTAATACAACATCACAAATGAGCCTTGCAAGCAATGTGACTAAAGTGTTAGCCACGAGATCTTGTATTACGGAACGAGTAAAGAGACTTGCCGGTAACGAGATTGAACTAGGTATAGAGATACCGACGATCGAATCTCGGGCAAGTAAACATACCGAAGAACAAAGGGAACAGCATACGGGATTAACTGAATCCTTGACATAGAGGTTCGACCGATAAAGATCTTGGTAGAATATGTAGGAGCCAATATGGGCATCCAGGTCCCGCTATTGGTTATTGATCGTAGAGGTGTCTCGGTCATGTCTACATAGTTCTCGAACCCGCAGGGTCTACACACTTAACGTTTGGTGACGATTAGTATAGTTGAGTTATTGTGTTGGTGACCGAAGGTTGTTCGGAGTCCCGGATAAGATCCCGGACATGACGAGGATCTCCGGAAGAGTCCGGAGGTAAAGATTGATATATGTGATAATAGTGTTTTGATCTCCGGAAGGGTTCCGGAATTCACCGGAAGGGGTTCCGGGTGTTTACCGAAGTGTTCGGGTGCAGCAACACTTTATATGGGCCAAAGGGGTAAAGCCCACGAGGTATTGGAAAGAGCAAAAGGAAGTTTTGTTGCTGCCTTAAGCGGTACTACCGCTGGTAAGGCATTACTACCGCGTAAGCGGTACTACCGCTTGTGTGAAGCGGTACTACCGCTCAAGCGGTACTACCGCTCGTGAGCGGTACTACCGCTTGTACGCGATACTGCTGTAATCCGAGTTAGACTCTTTCCGTGCGGGCCAAACCGACCTTGTGCGGGCAAAACCGACCTTGTGGAGGCTTTCTCTCCAAGTTTAGACCCCAGGGCTCAACATATAAATAGAGGGGCAGGGCTAGCACACGGGACATCAAGATTTCCCAAGCCGTGTGCCGGCAACCCTAACCCTCTAGTTTCTCCCGTCATAATCTCCGTAGTGCTTGGCGAAGCCCTGCAGAGATTGTTCCTCACCACCATCATCACGTCGTCGTGCTGTCGGAACTCATCTACTGCTTCATCATCGCTCGCTGGATCGAGGAGGTGAAGGCGTCATCAAGCCGTACGTGTGTTGAACGCGGAGGTGCCGTCCGTTCGGCACTAGTTCGTGATCGGATCGAGGGACGACTTGCGATTTGGATCGCGGAGACGTTCGACTACATCAACCGCGTTTCTTAACGCTTTCTCTTAGCGATCTACAAGGGTATGTAGATTCACTCTCCCTCTCGTAGATGCTCATCACCATGGATAGATCTTGTGTGTGCGTAGAAATTTTTTTGTTTCCCATGCAACGTTCCCCAACACGAGGACCCCGGGCACCCAAACCATCTAGAGGGCTGGGCACCCGAGGGTCTAGGGACCCCCCACCTAGGATGTCTCTGATGCCTCCGGGCCCCCGGAGGTTCAAGACCCCGGGCACCCGAACAACTGGCTGAGGTTACTTCTTCTTTGGAAAAACCCTTCCAAAATGAATGAATAATTTGGAAGGCAGTGTATATGGAAATGACGTGAGTTCCCCAACCCCCTAATCTCAGCAACCCCTCTTAATAGTACGGTTTCTCCCATGACTCAAAATTAACTGGAAACTTTCCGAGCATCGAAGAAACACCGTCTTTTTCCTTTTGGATTGGGGGGGGGGTCACCTAAATCCGTAGACAAATACAAGATACCAATGTCCCGAGATAAACTTGACAATCGACACTAGATCTCGCTAATCCATTGTTATCAAGACCAAAATCATAATTGAGTGACAATGCACTTTCATTAGTGCCCAGTGTCAGCTGTCGTTTTTTGCATGTTTTTGGATTCATGGGAAAATATATTTTATGGAGCTCCAAAAATACTCAAAAAACCCAGAAAAAAGTTTTCTATCGAGAACTTCTGGAGGGCTCGGGACCCACCAGAGGGGGCCCCTACAGCCTCCACGCGTCCAGGGGCGTGTGGGCTCCCTGGACTATCTCTCGACGCCTATATTTTTCTTTCACTCCGAAAACCCTAAACATCAAGGAGTAATTATGTTTCCGCCGCCGCACCTCTCTGTTCCGTGGTGATCCAATCTAGAGCCCTTTTCTGACACTCTGCTGGGGGGGGGGGATCATCACGATTTCCGTCATCACCGCTCCCCTACTGGAGCCGTCTTGTCCTTGTCGATGATAACCGAGAAGTCTTCATACGCGTGCCCCTAAGACCAGTGCCCTAGATCCGCAATCGTTGTAGTTGAACCCTTGAATAGATCTGAAGCACCTGCCACCCAATCTCGCCACGTGACGAGAAATCTTAACTTTACCGCCCCCAGGAGACGACATGAATCTACATCGGATCTCCCTCGACTGCATCCAGACAGACGACTCGAGGAGGTTTGGAGCCCAAAAGACAAACTCAAAGAAGTGTCACCGTCCGCCCAAGCGCAGCACCTGCGAGGACTAAAAACCCTAACCTTAACTAATAACCGGGTTGGAGGCACCGAGATTCTCTACGCCACCACCGGCAGCAGAGCGGCAGGCAGAGGGGAGCCAAATCCAAGGGCTCACCGACGAAGACTGGAGGGGAGTTTGCCCTACCTGTGAATGGACAGGGAAGGAAAATGATCGGTCAATGAAGAGCTAAGGGAATCTCCAACGCCGTCCTCTAAAATTGACACACAATTTGTCCACGGACTGGTCCGGAACAATCCACGGACACGTATACGGGAGCCGACCATCCAACCGCATCCTTAAACGTCCGCCCAGGTTTGTCCATTCACATTTCAAATACATAGCAATATGATCAAATTAAAATGAGGTGTTCACAACGCTCGGTCACTACCAAAAAGAGGTGGATGTTCATAGTTTTTACATGAGCCCAATCACAAAAGAACTAGTCCGACAGTCCGTGCAAAAAAGGCACTTTCGCCCTCCCAGACCAGCTGTCGGAGCCTCCTCGCTCACTCTGCCACCACCTCCTTCTCGGACGCCTCCATCTCGTCCGCTAAGCGCTTCAACATCTTGACACAGACAACGCGTATGATCATCGCCTCATTGGGATACAACTCGTCCATCCTCATGGTCATCATTTTGGTATCCTCCGAAGCAGCCGCGAGCTCAACCTCTTCGAGTTTGGTCTTCTTCTCTTGGTCGGTCGTCGACATCAAGATTTAAACCTCTCTGCCTTCTTTTTCTCCTTCACTTAGGAGGGCTTGACACATGCCTCCTTGTTCATCAAGATGAACCTCTCCGTCATCTTGGCCGCTGGCCCTTCTCGCTTCTCCATCGATGGTTGAGCGACTTTGTCCCACGATCACGGATGAGCTCATTGCGGTAAGGCTCGAAATTCTTGTGCTCATGGAACCAAGAATGAATATTGGACCAAAATGTTGCGCCCTTTTACTCCATGCATGGATCAGATCGATGCTAGTGGCCAACCACACACCACAGAACAATTTGTCCTCCCGCATGTTGAAACTTTCTCCTCTACACCGCTTCTTTGCAGTGTTGGTCAATCCTCCAGATCAAGTTCTCCGTCGTCGTACGTGTCCTACTCCGACAGCCCGGTGTATGAGTCCGGTAACTGGGTGTACGTGCCCGGCTGCTGGGTGTGCACCTCCAGCTCCGAGTCATCCACTTGTCCGTCCTTGAAACAGCCTTCCGCCTCCATCATGGATCATCTCCATCAACTCCATGTCTGCGTCATCATACATCGTCTCGCCTGGTTGAGACATACCGGCGAATAGAGAGCGGGCACCGAGCTGATCCACATCCCACGTCCGTGATCGGACAAGCTGAGGAGATGCTGAGTCGAGGAAATGGAGCGGCGCATTGACATTGACGCAATACGACACGTACAGCGCGGCGGAGGCCGGCGCTGCTGTTGCCGGCCGAGCTGCTTGGCGACATAGAAGTAGGGCGGTCGATATTTTTCCGGCCAGGGCGGTGTGTGCATGGATGGCAGCAGCGACGGCGCCCCTCGTCCCTGACCTTGCCTCCCCCGCCACCCTTCTGTTTGCCGGCCGCCCCATCCTTTGCCTTCGCTTTGAGACGGCGGGCTTGTCGTGTTGCCGAGTTGATCATCCGGACGACCACATTCTCTGGATCCTCCACCTTCACCGGCTCCGGCAGTTGTTCATACGGGTCCATGCGGCGGCGGAAGCGAAAAGCAAGTGAATTGTCATGAAGGGCAGCGGTGATCGGAGGAGAGAGGGTGGTAGGGGGGGGGGCTTGACATGAAAACATTGCGGACCACTCCAAATGCAGACTCCGCCTCGATTTTGGGTGGGCCGAGGGTGACGGAGCCCTACGTGGTGGAGGTCCGAACTCCTGCAGAGCACCCTGGTTTCCTTTTGGTTTACAGGAAAACGGACATCCGGACGCGTTCGCGGACAAATACGAACAGTTTGTTCCGGATGTTTACGGGCGTCGGGAGGGTCTCTGCTTCAGCTCCAATAAGGGTAATCTGGTTAATCTACGTTATTAACTTTTTTGATTCAGCGTTCTCGAAAGACTATTCAAATTGTACGTAGCCATCCGTGGACACTTTCCACAGAAATCAACTCGAACGGCGCCAACACCGAAGTGGTTGTAGGCCGCTTCCTGTCTGACGCGAGAGGCGTGAGGAGGAAGAATCTGGAGCTCTAGCCAGCCCATGTGCTTGGAGCAAATTGTTTACACCAGAGAGACGTGGAAACGGAGAATGCCCCTGCATTTGGAACCCTCAAATGGCGGCAAGTGGCAAACCCTGTTCGTCTGTGATCTATCTTAAATAAAGGTACCTTTGCGGCTTTGTTCGTCCCTGTGAATGAACAAAGGTACGAAGCAGTTTGTTGCTTTTCAGGTGAAAAGGAAGCCGAGGGTGCGTAGAAACTAAAAACGCTGCCCGTTTCGCAGCTATCGTGGTGCTTGCGCCTGCTTTTAACTTAAGATCACCATCTATCGGGACAAAGAATGCACGATCATGGATCTATATCTACATTGGCCTAGATTTGTATCCGCTACTAATGGCATAGCGCGACCCTACCTGTTGCCGTCTTTAGCTCACCTGTTCGTACTGTACCAGTGGATTAGTTAACGTTGGATGGCATCGTGAGCCGTGACAACAGCAAGCTTTGACCGTGTTCGACTCGCGTGTAGTTGAACAAAGCAGCGGAAAGATAAACAACTCGATTCTGAGTGCCAACAATCAATTGTCAGCCTCAAGCTTCAACTCAACAAGTTGCGCACGTCAGGCAGGGCCAGCTGTTAGACTAGCCATAGTGGGAGTAACTTTGGGTAACATAAAGTCTAACTCATCAAATTTGTTTATGTAGCAATGATTTAATGATGAGAGAGATGATTTGAGTAGTAACATAGTTAGTTACTCACATTATGAGTAACATCACACATACCAACACAAGATGACTCTACAAGCTAATAAATAAAGTGTTGCATGACACCACACATATGTTACTCCCCACTATAGAGGTACTAACATAAACTAGTAACATATCCATGTTACTACCTCTGTCCGGGTTTAAAGGTCCCGTGAGCCAGCGCACGTCGTCCTAATTTGTAAGGCCCCATGTGTATTATTTTTTTGAACAGAGAAATTTCATTTATTTAGCAACAGCGTACATGTACTATTGTGCAGTTAAGCACAATAGAAAGAGCAGCTACAACTGCATTGAGGCATGCTTCATTGCCTACTCCTAAGCATCTGTACCTGCAAAGTGTATTCTGAATTTTGAGTTTGAGAGCAAGCTTGGCATGATGATGAGCACGAAAATTATAGCCTCTATTAATGTGGCAGACCCTTGTGATATCAAACGCTGAGGAACCTGTAATATGTGCGAGCTGAGGTCTGATTGTCCAATGACCTGGATCTGAAATAAGATCTTGAGAAACTACAGCTGACGCCAATGTCGAACAATCTGTTAGGAAAGTAGCATGTTGAAGATGGAGTAGTTGCGCAATCTGGGAAGCAAGCATCATGCTGAATGCTTCAGCCTGGATGGCCGACGCCAGTGGTGGCGAAGTGGCTGATATGCACAGCTGAGAGTAGCTTCTATCACCTGCAAACTGGATAAAAACTCCTATTCCTGCAATTGCCAGTCCCCCTTCAGGTCCTGGAGTCCAGGAAGCATCTGAAAATACTATGGGACCTGTAATGTTGGTCAGATCCATGATTGTTTTTCCTGGAGATGGCAGCACACTGTGAGTAAGAACAGCTCCTGTTTGCCCAGATGCATCCACAGCCTTATTCTCCTTCAAGTTTGGCCAGCTAGTTGCGCTGCTAGCCCGAGACGTATTTGTTGCCTCCGAATTTGCACCTTGCATGATTGCTGCTGCCGCTGCATGTACCTCAGGAGGAGTGTGGAATTTCCTGCAAAAACGTGCGTCGTTTCGAAATTTCCAAATGCACCACAGAAAAGTATAAAGTGATGTTATATTTATTTGTGGGTGATTGGAAGTAATCAAAGCTTCGATCATATTTGGATCTGAGTGATTGTGATGAGCTAATAATTCAGTTTTGATGAACCATGGAAAACTATACCAAGCTGCTTTAGCAAAAGGACATAAAAAGAAGAGATGCATTTCATCTTCAAGATTTCCACAGGTAGAACAACTTTCACTGATATACTTAGAATACTTACCTGCCCTTTTACCTGTAGCTAGTGCATTGTGAAGAAGCCTCCATGCAAAAGTCTGTACTCTTGGCGCTATGTTCTTCTCCTTCCATACTTGATTAAGTAATGCTATAATCTGTGGAGAGACAATTTTCGGCCTCTGTCTAGGAGGAAGCTGGAGATTGCTGAGGCAATGTTTGTATGCACTTTTGGGGGAAAATTGACCTGTAGGGGTTAGCTTCCACACAAGAATATCATGGCCAACAGTATTAATAATTGGAGTTTGAATAATTGAATCCGCTACCACAGGATCAAACAAGGAGTTTATCAAATCTACATTCCAATGTTTTGTCCAGGTATCCAAAGATCTTTTACTTGAGAGGGATAATTGAAAGGTTGTTGCTGAATGATAAGACTATCATAAATATTTTCCCATTTTTCAAACCAGGGTGTACTCCAAATTGAGACATTTCCATCAACGATTTGGTAAGTAGATGCTGCAATAAGTAGTGGTTTTACCTTTAAAATTGCAGTCCAAAAAGCCGACTTTGGGGTATTAGGTTTTGCTTTCCAAATAGTTGTGTCATGGTGGTACTTTGCCTTCAGAATTTGAGCCAGCTGACTGTGTGGGTCCTTTGCAAGTCTCCATGCTACTGAAAGTATTAGGCCTTGATTTATCGCCTGCATGTTCCTGATTCCTAAGCCACCGGATTTTTTATCTATACAAACATCAGCCCATTCTCTGAGACAAAGACATCTTTTTGTTTGGTCATCTTGAACACCTGTCCACCAAAAATTTCTAATAATGGCCATGAGCTTAGCTAAGAACTTTTTTGAAAACAGGATATTAGACATGTAGTAGACCGGGATTGAGGCAAAAACAGATTTAATAAGCGTAAGTCTAGCTGCATGTGAGAGACAATTAGCTTTGTAGCTGGAAAGTTTTGATTTGAATTTATCATAAATGAAAGTATAAGCTGCTGATATATCCTTGGAAGGCAGAATAAGAGAATGGCCCAAGTGAACAAAAGAACTATCAATATTAGGGGCTGGAAAGGTTCTTTTGATATTTGCTTGGTCCTGCAAAGGAACACTTTTACTAAATAGAATTCCAGATTTATTCCAATTAGGAATTTGACCCGAGTCATGGCAAAATTGGTTTAAAATGTTAGAGATAGTTTGTACCTCCTGAGCGTCAGCTTTGCCACAAATAATGAGATCATCTGCAAACATCAAAGAGTGAATGGGTGGGCAATTCGGTCCAAGCAAAATACCTGTGAGGTGATTGGCTTGTAAAGCGTCCCGAAGCTTTAAAGATAGCTCATTGACTGCAAGGACAAAAAGGTATGGCGACAAAGGACATCCCTGTCTGATACCTCTAGTACTATTAAATTTTGCGTAAGCCTGGCCATTAATGATAACAGAGAAAGTCGGCGTAGAAATGCAAGCAAACACAAGTTTTATGAAATGACTATGGAGCCCTTTACGAGCGAGAGCTGAAACAATGAAATGCCACTCTATTCTATCAAAAGCTTTTGCAAGGCCAATCTTTAACATGAAATCATTACTTTTCCAAGATGTAAGAGAGAAAGAGTGGGCTATCTCTTGCGCAAGTATAATATTATTGCTAATGCGTCTACCTTCAATGAAAGCTTGTTGAGAAGGGTGAATATAATTGGGAAGATGTGTTTTAAGTCTGTTGGCTAAAGATTTTGCGATAATTTTATAGACTACATTGCATAAGCTTATAGGCCTAAAGTCGGAAGGTAGATAGCAAGCTAATTTCTTTGATACAAGGGCAATCTGGGTATCATTCACATGAGGAGGTAGTATACCTGAGGTGTAGAAATTCGTAACCACTCTTGTTACATCATCTCCAATCCAATCCCAGGCCGAAACATAAAAGGCCACATTGAAGCCATCCGGTCCTGGAGATGCATTCCTTTTCATAGCCTTTAGTATCTCCCAAGTCTCCTTCTTATCTGGCACTGAGTTAGTGAAGTCATCTGCATGATTTTGTCGATTTATATTTGGAATATATATGGCATTGTTAGTAGATGAGGAGCTAAAGATAGAAAACTTTGAAAAATCATAGAAAATAAACCGTAGCTCGGATGAAAAAGTTTTCTACATGAAAGTTGATCAGAAAAACGAGACGAATCCGAATATGCCCTCCATGTAGCTGTCACATTCCCACAACACTGCAAACATGGAACCTTCCCCTTCGGATCATCTGTCTGACAGGTGCCTAAAGCCGGGAAAAGATCCCCAGATATTTTCCCGCACCGTCTCCAACGTGTAGCATTGCAGTAGGTCACCCCAGCACTGCATATTGCCATGCCATGCATCTGTATTGTTTTGTTTGCTTTTATTTATTGTTTCTTCCCCCTTCTTCTTCTCCGATAGACCCCGAGGCCGACGCTGCCCCTGAGGACTGCTACTCCACTGACGACCCCTCTTTTGCCGCAGAGCTTCCAGGCAAGCAAACCCCCTTGAACATGCCTATATCACCTATTCTTTCTCCCTCATGCTTGCATTAGAATTGCTACAGTTGTTGTTCCGAAATACCTATTCTGATGCATAGCCTGTTTTTGTAACCGCTATTAATACTTACCTGCTATCCTAAATGCTTAGTATAGGTTGGTTAGTGAACCATCTGTGGCCCCTCATCCTTGTCCTAGTTGCCCGCTTTGTTACCAGTGTCCCGATCGATGTGATCGATGGGCTGAGACCAGTACATCACCGCACACCCCTAAGTTGTACGACTCTGCAGAGCTACCATCGAGTAACGAGGGTGATACCTCTTAACTCACTTATGATGATATCTCTGTAGCCTAGCTACTCGGTTGTGGGTTACCGAGGGTGATTCCTCTTTCACCACATCCGATTAAGCCTCTGTCGTGCAACCCCTCAAGTGTGATCCCAACGAGGGTGATTCCTCCGGGTTCACCTTGATGGATACATCGAGTGAGAATCCAACGAGGGTGATTCCTCGGATTCCTCCTTGATGTTTTGGACACACGGATACCATGCACTTATTTCAGTCGTTGATTAAAGTCGGGTCGGCCTCGAGGGGTACCCGTGAGTAATGAGGAGTCGGGTTGACCGTGAGGGTACCCGCGAGATAATTACGTGGCACGGCGAGAGAAAAACTGCCGGCCCGTGAGGAGTTCCAAGAATCAGATTAAAATAGACAATCTTCTTGGTTCTAGAGCTATGGCTTAATGGCCCTTTAAACCCGGACGGAGGTAGTACTAGTCTAAGTTACTCTCCACTATGGGTAGTCTTAGCTCAGTCCAGATATGCATCAGAAGCCAGAAATGCCAGCCTAGAAGTGGCGATGCTTAGAGCATGGTTAATAATATAGCCAGTTGATGGCTATATGAATCTGTCATGTTATTTATAGTCATCATCCAAAGTCATTTATATAGTAACGTGGGCTACAAGGTTGGCTATTACACTAGTACTCTTTTCTACCTTCTCTCTATCTCTTTCTTCATATTTATTGCGTTAGTATTGGAGTACGCATATACCTAGGCTCTTGCATGAGAGCCCACTCCCCTTACTTTTTCATCTCTCTCCTCCACATAGGTAAAAGTGCCATGTAAGCGGGCTATAAGCCCACTATTGTACTTGCTCTTAGGGCATCTCCAACGCTGACCCGCAAACCGCCCGCATACGTCCGGACCGCGGAAGCCATCCAACGCAGTCCTGTATCGGTCCACCGAGCGGTCCGGACGTGTTTTCTCGTGCAAATTGGAGACAAAGTGGGGGGAGTTTTGCGGGAGTCCGGACAGCAGACACGTAGGACTCTGACACCCCCGGCCCACCCAATCCCCCCTCCCGGTCCCATTTTCTTCCACTCTGCCCCTTCTCCCCCTTGCTTTACATCCGCACTCCACCTCTGCCGCCGCTGCTGTACGTCTCCGGCCGCCACAGAGGCATTGCTGGACGTCCGCAACCAGCACCGACGCACCCGCTCGCCTCTACGACGGCGTTGTCCACCCTGGAGCCGTTTGTACCCAGGTACTCTCCGCCCCCCCTGTAGACGACCTCCATGGCGAACACCACGCTCGACAGGTGTTCGGTCAAATGTCATTGAGCTTATTTCGAATGCTATGTCGTTTTTTAGAGTACGAAGGATAGCGAGCTACTTGACCATGGAGGATGAGTTGTTGTGCGATGCGTGGTTGGCTGTATCCGCGGATTTCGTAGGTAGGAGCAGAGAGGACCTTCTGGCAGCAAGTGCATGAATCGTTTCACGCACAAAAGCACATTATGCCCTACGACATGTACATCATTCAACGACGCAATGTGAAGTCGTTATCGTATCGCTGGTACGCTATCCAGACCAGCGTCACCAAGTCTTATAACATGGTTCGTCAGCTGAAGGCAAGGTGGCCATTGCATGCGGCAGAGGACGAGATCGTAAGTTTTGCTTCCTTTTGCTCAACTTGTTGATTGATTCGTTCACTCAATGTTGGTCTACACATTATATGTAGCCCGCACGCGTTGCCGTGATGTACTGCAAGACAAAGGGACGGCCATTTACGTACACACGCTGCTGGATGAAGCTGAAGGGGGAGTATATGTCCGAGGGCATGATCCGTTGACGAAAAACTTGTTGGACACCCGTTAATCTAATCGAATTTGAGACATTGTTGTACTAGATTTAATTTGCATGCTATGTATGGATGATTTGTGCTATTTTCTATCCGAACTTTTATGAATATTGATCGTTTTGCATGAATTTCGTTCGGTTAGTTTAAATGCAGGTTAAAATGTATATGGACAGCGTTGGATGGCGGCCTCTCGCATCCGTGTCCACGGACAGACGCGGGAGGAAATTTGCGGGTCGCCGTCAGAGATGCCCTTAGCGTTGGTAATTTTGTCGGTGAATTTGCTTCGTCCTACTACTGCTAGGATTTTGATTGCCCACGCAACGAAAGATCAATCAGAGGCAAACAAACAACTGTGGAAGGAGAGGGACCCCTCTCATCCCAAAACGGAAGACAGGGACACTGATCTCTGCCTCCCATTGCATCACTCCACTAGTCCACTCTACTCCATCCAGCAAGGGAGGAAACAAACCTGTACAGAAATTGAATGGAATTAAATAGCACGCGATGCTCCCGATGCAAATCAATGCTGCTGTGATGAACGAAACAACCACCAGGGAAGGCGTGCCATCTCTGACTGTCATGAGCTCTTTGCTCGCGCCAGCACGCATCTGGATTCTGGGACCCTTCTGGGCATCACTCACTCACAAGTTGGCATCGCGCGCAGTTGCAAGATCACCTGAGTGGGCCCTACCATATGGACGGAGGTTTCACAAAAGGCAGCAGCTGCTGCTAGCCTGCAACTCTTTCATGCCTAATCAACCGACAAAATATGGCATCCCGTCGAAGCATCAGACTTCACACGAAGAAGCGGTCGGCGTGGGCTGGCGACTGGGGCTCCGGCGAGTTGCCCTCCAGCGGCACGGTGCCGCTGCAATGGGACCTGGACGTGCTGGACGACGATGGCAGGCATCGCGGCTCGCCGCTGAACTGGATCACGTCCCCGTCGCCATCCCGCAGCCGCTGCTGGTGATGCTGCTGCCACTCTTTCGCCTTCTTTCCGCTCTGCCCGCCGTAGTAGTACCCCTGCTCGACCTCCACCGCACGCGCGAACCCGCCGGACAGTGGGTCCAGCCGCTCGTAGAGGATCCGAAGGACCTGCTTCATGGACGGCCGCGCCTCGCCGTCCTTGTGGGTGCACCAGTGGATCACGTCCGCCATCACCTGCAGCTCGTCCAGGTCGAACGTGTCCGCCACCGCCGGGTCCACCAGCTCGTGGAGGCGGTAGTCGGTGCTGATGAGCTCGCGGGACCACTCGACGAGGCTCCGGTCGTCCTGCACCACGGGCCTCCCGGTGACGAGTTCCAGCAGCAGCACGCCGTAGCTGTAGACGTCGCTCTTGGCCGTCAGCTCCTGGGTCACCACATACTCAGGGTCTACGTACCCTGCACGGAGATATACACACGGTACTGACGAAAATATTGATTGAACAAATTAGTAGTGTTCACTTCACTCGTAGACTGAAGGGGCATAGGCTAAAACAGAGTACTACACAGATTTCAGCAGCATAACAGAACAGAACTCAAGAACAGCAGGAAACCTACCAGGAGTTGCCTGGGTCTTGACAGTCCCTGGGGTGGAACTGACGAAAGTATTGACACCATTTGAGCAGTGTGCAAGGCCACACCCAGCAAGCTATTGAAAATCAATCCATTAGTCTCTGACGAGTATGGATCAATCCCCGCGTAAGAAAGTTATTCGCCAGGTACCTTTGCGAGATAATTCTTGTCCAGGAGGACATTGCTAGGCTTTATGTCTCCATGGTACAATGGAGGATCACAATAGAAATGAAGGTACTCCTGAAACAAAAAGGTAACTCATAGTTGGTACAGTAGTTGATAGTCAACAATAACATAACAATATTTGAAATATACTTGGTGTCAGTACAAGGAAATGGATGGAAAATCGATATATACTTGGTGCAATAAGTGAACACCAACTATTCCAATTGCTGACTTAGATAAACAGGGAAAAACCGCAGGGAAGTACTGTATGAATTACTTGATCCAATTCAGAATCCAGAACACAGACTTCCGGAAACTTACCAAAGCATTTGCAACATCAATGGCGATTTGGATCCTATTTTTCCACGGCAGCAGAAGTTTACCTGATGCTGCAAAGAGAAGAATGCTTTTCTGCACATAATTCAACAAATGATGTAGCATAAGACAGGGAATGAAAATGAAACATGAGTCGTGAGATATTACAATGAAGGTGATCCTTAAGGCTTCCATTTTCCATGTATTCATAAACCTGGATCCTGGAAGGGGGGAAATTGTAAAGCACCACAAATTTGGTTAATACCTGCACCTTACTTCTCAAACTTTGTTAAAAAATACCCGTAAGTCCGAGAAGATGGCGATGACACGCAGCGTACTTTACCTCTCAAATTTTGTTAAACAATATCCTTTAAGTCCAACAAGATGTCGATGATGCAGCCGCCCAAGAAATTCCATTTCTTTGCAGAATGCCAGCTGATCTTGTTTTGGTGAGCTCTCTATGCGCTTAATGGCAACCACAGAACCATTGCTCAGTTGTCCTTTGAATATTGTTGCATTATCATTCCCTCCCAGCGTGGTGCTAAAGTTTTTTGTTGCCCTTCTCATTTCTGCATAACTAAATCTACCAAAAATGGTGGAAGTACCTGCAAAACAATATTGCTAAGCAGATGAACTGAAATGGGTCCCGCAACTGATTCTAATAGTAAGTAATTCAAAAGCAGACTCAAACATCACTCCATCAAGTTTAAATTAAAGTACCATATAATTTCGTAAACAAATTGTTGAGACAGAGCTTACAAATAAAAGAAAGGCAGCACCATGACCACAGCTCATTAAATGTTTACCTTCTTGGCCCTTCGTGACACAGGAACTCAACACTTTCAAAGGGTTAATTCCCTCAATCTTTTCTAGTTCTTTGCTCTTTCTTCGGATAAGTAAAATCAGTACTACCAGTAGTGTAACTGATAATCCTGTAACCAAGGCCCCGATAGCAGGGAATAGTACACGCTTGTAACTACGACGATGGTTGGATGGCACTTCAGCAACATGATCCCCAGGAATTTGCGATGCAAATGGACTGGGCGAAATATTCGGTGCAGGATATCCAGCTGGGGATGATGTCGAGATGTTCACTGCATGAGATTCATAAATTATTACAACACTCAACAACCGCATCCCATAAAGAAGGCGCATTTTAAGTATAAAGGAGTTTATTATATATTACTACCTAAAAATCCTTGACCCTTGACATGCCACTACAAATGGACATTATGTTCTATGGCACTACTTTTCATTACAAAGCACATATGTGCCATCGCTGCCAACGACGTCACATTTAATTGTAAGGCAACAAAATCAAGTAAGAGCTCTGTATATTTTCGCAGCAGAAAGTCAATCAACTTACTCAAAATAAACCATCTTGCCAACCAAGATAGTAAAATGAAACAGTTTTGAAAAGATGCCCACATATAATCCATTTACCAAAGATGTATATATCCATATGAAATTTGTACTACAAATCTACAACAAAAATGTCCTGATTAATATAATATACCTATAATTTGCATACTGTGAAATATGTGCAAATGTGTCACACTGAAAAAAAGTGCTGCACAGCTGAAGCTTTGAAAAGAAAACTGGTGATGATCATGTTGATTCATGAAATGCACTAGCCTTAGCAGTTAACACTCTTCAAGAAAAGGAAAAGGTGTTCTTCCTCTATAAGGTGCTACATAAGTTATACAAATCATAGTTGTAAATCCTGCGGGGTTTATGCAGTGCACTAGCATTCAGAAGTCAGAACAAAAAATATGTAATATTATTCTCCCTCTATAAGTTATGAAATAGTACAAAAGTAATGTGTGGCCAAAATTTTGTTAAGTGTACTGTCCATTCTATGATAGACGGGAGAAAATTTGAACCTTGAAGAGCACTCAGCCCCTGAACGCTGAAAAAGCAACCCGCTGTATCAAGAGTAGATATGTTCCCTTGACTCACAAAAGCAACAAAGGCAGCGTCACGGCAGGTATTCAATGTGACATTATCTTGTTCTCCCACAAGATGGCGGAGGTATGACAAACCAGAATTTAAGCATCTCTTGCAGCTGACATCATCTGGAAGTGAGGTCGCACAATTTCTAGTCACGTCACTGAAATTCGGAGACTGTAACATTTGGAGGATAGTAGTCATCCCAACACACTGATAGGACGCCTGAATCTTGATCCCAAGGCCACAAAACGAAGCTGCGGTCGGAAGTATCCCATTGGACACGAAGGTGTCTGAGATATTGCGAATACAGGCATCGGCAAGTTCAGATGGAACCCCAAGAGTGCCTGTCGTATTTGCATACATCGCAGATGAGACCGCGAGGACGGCATTGATATAGCGGCAACACTTTGAGTGCCCATTCTGATCCGAGCATACAGAAGCTATCAGCGCAAAGTTTGGCCAACTGAAATCCAACGGACAATCTGCATGGTCAAACAACAAACATGAGTAACGATGCAAATATGGCCGGTCCATAATCACAAACTTTTGAAAGAGGAGACTAAGTCATTTTGTATCTTTGCTAAATTTTGCAAAGCAGATGTCACACTCACACAGAAAGAGCAAAACGTGTAACTGATGTAGTACAGCAAGCCAACACTTATGCTCACAGCGTGAATTGTGATCGTATCTAGCAGAAGTGAAGTTAACACCATTGGGAATAGGCCGCATGACCAGTACTAGCTGGGTACGTGCCTAATGGATTGCCTGTCATAAATTTCATACTATCCATATTTCCCTCATTACACCAGAGCTGCTACGAAACCGAATATAGAGTATTTGATGGTACACTCTAGGCTAGCACGTATAAGTGAAAAAACAACCCATGTGCACGTCAGGAACATCAGGCAAATCAAAAATATCTTGTGACATTTATCAGTGGTTCAGTAACGCCAAATGCCAGGACCGAAACCCTCACGGACAGCCAAGTCCAACGGCTATTGAAATCCAAGAGCCATGAAAGTCCATCGGCCCAGTCGTACGTGTACAGCAACCCCATTAGGTAAGCGAATTGAATGGCCTAAGGAAGGACTCCAACGCGAGGGGGTGAGCAGAGTAGGCCCTGAGAGCAGAGGCCGTCGCTGCCAAGTGCCAACTACACTGCGTCTACAGAAGAAGGCAGGCGAAAAATGCGCCTCGTACCAGTCGTGCTTAGGGATTGTTCCCCGGCTAAGCGACTCCATCTCGCACCTAAAATGCCTAGTATTCGCATTCGCCTCTCCTAAAAATGCAAGTCCTACTCCTACAGTACTGTACTAATATTCTGGGCTGAATCATTAGAGAAAACTCAAAGGCGTTAGGGTCGGGACGCATCGAATGGGCGTCGAAAGGGGAGAAATCGAAATCAGTGATTGAGCGAAGCGCGCCCGCACCCCGCAGCCGTCACCCCAAATACCAAATGTAGCTTAATGCTATTCCGCCGCTGGAGCGGAGTGGGCTTCAACCAGTTGCTAGAGACGGAAGAGATTACGTGGGGCGGCGAGAACGGTTTACCTGCCGCGATCGCCGCGGGCGGAAGCGGGGCCAGGAGCGCAACGACGACGGCGGCGGCCAGCGCCGCGCAGTGGACCGGCCCGCGACGCCGCATCCGGGAGCCGCGCTGCCGGCGGCGCGGCGCAGAACTCGTATCGGGCGCAGCGAGAGATGAACAGGAGCGGAGCGGAAAGGTGGGGTTTGTCCGGGGACGGGGAGGGCGAGGAAGGAAGGAATGGGATGCCAGGCTGACGCTGCCCCGACGCCAACCCAATATGCTTGTTGCTGCGGCTGCGGCTGCGGCCGCGGCGCTGCCGCTTTTCTTCTTTGCTTTGCGGGTCGCAGCGCGGCACCTTTTTCTAGCCGCGCGTGGAAGAGTGGGATGGGCTCCTCCCGGTCACGGGCACGGGTGCGCGGAACTGCGAATGCGACGCCCGTCTATCAGGAGGACTTGGGGAGTCCGCTCCGCCTCCGCGGACGACGGGTGGGGTGCACATGGCGCGGTAGTCAGACTCTCACCGGCCAGGCGACCGAGCAAACCCCGGCGCCGTATCCAAGAACCCGTACTGTGCGGGTGTGCATCGCTCGTGTCCTTTTGTGACCGATGACCTGGTGAGCCCCAGATGCTTGCGGTCGACCTCCCTACAGCTTCAGGTGAGGCGAGGGCTCCTCGACGGTGTCCATCGCAACCGTCCGTGCACAAATCGATGGCATGAACCAATTTTTCTTTCTTTCAACAGGAAATGGTTCCTAAACATGCAAGCATATATACATCCTAAAAAACACATGCAAGAATACATTACGAGTAGACCCAAAAGAAGCTGAAAAAAAATACAAACTGGTCCCTGAAACTCGCAAGGACCCAACCCGGGTCCAAATCTGCTCCCCGATGGAACTAAATTCATCGGCGCCTTGGACGAAACCACTTGCTCGATGAAACCTTGACAACACCACGACATGGGCTCCTTCCTGAAGCAGCACCGTCTTCCCTTTGGCATCATGGCCGTGAGGAATAAACTAGGCCACCTTTCGGCTAGAGAGTACGACGGATCATCGGAGGAGGCCGACCGTTGGTTGTCATGGGCGTTGCAGCTCCTCTAAAATCCACGACAAGGATGCACATGAATCTCATCCAAACTACTTGCCAGAAGCTCGGATATGACACCCCATATCTCCTCCCCTGCCTCTCCATCACCACGATGAAATCAACCACCGAAGAAGAGCTGGAGGTCCCCTGGCAGATCAGGGCCGGACACCAATCTTGTCAGAAGCTCAAATCCGGCAAGACACCGCTCCAGGAACCCTGGGCGCCACCGTGATCTTCTGAAAGGGCTTCTAGCCCCTAATTAAGACATTGATGTTGATGCCATTATGTTTAGAAGGCTAACTACGGTTCGAATGCTTACCTAGGACACATGCCTTTCAAAATGAAACATAAAGTTGGTTAGTGATCCTACACAAAAAAGATAAAATAGGATAACACATAAATTTCAACCGACGATTATCGTTTTGAGTCATAGGTACGTCATACTATAAAGACGGCATACACCAATGATTGAGATGGGCTCTTGTCCCATAACAAACTCATGACTAAGGACAACCTTAAGAAGGAAGGGATAGAAAATCACCTGAATGTGTGTTCTGCTCTGAACATGAAACTACTAACACTTGTTCTTTGAATGTATAGTTGCTAGACTCATCTGGAAGTCTGTTTCCAATTTCTACAATTTAGATCCGGGGGAAACTTCATTTCTATAGCTAGATATTGGCATATTGGCCTGCTAGTAAAAATCATGCTGCCACTAATTTTGTTTGTGCCTGTGCATTACGGAGTGTTTGAAAAATTAGGAATGCTCATATATTCATTAATGCAAAATGGGCCAATATGAAACAGACTTGGTGGATGACACATGTGAATATCATGAGATGGATGATCCTCTTCAAGGAGAAACATCATATGAGAATGGGGAAAAATCCCAGATGGTTTCCTCTGTGCTTCAGGCCCCTTTTCTACTGGAGGTGGGGTGAATGCACCTATCTCTGGCACTGAATGTGCTCTGGACCAATCTCTGATTGCTAAGCTGTCGTTGGCACCGTCGACAAGGCCTAGGAGAGGCAGTGATCCTACTTCTTCCTCCCCCCCCCCCAAGGAAATGTTGGGACCCGCAGCAAACTATCCCCAGCCCAGTTACTCCGTTGGAACTCCTAGGCTCATCGGATCAATCTCCTTTGAAGAAGAAGAAAAGTGCTGATGTGAAGCTGGAGATGCAGATTGCCTCTACTGCTGGGCCCGTTGCCTTCTCTTTATAGCATTGTTGCTAGCTTTTGTTGTTCCCTCCTTAGTTTTAAAAGTTAGTTGTTTTTCTGCTCTGGCTTCTATCCATTGAGCTGTAATAAGTAGTTCGAATTTCCGTTTTGGCAGACTTGCGTTTTGGACGCGCTAGACGTGTTGAACTGTTACTCTAGTTTCGTTCTGGCAATGGAGCCGGGGGGGGGGGGGGCTCTGATAGTCTGAAAAATCAGCTAGGCCTTTTTATGTCAAGCGGATTTATTTTAGAAAAAATCATGGAGCAATCTACTCCTGGTGAGTTAGGCTGCGCTACCAGACTAAATCAACGGCGATATGCATCAGCGGATGGATAGTTACGGCTATCATCCTAGGCACCGAACTGGCGGACCACGTCTGCATCATGCTCATCACCAAGAGCCTTGTCATAATCTCATCGTCAATCTGCACGTCCACTACGCCATGTCAACGAGCATGGCCACCAATTTTGAGGCAACTCTAAACCTACTCGCCCTCGGCGGCGGCTTCCTGATCAACGCAAAAATGGGGCGGTGCATCACGTGTTGGAAATATGCTCTACATGCAATAATAAAATATTATTATGCTAATTCCATGTTTATAATTAAGTTTATATTTCTATTCTATAATTGCATTGGTTCTTGAATATGAGATTCAGAGGAAAACCTAATTGCGTGTGTGGAAACATAAACACCACGATGGTCCCCAGTCATGCCTCTAGGACTAGCTCATGTATTAATGATGATCTTGTTTTCCTAATCATGAGCATTGTATTGTAACAAGGATGCTATTAATAACGAGAACACGTTGTTACCGGAACAATGGTGTTGGATAGACCCAACTTATGAACTACTGAGAGATGTTATCATTGTTATGTTGTCAGTATTTTCATATAACTTGTTTATGATTAGTTAGTTCCTTAGACCATGAGAATATCGTATGCCAACATACTTGATGGTTACTTTGGGGTTACCGAACGTCACTTCATAACTGGATGTGAATAAAGTTGACTTACGG
Organism: Elymus sibiricus; assembly: GCA_039707655.1. NCBI lineage: Eukaryota > Viridiplantae > Streptophyta > Magnoliopsida > Poales > Poaceae > Elymus > Elymus sibiricus. The sequence goes on along the minus strand of CM077666.1, from coordinate 329,226,565 downwards.
GTACACCGGAAACGTATGTCTCAGCATTGATAGTTCAAGATTGGGATTGCTCCTCTCACTATAGAGAGATACTATCTGGGTCCACTCGATGTTACGGTGTAATTATCGACTGGCCGGACACTTGTGATTATGATCACGGGATACCAGAACACGGACATGAGTAAAGAGAACAAAACTGGTAACGAGGATAATTGGTATAGTGATCAAGGAGTTGATCACGAGGATACCAATTATCTCACCTCGAGTTTTGTAAACGTGTTGCGAACCAAAGGGAATGGTATTCGGAACATAGGTTAGCTCGAGAACTTCATGAATATGCGGGAGTTAATAAGGGTGTCCAGATCTCGATATTAACTATTGACCTGAAAGGGTTCCAGGCCATGTCCGCTTATTTCTGAACCTGTATAATGTGAAGCACGTTGATGTCATTGTGAGAACCAGCCATGCCAAAAAAAGAGTGCCAAATCCTAAGATCTTATGACGCCACTGCTTCAAGTATGATAACGCAAGCTTTCACATGCCCCTTGTATTGTCCCTGCCGAGCAAATGGACAGTTCTTTCACTTCCAATACATATAATCTATGCTACCTAGCATTCCCGGAAAGCCTCTATCTCCAATTGATCGCCAACAACCGGGATGTATCCGCAACATTTGGCTCTCTCGGGTACTCCGGGCCAAACACTACTACCACTGCCCTGCAGAACTTGTACAATGATGCAAGACATGTGGACTCACTCATGCGTACGTACTCATCCACAAGATCACCGGGATTTCCGTATGCAAGCATTTGAATAGCCGCAGTGCATTTCTGATAAAAGAGGAGAAGCCAACCTTTCCAATGGCATCCTCCTTGCACTCAAAGTAATCATCATATGCTACCAACCCCTCCCGAATACGATTGAAAACATGTCTCGCCATCCGGAAGCGGCGCCGGATAAGCTTGGGATTGAAGAGTGGGGACGTGCACTGAAAGTAATCGACGAAGAGTAGGCAACGACCGCTCTCTCTATTGCGGATCAAGGCTGGGGCATGGACCGGGATTGATCCCCTGAACCTCGGCCGCTGCCTAGCAACGTGGTCATTGACCACCAAAGCCGCAACCACAAGCTCCTTGAATCGTCTGATGAACAAATGAAGTTGTTGAGAAAATACTCATCCCCACTATCCATTGTACCTTGCGGGCAAAGCGTCGAACACCTTGCAGTCGTGGTGGAGATGGGATCGATGAAGAGCACCTCGGCCTCCCCGTATAGGTAGCAAGCCTGTCGAATCGGAGACGCGCGCGGGAGGGGGGGCAGGCGACCGTGGAGCACGAGGCCGACGGCACTGGAGGCGACGGACGGTGCCGACGGCCTTGTTTTCTCGTGCACCGGCGGCGGCGAGAAGAGGCCACCAACGCTGGCAAGAACTGCCTCCGATGAGGCGGGGGGTGTGGATGCAGGCGGCGGTCTAGGAAACGTCGAGCGGCCGGAAAGTGGGCGACGGTGAGGGTGGCGAGGGCAGAGGGTTGATACGTCTCCAACGTATCTATAATTTATGAAGTATTCATGCCATGTTAGCAATAATTTTATATGTTTTTGGTGCACTTTTATATGACTTTTATATGATTTTGATGGACTAACGTATTGACCTGCCCAGTGCCAGTTGCTATTTTCTACTTGTTTTGGTTTTCCAGAAAATCCATATCAAATGAAGTCCAAACGCAGCGAAACTTTTTGACGATTTTTTCTGGAAGGAAAGAGACCCAGGAAGCTTCGAGGGAGTACCAGAAGTCCCACAGGGACCCCACAAGGCAACAGGGCGCGCCCAGGGGGGTGGCCGCGCCCTGATGCCTTGTGGGCCCCCTGTGGCACCTCTTTCTGTGATTCCAACGCCAAAAATTCTTATATATATAGGAACCCCCGAAAGTTAACCTAGATGAGTTTTTCCGCCGCCGCAATCCTCTGTTCCGAAGAGATCCCATCTGGAGCTCCGTTCCGGCACCCTGCTGGAGGGGGGAAGTCATCACCGGAGGCCATCATCATCATCCCTGCTGCTTCCATGATGAGGCGGGAGTAGTTCACCCTCGGGGCTGAGGGTATGTACCAGTAGCTATGTGTTTGATCTCTCTCTCTCTCTCTCTCTCGCGTATTCTTGATTTGGCACGATCTTGATGTACCACGAGCTTTGTTAATATAGTTGGATCATATGGTGTTTCTTCCCTCTCTATCTTCTTGTGATGAATTGAGTCTTTCCCTTTGAGGTTTCGTTATTGTCGGATTGAATACTTTGGGTTTGAGAACACTTGATATATGTCTTGCATGTGGATACCCGTGGTGACAATGGGTTATTCTATTGAGTCACTTGATGTATGTCTTGGTAATCAACTTGCGGATTCCCGTGACCTTGGGGTAATCTAGGCATATGGGTTGGTACACGTTTTCATCCTTCTTTCTCCGATAGAAACTTTGGGGTACTCTTTGAAGTTCTTTATGTGGATTGAATATTATGAATCTGAAGTTGTTTGATGCATATTGAATAATCAACTCACGGATACTTGTGGTGACATTGGAGTATCTAGGTGACATTAGAGTTGGTTAATGTGTATCATATGGTGTTATTTTAGTACGAACTCTAGGGCTGTTTGTGACACTTATAGGGATGGCTCAATAGATTGATCGGAAAGGATAACTTTGAGGTGGTTTCGTACCCTACAACAATTTCTTCTTATGTTCTCCGCTAGATAAGAACTTTGGAGTGATTCTTTGTCGCGCGTTGATGGACGGTTATGTGATTCAATTATGTTAGCATTGTTGAGAGATTGCACTAGTGAAAGTATGAACCCTAGGCCTTGTTTTCAAGCATTGCAATACCGTTTGTACTTACTTTTGTTACTTGCTACCTTGCTGTTTTTATTTATTCAGATTACAAAAACCTATATCTACTATCCATATTTTCTACACTTGTATCACCATCTCTTCGCCGAACTAGTGCACCTATACAATTTACCATTGTATTGGATGTGTTGGGGACACAAGAGATTGTTTGTATTTGATTGTAGGGTTATTTGAGAGAGACCATCTTCATCCTACACCTCCCATGGATTGATAAACCTTAGGTCATCCACTTGAGGGAAATTTGTTGCTGTCCTACAAAACTCTGCGCTTGAAGGCCCAACAGAGTCTACAAGAGTAAAAGTTACGTAGTAGACATCAAGCTCTTTTCTGGCGCCGTTTCCGGGGAGGTGAGTGCTTGAAGGTATATCTTTAGATCTTGCAATTGAATCTTTTAGTTTCTTGTTTATCACTAGTTTGGTTTATAAAAGAAAAATACAAAAAATGGAAGTATAGTTGCATCAAGTTCTCTATCTTTATGATGTCTTTCTTGAAAATGATGGATCGGAAAATTGTGCCAAAGTGTTAGAAGAAGAATTCAATAAAATGTTTGGCATAAAATATTTGAATGATAAGCATGATTGCAATGTTGTTAGTGTGAATTCTTTGAATATCTATGATGCTAATGATATGCAAAGTCATAAGCTTGGGGATGCTATGTTTGATGAAGATGATCTTTTTAGTCCCCCTAGTTTTGATGAGAAAATTTATTATGATGATTGCATGCCTCCTATTTATGATGATTACAATGATAAAAGTGGATTTGGGGAGGTCATGACTTTATTTCGTGATGAATCCACTATTTTGGAAGAGGTTTCAATTGATTATGACAATACAGTTGCTATCTATGATGATTATGGTGATGACATGTATGCTATAACGAGTAATGATAACCATGAAACTTGTCATCATGATTTTAATGTTCAATTTGATTATGCTAATCAAGCATTACTTGATAGTTATTTCATTGAGTTTGCTCCCACTATTATGAATGAGAAGAAATTTGCTTATGTGGAGAGTAATAAAAATTTTAGGGACATTTACATTTGTGCCCCTAACTGGAACCCACTACTCAGATTTGCCCCTAATTTCGAAGCATGCTCAAATTTGCCCCTCTGCCGTTAGTTGCCCTTATAGAAATGCCCTTCTGTGCGCATTTTGTGGGATCAAAGATACTCAGGTGCGCAAGGTCCGTGCAAATTTTCGTGCTGTTTAGGCATACCAGGAGCTCGTGGCAAAGGAAAAACGGTAAATCTGTACGCCTGTGAACAGTAAATTCGAAAAAATAGCAGGAAAATTCAAAAAAATATGAATTTTTTTGGCATCCAAGATGCTTGGGTGCGCAAGGTGTGTGCAAAATTTTGTTGTGTTTGGACATTGTAGGACCTCGTGGAGAAAAAAACAAAATTTGGCTCAGAAAAAACTTTGAAAAATACACTATTTTGTTTTTTTTTTTGCTAGAGCTCCTCGCATGTCATTTGATAACAAAATTTTGCACACACCTTGCGCACCCGAGCATCTTGGATGCCAACAAAATTCATATTTTTTTGAATTTTCTTTCTATTTTTTTTGAATTTACTATTCATAGGCGTACATATTTATTGTTTTCCTTTGCCACGAGCTCCTGGTATGTCTAAATAGCACAAAAATTTGCACGCACCTTGCGCACCTGTGTATCTTTGATCCCACAAAATTTTAGATTTTTCTGAATTTTTTTGCTATTTTTTTAGACGGTCAAAGCCCTTTTACCGGACGGTAACGGCGCAGAAGGGCATTTCGATAAGGGCAACTAACGGCAGAGGGGCAAATTTGAGCATGCTTCGAAATTAGGGGCAAATCTGAGTAGTGGGTTCCAGTTAGGGACACAAATGTAAATGTCCCAAAATTCTATGCTTGTGGATCATGAAAAGAATGATTTATGTGAAAGTTATATTGTTGAATTTATTCATGATGCTAATGAAAATTATTATGAGAGAGGGTGTCGGTGTATGGCAAAGAATTTCAGCCGCCCCTGCTTCTTCCGCCGCCTCCTCTGCCGTCGCCTGTCTGCGCAGGCGTCGGTACCTTGGACGTAGACAGACCGGCCGCCGTGGTGCCCTTCTTCTTGGGAGCCATGGCGACGAAAGTGATCAAAAACTGGCGCACTGACCGCTAGATCGGGTTCGCGCAACCTCTTCCCCCTACGTGGCGCGCCAAAGATGTCGGCGTACGACACCTATGGGATCGTGAGGATCCCTTTTACGGTTCGGCTAGGGAAAAGGTTTGCACAAAGAGCGGATCCAACGATCAACGCAAGGATCTTTACCCAGGTTCGGGCCGCTGAGAAGCGTAAAACCCTACTCCTGCTTTGGTTTATTGTGGGTGTTCTTAAGCTCAAGTACACGGAGCGCTTGCGATGAACAGTACGTTCAAGAAGCAGCTACGCATGCAGAATGGGCCAGAAGGTCCTCCCCCCTTGTAGCTCCGCCTTGGGCCTCCTTTTATACGTCCAAGGGGTCACCAACAGTGGCAGACAGGAGTACAAGAGGTGTAAAGTTGCTACAGGGTTTACATGTTTATCACTGACGACTTAGGACAAACGCATTTATTGCTCCACTTAGGTGTCCCTTACTTTCTTGGGGATGGAAAAAGAGCCCGTCCCATCAGCGCCGCTTAACCTCATCCACCGTTAGTGCCATGACACACACCCAGGAGGACAAGCCCTAAACGATAGGCTGGTCGCTGCGCTGGAGTGGTGGCAGGGCGGTGGAATCTTGCCGGGCTTTCACGAGCCTTCCCGGCAAGATCTTGCCGGGAAGCCAGCCTTCGGTCTTCTGTCTTTTGATCATTGGCTTGAATGCCTTCTTGATAGTCTTGTATTTGTTTCCAGCTGTCCTCCGGTAAGCCTTGCCGGGTCTTTGGCTTGCCGGCCCGTGCCTGGCCGGCAAGCGCTGTCTTCGCCTTGTATATCAAGCCGCGCTCTTCTTCGTAGCTTGGCCTGGTTCCTTCTTCGTGCTCTGCATCAAGATGTTTGCCGGATGTCTTGCTTGCCGGCAAGATTGGTTCTTTGTCGGGAAACTTGGCCTTGCCGGGGTTGTCGGGCAACGGTCCTAGATGGGCATGACCCATGCTAAGAAGGTTGATGAAACCCTGGTTCTCATCACACCGACAGGAGCCCCCTGGCCCGCCTTCAGTAGAGAATCCAAAGATCTTGATGCTGGAGGTGGGGCTAAGTTCGGCATGGGTCATGACTGCCATGCCCAAGGTTTTATATGCTTCTTCCCTCGTCTGAGCACTTGGCTCAACGACAAGACCGAAAAGCCCCCTTGTCAGAGCGCATGGCTCAACGACAAGGTTCTTGCTACGCTTCCGCCCTCGTCAGAGCACCTGGCTCGACGACAAGAGCGAAAAGCCCCCTTGTCGGAGCGCGTGGCTCAATGACAAGGTTCTTGCTACGCTTTCGCCCTCGTCAGAGCACCTGGCTCGACGACAAGAGCGAAAAGCCCCCTTGTCAGAGCGCGTGGCTCAACGACAAGGTTCTTGCTATTCTTCAATGGAAGAATATTTCTGGTAAGGTTTGTGATTTTAGCAGAGAACTTTAACGTTCTCGACGCCGGCCTTCCGGCAAGGATGTTGCCGGGAAGGATTATGACTTTAGCGGAGAACTTTGACGTTCTCGACGCCGGCTTCTGGCAAGGATGTTGCCGGGAAGGCTCATGACTTCAGCGGAGAACTTTGGCGTTCTCGACGCCGGCTTTCCGGCAAGGATGTTGCCGGGAAGGATTATGACTTCAGCGGAGAACTTTGACGTTCTCGACGCCGGCTTCCGACAAGGATGTTGCCGGGAAGGCTCATGACTTCAGCGGAGAACTTTGGCGTTCTCGACGCCGGCTTCCGGCAAGGATGTTGCCGGGAAGGCTCATGACTTCAGCGGAGAACTTTGGCGTTCTCGACGCCGGCTTCCGGCAAGGATGTTGCCGGGATTGCCGTGAAGTAATCGCCCACCTGTATACCTGTAGCATTGATTCGGGCATGTAATGCCACGACAGCGTTTTAACACAACAAGTTAATTAGCTTCTGATTTATGATTAATTTGTTGTAATTTTGAATTCTGCCAAATATTCCCTTGCTTGCCGGAATGCCTTCCGGTGCGCACGATCCAGTCAGCAGCGCTTTGAGGAACGGGTCCTTAGCAGCTTGCCGGGAACGCTGCCTCCCAAAAAGATTTACCTTCTCAGCCTTAGTGCAGCTGCTCATATCGCCGAGCGGACTCGAGGCAACTAGGAGCGCAACTAGCCCTGAGAAGGCTCCTTAGCATACGGGTTTACGCAGAAACCTTAGAATAAAACTTGCTAAGCCCTTTCCTTAAATGATTGTATTTTTGTACAATGAGTCCCTACGTTTGCCAGAATTCTCCCCGAATGCGCACGTCCTGGTCAATGGCGCTTAGGATCGGGTCCTGTCTAGCAGCCTATCGAGAACGCCGCCTCCTCGGGAGCTTAACACTTTAGAAACAATCGCAACCGCATCTGTATTGCTGGGCGGACCCAAAGCAACTAGGAGCGCAGAATGTTTCAAGAGCGCTCCTTCGCGCACAGGTTATGTACAAGAATATCATCAAGGATAAGACTAGACAGCAGAAAGTAATTAATGTTTTAGGACTTAGCTTTCTGTGAAGCATGATGTTGACTAAGAGGGCGTCGTGTATGGCAAAGAATTTCAGCCGCCCCTGCTTCTTCCGCCGCCTCCTCCGCCGTCGCCTGTCTGCGCAGGCGTCGGTACCTTGGACGTAGACAGACCGGCCACCGTGGTGCCCTTCTTCTTGGGAGCCATGGCGACGAAAGTGATCAAAAACTGGCGCGCTGACCGCTAGATCGGGTTCGCGCAACCTCTTCCCCCTACCTGGCGCGCCAAAGATGTCTGCGTACGACACCTATGGGATCGTGAGGATCCCTTTTACGGTTCGGCTAGGGAAAAGGTTTGCACAAAGAGCGGATCCAACGATCAACGCAAGGATCTTTACCCAGGTTCGGGCCGCTGAGAAGCGTAAAACCCTACTCCTGCTTTGGTTTATTGTGGGTGTTCTTAAGCTCAAGTACACGGAGCGCTTGCGATGAACAGTACGTTCAAGAAGCAGCTACGCATGCAGAATGGGCCAGAAGGTCCTCCCCCCTTGTAGCTCCGCCTTGGGCCTCCTTTTATATATCCAAGGGGTCACCAACAGTGGCAGACAGGAGTACAAGAGGTGTAAAGTTGCTACAGGGTTTACATGTTTATCACTGACGACTTAGGACAAACGCATTTAATGCTCCACTTAGGTGTCCCTTACTTTCTTGGGGACGGAAAAAGAGCCCGTCCCATCAGCGCCGCTTAACCTCATCCGCCGTTAGTGCCATGACACGCACCCAGGAGGACAAGCCCTAAACGACAGGCTGGTCGCTGCGCTGGAGCGATGGCAGGGCGGTGGAATCTTGCCTGGTGCGAGACCTTGCCGGGCTTTCACGAGCCTTCCCGGCAAGATCTTGCCGGGAAGCCAGCCTTCGGTCTTCTGTCTTTTGATCATTGGCTTGAATGCCTTCTTGATAGTCTTGTATTTGTTTCCAGCTGTCCTCCGGCAAGCCTTGCCGGGTCTTTGGCTTGCCGGCCCATGCCTAGCCGGCAAGCGCTGTCTTCGCCTTGTATATCAAGCCGCGCTCTTCTTGGTAGCTTGGCCTGGTTCCTTCTTTGTGCTCTGCATCAAGATGTTTGCTGGATGTCTTGCTTGCCGGCAAGATTGGTTCTTTGCCGGGAAACTTGGCCTTGCCGGGGTTGTCGAGCAACGGTCCTAGATGGGCATGACCCATGCTAAGAAGGTTGATGAAACCCTGGTTCTCATCACACCGACAGAGGGAGATATGCTTTTATATATATATATATATATATATATATATATATATATATATATATATATATATCTCAACAACATCAAGTTTCCTCTCTTTATGTTGAAAGTTTTGAAGTCATGCTTGTTTTGCCTTCCTATGCTAGTTGATTCTTGCTCTCATAAATTGTTTGCTCATAAAATCCCTATGCATAGGAAGTGTGTTAGGCTTAAATGTGCTTGTCATATGCTTCATGATGCTCACTTCGTGTTTCAATTCTTTACTTCTATGTGAGCATCATTGGAATCATTATGCCTGGCTAAAAGGCTTTAAAGAAAATCGCTTGTTGGGAGACAACCCAATATTTATACCTACTGTTTTTGTGTGTTCACATGATTAATCTACTGTAGTAATCATGTTTGTGTCTTTTATTTCAATAAAGTGCCAAGTAAGACCTTTGGGATAGTGCAAATGCTTGTTGATTTGATTCTGTGCAAAAACAGAAACTTTTGCGCCCAGTATTTGATTTTACATTTTTTAACTGGAGTGTAAAAAAATTCTGAAATTTTTACACAGTATTGGGTTACAAATGTTTGAGGCTGTCCTAATTTTTCAGAATTTTGGAGTTACAGAAGTATGGTTATAGTTCAGATCATTACAGACTGTTCTGTTTTTGACAGAATCTGTTTTTGTTTGCATAGTTTGCTTGTTTTAGCATTTCCATAGCTTATATTGAGTGATATAAATTGTGGAAATGATAGAGTACAGTAGGCATTATGTGAGAACAATTATGGATCTTGTTTTGACAGTACCAAAGTGAATGATTTATTTATTAGCATACTAACCTCTCTCACGAGTTCCGTTAAGTTTTGTGTGATTGAAGTTTTCATGTTTTGGGTGAGACATCGATATGAGGAGAATAAGGAGTGGCAAGACCCTAAGCTTGGGGGTGCCCAAGGCACCCCAAGGTAATATTCAAGGAAGACTCAAGCATCTAAGCTTGGGGATGCCCCGGAAGGCATCCCCTCTTTCGTCTTCAAAACTATTGGAATATCTTACTTGGAGCTATATTTTTATTCGTCACATGATATGTGTTTTGCTTGGAGCGTCTTTTCATTTTGCTTGATGTTTTAATAAAGTACTTGGATCTGAAATCTTTATTTGGAGAGAGTCTTCACATAGCTACTTAATTGTTTAACTACTCATTGTTCTTCACTTACATCTTTTGGAGTAGTTTGTCATTTACTGTTGTTCTTCACTTATACCCTAAGAGTAAATTGTTGAATGAATTAAATATCTTAAAGTTGAAATTATATGTGCTTCGTATGCTTGTCTCATGCTTAGTAGTAGTTTCACATTGGTTTTAGAAAGTAAAATCTATTGAAGATTGATAATCACAATATTGGGGGTGCAAGGGCTTGTGTGTCCTCTTGGGGGTGCCCCTTCCCCTCTATATATAGGTGGAGGGGCATGGTGGCCAGCCCTCCAAGCCCTAGGGCTGGCGCACCAAGAGGGAGGAGTTGGACTCCTAGTCCAATTCCCTCCTTTCCATACACAGGTGGACTTTCCACCTTTCCCAGCCACATGGGCCTTGAGGGACTTGTGCGCCTGGCCCAATAAGGCCAGGGCGCCTCCCCTCAGCCCATGCTGACCCTTGGGACGTGGTGGAATCCTTGGTGGACTTTCGGACTCCTCCGGAAGTTTCCGGAACCTTCTGGAAGCTTCCCGGTACAATACCGAAAAAACTGAAACTTTTTCCGGAACCCTGAAAGCAACTTTCCATATATAAATCTTTACCTCCAGACCATTCCGGAGCTCCTCGTGATGTCCGGGATCTCATCCAGGACTCCGAACAACATTCGGTCACCAACATACATATCCCAATACTACTCTAGTGTCACCGAACGTTAAGCGTGCGGACCCTACGGGTTCGAGAATCATGTAGACATGGCCGAGACACCTCTCCGTCCAATAACCAATAGCGGAACCTGGATGCCCATATTGGTTCCTACATATTCCACGAAGATCTTTTATCGGTTGAACCATGATGTCGAGGATTTGGTTAATCCCGTATGCAATTCCCTTTGTCCAGCGATATGTTACTTGCCCGAGATTCGATCGTCGGTATCTCCATACCTAGTTCAATCTCGTTACCGCCAAGTCTATTTACTTGTTCCGTAATACAAGATCCCGTGACTAACTCATTAGGCACATTGCTTGCAAGCTCTTTACGATGTTATATTACCGAGAGGGCCCAGAGATATCTCTCCGTCATACGGAGTGACAAATCCTAGTCTCGATCCATGCCAGCCCAACAGACACCTTCGGAGATACCTGTAGAGCATCTTTATGATCACCCAGTTATGAAGTGACGTTTGATAGCACACAAAGTATTCCTCCGGTATCCGGGAGTTGCATGATCTCATGGTCTTAGGAATAGATACTTGACATGAAGAAAGCTATAGCAATAAACTCAGTGATACGATGAAATGCTAAGCTTACGGTTGGGTCTTGTCCATCACATCATTCTCCTAATGATGTGATCCCGTTATCAAATGACAACTCATGTCTATGGTTAGGAAACCTTACCATCTTTGATCAACGAGCTAGTCTAGTAGAGGCTTACTAGGGACATTGTATTTGTTTATGTATTCACACATGTATTTAAGTTTTCGGTCAATACAATTATAGCATGAATAATAAACTTTTATCATGAACAAAGAAATATGATAATAACCAATTTATTATTGCCTCTAGGGCATATTTCCAATAGTCTCCCACTTGCACTAGAGTCAATAATCTAGTTTACATAGTTATGAATCTAACACCCATGGAGTCTTGGTGCTGATCATGTTTTTCCCGTGGAAGAGGTTTAGTCAACGGGTCTGCCACATTCAGATCCGTATGTACTTTGCAAAGTTCTATGTCTCCATCCTTAACATAATTACGAATGGAGTTGAAGCGGCGCTTGATGTGCTTGGTTCTCTTGTGAATCCTGGGCTCCTTGGCAATGGCAATAGCTCCAGTGTTGTCACAAAAGATAGTCATTGGATCCGATGCACTAGGTATTACACCCAGATCGGATATGAACTCCTTCATCTAGACTCCTTCTTGCGCTGCTTCTGAAGCAGCTATATACTCCGCTTCACATGTAGATCCCGCCACGACGCTCTGCTTGGAACTGCACCAACTGACTGCTCCTCCATTTAATATAAATACGTATCCGGTTTGAGACTTAGAGTCATCCGGATCTGTGTCGAAGCTAGCATCGATGTGACCCTATACGATGAGCTCTTCGTCACCTCCATAAACGAGAAACATGTCCTTAGTCCTTTTCAGGTACTTCAGGATATTCTTGACCGTTGTCCAGTGATCTACTCCTGGATCACTTTGGTACCTCCCTGCCAGACTTATGGCCAGGCAGACATCAGGTCGGGTACACAGCATGGCATACATTATAGAGCCTATGGCTGAGGCATAGGGAATGACTTTCATCCTTTCTCTTTCTTCTGTCGTGGTCGGGCTTTGAGTCTTACTCAACTTCACACCTTGCAATACAGCCAAGAACCCTTTCTTTAACTGATCCATTTTGAACTTCTTCAAAACTTTGTCAAGGTATGTGCTTTGTGAAAGTCCTATTAGGCGTCTTGATCTATCTCTATAGATTTTGATGCCCAATACGTAAGCAGCTTCACCGAGGTCTTTCATTGAAAAACTCTTATTCAAATATCCTTTTATGCTTTCCAGAAATTCTATATCATTTCCAATCAAAAATATGTCATCCACATATAATATTAGAAATGCTACAGAGCTCCCACTCACTTTCTTGTAAATACAAGCTTCTCCGTAAGTTTGTATAAAACCAAAAGCTTTGATCACCTCATCAAAGCGAATATTCCAACTCCTAGATGCTTGCACCAGTCCATAGATGGATCACTGGAGCTTGCATACTTTGTTAGCACCCTTAGGATCGACAAAACCTTCTGGTTGCATCATATACAACTCTTCCTTAAGAAACCCGTTAAGGAATGCCGTTTTGACGTCCATTTGCCAGATCTCATAATCATAAAATGCGGCAATAGCTAACATAATTCTAACAGACTTAAGCATCGCTACGGGTGAGAAAGTCTCATCGTAGTCAACCCCTTGAACTTGTCGGAAACCCTTTGCGATAAGTCGAGCTTTATAGACGGTGACATTACCATCAGCGTCTGTCTTCTTCTTAAAGATCCATTTATTCTCAATGGCTTGCCGATCATCGGGCAAGTCCACCAAAGTCCATACTTTGTTCTCATACATGGATCCTATCTCGGATTTCATGGCCTCAAGCCATTTGTCGGAATCCGGGCTCATCATAGCTTCTTCATAGTTCGTAGGTTCACCGTTGTCTAACAACATGACTTCCAGGATAGGATTACCGTACCACTCTGGTGCGGAACGTACCCTGGTCGACCTACGAAGTTCAGTAGTAACTTGATCCGAAGTTTCATGATAATCATCATTAGCTTCCTCTTCGGTTGGTGTAGGCATCACGAGAACTGCTTTCTGTGATGTGCTACCTTCCAATTCGAGAGAAGGTATGATTACCTCATCAAGTTCTACTTTCCTCCCACTCACTTGTTTCCAGAGAAACTCCTTCTCTAGAAAGGACCCATTCTTGGCAACAAAGATCTTACCCTCGGATCTATGGTAGAGGGTATACCCAATGGTCTCTTTAGGGTATCCTATGAAGACGCACTTCTTCGCTTTGGGTTCGAGCTTATCAGGCTGAAGCCTCTTGACATAAGCGTCGCATCCCCAAACGTTAAGAAATGACAGCTTAGGTTTCTTGCCAAACCACAACTCATACGGTGTTGTCTCAACGGATTTAGATGGTGCCCTATTTAAAGTGAATGCGGCTGTCTCTAATGCATAACCCCAAAACGATAGTGGCAAATCGGTAAGAGACATCATAGAATGTACCATATCCAATAGAGTACGATTACGATGTTCGGACACACCATTACGCTGTGGCGTTCCAGGTGACGTGAGCTGTGAAACAATTCCACATTGTCTTAAATGCATACCAAACTCGTAACTCAAATATTCACCTCCACGATCAGATCGTAGAAACTTTATTTTCTTGTTACGATGATTCTCCACTTCACTCTGAAATTCCTTGAACTTTTCAAATGTTTCAGACTTGTGTTTCATTAAGTAAATATACCCATATCTACTCAAATCATCTGTGAAGGTAAGAAAATAACGATATCCACCGCGTGCTTCAACACTCATCGGACCGCATACATCGGTATGTATTATTTCCAAGAAGTCACGAGCTCGCTCCATTGTTCCGGAGAACGGAGTTTTAGTCATCTTGCCCATGAGGCATGGTTCACATATCTCAAATGATTCATAATCAAGAGATTCCAAAAGTCCATCAGCATGGAGTTTCTTCAAGCGCTTTACACCAATATGACCTAAGCGGCAGTGCCACAAATATGTGGTACTATCATTATTAACTTTGCATCTTTTGGCATCAATATTATGAATATGTATATCACTACGATCGAGATTCAACAAGAATAAACCATTCACAAGGGGTGCATGACCATAAAAGATATTACTCATATAAATAGAACAACCATTATTCTCTGACTTAAATGAATAACCGTCTCGCAATAAACAAGATCTAGATATAATGTTCATGCTCAACGCAGGCACCAAATAACAATTATTTTGGTTTAAAACTAATCCCGAAGTTAGATGTAGAGGTAGCGTGCCGACGGCGATCACATCAACCTTGGAACCATTTCCGACGCGCATCGTCACCTCGTCCTTAGCCAGCCTTCGTTTTTTCCGCAGTTCCTGTTTCGAGTTACAAATATTAGCAACCGAACCAGTATCAAATACCCAGGCGCTACTACGAGCACTAGTAAGGTACACATCAATAACATGTATATCAAATATACCTTTGTTGATGTTGCCAGCCTTCTTATCTGCCAAGTACTTGGGGCAGTTCTGCTTCTAGTGACCATTCCCCTTGCAGTAGAAGCACTCAGTCTCAGGTTTGGGTCCAGCCTTGGGTTTCTTCACGGGAGCGGCAACTGTCTTGCCGTTCTTCTTGAAGTTCCCTTTCTTTCCCTTGCCTTCTTGAAATTAGTGGTCTTTTTAACCATCAACACTTGATGCTCCTTCTTGATTTCTACCTCCGCGGCCTTAAGCATCGCGAAGAGCTCGGGAATTATTTTCTCCATCCCTTGCATATTATAGTTCATCACAAATCCCTTATAGCTTGGAGGCAGTGACTGGAGAACTCTGTCAATGACCGTGTCATCTGGAAGATTAACTCCCAACTGAGTCAAGCGGTTGTGAAACCCAGACATTCTGAGTATATGCTCACTAACAGAACTGTTCTCCTCGATCTTGCAGCTAAAGAACTTGTCGGAGGTATCATACCTCTCAACCCGGGCATGAGCTTGAAATACCAATTTCAGCTCCTGGAACATCTCATATGCTCCCTGGTGCTCAAAATGTCTTTGGAGCCCCGGTTCTAAGCCGTAAAGCATGGTGATACGTCTCCAACGTATCTATAATTTATGAAGTATTCATGGCATATTTATAACAATTCTATATGGTTTTGGTATGATTTGATTAGAACTAACCCGGACTGACGTTGTTTTCAGCCGAACTACCGTGGTGTTGTTTTTTTTGTGCAGAAATAAAAAATCTCGGAATTGGACGAAACTTTTTGACAATTTTTTTGGGACCAAAAGAGACCCCCGAAGCTTCGTGGAAGGACCAGAAGCCTCACGAGGTGCTCACAAGGCACCATGGCGCGGCCTGGGGGGGGGTCGTGCTGTGCTGCCTTGTGGGGCCCTCGTAGCTCCGTTTTGCTTGATTCCAACGCTGAAAAATCCTATAAATAGAGAAACCCCCAGAAATAAACCTAGAATTTCAACGCCGCCACCGCAAGCCTCTGTACCGAAGAAATACAATCTGGAGCCCTGTTTTGGCACCCTGCCGGAGGGGGAAATCATCACCGGAGGCCATCTTCATCATCCCGATGGTCTCCATGACGAGGAGGGAGTAGTTCACCCTCGGGGCTGAGGGTATGTACTAGTAGCTATGTGTTTGATCTCTCTCTCTCTCTCGTGTTCTTGATTTGGCACGATCTTGATGTATCGCGAGCTTTGTTAATATAGTTGGATCATATGGTGTTTCTTCCCTCTCTATCTTCTTGTGATGAATTGAATCTTTCCCTTTGAGGTTTCGTTATTGTCGGATTGAATATTTTAGATTTGAGAACACTTGATGTATGTCTTGCATGTGGATACCCGTGGTGACAATGGGGTATTCTATTGAGTCACTTGATGTATGTTTTGGTGATCAACTCGCGGATTCCCGTGACCTTGGGGAATCTAGGCATAGGGGTTGGTTGCACGTTTTCATTATCTTTTCTCCGATAAGAAACTTTGGGGTACTCTTTGAAGTTCTTTGTGTGGATTGAATATTATGAATCTGAAGTTGTTTGATGCATATTGAATAATCAACTCACGGATACTTGTGGTGACATTGGAGTATCTAGGTGACATTAGAGTTGGTTGATGCGTATCATATGGTGTTATTTTAGTACGAACTCTAGGTCTGTTTGTGACACTTATAGGGATGGATCAATAGATTGATCGGAAAGGATAACTTTGAGGTGGTTTCGTACCCTACAACAATTTCATCTTATGTTCTCCGCTAATAGGAACTTTGGAGTGATTCTTTATCGCACGTTGAGGGATTGTTATATGATTCAATTATGTTAGCACTGTTGAGGGATTGCACTAGTGAAAGTATGAACCCTAGGCCTTGTTTTCAAGCATTGCAATATCATTTGTGCTCACTTTTGTTACATGCTACCTTGCTGTTTTTATTATTTCGGATTACAAAAACCTATATCTACTATCCATACTACACTTGTATCACCACCTCTTCGCCGAAATAGTGCACCTATACAATTTACCATTGTATTGGGTGTGTTGGGGACACAAGAGATTTCTTGTATTTGATTGCATGGTTGTTTGAGAGAGACCATCTTCATCCTACGCCTCCCACGGATTGATAAACCTTAGGTCATCCACTTGAGGGAAATTTGCTACTGTCCTACAAAACTCTGCACTTGGAGGCCCAACAACGTCTACAAGAATAAAAGTTGCGTAGTAGACATCAAGCTCTTTTCTGGCGCCGTTGCCGGGGAGGTGAGTGCTTGAAGGTATATCTTTAGATCTTGCAATTGAATCTTTTAGTTTCTTGTTTTTTCACTAGTTTGGTTTATAAAAGAAAACTACAAAAAAATGGAATTGAGGTTGCCTCACATGCTTCATCTATGTGATGTCTTTCTTGAAAATAAGGATTCCGATAATTGTGCTCAATTGCTAGAGGAAGAATTTAATAAAATGTTTAATGTGAGTCCTTTGAATGATGAGCATGATTGCAATGTTGTTAGTATGAATTCTTTGAATATCCAAAATGCTAATGATGATTGCACTAGTCATGATAAAAAGGTTTCTTATAAGCATGTCAATTTTTGTCGAGTGCATAAAATTTGCGAAGACATGCCTTATAGGGATGATAGATTTTGTAAGAAGCATAAACATGATAAAACCAATTGGTGGCTTAAAGTGATAGATAAATTTGCCACGAAATTATGCTCTCTTCATCGCATTACTTGTGAACTTTGCAATAAGGTTGGTCATCTTAATTTTCAATGCATACTTTTTCATGATCGAATCATGGCTAAATATTGTAATGACTTGACCGCCCTTGAACTATATAATGAGCTTTATCTATTTTTGGGGTGTGAAGAATTGACACATAAAAAATAGTTGGTTTGAAGTATTCATTCTCACAGACGACATTGAAACTAATCTAAAAGAAATCTATATATTTTGTGTGGTAAATTGCAATGAGAATGCTTATATAGCCAACTATAGAAAGACGGGAAAATAAATAGAATATAAAAGGAATACTAATGAAAGGGTAAAGATTTTCACTTTCCCTCCTATTGTCTCTCGTGATGAAACAGGTGACGAGAAAGAGCTTCCTATCCAACCAATCTCTTCAATAAGAAGCTCGAAAAAACTAAATAAACCCACACATAATGTGGTGAAAAAGAAGAAAAGAAGGAAAAGTAGAGGTAAAGAGGTATCTCTCCCAAATAATGTTGCTCCTATTATTGTTGTGCCTCATGAGAATGAATCAAAAATAGTTGTGGAAGATGATACACTTGATGATGATTTTGTTTTTCCTATTACTTGTTATGATGATTATGATTGGGAAGATACTGATACTTCTTATGATCTTGAAAATCTTTTTTGCACCAACTTGGGAAATTATGATGATAATAATTGTTATACTATTGGTGCTATTCATACTATTAATGATAAGAGTGATTATGCTAATGATATGCAAAGCCACAAGCTTGGGGATGCTATGTTTGATGAGAATGACATGTTTGAAAATTTATTTGCTGCAATTAGTGTTTGTCCTAAGCTTGGGGATGCTATGCTTAATGAAGATGATCTTTTTAGTCCCCCTACTTTCAATGATCAAATTTGTTATGATGATTGCATGCCTCCTATTTATGATGATTGCAATAAAAATGAAAGTGGGTTTGGAAGAGTGTCAACTTTAGGTAATAATTATCCCATTATTTTGGAGGGTGTTCAATCTTATAATAATGGTAACAGTGGATTTGGAGAGGTCATGACTTTATTTAATGATGATTCCACTATTTTGGAAGAGGTTTCAATTGATTATGATGAGAACAAAGTTACTACTTATGATGATTATTGTGATGATACTTATGTTATGAAAAGTAGTGATGATTATTATTATAAAGCTTGTCATAATTATGAATACCCTTTTACTGAACATTACTCTTTTAATGTGGAAACAATTTTTAGTATTAAAGTTTCATACGATACTCCCACTATTATGAATGAGAAGAAATTTGCTTATGTGGAGAGTACCAAAAATGTTATGCTTGTGGATCATGAAAACAATGATTTATGTGAAATTTATATTGTTGAATTTGTTCATGATGCTACTGAAAATTATTATGAGAGAGGATCATATGCTTGTAGGTGTTGCAATAATATCAAGTTTCCTCTCTTTGTCATGAAAGTTTGAAGTCATGTTTGTTTTGCCTTCCTATGCTAGTTGATTCTTGCTCCCATAAATTGTTTGCTCACAAAATCCCTATGCATAGGAAGTCGGTTAGGCTTAAATTTTCTAGTCATATGCTTCATGATGCTCCCTTATGTGTTTCAATTCTTCACCTTTTATGTGAGCATCATTAAAATCATCATGCCTAGCTAAAATGCTTTAAAGAAAAGCGCTTGTTAGGAGACAACCCAATATTTATACCTACTGTCTTTGTGTGTTCACATGATTAAGCTACTGTAGTAATCATGTTTTATATGTTTTCTTTCAATAATGTGCCAAGTAAATCCTTTGGGATAGTGTTGATGCTTTTTGATTTGATTATGTGCAAAAACAGAAACTTTTGCGTCCAGTGCTGGAATTTCTATTCTGTACTGGAGCGTGAGAAAATTCTTAAATTTGTACACAATATTGGGTTACAATTTTTTTACGTTGTACTAATTTTTCAGAATTTTTGGAGGTACAGAAGTATGGTTTTTAAATCGCTCACTACATGCTGTTCTGTTTTTGACAGATTCTGTTTTTATTGCATAGTTTGCTTGTTTTAGTGTTTCCATAGCTTATATTATGAGATATAAATTGTGGAAATGATAAAGTACAGTAGGCAGTATGTGAGATCTTGTCTTGACAGTACCTAAGTGGATGATTTATTTTTATCATACTAACCTATCTCACAAGTTCCATTAAGTTTTGTGTGATTGAAGTTTTCAAGTTTTGGGTGGGATGTCAATATGAGGAGAATAAGGAGTGGAAAGACCCTAAGCTTGGGGATTCCCAAGGCACCCCAAGGTAATATTCAAGGAAGACTCAAGCGTCTAAGCTTGGGGATGCCCCGGAAGGCATCCCCTCTTTCGTCTTCAACATTATCGGTAACCTCACTCGGAGCTATATTTTTATTCGTCACATGACATGTGTTTTGCTTGGAGCGTCATTTTCTTTTTGTTGATATTTGCTTTCTATTATCAATAATCATGTTTTGTATCTTTTAGTTCAATAAAATGCCAATTATAGCCTTTACCATGCTCAGCTTGCAAGTTTATGTGTTGCTGTTTGAAAACAGAAAGTTTTCTGTTATGTCCAGAATATTCCTGAATAGTCAGGACATGATAAAAATCTGAAATTTTTACACAGTAAGCATGCATGAGTTCTCTGTCATGTGGTAATTTTTCAGAATTTTTGGAGTTAGCAAAGTATGAATTCTTATTCACCCTTTACAGACTGTTCTGTTTTGGCAGATTGCTGTTATAGTTGCATTGTTTGCATATGTTTGCCTATTTAATGTTTCTATTTGTGGATAGGAGTATTAAATATGCAGAGGCATTTAGTATGCAATGTTAAATTATAATTTTAGTGATTTGTTACAGTAGATGATGTTAAGGTTTTGAGTTGATTTATACTAACTTATCTCACGAGTTCTTGTTGAGTTTTGTGTGGATAAAGTTTTTAAGATTTAGGAGAAGCCATGATATGAGAGGAATTTAAGGAGACACAAGAGCTCAAGCTTGGGGATGCCCAAGGCTCCCCAAGATAACATTCCAAGAAGTCTCAAGCAAATAAGCTTGGGGATGCCCCGGTAGGCATCCCACCTTTCTTCAGCAACACCTATCGGTTAGCCTAAGTTTTTACTTGTTCACATGATATGTGCTATTCTTGGAGTGTCCTTTTATTTTCATTTTGTTTGCTATTTTAATAAAATTTTCAAGATCTGAAATCTTTATTTGGAGAGAGTCTTCACATAGCTACTTAATTTTTTGCCTACTCATTGATCTTCACTTATACCTTTTGATGTAGTTTCTCGTTCACTCTTGTGCTTCACTTATATCCTATGAGAAAATTGTTGAATGAATTCAATATCATAAATCTAAAATTATCCATGTTCCATATGCTTAGTAATATTTCACACTGGGTTTATAAAGTAAGATCTATTGAAGTTTGACAATCACAATATTGGTCATACAAGCAATTCATGAAAGATAGTATATGGAAGAGAACTTTCACATATAAATATATTATCTTGGACATCTTTTATGCTTGTGAATACCCATTAATTATTTTCAACCTTGATCAAGTAGTTGAAGTTGGACAAGGAAGACAACGTAATGAGTTATGTTTGGGTATATTTGCATAGAAGTTATATTGTTATGGATCCTCTAACATGTGGTGCTTGTTTAGAATTTTTTGCTAGCCTAAATTTCTGTACTAAGCGGGAATACTGCTTGTGCATCCAAAATCCTTGAGCCAAGTTTCTTCCATGAGTGTCCACCATACCTACCTATATACGGTATTACTCTGCCGTTCCAAGTAAATTTGCATGTGCCACCTCTAATCATTCAAATAAGCATCTGTTTTGTGTGCCTGTACCGCTCATGAAGCGGCAGGGGGTGGTCAGTATCTTCCATGCTAAGCGGGTTATTCTTAGATGAGTGTTTATTCACTTGTCATTGCATGAGAGAGGGCGGTAATTGGGATGCCCAGTCCCGTAAAACAAAAATATATAATTAAACAAACTCCCCCGGAAAGTTGATTGTATGGAGGGTACCCGAGGATTCGGCTAGCCATGGCTTGTGTTTGAATGGTTGAGGGGGAGTAAACTTTACCTTTCCGCTTGGGAACCGCCTATAATGTGTTTAGCATTGAAGATATTGAGAACTCTCGATCCTGATGTTGACAGGAAAGGCACACCACTCAAAATGTATTCATCTCTGTTTTAAGCTATGAGCTTTGGCACCTTTGTAAATCTCTGCTTCCCTCTGCGAAGGGGCATTCTATTTACTTTTATGTTATTTACTTTCATGCTGTTTATTTTTGTTGAGTCAACTTCTTATTCCAACCTATTCTATAGTTGGCAAGCATCATGTGGTGGGGATAGATCCAGGCACATATATCCATTCAAATATATTTGATCATGATTTATTATTGTTGACAATTATCTCTATGATAAATGAGTTGGGAGGCGAAACATTAAGCCCCTATCTTTCTCTGTGTTCGATGGATGCCATTTGTTCTAAAAATATGCTTTGAGTACTAGCAATCATAGAAGACTATATGATAATTGAGTATGTGAAGCTCTTACTTAGACTCTGCTGAAGATAAGTTGAATTGCAATTGTTTGGTGACTAAGAACATATGTTGTTAAGTTTCAAGAGAATGCATTGTTTGAACCATAACATGTGAATTGATTGCTACCTTATCATGATGAGTTTTATGAGAAAGAGTTGCTGTTATGATGCTAGGAAAAGTGATTGAAATTATCATTGATCAAACTTGTGCACTATGCTAGCATTCACACTTCATAAATTATTTCTTTTATCATTTACCTACTCGAGGACGAGCAGGAATTAAGCTTGGGGATGCGGATACGTCTCCAATGTATCTATAATTTATGAAGTATTCATGCCATATTTATAACAATTCTATATGGTTTTGGTATGATTTGACTAGAACTAACCCGGACTGACGCTGTTTTCAGCAGAACTACCGTGGTGTTGTTGTTTTTTTTGTGCAGAAATAAAAGTTCTCGGAATTGGACGAAACTTTTTGACGATTTTTTTGGACCAAAAGAGACCCCGAAGCTTTGTGGAAGGACCAGAAGCCTCACGAGGTGCTCACAAGGCACCATGGCGCGGCCTAGGGGGTGGGGTAGCGCTGTGCTACCTTGTGGGGGCCCTCGTAGCTCCGTTTTGCGTGATTACAACGCTGAAAAATCTTATAAATAGAGAAACCCTCAGAAATAAACCTAGAACTTCGACGCCGCCACCGCAAGCCTCTGTACCGAAGAAATACCATCTGGAGCCCTGTTCCGGTACCCTGCCGAAGGGGGAAATCATCACCGGAGGCCATCTTCATCATCCCGGCGGTCTCCGTGATGAGGAGGGAGTAGTTCACCCTCGGGGCTGAGGATATGTACTAGTAGCTATGTGTTTGATCTCTCTCTCTCGTGTTCTTGATTTGGCACAATCTTGATGTATCGCGAGCTTTGTTAATATAGTTGGATCATATGGTGTTTCTTCCCTCTCTATCTTCTTGTGATGAATTGAATCTTTCCCTTTGAGGTTTCGTTATTGTCGGATTAAATATTTCAGATTTGAGAACACTTGATGTATGTCTTGCATGTGGATACCCGTGGTGACAATGGGGTATTCTATTGAGTCACTTGATGTATGTTTTGGTGATCAACTTGCGGATTCCCGTGACCTTGGGGAATCTAGGCATAGGGGTTGGTTGCACGTTTTCATTATCTTTTCTCCGATAAGAAACTTTGGGGTACTCTTTGAAGTTCTTTGTGTGGATTGAATATTATGAATCTGAAGTTGTTTGATGCATATCGAATAATCAACTCACGGATACTTGTGGTGACATTGGAGTATCTAGGTGACATTAGAGTTGGTTGATGCGTATCATATGGTGTTATTTTAGTACGAACTCTAGGGCTATTTGTGACACTTATAGGGATGGATCAATAGATTGATCGAAAAGGATAACTTTGAGGTGGTTTCATACCCTACAACAATTTCATCTTATGTTCTCCGCTAATAGGAACTTTGGAGTGATTCTTTATCGCACGTTGAGGGATTGTTATATGATTCAATTATGTTAGCACTGTTGAGGGATTGCACTAGTGAAAGTATGAACCCTAGGCCTTGTTTTCAAGCATTGCAATATCATTTGTGCTCACTTTTGTTACTTGCTACCTTGCTATTTTTATTATTTCAGATTACAAAAACCTATATCTACTATCCATACTACACTTGTATCACCATCTCTTGGCCGAACTAGTGCACCTATACAATTTACCATTGTAATGGGTGTGTTAGGGACACAAGAGATTTCTTGTATTTGAATGCAGGGTTGTTTGAGAGAGACCATCTTCATCCTACGCCTCCCACGAATTGATAAACCTTAGGTCATCCACTTGAGGGAAATTTGCTACTGTCCTACAAAACTTTGCACTTGGAGGCCCAGCAACGTCTACAAGAATAAAAGTTGCATAGTAGACATCACATGGCGCACTGAACTATCGAGTAGTCATCAGAACGTGCCTGCCAAATGTTCACAACATCCACAGACGACGCTGGAGGGGGTGCGGCACCTAGCGGTGCATCAAGGACATAAGCCTTCTGTGCAGCAATGAGGATAATCCTCAGGTTACGATCCCAGTCTGCATAGTTGCTTCCATCATCTTTCAACTTAGCTTTCTCTAGGAACGCATTTAAATTCAGGGGAACTACAGCACGGGCCATTGATCTACAACACAAATTTTGCAAAGACAATTAAGACAAAGTTCATGATAATTAGTTCAGTTAATCAAATTACTAATGAACTCCCAGTTAAATCAACATCCCTCAAGTTGTCTAAGTGACACATGATCCAAATCAACTAACCCATGTCCAATCATCACGTGAGATGGGGTAGTTATCAATGGTGAACATATCCATGTTGATCATATCTACTATATGATTCATGTTCGACCTTTTGGTCTCCTGTGTTCCGAGGCCATGTCTGTACATGCTAGGCTCGTCAAGTTTAACCCAAGTATTCTGCATGTGTAAAACTGGCTTACACCCATTGTATGCGAACGTAGAGTCTATCACACCCAATCATCACGAGGTGCTTCGAAACGATAAACTTTTGCAACGGTGCATACTTAGGGATAACACAATTTCTTGAAATTAAGTGAAGAGATCATCTTATAATGCTACCGTCGTCCTAAGCAAAATAAGATGCATAAAAAGATAAACATCACATGCAATCAATATGTGACATGATATGGCCATTCTCATCTCGTGCCTTTGATCTCCATCTCCAAAGCACCGGCATGATCTCCATCGTCACCGGCATGACACCATGATCTCCATCATCGTGTCGTCACGTGGTTGTCTCTGCCAACTATTGCTTCTAAAACTATTGCTAACGCATAGTGATAAAGTAAAGCAATTACATGGCGATTAATAAATTAAATACAACCCTATGGCTCCTGCCGGTTGCCATAATCATCGACATGCAAGTCGTGAACGTATTAAAAAACATGATCATCTGATACATCAACATATATCACATCACGTTTTGGCCATACCACATGACAACATGCCCTGCAAAAACAAGTTAGACGTCCTCTACTTTGTTGTGGCTAATTTTACGTGGCTGCTATGGGCAACTAGCAAGAACCGTTCTTACCTACGCAAAGCCACAACGGTGATAATTAAGTTGCCTTTTAACCTTCTACAAGGACCACCTTCGTCAAATTAGATTCAACTAAAGTAGGAGAGACAGACACCCGCTAGCCACCTTATGCAAAACAAGTTGCATGTCAGTCGGTGGAACCGGTCTCATGTGCGAGGACATGTAAAGTTGGTCCGAGCCGCTTCATCCCACAATACCGCCGAATCCAAATAAGACAAGAGAGGTAAGCAATTTGAACATCAACGCCCACAACTTTTTTGTTCTACTCGTGCATATACATCTACGCATAGACCTAGCTCATGATGCCACTGTTGGGTAACGAAGCACGAAAATCAAAAAATTTCCTATGAACACCCAAGATCTATCTAGGAGAAACATAGCAACGAGAGGGGAGAGTGTGTCTACGTACCCTCATAGACCGTTAAGCAGAAGTGTATATTATGCGGTTGATGTAGTCGTACTCGTCACGATCCAATCGCGATCCAATCCGATGAAGTACCGAACGGACGGCACCTCCGCGTTCAGCACACGTACGGCTCGATGACGTCTCCTCCTCCTTGATCCAGCAAGCGAGGGAGGAGAAGTAGATAGGATCGCCAGCAGCACGACGGCGTGACGGTGATGGTGATGAAGTGATTCCGGCAGGGCTACACCGAGCGCTACCGAAACAACGAAGACGGAGGAGTTACGAATTAACGGGAGAGAGAGGGGGGCCAAGGGCTTGTGTGTCCTCTTGGGGGTGCCCCTTCCCCTCTATATATAGGTGGAGGGGCATGGTGGCCAGCCCTCCAAGCCCTAGGGCTGGCGCACCAAGAGGGAGGAGTTGGACTCCTAGTCCAATTCCCTCCTTTCCATACACAGGTGGACTTTCCACCTTTCCCAGCCACATGGGCCTTGAGGGACTTGTGCGCCTGGCCCAATAAGGCCAGGGCGTCTTCCCTCAGCCCATGCTGACCCTTGGGATGTGGTGGAACCCTTGGTGGACTTCCAGACTCCTCCGGAAGTTTTCAGAACCTTCTGGAAGCTTCCCGGTACAATACCGAAAAAACTGAAACTTTTTCCGGAACCCTGAAAGCAACTTTCCATATATAAATCTTTACCTCCAGACCATTCCGGAGCTCCTCGTGACGTCCGGGATCTCATCCGGGACTCCGAACAACATTCGGTCACCAACATACATATCCCAATACTACTCTAGTGTCACCGAACGTTAAGCGTGCGGACCCTACGAGTTCGAGAATCATGTAGACATTACCGAGACACCTCTCCGGCCAATAACCAATAGCAGAACCTGGATGCCCATATTGGTTCCTACATATTCCACGAAGATCTTTTATCGGTTGAACCACGATGTCGAGGATTCGGTTAATCCCGTATGCAATTCCCTTTGTCCAGCGATATGTTACTTGCCCGAGATTCGATCGTCGGTATCTCCATACCTGATACGTCTCCAACGTATCTATAATTTATGAAGTATTCATGCCATGTTTATTATAGTTTTGTATGATTTTGGTGCACTTTTATATGGCTTTTATATGATTTTTATGGACTAACATATTGACCTAGTGCCCAGTGCCAATTGCTGTTTTTTGCTTGTTTTTGGTTTTCCAGAAAATCCATATCAAATGAAGTCCAAATGCAGCGAAACTTTTTGACGATTTTTTCTGCAAGGAAACAGACCCAGGAAGCTTTGGGGGAGCAGCAGAAGACCCACAGGGGCCCCACAAGCCACCAGGGCGCGCCACCCCCCAGGCGCACCCTGGTGCCTCGTGGCCCCCCTGTGGCATCTCTTTGCATGATTCCAATGCTGAAAAATCATATATATTCAGAAACCCCCGAAAGTTAACCTAGATGAGTTTTTACGCCGTCGCAAGCCTCTGTACCTCCACGATCTCATCTACAGCCCTTTTCCGGCACCCTGCCAGAGGGGGGAATCATCACCGGAGGCCATCTTCATTATCCCGACGGTCTCCATGACGAGGAGGGAGTAGTTCACCCTCGGGGCTGAGGGTATGTACTAGTAGCTATGTGTTTGATCTCTCTCTCTCTCTAGTGTTCTTGATATGGCACGATCTTGATGTACCGCGAGCTTTGTTAATATAGTTGGATTATATGGTGTTTCTTTCCTCTCTATCTTGTTGTGATGAATTGAGTTTTTACCTTTGAGGTTTCACTATTATCGGATTCAATACTTTTATGGATTTGAGAACACTTGATGTATGTCTTTTATATGAATACCCGTGGTGACAATGGGGTATTATATTGATTCACTTGATGTATGTTTTGGCACTCAACTCGCGGATTCCCGAGGTGACATTGGGGTAATCTATGCATAGGGGTTGATGCACGTTTTCGTCCTACTTTCTCCGGTAGAAATCTTGGGGCACTCTTTGAAGTTCTTTGTGTTGGATTGAATATTATGAATCTGAAGTTGTTTGATGCATATCTAATAATCAACTCATAGATACTTGTGGTGACATTGGAGTATCTAGGTGACATTAGAGTTGGTTGATGTGTATCATATGGTGTCATTTTAGTACGAACTCTAGGGCTGTTCGTGACACTTATAGGGATGGCTTAATAGATTGATCGGAAAAGATAACTTTGAGGTGGTTTCGTACCCTACAACAATTTATATCTTATGTTCTTCATGAATAGGAACTTTGGAGTGATTCTTTGTTGCACGTTGAGGGATTGTTATATGATCCAATTATGTTAGCATTGTTAAGAGATTGCACTAGTGAAAGTATGAACCCTAGGCCTTGTTTTCAAGCATTGCAATACCGTTTGTGCTCCATTTTATCACTTGCTACCTTGCTGTTTTTTTATTTTCAGATTACAAAAACCTATATCTACTATCCATACTACACTTGTATCACCATCTCTTCGCCGAACTAGTGCACCTATACAATTTACCATTGTATTCGGTGTGTTGGGGACACAAGAGATTTCTTGTATTTGGTTGCAGGGTTGTTTGAGAGATACCATCTTCATCCTACGCCTCCCATGGATTGATAAATCTTAGGTCGTCCACTTGAGGGAAAATTGTTATTGTCCTACAAAACTCTGCGCTTGGAGGCCCAACACGAGTCTACAAGAATAAGTTGTGTAGTAGACATCAAGCTCTTTTCTAGCGCCGTTGCCGGGGAGGTGAGTGCTTGAAGGTATATCTTTAGATCTTGCAATTGAATCTTTTAGTTTCTTGTTTTATCACTAGTTTGGTTTATAAAAGAAAACTACAAAAAATGGAATTGAGGTTGCCTCATATTATTCATCTTTATAATGTCTTTCTTGAAAATGATGGTTCGGAAAATTGTGCTCAATTGTTAGAAGAGGAATTCAATAAAATGTTTGGTATTAAATATTTGAATGATGAGCATGGTTGCAATGTTGCTAGTATGAATTCTTTGAATATCCATGATGCTAGTTTGATGAAGATGATATTTTTAGTCCCCCAAGTTTTGATGAGCAAATTTGTTATGATGATGACATGCCTCCTATCTATGATGATTATTGTGATGATACTTATGTTATGAAAAATAGTGATGATTATTATTATAATACTTGTTATAATTATGAAAATCCTTTTACTGAACATCACTCTTTTAATGTGGAAACAATTTATAGTATTCGAGTTTCATACGATACTCCCACTATTATGAATGAGAAGAAAATTGCTTATGTGGAGAGTAGTAAAAATTCTATGCTTATGTATCATGACAAGAATGCTTTGTGTGATGGATATATTGTTGAATTTCTTCATGATGCTACTGAAAATTATTATGAGAGAGGATCATATGCTTGTAGGTGTTGCAATAATATCAAGTTTCCTCTCTATGTGTTGAAAGTTTTGAAGTTATGCTTGTTTTGCCTTCCTATGCTAGTTGATTCTTGCTCCCATAAATTATTTTCTCACAAAATCACTATGCATAGGAAGTGGGTTAGGCTTAAATGTGCTTGCCATATGTTTCATGATGCTCCCATTGTGTTTCAATTCTTTACTTTTATGCGAGCATCATTGAAATCATCATGCCTAGCTAAAAAGGCATTAAAGAAAAGCGCTTGTTGGGAGACAACCCAACATTTACCCCTACTGTTTTTCTGTGTTCACATGATTAAGCTACTGTAGTAATCATGTTTTATATGTTTTCTTTCAATAATGTGCCAAGTAAAGCCTTTGGGATAGTGTGGATGCTTGTTGATTTGATTCTGTGCAAAAACAGAAACATTTGCGTCCAGTGCTGAAATTTCGATTCTGTACTGGAGCGTGAGAAAATTCTGAAATTTTTACACAGTATTAGGTTAAAAATTGTTGAGGTTTTCCTAATTTTTCAGAATTTTTGGAGGTACAGAAGTATGGGTTTTAGATCGCTCACTACACGCTGTTCTGTTTTTAACAGATTCTGTTTTCGGTGCATAGTTTGCTTGTTTTGGTGTTTCCATAGCTTATATAATGAGATATAAATTGTGGAAATGATATAATACAGTAGTAATTATGTGAGAACAATTATGAATCTTGTATTGACAGTACCTAAGTGGATGATTTATTTTTATCATACTAACCTATCTCACAAGTTCCGTTAAGTTTTGTGTGATTGAAGTTTTCAAGTTTTGGGTGAGATATCGATATGAGGAGAAAAAGGTGTGGCAAGACCCTAAGCTTGGTGATGCCCAAGGCACCCCAAGGTAATATTCAAGGAATAATCAAGCATCCAAGCTTGGGGATGCCCCGGAAGGCATCCCCTCTTTCGTCTTCAACACTATCGGTAACCTTACTTGGAGCTATATTTTTATTCATCACATAATATGAGTTTTGCTTGGAGCATCATTTTATTTTGTTAAGAATTGCTTGCTGTTATCAATAATCATGTTTTGTATATTTTATTTCAATAAAATGCCAATTATAGCCTTTACCATGCTCAGTTTGCAAGTTTATGTGTTGCTGTTTGAAAATAGAAAGTTTTCTATTATGTACAGAATATTCCTGAATAGTCAGAACATGATAAAAATCTGAAAATTTTACACAGTAAGAATGCATGAGTTCTCTTGCACTTGGTAATTTTTTAGAATTTTTGGAGTTAGGGAAGTATGAATTCTTATTCACCCTTTACAGACTGTTCTGCTTTGGCAGATTGATGTTATTGTTGCATTGTTTGCATATGTTTGCCTATTTAATGTTTCTATTTGTGTATAGGAGTATTAAATATGCAGAGGAATTTAGTATGTAATGTTTAATTATAATTTTAGTGATTTTTTACAGTAGAGAATGTTAAGGTTTTGAGTTGATTTATACTAACTTATCTCACGAGTTCTTGTTGAGTTTTGTGTGGATGAAGTTTTTTAAGATTTAGGAGAAGCCATGATATGAGAGGAATTAAGGAGATGCAAGAGCTCAATCTTGGGGATGCACAAGGCACCCCAAGATAACATTCCAAGAAGTCTTAAGCATCTAAGCTTGGGGATGCCCCGGTAGGCATCCCACCTTTCTTCATCAACAATTATCGGTTAGTCTTGGTTGAGCCTAAGTTTTTGCTTCTTCACATGAGATGTGCTATTCTTGGAATGTCATTTTATTTTGTTTTCTTTGATGTTTGAATAAAATACTTAAGATCTGAATTTTTTTAATGAGAGAGAGTCCTCACATAGCTACTTAATTACTTAACTACTCAATTGATCTTCACTTATATCTTTTTGGAGTAGTTTGTCATTTACTCTTGTGCTTCACTTATATCATATGAGTAAATTGTTGAATGAATTGAATATCATAAATTTGAAATTATATGTGCTTCATGTGCTTGTATCATGTCTAGTAGTAGTTTCACATTTGGGTTAGAAAGTGAAATCTATTGAAGCTTGACAATCACAATATTGGTCATACAAGCAATTCATGAATGATTAGTATAAGGAAGAGAACTTTCACATATAAATATATTATCTTGGACATCTTTTATGATTGTGAATACCCATTAATTATTTTCAAACTTGAGCAAATTAGTTGAAGTTGGACAAGGAAGACAACGTAATGAGTTATGTTTGGGTATATTTGCATAGAAGTTATATTGTTATGGATCCTCCAACATGTGGTGCTTGCTTAGGATCTTTTGCTAGCCAAAAAATTCATACTAAGTAGAGATACTACTTGTGCATCCAAAAACCCTTAAACCCAGTTTCTTCCCATGAGTGTCCACCATATCTACCTATGGATTGAATAAGATCATTCAAGTAAGTTGTCATTGGTGCAAAAAGCAATAAAAATTGTTCCTAAAATATGTATGATCTTTTATTGCAAGGGAAAATAAGCGTTGTACGAACTTGTGATGGTAAATAAATAAAAGCGACGGACAGCATAATAAAGGTTGCTATCACAAGGGGCAATATAACGTGACGTTCCTTTGCATTAAGGGCTTGTGCATCCAAAAATAAAAAGCGCATGACAACCTCTGCTTCCCTCTGCGAAGGGCCTATCTTTTACTTTATGTATTTACTTTTATGCAAGAGTTAATAGTATTACTTCTCATTTCAACCTTAATTATTCTCTAGTTGGCAAGCATCATGTGGTGGGGAAAGATCCAGGCACATATGGCCAGTCAAATATATTTGATCATAAATTATTATTGTTGACAATTATCTCTATGATAAATAAGTTAGGAGGCGAAACATTAAGCCCTATCTTTCTCTGTGTTCGATGGATGCTATTTGTTCTAAAAATATGCTTTGAGTACTAGCAATCATAGAAGACTATATGATACCTGTAGATATCTGTAGAGCATCTTTATGATCACCCAGTTACGAAGTGACGTTTGGTAGCACAGAAAGTATTCCTCCGGTATCCGGGAGTTGCATGATCTCATGGTCTTAGGAATAGATACTTGACATGAAGAAAGCTATAGCAATAAACTCAGTGATACGATCAAATGCTAAGCTTACGGTTGGGTCTTGTCCATCACATCATTCTCCTAATGATGTGATCCCATTATTAAATGACAACTCATGTCTATGGTTAGGAAACCTTAACTATCTTTGATCAACGAGCTAGTCTAGTAGAGGCTTACTAGGGACATTGTATTTGTTTATGTATTCACACATGTATTTAAGTTTTCGGTCAATACAATTATAGCATGAATAATAAACCTTTATCATGAACAAAGAAGTATGATAATAACCAATTTATTATTGCCTCTAGGGCATATTTCCAACAGTATCTTCCATGCTAAGCGGGTTATTCTCATGATGGGTGTTTATTCACTTGTCATTGCACGAGAGAGGCCGGTAATTGGGATGTCCAGTCCCGCTAAATAAAAACAAAGAAAAATATAATAAAATAAACTCCCCCTTGAAAGTTGATTGTTTGGAGGGCACCCGTGAATTCGGCTAGCCATGGCTTGTGTTTGAATGGATGAGGGGGAGTAAACTTTTCATTTCCGCATGGGAACCACCAATAATGTGTTTAGCATGGAAGATATTGAAATCCTTAGCCATGACGTTGACAGGAAAAGCACACCACTCAAAATGTATTCATCTCTGTTTTAAGCTATGAGCTCTGGCACCTCTGCAAATCCATGCTTCCCTCTGCGAAGGGACATTTGATTTACTTTTATGCTATTTACTTTCATGTTATTTACCTTATTTTTGTTGAGTCAACTTCTCATTCCAACCTATTCTCTAGTTGGCAAGCATCTTGTGGTGGGGAAAGATCCAAACACATATATCCAGTCAAATATATTTGATCACGAATTATTATTGTTGACAATTATCTCTATGATAAATAAGTTGGGAGGCGAAGCATTAAGCCCCTATCTTTCTCGGTGTTCGATGGATGCTATTTGTTCTAAAAATATGCTTTGAGTATTAGCAATCATAGAAGACTATATGATATACTTTGCTGAAAATAAGTTGAATTGTAATTATTTGGTGACTAAGAACATAGGTTGTTGAGTTTCAAAAGGATGCATTGTTTAACATGTGAATTGATTGCTACTTTGTCATGATGAGTTTTATGAGAAAGAGTTGCTGTTTATAATGCTAGAAAAAGTGATTAAAATTATCATTGATCAAACTTATGCACTATGCTAGCATTCACACTTCATAAATTATTTCTTTTATCATTTACCTACTCGAGGACGGGCAGGAATTAAGCTTGGGGATGTTGATACGTCTCCAACGTATTTATAATTTATGAAGTATTCATGCCATGTTAGCAATAATTTTATATGGTTTAGCTGCACTTTTATATGACTTTTATATGATTTTGATGGACTAACATATTGACCTAGTGCCCAGTGCCAGTTGCTGTTTTCTACTTGTTTTGGTTTTCCAGAAAATCCATATCAAATGAAGTCCAAACGTAGCGAAACTTTTTGACGATTTTTTTCTGGAAGGAAAGAGACCCAGGAAGCTTCGAGGGAGTACCAGAATCCCCACAGGGACCCCACAAGGCAACAGGGCACGCCGAGGGGGGTGGCCGCGCCCTCATGCCTTGTGGCCCCCCTGTGGCACCTCTTTGCGTGATTCCAATGCCAAAAATTCTTATATATACAGAAACCCCCGAAAGTTAACCTAGATGAATTTTTTCGCCGCCGCAATCCTCTGTTCCGAAGAGATCCCATCCGGAGCTCCGTTCCGTAACCCTGCCGGAGGGGGGAAGTCATCACCGGAGGCCATCTTCATCATCCCCGCTGCTTCCATGATGAGGCAGGAGTAGTTCACCCTTCGGGACGAGGGTATGTACCAATATCTATGTGTTTGATCTCTCTCTCGCGTGCGTTCTTGATTTTGCACGATCTTGATGTACAGCGAGCTACGAGAGAGCCATGGGCTCACAGGGCGCGCCCTAGGGGGTAGGCGCACCCCCTGATCTCGTGGCCCCCATGCAACTCCGTTTGACCTAATTCCACCTCTATAAATTCCCAAATATTCCCAAACCAACAGGGAGCCACCCGAAATAACTTTTCCGCCGCCGCAAGCTTCTGTTCTTCAGCGATCCAATCTGGAGGCCTTTTTCGGTACTCCGTCGGAGTGGGAATCAATCACAGAGGGCTTCTAAATCAACTTTGCTGCCCTACCGATGATGTGTGAGTAGTTCACCACAGACCTACGGGTCCATAGCTAGTAGCTAGATGTCTTCTTCTCTCTCTTTTATCTTCAATACAATGTTCTCCTCGATCTTCTTGGAGTTCTATCCGATGTAATCTTCTTTTGCGGTGTGTTTGTTGGGATCCGATGAATTGTGGGTTTATGATCAGATTATTCATTGAGAGTAATTGAGTCTTTTCTGAACTTTATTATGCATGATTATTATAGCTTTGTATTTATCTCCGATCTATCCGTTTGGTTTGGCGAACTAGATTGATTTATCTTCAGTGGGAGTGGTGCTTTGTAGTGGGTTCAATCTTGCGGTGTCCTCACCCAGTGACAGAAGGGGACGAGGCACATATTGTATTGTTGCTATTAAGGATAAAACGATGGGGTTTATTCATATTGATTGAGTTTACTTTGTCTACATCATGTCATCTTGCTTAAGGCGTTACTCTGTTTGTCATGAACTTAATACCATAGATGCATGCTGGATAGCGGTCGATTGGTGGAGTAATAGTAGTAGATGTAGGCAGGAGTCGGTCTACTTGTCACGGACATGAAGGCTATATATGTGATCATTGCCATGAATACGTCATAACTATGCGCTTTTCTATCAATTGCCCAACAGTAATTTGTTCACCCACCATATGCTATGTGTTCGAGAGAGAAACCTCTAGTGAAAACTATGGCCCCGTGGTCTACTTTAAACATATTATAAAAACCAAAAATACCTTGCTGCAATTTATTTACTTTTATTTTGTTTTGCAATTTATCTATCTACCTAGACAAGATTTGATCCTTGCAAGTAACGAGTTCAAGGGGATTGACAACCCTCTTGCCCGCGTTGGGTGCAAGTATTTGCTTTTGTTTGTGCAGGTGTTGTTCACTAGGGTTTGCGTGATTCTCCTTTTGGTTTGATAAACCTTGGTTCTCACTGAGGGAAATACTTATCTCTACTGTACTGCTTCACCCTTCCTCTTCGGGGAAAATCCCAACGCAGCTAACAAGATCATAAAGAATTTCTGGCGCCGTTGCTGGGGAGACATCATCAAATCCTATCAAGTACCTTCACTCAAACTATCGTATACTTGCTCTAATTTTTATTTGCCTTCCTTTTCATTTCCCTCCACTTCTCTAAAAAATTAAAAAATACAAAATATTTTACTTTGTTAGTTTGCTCGTTTGCTTGCTTGCTTTGTCGTGATGGCTAGTTCTTCGCTTGTTGCTTGCACCCCTGAGAATGAAGTGCTTAATTTTAAACAAAGGGGAGGAGAAAGTTTAAAAGATGCTTGGTATAGGATTTGCGATGCTCAAAATAGATCAACTCGTAAGCAACCCACTATCGTTCTTCTTCGCAATTTTTATGTAGGTGTTACTACTTGGTATAGATTTATGCTTGACACTATTATCGGAGGAAATTTCTTGAGTAGTCACCCTAATGATGCTTTCAATGCTATGGGAAATTTGGTAGATCACCACCTATTATTATTAATGAAACGGGATTGACTTTGGAACATGTTATGCGAAGGTTAGAAGCTATTGAAAATAAAATGCCCACCGTAGAACATATTGAGAATCTAGACAAAAAGGTCCATAATCAAGTTACTCAATTTGGTTCTAGGGTAGGAACTACATTAAAGATGTTAAAGGAGAAGGAACCGATAATCAATGAAAGAGAAGAACAAAGTCCCGCTAGAATTGATAAGTTGGAAGAAATCATTAATAATTCGGGTTCCGCTTTTTCTTCTGTTAAAACTATTGAGAGAACTCCTCCCAATAAGAATTCCAAGTTAATATATGTTCCTAAGAATAAAGGTGCCACATCTAGTAAAAGAAACGAGGATCTTAAAATGATTAGTGTGCACCCCAACTTCATTGATATAATAAAGAAACCTATTTATGAAAGCAAATTCCTCAAATTTGTCCCTAGGAATGTGATTATTAAAAATTTATATGCTAAACCTCCTAGGAAGCGAGGATGTATAATTAAGGAGTTGGATGTGAAGGATGACAATACTTGAAACAATGCATTATGCCTAGCTAGGGGCATAAAGCAATAGCGCTAGTTCGGAGGCAACCCAATATTTATCTTTATTGCAATTTTTATTTTTCTTGTGTCACACAATTATAGCTACTCTTATGATTGTGTTTTTATCTTTTAATTAGTGTTTGTGCCAAGTAATGCCTTTGGGATGATTTGAATGATAATATAATTGATGTTGTTTGAAAACAGAAAGTTTTGCGCCGAGTAGTTGATTTTAATTTATTACTGGAACGCCAGAAAAATCTGAAATTTTTACACAGTATTGGAATACAAATTGTTTACGTTGTCCAAATTTTTCCGAA
Organism: Elymus sibiricus; assembly: GCA_039707655.1. NCBI lineage: Eukaryota > Viridiplantae > Streptophyta > Magnoliopsida > Poales > Poaceae > Elymus > Elymus sibiricus. The sequence continues at coordinate 329,190,059 of CM077666.1, read as the reverse complement.
TTTTTGGAGTTACGGAAGTATGGATAAATATTATGTCATTGTGTATTGTTCTATTTTTATTGCATACTGTGCTTGTTTTAATGAAACTATGGATTATATCGGGGGGTATAAGTCATGGGGAAGTTATAATACAGTAGGTATTATGCAAGAACAATTATGAATGAGTTTATAACAGTACCTAAAGTGAATGATTGATTTATTATACTAACGGTTCTCACGAAGTTTCTGTTGAGTTTTGTGTGCTGAAGTTTTCAAGTTTTGGGTGAGATTACGATGGATGAAGGAATAAGGAGCGGCAAGACCCTAATCTTGGGGGTGCCCAATGCACCCCAGGGTAATATTCAAGGAAGACCCAAGCGTCTAAGCTTGGGGATGCCCCGGATGTCATCCCCTCTTTTCGTCTACAATCTATCGGTAACTTACTTGGAGCTACATTTTTATTCATCACATGATATGAGTTTTACTTGGAGCGTCTTGTGCCATAGTTTTCTTTCTTTGTTTGCTTTTTAGTTTGCCACAATCATTGTTTTCTGGACACACATTTTGAGAGGGACACACATTTATCGTGATTTGTTAGAATACTCTATGTGCTTCACTTATATCTTTTGAGCTAGGCAGTTGCTCTGGTGCTTCACTTATATCTTTTAGAGCACGGCGGTGGTTATATTTTATAGAAATGATTGCACTCTCATGCTTCACTTAAATCTTTTTGAGAGTCTAATAAATAGTAATGGCAATTTGCACGTGTTATAAGATTAGTCCAAAAAGGATAGGTATTCAAGGGGGATATAATAAAAACTTTCATGGAGATCATTGAATAAGAAACGTATGGTTTAATAATATTGAAGTCGTAATATGAAAGGATATTGGTTCATGATCATTGGTTAGTAGAAATATCAGTATTAAAAATTGTTATTAACTTCTCATCTAAGTGTTGGTCATGGCATGGTGGGGAGGTTTGAACATTTTTCTGTCTGAAATGAAATCCTTGAGTGCTGTTATAATCGGGGGTGCGCGATGGTTAACTCCTACCAACCTCCTCCCTAGGGGCATGCGAGTAGTACTTTGCTTCGAGGGCTAATAGGCTTTACAATAAGTACGTGAATTGCTGTAGGATCAAAAGTATGTCTAGAGGGGGGGGGGTGATTAGACTACTTGACCAAATAAAACTTAACCTTTTCCCAGATTTTAGTTGTAGGCAGATTTTAGCAATAGTACATGTCAAGCATCACCCTACACATGCAATTCTAAGAGTATAGCAGCGGAATGTAAGCAATTGCATAAATATGTAGAGAGGGGGTAGGAGATTTCAAACGCAATGAAGACACGGCAGTTTTTGGCATGGTTCCGATAGGTGGTGCTATCGTACGTCCACGTTTATGGAGGCTTCAACCCACGAAGGGTAACGGCTGCGCGAGTCCACGGAGGGCTCCACCCACGAAGGGTCCACGAAGAAGCAACCTTGCCTATTCCACCATGGCTTACGTCCACGAAGGACTAGCCTCACTCGGGGTAGATCTTCACGAAGTAGGCGATCTCCTTGCCCTTACAAACTTCTTGGTTCAACTCCACATCTAGTTGGAGGCTCCCAAGTGACACCTAACCAATCTAGGAGACACCACTCTCCAAAAGGTAATAGACGGTGTGTTGTTGATGAACTCCTTGCTCTTGTGCTTCAAATGATAGTCTTCCCAGCACTCAAACACTCCTCACAGATTTGGCTATGGTGGAAGAAGGATTTGAGTGGAAAGTAACTTGGGAAAGGCTAGAGATCAAGGTTCAAATGGTAGGAATGGAATATCTTGATCTCTACACATGAGTAGGTGGTTCTCTCTCAGAAAATGAATGGTGGAAGTGTAGGCACGTTCTGATGGCTCTCCTTACTGAGAAGGATGGGGTGGAGGGGTATATATAGCCTCCACACAAAATCCAACCGTTACACACTTTTGACCCAACTCGGTGGCACCGAAACGATAATCTCGGTAGCACCGAACTGTGTAAAAGATATGAACTTTAGGAATCTCGGTGGGACCGATACGAACAACTCGGATGGACCGAAGTGCAATGGCTTAGGGCAATCCTCATCTCGGTGGCACCGATTGCATCAACTCGGTAGGACCGAAGTGAAGCAATAAGGCAACAGTGAGTTGGCAAGCCATCTCGGTGAGACCGATTTGCAAACTCGGTGAGACCGAAGTGAATGCAAACGATTACAGAGAGTTGGCAAGGCCATCTCGGTGGGACCGAGATCCATTTCAGTGGATCCGATTTGATAGGGTTTGGCAGTGGCTAAGTCTTGGATGAACTCGGTGGGGCCGGATTGGAAATTTCGGTGGGGCCGAGTTGGACTTTGGGTTAGGACATATTTGGGATAGAGAGAGTGGTTGAGGGTTTAGGAATGCTGTCTCTAAGCACTTGAGCAAAAGGACCATTAAGCAACACCTCATCCCCTTTTAATAGTATTGGCTTTCCTATGGACTCAATGTGATCTTGGATCACTAAACCAAAAATGTAGAGTCTTGATACTTTGCCAATCCTTGTCCTTAGCATTTTGAGGGGTCCACATCTCTAGTCCATGCCATGCCAATCATTGAACATCCTAAAATCTTAATCTTGAATGGATATTAGTTCAATGAGATATATGTTGTTATGAATTACCAAAACCACCAAGGGAGCAAATGTGCTTTCAATAGCTACATCAGAGATACCTACCCTACAGAGCTCCAATTGACTTGAAATTTCACGGAGATTTTTTATTGAATATATAAAAAATACTAGAGAAAAGAGATACTGGAGGGGACCCACCAGTTGCCCACAAGGCAATAGGGCGCGGCCCCCTCCCCTGGGCGCGCCTTGATGCCTTGTGGGGCCCCTGGCTGGCCTGTGCCCCCCCTCCTTCTGCTATATAAGGTCTTTTGCCCTAAAAAAATTATAGAGAAGACTTTCAGGACGAAGCGCCGCCATCTCGAGGCGGAACCTGGGCAGGAGCTATTTTGCTCTTCGGCGGCGCGATTCCGCCGGGGATACTTCCCTCCGGGAGGGGGAAATCGAAGCCATCGACATCACCAACGATCCTCTCATCGTGGGAGGACTAATCTTCATCAACATCTTCACCAGCACCATCTCATCTCAAACCCTAGTTCATCTCTTGTATTCAATCTTTGTCTCAAAACCTCAGATTGGTACCTGTGGGTTGCTAGTAGTGTTGATTACATCTTGTAGTTGATGCTAGTTGGTTTATTTGGTGGAAGATTATATGTTCAGATCCTTAATGATATTCAATACCCCTCTGATCTTGAACATGAATATGATTTGTGAGTAGTTACTTTTGTTCTTGAGGACATGGGAGAAGTCTTGTCATAAGTAATCATGTGAATTTGGTATTCGTTCGATATTTTGATGATATGTATGTTGTTGCTTCCTTTAGTGGTGTCGTGTGAACATCGACTACATGACACTTCACCATCTTTAGGCCTAAGGGAAGGCATTGTGGAGTAGTAATTAGATGATGGGTTGCTAGAGTGACAGAAGCTTAAGCCCTAGTTTATGCGCTATTCCGTAAGGGGCTGATTTGGATCCATATGTTTCATGCTATGGTTAGAGTTATCTTAATTCTTCTTTCGTAGTTGTAGATGCTTGCGAGAGTGGGTAATCATAAGTGGGAGGCTTGTTCAAGTAAGAACAGCACCCAAGCACTGGTTCACCCACATATCAAATTATCAAAGTAGCGAACGCGAATCAAACAAACATGATGAAAGTGACTAGATGAAACTCCCATGTGTCCTCGAGAACGCTTTGCTTATTATACGAGTTCGTTCCGGCTTGTCCTTTGCTATAAAAAGGATTGGGCCACCTTGCTGCACTTTTGTTACCGTTACTACTTGTTACTTGTTACGAATTACCTTGCTACCAAACTATCTGTTACCTACAATTTCAGTGCTTGTAGAGAATACCTTGCTGAAAACCGCTTGTCATTTCCTTCTGCTCCTCGTTGGGTTCAACACTCTTACTTATCGAAAGGACTACGATTGATCCCCTATACTTGTGGGTCATCAAGACTCTTTTCTGGCGCCGTTGCCGGGGAGTGAAGCACCTTTGGTGAGTGGAATTTGGTAAGGAAACATTTATATTACGTGCTGAAATTTACTGTTACTTGTCACTATGGAAAGTAATCCTTTGAGGGGCTTGTTCGGGGTATCTTCACCTCAACCAGAAGCAATAAGAGTTGCTCCTCAACCTACTGAACCTACTAAAAATATTTATTATGAAATTCCTTCGGGTATGATAGAGAAACTGCTAGCTAATCCTTATGGAGGAGATGGAACGGTGCATCCTGACATGCACTTGATATATGTGGATGAAATTTGTGGATTGTTTAAGCTTGCAGGTTTATCCGGAGATGGAGTTAAGAAGAAAGTATTCCCTTTATCTTTGGGGGGAAAGGCATTGACATGGTATAGGCTATGTGATGATACTGAAACATGGGATTGGAACCGGTTGAAGCTGGAATTCCACCAGAAATTTTATCCTATGCATTTGGTTCATCGTGATCGGAATTATAAATATAATTTTTGGCCTCGTGAAGGAGAAAGTATCGCTCAAGCTTGGGGGAGGCTTAAGTATATGTTGCATACATGCCCCAATCATGAGCTCTCAAGAGAAATAATTATTCAAAACTTTTATGCTCGGCTTTCTCATAATGATCAATCCATGCTCGATACTTCTGTTGGTTCCTTTATGAAGAGAAATATTGAATTCAGATGGGATCTTCTGGAAAGAATTAAACATAACTCTGAAGATTGGGAAATCGACAAAGGTAAAGAGTCAGGTATAATTCTTGAGTTTGATTGTGTTAAATCTTTTATGGAAACTGATGCTTTTCATAAGTTTAGTACTAAATATGGACTTGACTCTGAGATAGTAGCTACTTTTTGTGAATCTTTTGCTGCTCATGTTGATCTCCCTGAAGAGAAATGGTTTAAATATCACCCACCTATCGAAGTAAATGAAGAACCTATTAGTGTTAAAGAAGAAACAATTGTTTACAATGTTGATCCAGTTGTGCCTACTGCTTATATTGAGAAACCTCCTCTCCCTGTTAGGATTAAGGAACATGCTAAAGATTCAAATGTGGTTAACAAAAGTAATATAGGAAAACCTAGACCTTCTGAACAAATTAAAGTCGAACCTAATATTGCAATGGTTAAAGATCTTTTGGTTGATGCTATTGATGGGCATGTTATTTACTTTTGCGATGAGGCTGCTAGAATTGCTAAACCTGTTAGAAATGAACGAGATATGTTAGATAAGAACAAGCCTGTAGTTGGCATGCCTGTTGTTTTTGTTAAGATTGGAGATCATTTCTATCATGGTTTGTGTGATATGGGTGCTAGTGTGAGTGCTATTCCGTTTTCTTTATATCAAGAAGTAATGCATGATATTGCACCTGTTGGGATTGAAGATATTGTTGTTACTATTAAGCTTGCAAATAGAGATACTATTACACCACTTGGGATTGTTAGAGATGTTGAAGTCTTGTGTGGTAAAATCAAATACCCTACTGATTTCCTTGTACTTGGTTCACAACAAGATAATTTTTGTCCCATTATATTTGGTAGACCTTTCTTGAATACCGTTAATGCTGAAATTGATTGTGTTAAAGAGAAAGTTAGAGTTAAGTTTGGTGATATATCTCATGAATTCAATTTCTCTAAGTTTAGTAGACAACTTCATGATAAATAATTACCCAATAAATATGAAATTATAGGTCTTGCTTCTATTGTTGTGCCTCCTACTGTTCCTTTAGAACAATATTTGCTAGACCATGAAAATGATATGCATATGAATGAAAGAAATGAAATAGATGAGTTGTTCTTTAAGCAAGCACCTATCCTTAAACATAATTTGCCTGTTGAAACCTTGGGAGATCCTCTTAAACCAAAGAGTGATGATGTGTTTGAATTAAAGCAATTACCTGAAACACTTAAGTATGCTTACCTTGATGAAAAGAAGATATATCCTGTTATTATTAGTGCTAACCTTTCAGAGCATGAAGAAAAGAGATTACTTAAAACTCTAAAGAAGCACCGTGCCGCTATTGGATGTACTCTTGATGATCTGAAGGGCATTAGTCCCACCTTATGTCAGCATAAAATTCATATGGAGCGAGACGCTAAACCCGTTGTTGATCATCATAGAAGTTTGAATCCTAAAATGAAGGATGTGGTAAGAACTGAAATATTAAAGCTTCTAGAGGCAGGTATAATTTATCCCATAGCTGATAGTAGATGGGTAAGTCATGTTCATTGTGTTCCTAAGAAAGGAGGTATTACCGTTGTTCCTAATGATAAAAATGAACTCATTCCACAAAGAATTGTAACCGGTTATAGGATGATAATTGATTTCAGGAAATTAAATAAAGCTACTAGGAAAGATCATTACCCTTTGCCTTTTATTGATCAAATGTTAGAAAGATTATCTAAGCATACACACTTTTGCTTCCTAGATGGTTATTCTGGTTTCTCTCAAATACCTGTTTCACCTGAAGATCAAGAGAAAACCACATTTACTTGTCCTTTTGGAACTTACGCTTATCGTCATATGCCTTTTGGTTTATGTAATGCACCTGCTACCTTTCAAAGATGTATGACTGCTATATTCTCTGACTTTTGTGAAAAGATTGTTGAGGTTTTCATGGATGATTTCTCCGTTTACGGAACTTGTTTTGATGATTGCTTGAGCAATCTTGATCGAGTTTTGCAGAGATGTGAAGAAACTAATCTTGTCTTGAATTGGGAGAAGTGCCACTTTATCTTGAATGAAGGTATAGTCCTTGGGCATAAAATTTCCGAAAGAGGTATTGAAGTTGATAAAGCTAAAGTTGATGCTATTGAGAAAATGTCATGTCCTAAAGATATCAAAGGTATAAGAAGTTTCCTCGGTCATGTTGGTTTCTATAGAAGGTTTATAAAAGACTTCTCTAAAATTTCTAGGCCTCTTACTAATCTCTTGCTAAAAGATGTGCCATTTGTTTTTGATGATGATTGTGTAGAAGCCTCTGAAATACTTAAGAAAGCCTTAATTTCTGCACCTATTGTTCAACCACCTGATTGGAACCTACCCTTTGAAATTATGTGTGATGCTAGTGATTATGCTGTTGGTGTTGTTCTAGGACAAAGAGTTGATAAGAAATTGAATGTTATTCATTATGCTAGTAAAACCCTAGACAATGCTCAAAGGAATTATGCTACTACTGAGAAAGAATTTTTAGCAATTGTGTTTGCATGTGATAAATTCAGATCTTATATTGTTGATTCCAAAGTTACTATTCACACTGATCATGCTGCTATTAAATATCTTATGGAAAAGAAAGATGCTAAACCTAGACTTATTAGGTGGGTTCTTTTGCTACAAGAATTTGATTTGCATATTATTGATAGAAAGGGAGCTAAGAATCCCGTAGCTGATAATTTGTCTAGAATGGAAAATGTTCTTGATGACCCACTTCCTATTAATGATGATTTCCCTGATGAACAATTAGCTGTGATAAATGCTTCTCGTAATACTCCTTGGAATGCAGATTATGCAAATTACATTGTTGCTAAATATATACCACCTAGTTTCACATACCAACAAAAGAAAAAGTTCTTCTTTGATTTAAGACATTACTTTTGGGATGACCCACATTTATATAAAGATGGAGTAGATGGTGTTATTAGACGTTGTGTACCTGAGCATGAACATGAACAAATCCTATGAAAGTGTCACTCCGAGGCATACGAAGGACACCATGCGGGTGACAGAACTGCACACAAGGTATTACAATCTGGTTTTTATTGGCCTACTCTCTTCAAAGATGCACGTAAGTTTTCCTTTCTTGTGATGAATGTCAAAGAATTGGTAATGTTAGTAGACGTCAGGAAATGCCTATGAATTATTCACTTGTTATTGAACCATTTGATGTTTGGGGTTTTGATTATATGGGACCTTTTCCTAAATCCAACGGGTATACACATATTTTAGTTGCTGTTGATTACGTTACTAAGTGGGTAGAAGCTATTCCAACTAGTAGTGCTGATCATAACACTTCTATTAAAATGCTTAAAGAAGTTATATTTCCGAGGTTTGGAGTCCCTAGATACTTGATGACTGATGGCGGTTCACATTTTATTCATGGTGATTTCCGTAAATTGCTTGCTAAATATGATGTTAATCATAGAATTGCATCTCCTTATCATCCTCAGTCTAGTGGTCAAGTTGAATTGAGTAATAGAGAAATAAAATTAATTTTGCAAAAGACCGTTAATAGATCTAGAAAGAATTGGTCTAAGAAACTTGATGATGCATTATGGGCTTACAGAACTGCTTATAAAAATCCTATGGGTATGTCTCCCTATAAAATGGTCTATGGAAAAGCATGTCATTTACCTCTTGAGTTAGAACATAAAGCATATTGGGCAATTAAAGAACTTAACTATGATTTTAAACTTGCCGGTGAAAAAAGGTTATTTGATATTAGCTCTCTAGATGAATGGAGAACACAAGCTTATGAAAATGCCAAGTTGTTTAAAGAGAAAGTTAAAAGATGGCATGATAAAAGAATCCAAAAACGATAATTCAAAGTGGGTGAGCAAGTTCTATTGTACAACTCTCGTTTCAGATTTTTTGCAGGAAAACTTCTCTCCAAATGGGAAGGACCATATATCATCGAAGAAGTTTACCGCTCCGGAGCCATCAAAATCAACAACTCCGAAGGCACCAATCCGAGAGTGGTGAATGGACAAAGAATTAAGCACTATATATCAGGAACTCCCATTAATGTTGAAACTAATATTATTCAGATAATGACACCGGAGGAACACATCAAAGAGTCCTTCCGGAATGCTCCAGAACCTTGAAAAGGGGTAGGTATGTGATACGGTAAGTAAACCGACTCCAAAAATTCCATAAAAAATATTACTGTCCATTTTGGAATATTAGAAAAATTACAAAAATAAGAAATAGCCGAGGGGACCCACGAGTCGCCCACAAGGCAACAGGGCGCGACCCCCCCCTCGGGCACGCCGTGATGCCTTGTGGGCCCCTCGTGTGCCCTCCCGACTCCGTTTTCCTCTCGTATGCTTGTTTTGCAAGATAAAAATTATTTATATATACTCACGGGTGTTTTGGCCACCGCATCACAAGTTTCTCCTCTGTTCTTGTTTTGGGCTGTTTTTCTGACAGATCTAGATCCCCATGGCTCCCCGAAGGCTCCTCACCAAGCACCGGATTGTGCAACCTTCGGCCGGCAAGCGTCCTTTCAGCGAAGTCTATTATGAGTGGTCGTCTGGAGAGGAGGACACCGAGATGGAGGAAGGATCAGGAAAGGCCATGGAGGACCAGGTTCAGGGAGAAGAAGGGTCAGTCACACTCATGGGAGAAGCACCAAAAAGGGAAGATACATGGCAAAATCTTTATAAAAATCTCTCCCCATCTGAAATCGACACACTTAAGGTTTTTGAAGCAGTTTGTGCTTAGAATACGTCGCTTACCCGTGAAGTTATTGTGTTAGAAGAGCAGAATCGTGCACTTTGGAGGATCAATGGCAATTTGGAGTACTTGCTGAAGTTAAAGGACAAGCCTACCTCTTCATCACCACCATCACCGAAGAAGGAGACTTGAGCACATGGGTATGGGCACCACCCTTGGCTTGTGCCGAGCTTGGGGGAGGTGCCCCGGTATCATATCACCATCACTTTTTATCATCATTATCTATCTTAGTTCGATCCTTAGTTATTTCGTGATTTAGAAGAATAAAGTTTTAGTATGATCTAGTTTCGAGTGCTTGCTTTGTGGTCTATCTATCTATGTAATCGTGTGTGCGAGTTATATAATAAAGGGTAGTTTGAGTTGAGTGTTTTGCTTTTGTTGAGCCAGTCTTGGAAATAAATTAAAAAGAATATAAAGTAAGATCATATGCTAATCCCATGGGGAGTGATGACTTCACATAAAGGAAGTATAATTGATAAAACTTGTTGGGAGTTGACAAACATAGTATTGGTCATTGTTGCAATGCATGAAAAAGTAATAAAGGAAGAGAGGTCTCACATATTGTAACACCCCTATGTAATGAGCTACAGTGATCCTCATGATTATGCTAAGTGATACGTCTCCGTCGTATCTAATTTTCCAAACACTTTTGCTCTTGTTTTGGACTCTAATTTTCATGATTTGAATGAAACTAACCCGGACTGACGCTGTTTTTAGCAGAATTGCCATGGTGTTGTTTTTTGTGCAGAAATAAAAGTTCTTGGAATTGGATGAAACTTTTTGGAGATTTTTTATGGAATATATAAAAAATACTGGAGCCAAAACCTACTAGAGGGGGGCACCCAGTGCCCACGAGGCACCAGGGCGCGCCACCCCCCCCCCCCAGGCGCGCCCTGGTACCTCGTGGGGCCCACATGGCTCCCTCTGACCTAATTCCAACGCTATAAATTCACAATTCTAGAGAAAAAAATAAGAGAGGAAGTTTTATTGCGTTTCACGATACGGAGCCGCCGCCACCTCCTGTTCTTCATCGGGAGGCCAGATCTGGAGTCCGTTTGGGGCTCCGGAGAGGGGGGTCTTCCGACATCGTCATCGTCAACCATCCTTCATCACCAATTTCATGATGCTCACCGCCGGGAGTGAGTAATTTCTTCGTAGGCTTGCTGGACGGTGATGAGTTGGATGAGATTTATCATGTAATCGAGTTAGTTTTGTTAGGGCGTGATCCCTAGTATCCACTATGTTCTGAGATTGCTGTTGCTATGACTTTGCTATGCTTAATGCTTGTCACTAGGGCCCGAGTGCCATGATTCCAGATCTGAACCCTTTATGTTTTCATGAATATATTTGTGTTATTGATCCGATCTTGCAAGTTTTATGCACCTGCTACATGTTATGATCCGCATACCCCAAGGTGACAATAATTGGGATTCTTTCCGGTGATTGCCGTAGTTTGAGGAGTTCATGTATTCACTACGTGTTAATGCTTTGTTCCGGTTCTCTATTAAAAGGAGGCCTTAATATCCCTTAGTTTCCTTATGGACCCCGCTGCCACGGGACGGTAGGACAAAAGATGTCATGCAAGTTCTTATCGCAAGCACGTATGACTATATACGGAATATATGCCTACATTACATTGATGAATTGGAGCTAGTTCTGTGTCGCCCTAGGTTATGACTGTTACATGATGAATGTTATCCAACAATATCACCGATCCAATGCCTACGAGTTTTTCACATATTGTTCTTGCTAAGTTACTACTGCTGCTACTACTGTTACAATTGCTACAAAACTACTGCTGCTACCGTTACTGTTACCGTTACTACTATTGCTACTGCTATCAAACTATCATACTACTGTGCTACTTATCACTCTGCTGCAGATATTTAGTCTCCAGGTGTGGTTGAATTGACAACTCATCTGCTAATACTTGCAAATATTCTTTGGCTCCCCTTGTGTCGAATCAATAAATTTGGGTTGAATACTCTACCCTCGAAAACTGCCGCGATCCCCTATACTTGTGGGTTATCACTAAGTCACTTTGATTTGCAAGGCTTGATCAATATGGATTCATATCTCATTTCAAACTCCATCACTGAATTCAAATTCAATTTGCAAGTGAAAGTTGAAGTTGCACAAAAGTTGCTGCAAAACAGTTCAACATTTAGCAAAAATTTCATAACAAATGATTGTTAAGGAAAACAACATCACCTCTAAGCTAAAATGGGCTATAGCAATTAAAACAGTGCCAAATTAGCATTTTTAAATGCCTGTTCATTTGTGAAAAATTAAAATGAATTCAAATGCCTCCCAAACTGTTTATGGCGGTGCCAGATATTGCAATGCATTTAAGTGGCCAAGTCCCATATTTTACAAAAGTCATTTGGTGGCTAATTAAAATGCAAAACTGTTCCTGGAAAAAGAAAACAGAAAAGGAAAAAAAAAAGAGAAAGGCCACTGTGCACTGGGCCTTAGTGCATAGTGCCTGGCCCAGCCGGCCCAGCCTGCCTCCCCCGTCGTGCTCCTCCTCCCTCCTCCACGCGTTAATGGCGACCGGACTAGGGCGTCGTTGCCGCCGAGCCACCTCGCCGCTGCACATCGCTACAGGAGTCGGGAGGGGATAAGAACGCCAGCGCCGACGCCTCGGGACAGCCCCTGGTCCTTATCCCCCTCTTCCCTCGCCTCCATCGCTGGTTCCCGAGCTCGCCCGACGCCGTCGACGCCATGGCCTCCTCGCCCACGTAGCCACCGACGCCCTCGCAGATCGAAGACTTGCCCGTCAGCTCCGCCGTCGTCCGCCGCATCGACTGCTGCAACCCGACAGAGCTGGGAGCCCCTGCATCGCCGGGATCGAGCCGTCGTCTACCACGGGACCCGCCGGCGTTTGTCGTCAAGCCCGTCGTCGCTGCTGCTCCTAAGCCACCAACGGGCCTACGTGCGCCTTCCCGGTGATCTGCCGCTCCTTTCCCCTCTTTTAGCGCTGCTTCCCGTCGCCTGTAGCCATAGCTGCCGTCGTGCCCGAGCTCGCCGCCGTTACCTCGCCTCACTGTCGCGGCCACAGCCATCGCAGGTCCCGTCCGAGCATGGCATCGTGCTCCTGGTGCTTCCAGGAGCCCAGCAAGCACACGCGCGCGCCTCCCCGTGCTCCCTAGCATCGATCCTGAGCTCGACCAAACTCCGACGTCCGCCTCGGTGGTCGTCGCCGACGCTGCGGTCCATCCCCGGCCACGCCTCCGCCACCAATCGACGCGCCGTCGAACGCCTGTTCGAACGCGCCTAGCCACACACCTTCCCGTGCCCTGTGGCCAAATCCCGACGGCCGTCCATGCGCGCTGCTGATGTGGCCGGCCCTGGGGCCCACCCTGGGTCACTGCAGGTGGGCCCGCTGACCCCGTTAACCACGTTGACTTAGTCAACGTGCTGACTGGACTGGGTCCAGTCACTGACATGTAGGCCCCACGTGCTAATTAACTATTTTACTAATTAAAATTAATCTGTTAATTAATGTGTCACTAAAAAGTGGGTCCCGCTAGCTAATTAACTTAATTAGTTTAATTTAAGCGTCTGTTAACTGTTCTGTCACTGACATGTGGGTCCCCTGGTCAGTTTGACCAGTCAACAATTGACTGTTGACTGCTGACTCAGCAGTCAACTGAGCCCACTGTCAGTCACTGTGGCATTTGGCTGGGTACACTTCTGGGTGTATCTAGCATTTAGCCATTTATTTTCGAATTAAATTAAATTCCAGAAAATGATTAAAACTTTGTAAATTCCTATAAATTCAACCGTAGCTCGGATGAAAATAATATATATATGAAAAATGATCAGAAAAATAAGACGAATCCGAATATGCCATCCACATACCTATCACATGCCTCCAACACTGCAAACATGGAACCTTCGCCTCTGGATCTTCTGTTCGATAATTGCCTAAAGTCGGGAAAATATTCCCAGATATTTTCCCGCTCCGCCTGTAACGTGTAGCACTGCGTTAGGTCACCCCTAGCGCAACATATTGCCATGGCATGCCTTGTGATGCCTTTGTTTGCTTTATATTTACTGTTTCTTCCCCCTCTTCTCTCCGGTAGACCCCGAGACCGACGTTGCTCCTGAGTATGACTACGTCGTCAACGACCCGTCCTTCTCAGCGGAGCTTCCAGGCAAGCAAACCCCCTTGATCATTCCTATATCACCCATTCTTTCTCTCTCGTGCTTGCATTAGATTTTGCTATTGTGTTCGATAGCTCCTATTCTGATGCATAGCCTGCTTTTGTAACTGTTGTTGATACCTTACCTGCTATCCTATATGCTTAGTATAGGTTGGTTAGTGATCCATCAGTGGCCCCGCACCCTTGTCCGTGTTGCCCTGCTTTGCTACCGGATGACTCGATCCGTGTGATCGATGTGCAGAGACCGACACATCACTGCACCACCACTCCCCCTTAGTTGTATGACTCTGCAGAGCTACTATCGAGTGCCGAGGGTGATACCTCTTACCTCACTTCTGATGATATCTCTGTAGTGTAGTTAATCGGCTATGGATTACAGAGGGTGAATCCACACTCTCCACTCCCGATGATGACTCTGTCGTGCAACACCTCAAGTGTGAACCCATCGAGGGTGATTTCTCCAAGTTCACCTTGACGGTTACATCGAGTAGAAATCCAACGAGGGCGATTCCTCGGATTCCCCCTTGATGTTAGGGACACACGGATACCCCTGTCTTTACCTCAGTCCCTTGTTGAAGTCGGGTCGACCCCGAGGGGTACCCGCGAGAGATGTGTAGTCGGGTTGACCGTGAGGGTACCCGCGAGATAATTACACGGCACAGCCCGGCAGGCAGACCGCCTCCGGAGAGGGATGGGCCTGGCCCTTGTCATAAGTCCGCGAGACGGGGCGACAGGATCACTGATCGTCTCCGCGAGCTCCCAATACACTAACGGTTTGTGTATGTGATCTGAGTAGGCCTCTGGCCTTTTCGCACTAACCACCACGTGGGATAAGTTATGGGCACTCGGCGCCGTACGATTCTCCTGAAAGCTCTATCAGACGTCCAGTTCAGCATTGTGGGCCTGTGAGGCCAGTGCCATCCAGGACTGAGGTGGTGCTCGTCCCGGCTCATCGCACAATGACCCAGAGTGCTTAGGACGATTGGCCCATGACCCCTTCGCACTAAGTATGTAGACCAGCAGGGACCTCTCCGCGGAGCCTAGGTAGGACTACGTCATGTCGATCAGCCGAGGCCGGGCATGACCAGGAAAAGTGTGTCCGGCCAGAGTTAATCGAGCGTGTTGGGTAAGTTGGTGCACCCCTACAGGGAAGTTATCTATTCAAATAGCCGTGTCCATGGTAACAGGACGCTCAGTGTTGTATCCCGATCTACTATAACTAAAACTGGATACTTGTGGTAATTAATTAATATGATGGCTCGGGGATCGCTTTCTCGCAGGGAGTCGAGGATGATCTCTGGGCATTGCTAATACATACTTATTGCCTTATAATATGCTAATCTGCACTCTTCTAATGCTGCAAGATGCTCGTCTTCGATAGGCTAGGCCTTCCCCTCTATTCTGGCATTTCTGTAGTATAGTCCACAGATACAGCCCCTTCCCTTTGATACTGGTGCATACTTAGCATAGATCTGATGTAAGTCTTGCAAATACTTTGGATGAGTACTCACGGTTGCTTTGCTACCTTCCCCCCCCCCTACCCGATTGCTGCGATCAGATGACGGAGCTCAGGAGACAGCTGACCCCGTCGACGACTACTACTACCCCGACGGAGCCTACTACTACGTGGAGACCGACGACCAGGAGTAGTTCGGAGGCTCCCAGGCAGGAGGCCTGCGCCTTTTCGATCTAGTTGTCGTTGTTTTGCTCAGCCTTCTTAAGGCAACTTGTCTAATTATGTCTGTACTCAGATACTAATGCTTTCTTTGACTCTTGTGTAATTCGAGCTTATGTATTCGAGCCCTCGAGGCCGCTGGCTTGTAATATAAAGCTTGTATTATTTTATTTTGTGTCTAGAGTTGTGTTGTGATATCTTCTCGTGAGTCCCTGGGCTTGATCGTGCGCATTTGCGTGTATGATTAGTGCACGATCGAGCCAGGGGCGTCACAAGTTGGTATCAGAGCTGACTCCCTGTAGGAAGCCCCTTTCCAACTCCTTGGCCGAAGTTGAGTCTAGTCTTTGAAAAACTATTTTACTAACATGGTTGTGTGGCTTACGGGCCCACGTCGCCAACGGATGGGTTAGGATCTTTTATTCCTCTCCTTTACTCTGGGATTCTGATCTCTCTTCTTTTTGGGTTAAAGATTTTACTAACTCTAACATTAGGTTCTCGTAATCACATCTACCCGGAGAGCTGGATTACCTGCAACTATTTCATTAAATGTCTGAAACATCATACACATACTGTCTTTTGACATCTTTGAACTCCTTGAGCTTAAGGAGGAAATCGATAAATCACTCCGCAAGGTTTCATTCGCCCCAGTTCTTTTGCTTGGGGAGCCCCTTCTCTCTTCGTCAAGAAGAAAGATGGTATGAATTGGTTGGTCCAAGATTACCAGCCCATCAACCAGGCAACAATTCAGAACAAGTATCCGCTTCCCCAGATTAATGATCTGTATGATCAACTTGCTGGTGCTTCAGTATTCTCTAAACTCGATCTAAGGTTGGGTTACCACCAGATCCGAGTTCGTGAAGAGGATATTCCGAAGACCGCTTTCGTTACTTGATATGGCTCATACGAGTACACCGTCATGTCTTACGGCTTAACCAATGCTCCAGCAACGTTCTCTCGATTGATGAACTATATCTTCATGGAATACCTCGACAAGTTCGTCCTGGTTTATCTGGATGATATCCTTGTGTATTCCAAGACTAAAGAAGAACATGTTGCACATCTTCGTCTTGTACTGGAAAAGCTTCGAGAGCATCAACTATATGCCAAATATTCCAAGTGTGAATTCTGGTTATCCGAAGTGACCTATCTTGGTCATGTAATTTCCAAGGATGGTATTGCTGTCAACCCAGAACGAGTTCAGGCTATTCTTGACTGGACTCCCCCGAAGAATGTCAAGCAAGTGAGAAGTTTTCTCGGACTCGCCAGCTATTGCCGCCGTTTTGCCGAGAACTTTTCCAAGATTGCCAAGCCCTTGACCAATCTACTGCACAAAGGCGTTAAGTTTGAGTGGACAGACAAATGTCAGGAAAGTTTTCAAACACTCAAGGACAAGCTAACATCTGCCCCAGTGCTTGCTCCTCCGGATTCTCGCAAGGAATTCGTCATTTATTGCGAAGCCTCTTGTCGTGGTTTTAACACGGTAGATGCCCTTGTGAAAGGACTTAGAGATGAAGCCATAGCACAAGTGTGGAAGCTTGACGGGGTTGATCAGGAACAAGATGATGCCGGGTTACCCAGGTTCGGCCCCTCACGGTCGAGGTAAAAGCCTACGTCCTGCTTGATTATATTGTTGTAGATCTCGATTACAAGGATGCGGATTCGCTAACCTAGCTCTCGAGGAGATTGCAACTTGGTCTTTTTCGTATAGGTGCCCCCCTTTATATATACAGGCGGAACCCTAGATTACATGAAAGTCCGGGTCATTATCCTAACCCGGCTCCTACTCCTTGCTTGTTCTCCAAGATGGCCTTCACGCCACTCATCTTCTTCGTGAGTCGGCCCACTGCCTAAGCCGGCCCGTCCTCGCTGGGCCTCGTTAAGCCGGCCCGCCAAGAGCCCTTCGACCCTGCCGTGAGTTGACCCACTGAGCCTGCTCTGTGGCCGGGTTAACACCCTACCGGGTCTATACGCTGGGAAACATCCCCAACATTAGCCCTCAGTTTGACTTGAATTTATTCACGTTAAACTTCATCCTGAAAAAGCAAAGCATTAGTAAAACTTTCCAAGTGCTTCCCAAGCCGGTCCTGTGAAACGCTGTCCTTGAGCGACTCAATTTGCCGGGTTAAGCAGATCGACGGGTCACTCCTTCAGGTTCAGCCTTATCATTTTGTATTTCCTTTTCCTGATGACGTCACAATCCACTTCCGCAAAATCCGGGATGACATCATGACGTATCACTAAGTGGGTTCATATGATCTTGTCAAGCGCGAAAATCGAGGGGTCCGCAGCCAAAAATTACTGCGCCGCCTGGGGCTCCGCCCCTGCCGTTTTAACTTTTATCGTACCTATAAAAAGGCCAGCTCACCCCCACTATCATTTTTTACCCCTTCTTCTTCCTCGCGCCTGCTCCCTCTTGCAACCGAAGCGCCGCCGCCCTCAAGCTCTCCGACGACCTCGATAATATCCTTCTCCGCCGCCCAATCGACACCGGAGCTCATTCAAACACCCCGGCCACCTCCGCCGCGGTCAGGTACTCCCAAACTTCTCTCCCTTCGGATCTACAACACCCATTTTTCTCTGTAGTTCATCGGTGTTCATCAGTGTTCTTCCTCTTTTCTTATCAGTAGATCTAAATGCGTCTGAATCCCCTAAATAGATACTTTTAGCACTGCGGCGATGCCGTTTTTCGCATGTAGATCTCTGTACTATCTTCCACAGACCCGCATTGACCACGGGCCCTAATATCCATCCATGCTTAGGTCTTTAAATTTTCTTTTCCGAAGCATTTTTAGATCTGTAATGGCAATCGCTCCGCTGGATTCTTGTTTATCGCCAGATCAACACTTAGCAAAACTCAAAGCACCCCTGACTCATCAACACCGGCTCATTATCATATCGGCTTATCATTGCTTTCGGCGGCTTGCACAAATCTGGGTCATGAATTTAACCATCCTGGCTATCTTACCATTTTGCCGAGTTATACCTTCTGACGGCTTGTCCTTACTAAGCTTAACATGCCGGCTTATTACCTTTGCAGTTGAAATCTGCAATCGACATGGCCCCCAAGACCGACAAGTTTTGCAACTGGGTTAGATCCCAGGTCTCAACTCTTATGTTGAATGAGATCGTGGGGCAAGGCCTCTTGCCGGCTCAAGAGATAATCAGCTGGCGGGCGCCTGAAGAAGAGAGCACGCCCCAGCCTAAGCAAGATGAAGTGGTGGTCTTCGCAGATCATCTTCATAAGGGTTTTCGCCCGCCCGGGTCAAAATTCTTCTATGACGTTCTCCACTCTTTCGACCTCTGACCGCAGGATCTCGGCCCCAACTCCATCACCAATCTCTACCAATTCCAAGTCTTTTGCGAAGTGTATCTCCAAACAGAGCCAACTGCCCTTCTCTTCCGAGAATTCTTCTACGTCAACCATCAGACCGAGTTCACCGACGACCCTAGTATAGAGCTTGGTGGCGTCTCTATTCAAAGGCGAAGAAACACCCCTTTTCCTGAGGCCAAGCTGGTGAGTCATCCCAAGGGCTGGAACAAGACTTGGTTCTACTGCAAAAACACTGCTCCTCAAAATGAAAACCCCCTGCCGGGTTACAGACTGGACCGGCTTAATGCCACAGTGGCCTTTCCGGGTTGGCCATCAACAAAACAACGCAAGCAAATTGCCCCTATTTACTCCAAAATAAGGGCCTTAGTTGCTAATGGCCTTACCGGGATCGATCTGACCCGGTGTTGGATAAGCTGGCGAATCCAGCCCCTTAGCCACAGGGACGACTTGATGTGCAACTATACTGGTGAGCCGGCTGACGTTCAACGCTTCAGCCAAGTCAATTTATCCGTGAGTGATATCAACAAGGCAACCAAGAGGTTATTGGGAGAGCCTCAAGAGAAATGCAATAAAACCGGGCTAGCACCCTTCTGCTTGACCAACCCGGTGCCTTCAGTAAGTGTTTGCACCTTCTTATTATGTTCTTAACTCACCCTCTTCATCTCATTCTTAACTGCCGACTCGTCACAATACAGGCAAACGACAAGTTTTGGAAGAGGAAGAAGCCTCGACAACCCACGTCCGCTCCAGCGGAGCAGCAGGATGAGCCGGTCGATGCTGATGAGCCGGTTGCAGAAGACGAGGCTGAGGTAGAACTTGACTCGCTTGGTCGTCTTTTTATTCAACTTGCCGACGCCCCTCCTCTTCGGGATGAAGCCGAAATTAGCCACACCAACGAGCCGGAGGTAACCTTGATCTCTTCTGATTCTGACTATCCAAGACCTATTCGGAAGAAAACCCGGGCTGTGATCCGCAAGGTTCGAAGGAAGCCCCGGGTTGCCGTCTGTAAGGTCCTTTTTTCCACCAGGATGCTCATTTGGATCCCAAATTTGTTTTGAAGAAAACTCGACAAGCCGGGACCTCCAAAAGGAAGACCCGGAGCAGTGAATGCGAGTTAAGTGGAGGGCTTCCATACGAGCCGCCATCCCGTAAGGCGCGAGCTGAGCTGCTTCTTAGTCCAACTTCCTCTTTTCCTCTAGCTGGCCGTTTTAAGGAGCCCTTACATTTAAATGACTCGGCATATCAGACGTCCCACTCCTCGGGCGAGTCAAGCGCTACGCAGGCGCCGGCTTTCAACATCAACATTGGGTAAGCAAACACTTGTGACATATAGCAGTTCCTTATTATTTCCCTCTTCAAATGAATAACTCCTTTGTTTTTTGTACAGGGCCAAGGCTATCAAAAAGAAAGCACCTGCCGGGTCATCTGACCCGGTCATTCAACCAGGCACTCAAGGGGAGAAAGAGGCCACCTTGGTCAGCCAAGACGAGTCGGCAGACCAGAACAGCCCACCGCCTCAAGACACCGCCAGCCCGGCTCGTCCTCCTTCGCCTGTTATCTAGGAAAGAGAGAATCCAGCTGAGGAATAGCCCAAAGAGCCGCCCGTGGCACCGGCTCAGGAAGACGTGGTGGTGACCGGAGAACAGCAAACAACTCCGGAGGCTTCCATCGCTCTTACCAAAATCCCTACCAAGCTTGAGCCGGCCTCGAAGGACAAGGGAAAGATGGCTCTGAACTTTCCTACATTTGAAGATCAAGATGCCAGTACCTTGCACCAAGCCGTGCTGACCCGGCTGTCTAAAAGCCGGGACACAAAGATCGCCATGATCACTTCATTGAAGCGGAAGTATGAGGTAATTTGCGCCCTTCATCTTGTACCATATATATATGTAGCCCCCAAGGGCCGGGTCATTACAGAATGATGACCCGGGACTTCAAAATGGAACTCGTAAATAGATCTTCAACCGGCGACCCCAAAGGCCGGCTTGCCATTAATGACGGGCGGGTCTTCATAACTTAACAAGATAGATCGATTTATGCATTAGCCCCCAAGTGCCATGTAGAGTGCCCGCAGCTGCATGGAACTTGCCTTACTGTTTGTTGTAAGCTCAAAAGCATGTCGGCCCCATGAACCGGGTTGTCCTTTAGGGCAGCCCGGGGCATACGTGTATGATGTATAACAATCTGCCTTGCTAGAGCAAGTGGAGACCCAGGCTTCCTTCTTCCGAAAGGAAGCAAGGAAGGAGAAGAAATTGCCCAAAGAGGCGGAAGAATCCGCTGCTGAGGCCAATAAGTCGCTGGCCATTGTAAGAGACACCTTGCAAAAGACGGAGGCCGCAAGAGCCGCCCTAGCCACGCGTGCTGAAGAGGCCGAAGCCAAGCTAGAGCCGGTAACACAAGAGATGGCGACTCTGAAGGGCCACATCACCGCCATGTGCCGGGCCATCTTCGGTAAGCCAACAGACCGCCCTGCACCAAGAGGTCCGACTTAAGTATGCCACGCCGGCTTTGATTGATCATGTATACTTGCTCTCTCAGGTTGGAAGAATCAAACTCTGCTGCAGCAACCAGTGGTGAAATTGAAGGCAGTATACACCTTCGTGGAACAACTGTACATAGGCGGCTCATGATGCATCATGGCTGCAAAAAACACCAAATCACCACCACAACTTATTGCGGATATGTTAAAAGAGCTATCTGTTGTGCCCAAGTGGTTTGAGGACTGGAAGAAAGCATGTTGCCGCTCTGGGGCTCTAACAGCACTTGCCCGCGCCAAGGCATACGTGCCAGAGCTCGATCCGGCTCAGATCGTAGGCGGGTACCCAGAGTTCAACGTAGATGACTCGCCATTCACCAAGAAGGATTTTCAACGCTGCATCAAGGCAACCAGGGTTGCAGCCACCGCGATCGCAGAAGAGGCAGATTTGACTAGATACCAGGCGCCCTACTCAGAAGAGAATGAGCGGATTGAGCCGCCTAACCATGAGCCGGTGGCCCTCACCCGCACGCGTAACCCAACTTTCGCCCCTGAAGTCGACCCTTCCTCTCTGATACCCGCCGATGCCCTATTTGAAGCGTTGCGCTCCATTCAGTGGTCGACCGGCGACTCAAGCCAGAAGCAAAGGATGACGATGGCCGTGAAGAGCCGGCACAGGGCGCTTCATCAGGCGCTGGCGCCAGCTCTGACCCGGCAGCATAGGGCGTCGGCTTATCCTTTTGTAGGCGGGACTTGTAATTTTTTTGTAGTGGCCACAATTGATGGGTGACCTTGTAATAGCGTAGCATAAAACACTTGTTCCTGATGCCAGTGCCATCGCGTACTGTGCTTGCTGATTGCCTGTATAAACACTTTGTGCCTCTGCGAATCCTCTTTTGGGCTGTGAGAGCCGGTTTTTGCAATAGAGCAATTCCACTGCAGCAATAACAACTGTGATAGAGAAAATCTCATAAATAAATAGTAATCTTTGTTACTGTTTGTAATGGATCAAGAATATTAAAATGTACCAAAATAAATGCTATGCATGGATGTATGCATGTATGCAGTAATGAACGCAACAAAAAGGAACATAAGTCGGAATATGCATGCAACGGCCGGCTTATAAAGCGCAAGCCGGCTGCTAAACACAACTTGAAACGGCCGGCTCATAAAGCGCAAGCCAGAATATGCTTTCATGAAGCTGGCACTTTGACCTGTCGGTTTATCCTCGCTCTCTGAAAGCCGGCTCTCACACAACCAATCGAACGTTTTAACTCTGACGAGTTCAGGGTCACCTATGTGATTGACTCATCAGACGTACGCCGGGTCGTTTTTAAGGAGTAGCATCTTGCTAACAGGCAGGTTTAACCAACTTTGTGGCATCTCGCCGGGTTAAAGGGTTTTGTAAGCTAAACTTAATTGAGTTGGAAGCCCCCAAGTAACCAAGATCAACAAATAAAGATCCAGCACACAAATTTTGAGGCAACACAGCACCTTTACACAGTGCTGCTGGTCGTTATTTTATTTGATCGAAAACAGGTATATACAGGAAAAAAGGTATGTACAAATATATGACCTAGTCGATGACTTAGGTGTAGTATGACCGGAGCTGGGCAATGTTCCAGGGCCGGCTTGTTTCTTCCTCAGAGGTTCGTGATTTATCTGCCTCACGTATATCAATCAGGAAATATGACCCGTTGTTGAGATTCTTGCTGACCACAAAGGGCCCTTCCCAAGGTGGTGAAAGCTTATGCATGCTTGTCTGGTCTTGTATTAGACGGAGCACTAAGTCACCTTCCTGAAAAGTGCGGCTTCGAACTCTACGGCTGTGATAGCGACGTAGGTCATGCTGATAGATTGCTGATCTGGATGCGGCAAGGTCACGCTCTTCCTCCAGAGCATCAAGAGCGTCTTGGCGAGCTAGCTCATTATCTGATTCCACATAAGCCGCCACTCAAGGGGAGTCATGACGAATATCGCTCGGAAGCACAGCTTCTGCACCATAGACTAGGAAAAACGGCGTATAGCCTGTTGACCTGTTGGGAGTAGTCCGTATGCTCTAAAGTACTGAAGGTAATTCTTCTTCCCAGCAACCCGGCGTGTGCTACAAAGGCACCATGAACCGGGGTTTGATACCACGCAATATTTCTTGATTGGCCCTTTCTGCCTGTCCGTTGGACTGAGGATGCGCAACCGATGCTAGATCAAGCCGGATATGTTCCTGTTGACAGAACTGTTCCATAACTCCCTTGGACAGATTAGTTCCATTGTCTGTAATGATACTATGCAGGTAGCCAAATCGGAATATCAGCTTTTTCAGAAACTTGACAGCTATATCCGCGTCGCAGTTGCTGACCGGCTCTGCTTCCACCCACTTGGTAAACTTGTCCACAGCCACCAGTAGGTGCGTATGCTTGTTCTTAGAACATTTGAATGGCCCTACCATGTCAAGCCCCCGGACTGCGAATGGCCAAGTAATCGGGATCATCCTCAACTCTTGAGCCGGCACATGGGCCTGGCGAGCATATTTCTGGCAACCATCACACTTACGGACAATGTCCTCTGCATCAGCATGAGCCGTGAGCCAGTAAAAACCGTGCCGGAAGGCCTTCGCGGCCAGTGATCTTGAGCCGGCATGGTGTCCACAATCACCAGAGTGAATCTCATTGAGAATTGCGCGGCCTTCTTCAGGTGAAACACAACGCTGAAAAACACCAGTGATGCTTCGTCAGTGCAACTCGCCATTGACAACAGTCATAGACTTGGACCGTCTAATGATCTGCCGAGCAAGGAGTTCCTCTGTTGGCAGTTCACCCCAGCTTAGATAATCCAAGTAGGGGACCGTCCAATCAGGGATTGCGTGGATAGCAGCCACTAAATCCGCCTCTGGGTCAGGAACAACCAAGTCCTCTTCTATTGGTAACTTGACAGACGGGTTGTGCAAAACGTCCAGGAACACATTGGGTGGCACCGGCTTGCGCTGCGAGCCCAAGCGAGAGAGTGTGTCTGCCGCCTCGTTCTGTCTGCGATCAATGTGATCAACTTGATAACCTTTGAAGTGTCCAGCAATATTTGTGACTGCGTGCCGATAAGCTGCCATAAGGGGATCCTTGGAATCCCAAGTACCAGAAACCTGTTGGGCCACCAAGTCTGAGTCGCCCAAACACCTGACCCGGCTCAGGTTCATCTCCTTGGCCATCCGGTGCCCATGAAGCAAGGCCTCATATTCTGCTGCATTGTTAGTACAGGGGAACATAAGCCTCAAAACATAACAGAACTTGTCTCCTCGTGGGGAAGTAATCACAACTCCAGCCCCCGAGCCCTCAAGCTGCCTTGAGCCGTCAAAGTGTATGGACCAGTATGTTGTGTCGGGCTTCTCTTCGGGAGCCTGCAACTCTGTCCAATCATTAATAAAGTCCACCAACGCCTGAGATTTGATTGCTGTGCGAGGCACGTATTTGAGATGACGCGGACCGAGCTCGATGGCCCACTTAGCAACCCGGCATGTCGCCTCCCGGTTCTGGATTATATCCCCAAGAGGTGCTGAGCTGACCACAGTGATCGGATGCTTGTGGAAGTAATGCTTCAGCTTGCGGCTAGCCATAAATACTCCGTAGACCAGTTTCTGCCAATGTGGATACCGCTGCTTGGACTCGGTTAATACCTCACTGATATAATACACAGGGTGCTGGACTGGATATTCCTTGCCATCTTCCTTGCGCTCTACCACGACTGCCACGCTTACAGCCTTGTTATTAGCAGCAATATATAGCAACATTGGCTCCTCACGAGGGGCAGCAAGGACTGGCGGCTCAGACAACTGCTTCTTGAGGGCCTCAAAAGCCTGATCTGCAGCATCACTCTAGACGAAGTCATTTGATTTCTTAAGCAACTGGTATAACGGAATGGCCTTTTCTCCAAGCCGGCTTATGAACCGGCTTAACGCTGCGACCCGCCCAGCCAGCCTTTGCACATCATTCAGTCTGGCCGGCTTAGCCAGAGTTGTGATTGCCTTAATCTTTTCCGGGTTAGCTTCAATGCCACGCTCGGAAACAAGAAATCCAAGAAGTTTTCCTGCAGGGACACCAAAAACACACTTCTCCGGGTTAAGCTTCATCTGGTAGATGCGGATGTTGTCATATGTTTCCTTGAGATCCTCCAACAAAGTTTCTTTCTTTCGGGACTTGACCACACTGTCATCAACATAAGCATGAACATTCTGCCCGATCTGTTTGTGAAAGCAGCTCTGGAAACAACGCTGGTAAGTCGCCTGTGCACACTTCAGACCAAACGGCATGGTTGTATAGCAGAAGGCCCCAAAGGGTGTGATGAAAGCCGTCTTTTCCTGGTCTTCCAACTTCATTTTAATCTAATGATAGCCAGAGTAAGCATCCAGGAAGCATAAACTCTCACAACCAGCCGTAGCATCGATGATCTGGTTAATACGGGGCAAGGCAAAGGGGTCACTAGGACAAGCCTTGTTCTGGTCTGTGTAATCAACACACATCCGCCAAGTCCCGTTTTTCTTCAGAACAAGCACTGGGTTAGCTAGCCATTGAGGATGGAAGACTTCGACGATGAACCCGGCAGCTAGGAGCCGGGCCACTTCTTCACCAATAGCTTTCCGCCTTTCTTCATTAAAGCGACGGAGATACTGGCGAACTGGCTTAAACTTGGGATCCACATTAAGGGAGTGCTCAGCGAGTTCTCTCGGTACACCTGGCATGTCAGAAGGTTTCCATGCAAAAATGTCCCGGTTCTCACGGATGAACTCGATGAGCGCGCTTTCCTATTTGGGATCCATATTTGCCCCAATGGTGAACTGCTCAGAAGAATTGCCTGGGGTGAAATCAACTTGCTTTGTGTCTCTGGCCGACTAAAACTTGAGCAGAGGGTTAGACTCCGTGGTGGGGTTCTTTAGGGATGTCCTGTCAGACGGGTCAACATTGTCCTTATAATACCGCAATTCCTCTGCGGTGCAAGCCGTCTCAGCATAAGCTGCATCTCCTTCCTCGCACTCGAGTGCAATCTTGCGGTTTCCCTCCAATGTGATGGTTCCCCTTAGTCCTGGCATCTTCATCTTCAGGTAGACGTAACATGGCCGCATCATGAACAGCGCGTAAGCCGGCCGGCCAAACAAGGCGTGGTATGGGCTCTTAAGCTTAACCACCTCAAAGGACAGGAACTCAGAACGCCAGTTATCCTCCGAGCCAAAGGCCACCTCAAGGGAAATTCTTCCCATGGGATAGGCTGACTTGCCAGGAACGATGTCGTGAAAGACTGTAGAGGACGGAGTTAACTCCTTATCGGACAGATTCATCCGCCTGAACGTGTCGTAGTACAGAATGTTGATGCTGCTGCCTCTGTCCATAAGCACCTTAGTCAGGGTGTAACCGCCGACTTGTGGCGCCACCACCAGAGCTAGGTGGCCAGGGTGATCAAGTAGGACTGGATGATCCGCCCTGCTCCAGGTAACCGGCTGCTCAGACCAGTTGAGATAGTAAGGAGTTGCCGGCTCAACCGTGTGGGCGGCTCGTCACTGCACCTTCCGATCCCGCTTGCAGGTACTGGTGGTGAAGACATGATACTGTCCGCTATTTAATTGCTTCGGGTTACTCTGAAACCCTGCCGCTCCAGCTTGATGCTGATTTCCCTGGTTGCTTCTCTGATTGCCACCTCCTGTATTACCAGCCCCCTGAAACCCGCCGCCTTGGCCACTGTTCCCCTGGAAACCGGGTCCTACGAAGGGCCCTTGCAAGCCGGCCCCTGAGAAACCGGGTCCCTGTTGGGCTGGTTTTCCGCCATTGCCGCCCCCATTATGATTATTCTGGAAGACCCTCTTGGCGAACTCTTGCATGACATAGCAATTTTCCTAGGAGTGACTGGACGGCTTACCATTATAACTGTGTTTCGGGCAAGGAGCCTTAAGAGCCTCCTCGTAAGTGAGAGGGCGATTACCAGTGGACTGCCTCCTAGAGCCGTCGTTCTGACGCTGACCCTTGTTCTCTGCATTCGTATTCGCCACGAGGTCAGAGCTACCATCATAACCCTTACGTTTTCCACCGTTGTTGTTCTGACCATTATTGTTGTTCTGCTGCTGACCCTTACCACCGGCTTTCTTCCCCTTATCAGATTTCTCCTCGTCCGACAGCGGATCCTTGGTGTTATCCGACTCCGCATACCGGGTTAAGACATCCATGAGTTCGCCCATGTCCTAGACCTTTCGCTTGAGCCGCCCGAGCTTCTGGACCAGGGGCTGAAACTTGCATGTTCATTCCAGAACGAGCACTGCTTGGGCGGCCGAGATACTGTCTGAGCTGTGTATAACCTCCGCAACCCGGCGAGCCCAGTGATGCGCCGACTCATCCTCGCGCTGGACAC
Source organism: Elymus sibiricus (assembly GCA_039707655.1). Lineage (NCBI taxonomy): Eukaryota > Viridiplantae > Streptophyta > Magnoliopsida > Poales > Poaceae > Elymus > Elymus sibiricus. The sequence goes on along the minus strand of CM077666.1, from coordinate 329,162,499 downwards.
AATGCTCAAGATCCACAATTGTGGTTGGCCTTTTACAGGTTCCTTGGAAATTCTTGATGAAGCGCTCCTTCAGTTCCAGCCATGTGTTGATGGAATTCGCCGGTAGATTTTTCATCCAGGTACGTGCAGGGCCTTCCAACATCAGAGGCAGGTAACGCGCAAAGACTGACTCACTTGCACCCAACAAGTCCATTGCCAACTCATAGCTCTCGATCCACTCGGTGGGCTCTAGATTTGCTGTATAGTTAGGAACCTTGCGGGGCCCTTTGAAATCCAGGGGGATGCGCGCTTCTCGTAGCGCTGGTACCAAGCAGGGAGTTCCGATCATGTGACTCGAAGAGCCCCCAAGCCGGCCATCTGACCGGGTTACGTCGGGCGAGGGCTGCACCTCCGGCGGGTTGGCATCCGGCGGCGGGTTTACTCTCGTCGGCGTGTTGATGCGCGCCGGCGGGTTGTGCCCTGCACGCGCATTTTCTTCCTCCCACGCTCGTAGAATTCGAGCCGCGTCCGCAACGTCGCGGGATCCTGGGCTGGTGCTGCTCCGCCAGCGGCTGGGCGGCTCTCCTGCGGTTCGCACTGCTGGAGACCGCATGCGACTCAGGGTGCTGACTCCTGGTGCGGCTCTGGTGAGGGGTTGAGTGAAGCCGATGCTGGCTATGCGAGTAGTTGGCTTGCTGCACCACTGCTGTCTTGAGCATTGCAATGGCGTTCCTGGCCTCGGTCTGAATCGGGCCGTCCCCCTCGATCGGAATAGCCACCAAGTTGTGGGTTGCAGCCAGCACGTTATCGACCGGGTTGGAGTAGTGTCCAATTGGGGTCTGAAACCGGTGAGACGGCAGCTGCTACTGAGGATCCGGTGTGCGATGCCGGGCCGGCTCTCGCTGCTGAACAGGCTGCTGCAAAGGCGGCTCTCCCGTGGGGATGACTCCAGCCCCCGGGTTCGTCGGAGCCAGCGGCGTGGTGAACAACTGAGTCGGCTCGAGATTAGCCGGAAGCCGGGTCTGATGACGCCTCCTGTGAACGAGCTCCGACTCGGCCTATCGGCGGTTCAGGTAATGTGCCTCCTCATCCAGGCGCTGCCTCTCCACGGCAATCTGTGCATGTTCCTGTATCATGCGGCGTTCTCCGCATTGATGTCCTCTTGGATCTTGGCCATCTGCTCGCGACACTTGGTGATCTCTGTGTTGTGCGCCACTGCGTTCTCTACGGTGACCGGCTCAGACAACAGGGCTGTCAGCGTAGTCATTAAGTCCGCAAGTGCTTGAACCCCGGTCTTCTGAGAGCCGGAGGCCGAGGCGCCGGCTCCTCCTGAGCCGGCCAGCAGGTTGCTCTGCCCCGCCGTCGGATTGGCCGGGTCACGCACTGGATCTTTCCTACCCGCCATGTACACCGCCGCGACGCGAGGCGGATCAGGGCTCTCCGGAAAGACGTCGTCCGAGTGCCCGAGCCCTCCATCATGCAGCGGAAGAATTGACTCGGTTTCCCCCGTCGAGGGCTCGCCGTTAGATTGGATGAGCGTGTCATCCTGAGATAGGGAGTTCTCCGATAAGGCCATCCCTTGGGTGAAACCGATGAAGACATGGTTTGGGCCGGCTTGATGCGGGCTAGGTCTCGCCTGGTGCTGGCCAGCGCGGCGTGCCGACTCAACTCCGGCGATGCTCTCCAACCCGGCGGCCGGCTCGCCGACCACGCCGATGAAGGTATGGATCTTGCCGAAGGGGACCCGGTACCCGTACTCGATCGAGTCGGCGTCGGGGCCCCAGTATGAATTGCCGATGTAGAACTTCCCGCGGCGGCTCTTGGTCATCATGCCAACCGCGTACTTCCCGAACCCTGGAAGAGATCCCACTAAGAACTCAACTCCACCGTGCGTGTGCCCCATGATGGGCGCCAGCTGTCGTGGTTTTAACACAAGAGATGCCCTTGTGAAAAGACTTAGAGATGAGGCCATAGCACAAGTGTGGAAGCTTGACGGGGTTGATCAGGAACGAGAAGACGCCGGGTTACCCAGGTTCGGCCCTCACGGTCGAGGTAAAACCCTACGTCCTGCTTGATTATATTGCTGTAGATCTCGATTACAAGGATGCGGATTCGCTAACCTAGCTCTCGAGGAGATTGCAACTTAGTCTTTTTCGTATAGGTGCCCCCTTTATATATACAGGCGGAACCCTAGATTACATGAAAGTCCGGGTCGTTATCCTAACCCGGCTCCTACTCCTTGCTTGTTCTCCAAGATGGCCTTCACACCACTCATATTCTTCGTGAGCCGGCCCACTGCCTAAGCTGGCCCGTCCTCGCTGGGCCTCGTTAAGCCGGCCCGCCAAGAGCCCTTCGACCCTGCCGTGAGTTGACCCACTGAGCCTACTCTGTGGCCGGGTTAACACCCTGCCAGGTCCATACGCTGGGAAACATCCCCAACACCGCTCGTCAAGGATTAGGCTGTGTCCTAATGCAAGAGCGCAAAGTGATTGCTTATGCCTCATGACAGTTGTGTCCTCATGAAGAGAACTACCCAGTTCATGATCTCGAACTTGCTGCAGTTATTTATGCACTGAAGTTATGGCGACATTACCTTCTCGGTAATCGATGTGAGATCTACACGGATCACCAAAGTCTGAAGTATCTGTTTACTTGGCCGGATCTAAATCTTCGTCAGCAAAGATGGATGGAGGCAATTACAGACTATGACTGCGGTATTTCATATACCCCTGGTATGGCTAATGTTATGGCCGATGCTTTGAGTCGCAAGTCTTATTGCAACAACCTCATGGTTCAGCAAGCTCAACCCCTTCTTCATGAAGAACTTCGCAAGTTGAACCTTGACATTGTTCCACAGGGTTCTCTCAATACCCTTGTCTTGGAACTGACTCTCAAGAAAGCTATCAAGACTGCGCGAGAGAATGACACTGAAGTTGATCAGATTAAGAGTGATCTTGCCTCTGATAAAGCCAAATATTTCTCACTCGATAAGGATGGAGCCTTATTCTTCAACGATCGCCTTGTGGTACCCCACTTTGACAATATGACAGTAAAGGTTATGACTGAAGCATATGATACCCCTCTATCTATCCATCAGGGTAGTACCAAGATGTACCAAGACATTCGTCAGAAGTACTGGTGGTCTAACATGAAGCAAGACATTGCTCGATATGTTGCTGAATGTGACGTTTGCCGTCGCGTCAAAGCAGAACATCAAAAGCCTGCTGGACTTCTGCAACCGCTCCCTATCTCCGAATGGAAATGGGACAAGGTTCAGATGGATCTCAATAGTGGCCTTCCCAAATCACAAAAGGGTCATGATGCTATTCTTGTCGTCGTCGACCAATTCTCCAAAGTTGCACATTTTCTGCCAGTCAAGGAGACGATCAATGCTAGTCAGTTAGCAGACTTGTATATCTCCAGAATTGTGACACTCCATGGTATTCCGAAGGAGATCAGTTCAGACCGTGGCAGCCTCTTCACCTCAAAGTTCTGGGAAAGTTTCCAAGAGGCTATGGGAACTCATATAACCTGGAGCACAGCTTATCACCCCCAATCCCAAGGTCAAGTTGAACGAGTTAACCAAGTGCTTGAAGATATGCTATGTGCTTGTGTCATCTCATTTGGCAAGAAGTGGGAAGAATCTCTCCCGTATGCTGAATTCTCGTACAACAACAGCTATCAAGCTAGCTTGAAGATGGCACCCTTCGAGGTATTATATGGACGTAAGTGCCGAACCCCTCTGAATTGGTCAGAAACTGGGGAACGGCCGCTCATCGGTCCGGATATTATCCAACAAGCTGAAGAGCAAGTCCGTATTGTTCGTGAAAATCTTAAGGCGGCCCAGTCCCGCTAGAAGAGCAACTATGATCGTAAACATTGGGGATCGATCTATCATCCTGGTGAACAAGCTTATCTGCGTGTCACTCCTATGAAGGGTACTCATCGCTTTGGGATCAAGGGCAAGTTAGCTCCTCGCTACATTGGTCCCTTCCGCATTCTCGCCAGATGTGGATGGGTGGCTTATAAATTGGAATTACCACCGCAGTTCTCTCACATCCAGGACGTCTTCCATGTGTCGCAACTTCGTCGTTGCTTCAAGGATCCACACCGTGCAGTGGATCATGAAATGCTTGATTTGCAAGATGATCTCTCTTATAAAGAGTATCCGATCCGCATTATTGATCAGGCTGAACGTCGAACCCACCAGAAGGTAATCAAGTTCCTTAAAATGCAGTGGTCGAATCATACTGAAGATGAAGCCACTTGGGAACGCGAGGATCGTCTTCGTGATGAATACCCTGATCTTTTCCCTTCTACCTCTTAATTCTCGGGATGAGAATTTCTTTTAGAGGAGGAGAGTTGTAGCACCCCTATGTAATGAGCTACAGTGATCCTCATGATTATGCTAAGTCACTTTGATTTGCAAGGCTTGATCAATATGGATTCATATCTCATTTCAAACTCCATCACTGAATTCAAATTCAATTTGCAAGTGAAAGTTGAAGTTGCACAAAAGTTGCTTCAAAATAGTTCATCATTTAGCAAAAATTCCATAACAAATGATTGTTAAGGAAAACAACATTACCTCTAAGCTAAAATGGGCTATAGCAATTAAAACAGTGCCAAATCAGCATTTTTAAATGCCTTTTCATTTGTGAAAAATTCAAATGAATTCAAATGCCTCCCAAACTTTTTATGGTGGTGCCAGATATTGCAATGCATTTAAGTGGCCAAGTCCCATATTTTACAAAAGTCATTTGGTGGCTAATTAAAATGCAAAATTGTTGCTGGAAAAAGAAAACAGAAAAGGAAAAAAAAGAGAAAGGCCACTGTGCACTGGACCTTAGTGCACAGTGCCTGGCCCAGCCGGCCCAGCCTGCCTCCGCCGTCATCCTCCTCCTCCCTCCTCCACGCGTCAATGGCGACCGAACCAGGGCGTCGTTGCCGCTGAGCCACCTCGCCGCTCCGCGTCGCTACATGCGTCGGGAGGGGATAAGAACGCCAGCGCCGACGCCTCGGGACAGCCCCTGGTCCTTATCCCCCTCTCCCCTCGCCTCCATCGCTCGTTCCCGAGCTCGCCCGACGTCGTTGACGCCATGGCCTCCTCGCCCACGTAGCCACCGTCGCCCTCGCCACCCGAAGCCTTGCCCGTCAGCTCCGCCGTCGTCCACCGCGTCGACTGCTGCAACCCGATGGAGCTGGGAGCCCCTGCATCGTCGGGATCGATCCGTCGTCTACCTCGGGACCCACCGGCGTTCGTCGTCAAGCCCGTCGTCGCTGCTGCTCCTAAGCCACCAACGGGCCTACGTGCGCCTTCCCGGTGAGCTGCCGCTCCTTTCCCCTCTTTTAGCGATACTCCCCGTCGCCCGTAGCTGTAGTTGCCGTCGTGCCCGAGCTCGCCGCCGTTGCCTCGCCTCACCGTCGCGGCCACAGCCATCGCAGCTCCCGTCCGAGCACGGCATCGTGCTCCTGGTGCTTTCTGGAGCCCAGCAAGCACATGCGCGCGCCTCCCCGTGCTCCCTAGCGTCGATCCCGAGCTTGACCGAACTCCGGCGTCCGCCTCGGTGGTCGCCACCGACGCTGCGGTCCATCCCCGGCCACGCCTCCGCCACCAATCGACGCGCGTCGAACGCCCATTCGAACACGCCTAGCCACGCACCTCCCCGTGCCCTATGGCCAAATCTCAACGGCTGTCCGTGCGCGCCGCCGTGGTTTTTGGTCGCCAGAGCTTGCTCCGGCGCCGTCGCTGACGTGGCCGACCCTGGGGCCCACCTTCGGTCACTGCTGGTGGGCCCGCTGACCCTGTTGACCACGTTGACTTAGTCAACATGCTGACTGGACTGGGTCCAGTCACCGACATGTAGGCCCCACGTGCTAATTAACTATTTTACTAATTAAAATTAATCTGTTAATTAATGTGTCACTGACAAGTGGGTCCCGCTAGCTAATTAACTTAATTAGTTTAATTTAAGCCTCTGTTAACTGTTCTGTCACTGACATGTGGTCCCCTGGTCAGTTTGACCAGTCAACAGTTGACTGCTGACTCAGCAGTCAACTGAGCCCACTGTCAGTCACTGTGGCATTTGGCTAGGTACACTTCTGGGTGTATCTAGCATTTAGCCATTTATTTTCGAATTAAATAAAATTCCAAAAAATGATTAAAACTTTGTAAATTCTTATAAATTCAACCGTAGCTCGGATGAAAATAATTTATATATGAAAAATGATCAGAAAAATAAGACAAATCCGAATATGCCATCCACATACCTCTCACATGCCTCCAATGCTGCAAACATGGAACCTTCCCCTCCGAATCGTCTGTCCGATAATTGCCTAAGGCCGGGAAAATATTCCCAGATATTTTCCCGCTCCACCTGTAACGTGTAGCACTGCGTTAGGTCACCCCTAGAGCAGCATATTGCCATGTCATGCCTTGTGATGCATTTGTTTGCTTTATATTTACTGTTTCTTCCCCCTCTTCTCTCCGGTAGACCCCGAGACCGACGTTGCCCCTGAGTACAACTACGTCGTCGACGACTCGTCCTTCTTAGCAGAGCTTCCAGGCAAGCAAATCCCCCTTGATCATTCCTATATCGCCCATTCTTTCTCTCTCGTGCTTGCATTAGATTTTGCTACTGTGTTCGATAGCTCCTATTCTGATGCATAGCCTGCTTTTGTAACTGTTGTTGATACCTTACCTGCTATCCTATATGCTTAGTATAGGTTGGTTAGTGATCCATCCGTGGCCCCGCACCCTTGTCCGTGTTGCCCTGCTTTGCTACCGGATGACTCGATCCATGTGATCGATGTGCAGAGACCGACACATCACCGCATCACCACTCCCCCTTAGTTGTACGACTCTGCAGAGCTACTATCGAGTGCCGAGGGTGATACCTCTAACCTCACTTCTGATGATATCTTTGTAGTGTAGTTAATCGGCTGTGGATTACAGAGGGTGATTCCTCGCTCTCCACTCCCGATGATGATTCTGTTGTGCAACACCTCAAGTGTGAACCCATCGAGGGTGATTCCTCCAAGTTCACCTTGACGGTTACATCGAGTAGAAATCCAACGAGGGTGATTCCATGGATTCCCCCTTGATGTTAGGGACACACGGATACCCCTCTCTTTACCTCAGTCCCTTGTTGAAGTCGGGTCGACCCCGAGGGGTACCCGCGAGAGATGTTGTTAGGGCATTTCCCGCCTTAGGGTTTTGGTGATGATCACAATGCACCTTTGGACTAATTGTTCGCTCAAGTTTACTCAGGTACACCTTGTTTGGCGCAAGACGGTTAGGCATTCCCTCAGGACGGAAAAGATCGAAGACGGAGTTTCCGACGCGTTTATTTCTTTGGTCGTAGGAAATCCGTACTATTAAGAGGGAATCCGCATTGGAAGGTACTCGGTGAATCAATGCACGTACACATTCTATTGCACCCACTATATATCCTTCCGTTCGAGGAGAGAGGTCCTCAAAGTCTTTCTGTGGCAGTGGTTTTAGTGCCCAACGGTTGTACCGCTTGTTTAAGCGGTTGTACCGTCTGACCGGTTGTTCCGGCCTTGCACCGCTCCTCTACCGGTATACCTTCTGTAATGGAGCTGTTGTTGGGCGGTGGTGGCCCGGTAGTTCCCGGACGGCTTCGGCGAACCGGTACTACCGGTGCCTGGAGCGGTTGTACCGCTCCGGACTTAACCACCACCGAAACGTTGGTCTGGCGGTTGTACCGGCACAACCACCGCCCCAACTACCGCTATGGGGTGACTCCCTTCTGTTTATGAGGCGGTTTTTGGGTGGTGGTGGAGCGGTAGTTCCTGGTTGGCTCCGGCCGACCGGTACTACCGGTTGCTCCACCGGTTGTACCGCCTGGGCATTTCTGCAGTGGGAACCCGTGAATACCGGTTGTACCGGTGCTTCAAGCGGTTGTACCGCTGCAGTGTAAAAACTGCTGTAACGGTTGGATTTGGGAGCACTATATAAGTAGGTGGTTCTTCCACCTACCTTTTTATCTCTTGCCTCTCTCTCTCCTCCATTGTTGCCCTTCAAGCTTTCTTGCCCGATCTCTCTCTCTAGCCACTCAAACTTGTTGATTTGCTAAGGATTGAAGGAGGAGACCTAGATCTACACTTCCACCAAAGGAAATTTGATCCCCCCATACTTTCTTGTGTGGATTTTGTTACTCTTGGGTGTTTGGGCACCCTAGACGGAAGAGGTCACCTCGGAGCCACATTCCATTGTGGTGAAGCTCCGTGGTGGTGTTGGGAGCCTCCAATTCAGTTGTGGAGAGAGCCTCAACCTTGTTTGTAAA